>AP028268.1:11381435-12581435 GCA_030269945.2 Trilocha varians | reverse complement strand
ATAATGTTGTACTGTTGACAGAAAAGGTCGGGTGTTTTTACAAATTACTTTGAAAGGAGAGACGGTTAGCACTCCCCTTGACAAGGATGGAACACATAATTTGGTTAAGGCACTATTAACCCGGGGACGGAGCGACGGGAAAGTGTGCCGATGGCGTAACGCGTCGCACCGTCCCTCCCAAACCCCGTGCTGGGTTCTGGCCTCAGCCGGGGTTCGGACGCTGAGTGTGAGCGGTTGGAGGTTTTAGTGAGGTTCAACTCCCACATACCTCCAACTAAAACAAAAAAAAAAAAACTGGTCCACACAACTTCGTCTGCGTCACATAAGTAAATTTTCTCACCGTTTAAACCTTCCCTGGACTTCTACGAATATTTCAAGATTAAAATAAGCCAAATCGGTTCAGTCGTTCTCGAGTTTTAGCGAGACTAACGAACAGCAATTCCTTTTTTTTTATATATATGAAGATAAACATTTGAAAAGTTGACAGTTATGGGTTATATTTCATTTGTTATAGTGGTATTCTACGATAATTACATTGCAAAAACTAAAAAAATAAAAACTTGAGAGGTGTCAATTGACACCCGGATGGAACGAAGCTCTTTTCGATTAAAAGATATCTTATATTTTTTTTTCCTGATGATTATCGCTAGATGGCGCTGATAAAAAAATACGTTCCGCGGTTTAAGATCACAGCGCCATCTAGCGATAATCATCTAAAACAAATAAGGAACGTGTTTTAAAAGATTTTGATCACAGCGCCATCTAGCGATAATCATCTAAAACAAAAAAGTATCGTGACGATTAAAAATGTCGTGACAATTTTTCGTAAGATTTTTTTCCGTCTAGCCCCCTTTCGATAACGCGCGATAAGGAACTTCGTTCCAAAATATATTTCACACCATTTTGTAATGTTTCATTAAACATAGCATCACTATTCTCGATTATAAATCTAGAATGTCTCACACAGTTTTCAACAAACAAATACACCAAACTAAATTAAAATCGGTTTTTTCATTTAAAAGCTGCGATACCATACACACGTATATGTCACGGCGTTCTATGTAAAGGTTCAAAACATAGTATTGTTCATAATGAACAACATTTAAATGATTTTCATAATATTATTATGACCCATTTTCTATTTTCTTCTTGTGTCAACCAAGTTTTATTTCAAAAACTCAACAAAATACCAAAAAACTTTCAATAGAATTGATGACCTTTGAAACTTTCAAACGGTCAAAAAAAAAACACAATGAACAAAAAAAAAACTTGAGAGGTGTTTAATCGAATAGAACGAAGTTCTTTTCGATTAAAAGATATCTTATATTTTTTTTGCTAACGTAACGCGGGATAAGGAACGTGTTTAAAAGATTTTGATCACAGCGCCATCAAGCGATAATCATCTAAAACAAAAATAAGGAATGTGTTTTAAAAGATTTTGATCACAGCGCCATCTAGCGATAATCATCTAAAACAAAAAAGTGTCGTGACAACTTTTCGTAAGATTTTTTTTCCGTCTAGCCCCCTTTCACAACGCGCGATAAGGAACTTCGTTTCAAAAAAATATTTTTTCTGCCAACGGTACCCTGAATATAGCTCTATTACATTTGAATAATTATCCTACAGAGCTGATGTGTCGCGTTTCGCCGTCCTACCTATAAGTATATTTACCCTGTTCATTTTACCTCAATTTCTGTATATTTTTCAGATAATAATATAGTAGAGTCGGCCCCTGTTTTCGGCTTAATAACGAGAAAACTCATTATCTGAATTTAGTTTACGAGGAATTTGATGTATAAAATTATTTGAGTTGATTTTCACGTCTACTACAAAATCTTTTTAGAATATGTTTGAATAGAGAAATGGTGTTAGTTGATTACCCGGTATTTTTTTTTATTGCCATGTAGGCAGACGAGCCGACGGGCCACCTGATCGTAAGTGGTTACCGTCGCTCATGAACCTCTATAATGTCAGGGGACATTGAGTGGTCGCTACCTACGACCTAACTTTAAGGACCCTCCTCCAGCCTCGTTTGAAGAAGGACAAGGCATAGCGCTCTGGGAATACCGAAGAGGGGAGCTCATTCCATAGCCGGATGGTGCGTGACAAAAAAGTGCATAATAATATGCAATCCTTGCTCTGTATTTAAGCTTTATATTAACTTGCACTGGATGTAAGTATGTAAGTGGAGGGGTTGACATTTTGTATGCATACATAAATCACGTGACAATTCAATAATATGACAAAATGGCGCTGATCTGATGGTCATAGGAACTAAATAAGATAGACCCATCGTGATTAGTATAGACCCCTTTACTTGTCTTATGCACTCTTCATAAAAGTTAGTGTTTGGTTTTTTATTGCCATGTAGGCAGAGCTCACTTGGCGGGCTTCGGAAAGCCCGCCGACTGAAAGACCAGGTGGCCGTGTTCGCCGGTGGCTACCGCTTCGGCGTCCGGGAACGGAGCGACGGGAAAGAGTGCCGAGCGCGTAACGCGTCGCGCCGTCCCTCCAAACTCCATGCTGGGTTCTGGCCTCAGCCGGGGTTCGGACGCTGAGTGTGAGCGGTTGGAGGTTGTAGTGCGGTTCAACTCCCACATACTACGCCCGCGGGGATCCGGTGATTTCCTCCAACTGAAAAAAAAAGGCAGAGCTCAATCATACACATCTGCATCTATGACAGAAGCCACTACCTAAGTAGGTCTTTGAAGAAAAACAAGCGCTCAGGGAATATCGATATTTTTTTTTCTTTAATGTATTTTACACTGTTGTTTCTATCTATCCTTGTTTCTAAGTCGTCAATACACATAGGTAGCTCTGTCATGTGGTGCGACAGTGTAATGGAGCGTGACTCCCTCCTAGGGTGACGCAGTTTATGGCCAGCAATTACGAATTAGCCCTATTTGTACTTTCGACCGGGGACATTGTTTCTATGCTTGTACGGATTTGATACTAAAGTTCTTTGGCTAGACATGAACAACATTGTACTACGTCTCAAGAAAATAGGCATGATGATAGCAAAGATTCGATTTGAATGATATTCTAAGAAGCTACCATGAAATTATTACATGTGGAATCAACATGAACAACAGAATGAAGCCAATTTAAAGTGCACCGATCGCGCGTAACTACACGATGTTTTGAATCTCATAAATAGCAACGTGAAATTTTAAAGAACTTATGTGTATGTAATATTTTATTAGTGTGTTAAACGAATTGAGTGTCATCGGTACACTAACGCTAGAATATCGTGTAGTTACGCGCGATCGGTGCACTTTAAATTGACTTCATTCTGTTGTTCATGATGTTGATTCCAGATGTGATAATTCTATGGAAACTACATATTAAAATTTAAAACACTGATTAAAATATTACAATTGGCTATTTTGGCTGAAACCCCAACAACATTGAATGACGTCACGATTAGGTAAACAATATGAAATTGACGTTCTATATTGGTAGCGCCATGACACTCGTTTGTTTACCTAAGTGTGACATCAAACATGATGCCATGTGTTTTTACGCACTATTTTAAACTAGCTTTTGCCCGCGACTTCGTTCGCATGGACTTCAGGTTCGTCCCGTATTATCAAAAATTGTAGTCTATGTGTTATTCTGATGTATAAGCTATATTGTGGTAAAGTTTCATTCAAATCCATTCACTAGTTTTTACGTGAAAGAGTAACAAACATCCATACATCCATATTTACAAACTTTCGCCTTTATAATATATATTAGATTTAATTCGAAAAATGGCTTGAAACCTAGTTAAACTTTGCATTGTTACAGTAAATCTTACAATATAGATAACAGAATATCTTAAAGTTTTTGAAATGAACTACGTCGTGTACTTTTATCGATTATTTAATTACAACATTTTCAATGTCTCTATAATCACAGATACATATAAAACCTCTTTAACGCGCCAATCTCATCTCCCTTCGCAAATGTACAACTGTAAAGCATTGAATTTTTCATCCGACATAATTATCGTTGGATACCCACCTAAAATACATAGATGTCTATTCAAATGAAGAGATCAGATTTCAGATAAAATCTAGTAGACAGGTCAGTAGTTATCTAAACATATGACATCTTTTTCTTGAAACTAAATTTGACTACATTGTTATTGTACAGTTATATGTGATCATGGCTTGCAACAAACAGTGTTGAAATATCGTGGTAAGAACCCGTTTAATTATTGTGTAAGTGATGATTGTAGAATGTTTTTTTTTTATTGTTGCCTCGTAGGCAGACAAACTAACTAGTAGTGGAGTTATTTCTTCAAAACACCTATCGCCTAAATGAAGAATGTTCAGATAGGCCGTTGGTAACGGCCCCATAGTGTTCCCTGACAATGCAGAGGTCCATGGGCAATGATAACCGCTTACGATCAGGTGGCCCGTCAGCTCGTCTACCTACAAGGCAATAAAAAAATACTCTCTTTAAAGAGGTGGAGGTATGCAGAGTTCTCTCAATATTCACTCAACGAAAAACGAGGATGACATCTTTTTGTCTTGTCTGTGTGTATGTTTCTATAATATAGTAGCTACGAAAAGGGTGGATCAATGCAATTGTTTGTGTAGTTTGGTTTTTTTCTCAAAAGTAGAAGGTCGATATATTCTCAGCAATGCTTAATGAAATGAATAAGATGCCAAATAGCATTTTTTCATAACTCTTACTTAAATTATAGGTCTTTAATAAAAGAACTTAAGACAGTCAGGATTTATTCAACTTTTTATTTTGTCTCTTCCATTAAATCTAATTCCGTGTAGCCCTTAGGCGATGTAAGCGAGTGCAGGGAGGTCTGTCTCTTGAAAAAGTCTCAATAACCCGTCGAGGTGGAAGCGAATGACATCGTTAGCCGGGCTGCGAAGAAAAGGCGAACTATCTGGCACTGAAGCCTATCGGGATACAGGGTGTTCATAATTAAAAAAATAATAAAAACTTGTGAGGTGTCTTGGGACACCCGAATAGAACGAAGTTCCTTTCGATTAAAAGATATCTTATATATTTTTTTCCTAAATAACGCGCGATAAAGAACGTGTTTTAAAGATTTTGATCACAGCGCCATCTACCGATAATCATCTAAAACTAAAAAAGTGTCGTGACAACTTTTCGTAAGATTTTTTTCCATCTAGCTCCCTTTCACAACGCGCGATAAGGAACTTCGTTCCGATATTTTTATAACAAGAAATGAAAACGAACGACTGTCGTTTCTTAAGCAACTACCAGAGCTTTATCAAATTATATCAGTGGGTCTATTACGTGACACGTCGTTTATCGTAATCGTCTATTTTCACATCGAATGACGACATTTTTCATACAATTGGTATTACTTAAAACCTTCAAAAATTTTACCATTTATTGTAAAGCGAAGTACACATTAGATGAAAAATATTCCTGAACATGCATGAACCAGACACACACACATATTTTATGACACCTAGTGATTTTTAACAATATAGATTGATGAGAATTGCGGCTCAGTCACATCATACAAACTTGTGTCACCATTGGTAAGAGGCCAAAATACAGGTAGCGCTATCTATTGTCGACATTTTCGTCTGTTCTGTGAAGGTTAGCTACGAGTATTCGTTTAATCGGTGACAGGATTAACCCGGAGCTTTCAATGGTAGTTGAACAGTAGACAAATATGCTATTTTTTATGTGACATACACTTTTCTGATATACAGATAAGGTAATGTTAACTTTAGTCTGGGTGGACCGATTTGAATGATTCTGGTGTGAAATGAAAGGTTAAGGTTGTCATGGGATACCATTTTTTTAAAAGATTGAACAAATATTTTTGGGTCTGTGTTTAAAAATGTATATTTTGAACGGATAAAATTTCACAATTTGCTATGCGGTTTTGCGTGTATTTCTTTTTAATATGAACCGATTTCCATGATTCTTTTTTTTTCAGGAAGTCACATTATGTCATATAAACTTGATAAAAAATTGACTGGTAGTTTTCGTGCCATGCTTAAGAAATAATGAAATGAAATGAAATATTTATTTAACTAAATTTAGGACATACAATATTAAGCAGTGACCCCTGCACTAGGACAAGCCTGTGTCGCAGGAGGTCTGTGTTAACAAATAATTCTCTTAATCAACATATTAAGACACCAAACATCAAAACAAATTTCCAAGAGTAAATACAGCGATATATATAGAAACAGATTACAAGAAACTAGCAAAAAGTGTGTGAGTACGAATGTATGTGTTTGTGTATGTGTGGGTGTGTGTTTGTGTGTGTATGTGTATGTCTGTGAGTGTGTGTAATTTTCTCACCGGTGAAATAAACTTTATGAAGATTTAAAATTTTAAATGGAAATCTTTGGTTTTCATTTTTGCAATAAAATATTATTTTTCATAAAATATCACCCTGTATCACCAAGTATTGGCTGGAATATCATAACGGTCGCGACAACTCGCGATTATGTTCATTTCACGATAAAAACACAACAAAACAAAATCGACTCTATCTTCAAGCAACAACTGCCAAAATCGCTTGACAACCATCTTGATTTATAAAAAACCTCTCGAGTGAACCGTGATCTCGCATCACTTACTCTCAAGTATGCCGGTTCAATAGCCAAAGATGTCTCTATGAATTTTTGAAGTTAATGAAACGAAGTATTTTTTTACCGATTTCAAAAAAGGGTGTTTGATTTTACTAATATTAAAAGTAGTAAAATTTGTGATGTAAATGCAGAAAAAAAATCTAATTTTAATTGACAAATAATTATACCTACTATGCATTATTTTTTTATTGCCACGTAGGTAGACGACATTCATCATTCTCAGCCTGTAGACGTCCACTGCTGGACATAGGCCTCCCCCAAAGATTTCCAATGCTCGCGGTTGGTAGCGGCCTGCATCCATCGTGTTCCTGCGATCTTAACAAGATCATCCGTCCACCTTGCAGCTGGTCGTCCCACACCGCGCTTGCCTTGACGTGGGCGCCATTCCAGAACCTTCGTGCTCGCAGACGACATTAACAAAGATTATCAACAACTTCTAATTTTATCTTTACGAAAAAACAAGCAAAACTCATTTTGTTTTTTAACAATTAATCTATACTAATATTATTATTATGAAGAGGAAAGGTTTGTTTGTTTGTCTCGAATTTGCTACGAAACTACTGATCCGATTTCAATAATTCTTTCAGTTTTGGAACGTTCATTTTTCGAAGTGGGCTAGCTATAGGATATATTGTTTATCTTTGTGACGCAAGAAATTGCACGAGTCAGCTAGTTAAATATAATTAAATTTCAATTATTTTTTATTAGCATCCGTAACCATGTCTCTAATAAACACTCGCGGTTATCTAAATCACTTACACTATTACTAAACGGGTTCTTACCACGATTATTTTTAATTGAGCGGTCCCGATATTTCAGCACTGTTTCAAGCGCCATGATCACGTCAAAGGTCATTTAAGAGCAGACAAATCTTTCTACCCTCTTTCTCGTTCGTTTGCCGGTATCACTGGAACTCGAACTCACATTTCGACATACCACACTGACAGTATCGGCTGCCGTCTCAAAACTAGATATTTTGACTTTATTTTCAAACTATTCTGTATGTGGAATCCAGTGTTAGACTGTGCTGAAATTTCGGGGTCGCTCAATTAAAAATAATCGTGGTAAAAACCCGTTTAGTAATAGTGTAAGTGATTTCTCTAATAAATCTTAAGACCATGCCGCACATTGGTCTTCTCAGAATACCCAATGCGGATTGAGGACTTTACATTTCTTCAAAGGATTTTAAATACTTTTCCAATATGCAGGTTTCCTCACGATGTTTTCCTTCGTCGTTTTCAGCCAGTGATAAATCTAGATTTAAGAAAGATGGAACAAATGAAGCCATGTAGCAGTCACTATGAAAACACGTCAAACGTAAATACATCTGGAACCCAATTAGGAGAGAACACAATCAAATTCCCGCGTGGTGGACAACTTATCGTATCTCACGCTACACGGAACGATGTTAGACGGCCACTAGACCAAAACGAAACGATTCGGAAAACTTCTAGTCTTGCATAGTTTTTTATTTTAATTTTCCATAGTGTATAAGTTATCATGATGTATAAGTTGTGTCCTGTATTATTTTCTTTCTTTCTTTCTTGCATTTTCACCTAATCGTTAGTGGTTACCGTAGCTGATGCACGTTCAAAATGCCAAGAGATAGTGCTACTTTATGGACTTATTTCAAGCATAGAGCAAGGAAAAAACAATGCTATGAGTTATGACGCAATTTTGATAGACAATAGTAATTATTGCAATATATTTTGTACCGTTTTCATAGATTTACACATACCTAACATCATAAGCGGAACACAGCTGATCGAACAAGTTTGTAGCCAGCACGCTTGTCACTCATAAGTGATGTGCCATAAGTCAAATTAGTTCAGTGTTTTTAGGTTATAATTTTTACTTATGGTTGAAAAAAATCTCTATATATTTTAATATGTTGGTCTAGAGTTGTGATGTTAATAAAAGAACAGTAAATGCGTTACCATATAATAATCATATTTTTTATAAACGAATTCACTTAATTAAATTACACCTTCCTGTTATTTCAAGCTAGAACAATTAAGTACAATAAAATTTACTATATTTTTGTTTAACTCCTATCCGTGCCGTCGTGTTTTAGTGGCCGTCGAAGCTTCCACCCCGGTCGGTGGTCAGGTTTTATTGGGACGCTGTGCTGGTCACTTCGGAATTTGCGCTATTTATTTATTGTACTGTAGCATTCTCTGTGACATATGTTGTGGATCGTTGCGTGCAGAAGTGCTTAGGAAAATAGTAAATAATTTTTTTTTCGACTTCAAAATAAGACGTTGAGAGAAGCGTTGTTTTATTTTGAATTAAACGAATATTAACGTTTTGGATATAATAAATTTCTTTAAACACCCCTCGGTTATCTACATCACTTACACTATTACTAAACGGGTTCTTACCACGATTATTTTTAATTGATTATATCAGTGTGGTATGTCGAAATGTAGGTTCGAGTTCCAGTGGTACCGGCAAACGAACGAGAAAGACAGATTTGTCTGCTCTTAAATGACCTACCCGCAGTTCCTCAGTCTTCCCGTGATCATGACGCTTGAAACAGTGCCGAAATATCGGGACCGCTCAATTAAAAATAATCGTGGTAAGAACCCGTTTTGTAATAGTGTAAGTGATGTTTTGGATGTACTTTATGAGAGCATTCTTCTTGATCGACTTCCGAAAGGAAGAAGTACTCAATCTGTATTTATTTGTGTTTGTTTTTTGGTTACTTTAGTTTGGGTGGACCGATTTAAATAATTCTAGTGTCAGATGAAAGGTGTAGGTAGTTATGGGGTCCCATACGAATATTTTTTTTTGGATCTGTTTTTCAAATGTGTATTTTTAACGGATGAGTTTTCAATGAAAGTCGGTCGTTTTGATTTTTGTAATAAAAATAAAAATATTTAAGGCTGAATTGATTTCGATGGTTGCTTTTTTGTTTGAAAATTACTTCTCTTATATTATAACATGACATGTCCCTCTTTAAACGAGGTTTAAGAAAAGTCCTGTATAAGTAGGTAAGTGTTAGATAACGGCCCCTCTTTGCCCTGGCATTGCAAAGGTTCATGAGCGACGGTGATCGCTTACCATCAGGTGGGCCGTAGGGTCTTTTATCTATATTGCAATAAAAAAAATATTATAATTGTTTCTTTAGCTAAAATAACAACTGATCATACGTGATTAGCTTTAAAAACACTTTAAGCCTCGTTTGAAGAAGGACAAGTAATACCACTTTTCTTGTTAAATGTACAAGAGAGTATATTAAACGGAGGAGCCGAGTGGCGTCCGGCATTTGGTTTTTATACACCAATACTTTGTCGCATTCTTCCCGACTTTTGTATATTGGCTATGTAGCCTTAGGAATGACGTAGATACGGTCTTGGGTAATTTATACTGGAATTTTGTAATGCCTACGAAAAGTACATACGCTAAACAGTAAATTTAGAAAATTTGCTGTTTTCAATGGCAAAAACTCATTTTGAAGATTTTTGGAAATACTCATATCCTACCCGGGAATCTATAATCAACTTAAATTCCTAATGTTAATCTGCTTTGATGTGTTAGTGGAAGTAGACTTGCACATAGATCTCTGGTAAATATGGTTTGAAAAGATTAGGTATATACGGTAGGTGCGAGCGCTATGATTTGTCCTTTTTTAAACGAGGCTTGAAGAAAGTCCATAAAGGCCCTGCTGTATCCTTTGACAATATAGTGGTCCATAAGCATTGATCCGATTACAATCAACTGGCTCTAAACTCGGATATTGCAGTCACTTAGCAATAGATAGGCCGTAAGATCGTACCTATATAGCAAAAAAAATAACAATTTTCGGAACGAAGTTCCTTATCGCGCGTTGTGAAAGGGGGCTAGACGGAAAAAATTCTTACGAAAAGTTGTCACGACACTTTTTTTGTTTTAGATGATTATCGCTAGATGACGCTGTGATTAAAATCTTTTAAAAGACTTTCCTTATCGCGCGTTACGAAAGGAAATATTTTTTATAAGATATCTTTTAATCGAAAGGAACTTCGTTCTATTTGGGTGACCGATGACACCTCTCAAGTTTTTTTTGTCACTTCTATCAGTTACTAACTCTACATTCCACTAAGACAAGCTCGTAGACTAATAAGCCAACTCTAGACCAATAAATCGTTACATAATGTCCTCTACTTCTGTTATTGATTCCCTTCCTTTCGAAGGCGGTATTCAGAAGTTATTCGCATTAACTGGACAATAAAATATTTATTTTTTATCGGAAATAAAGTATATTACACAATATGTATAAGACTTACATTATTACTAAACGGGTTCTTACCACGATTATTTTTAATTGAGAGGTCCCGTTTAGTAATAATGTAAGTGATGTAGATAGCCGCGAGTGTCTAAAGAAATGTATAAGACTTATATCGAGGTCTCATTGTTATTTTTAGGATGGGATCAATAAAAAGGTGTGTTGTGTGTGCGTTTGCTGTAACTCATAATAAATCTTGAGGGGCACTTCTATCTAAATCTTCAATAACGTAATTAAAGCTCAGCACAAACTTAGTCGCGGGTTCAAAACCGACCGACTTGTACCTCTAAATCTTAATGTGAAAAAGATTTATGTGCAATTTTTCACAACACCACTGGCTAAAAACGGTGAAGGAAAACATCGTGAGGAAACCTGCATATCAGAAAAGGGTTCTAAAAATCCTTTGAAGATATCTGAAGTCCCCAATCCGCACTGGGCAAGCGTGGTGGACTATGCCTAATCCTTCTTCTGAGGAGACCTGAGCCCAACAGTGAGCAGTAATGGGTTGGTACAGTACAGTAATCATCAGTTGATCACTATTAACTCCACAAACAGTTATCAGAAATAATGCCCGTTATTGTAGCTGCCGTAATCGGTTGGTCCAGAATAATATCATCATTAATTCGTGTTTCTGACACGATAGCGATGTTTGTATCGGAAATCTGTGGAACTAATATTATTGAAGTTTTTTTGAAGAAAAGAAAAACATTTTATTCGACATACATAGAGGACATTAATTAATATTAAACTATTAGTATAATTAAGACTTAATAGTAAGCGAAATCATTAATTTACGTTGCATACGTTTTATATAATAATGAACCTAGCCTATTATAATAATGATATATATATTTTTTGTAAATATATTCTAAAGGATGGGACGGTCGACATTTCGTCGTCGGGCATGTCACCGTCCGGGAGAGTCTATTAGGCATATCGTTTCCGGTTGTTCTCGTTTTGCTAACGGAGAGTACTTGCACAGGCATATCCAAGTAGCTAAGATCATTCATCAGCAACTTGCTCTAAAATACGACCTTGTTGAAGCTGCCGTACCTTATTACCGGTATTGGTCTCAGCCGGTTCTCGATAATGGTCATGTAACGCTATACTGAGACCGATCTTTTATCACTGAGAGGACTATTGCTGCACTATTTTTATATTTTAGTTTCTTGTAAATGTTTTTTTTTAATATAATGTAAAAAATAAGCTAATAAATGATGGTTTCAAGACTCTAAGTATAACTTTTGTTTTTTTACACCCTATTGAATATTCTAGAATCTAGTAGTATACTTAAAATACTAATTTATCACAACTATCTTATTTCTACTACTAGATTGTTTCTCTCAGAAATCGGACTTTCCTGAGAGAAAATTGACAAAGATTATCACATAATAATTTTGATTCTATAAATGACACACATGAATACTACCGTCTTTCTACCATTGCATACAAAATATAAAACAAAGTTGCTTCTATATCCATAAACTAAAATCTTTAAAACTTCGCAGCGGATTTAAATACGACTTTTTAATAAATAAAGTGATAGACGAGTCAAGTTTATGTTGAAAATACATCCATACACACTGTCAATTTTAGAGGTTTTTTAACATAAATAAACGCATTTCTTTGCTGCCTAAATCCTCAATTTCTGACATATAAGTTGTGGCAGCTAGTAAGCAATAATACTTATTTTCCTTCGTACTGAAATGCACAGACAAGATACAACTATTTCTGGTAAACCAGCTATATAAATTAACAAGAATGGCCTCTCAACCGAAATCGACGATCGACAACTGCCGAGGGTCTACCCTATTCATTTTATCGACCTTTCCCCACCCTATACGTTTAATCGTTGCCCTACACTATTCTATAGTATTGTCATTACAAGGGATAGCAATCAGTGGCTTATAGCTGATTAAATTCTTTGGATATCTTGTTGTAACGAAACCTTTTATATCAAACAAGAATATTGAAAGGTTCGAACTTAATAGTAATAGAATTTATGAAAATATTGGCTAAAACGACACCGTACGACATGTCTTTAGGGGTCCGTAACTCAAAAACCCTTTTTAAAACTTCAAGTAAATAATATACATACTTGTTGATTATTATATGACTATTTAATGATCGTTTTCTATTTAATATTTTCTAACAAAAAAAAAATACAAAAATAATTTATTTTGAAACAAAATACACAGTACACAAAAAATATAGCAGTGGTCCCTGCACTAGGCTAGGCCTGTATCGTTGTAGGAGACCGTTACGTCTTAAATATTATTACATTAATTGAAAGATATCAGAGGAGACAGCTTAGAACAGATAGAACAACAAACAAAAGAAGGAAAAGAAAATACAATCCGTGTTACTCGTATGACATGCATAGACAATTTAAAATAACAATGAATACAGCAATCGGCCATGTGGATTATACAATATAACTACTTATTGATTGTTAAAATTTCCTCGGTATCATCATAATTGTACGTACTCACACACTTTTTTGTTAATTTGTTTTTATAGCTGTATTTACTTTCTGTATTTAAATTTGTTTTGATGTTTGGTGTCTTAAATCAGTTAAGAGAATTATGTGTTAACACAGACCTTTGCGACACAGGCTTGTCCTAGTTCAGGGACCATTGCTTAATATTGTAGGTCCAAAAATTTTAATTTAATACATATTTCATTTCATTCATTTTATTGTCATGCATATATCTTCATATGATAATAATATGTCGCTATAAGCCACGAGGGTTTTAAGATATATTTTTAGATACATTAGTATATTGTTATATCAGCCATACCTGGATTTAAAACACACAACATTTTTCCCTTATTAAAGAATATTACATACTATGCTTACACGACGTGGACGGCAGATTTGACGGGTACGTTTTTCAATCCGGTCGGTGTACAGAAATCAGGGGATTGCCTATGTTCAGCAGTTGACGTATAAGGGCTAAAAATAAATCAAATCAAATATATTTTATTGTCAACATAGGTGAATTGTATTACATTTAAGTCTTGTATTTGAGACAGTCTGATCTGCCATGTTGCGCCATTTTAGGCTAACAATATATTAAATAAATAAAATAAAATAGCCTTTATTTCAGAGTTTATGCAACAAAGTTCATCAATTTAACTTAAAACTATAATATATCTCGCAGCTCGGTGTGCCTTTTGTCATAGGCCTCCTCCAACTCCTTCCATTATATTCGATCTGCAGCGACCCTGGTCCAGTACGGTCCCAGAGTGAGCTTCAACTCGTCCTACCATCTTAAAGTTTGGCGTCCTCTGTTCCGGTTTCCATCTCTGGGATACCAGAGAGTTACCTGCTTACTCCACTTATTTGTACTGCATCGAAGCATGTGACCAGTCCACCTCCATTTTTGCTGATCGATACGTTTTAAAACATCCGTTAGTTTTGTTCTTCTTCTGATATCTGTGCTTCTAATCCTGTCATTTAGCTTCAATCCTAACAATAGATTATGTATAGGTAAATGATCGCGAATGGTGTCGTTCTTGTCAGTAAACACAAATTAAATATATTTAAAATCCATAAAGTGTTATCATAATTAATGAAATAAACATAATCAAAGATATATCTTACAGCTCATTATATCATAGAGAAATTTAAATAAGACAGAAGTTATTTTAATTTAAAACTTAGATCGAATATTTTTCATTCGCATCCTACTAAATTCTCCAATCGCTAAATACTTAGAATTTGCAGTGCATTTGAGACCAGAACTCAGCGCGGTATCCAGATACATAATGCATATTTACATAAGGTACAAAATAATATAAAGTAGCTGTAAAAAAAGGTCCGATTTGGAATGGACTCCCATCAGCGGTGTTCCCGTAGCGCTATGACATGTCCCTCTTTAAACGAGGTTAAGGAAAAGTCCTGAATGGGTAGGTGATAGATAACGGCCCCTAATTGCCCTGGTATTGCAGAGGTTCATGAGCGACGGTGACGTCTTACCATCGGGTGGGCCGTAGGCTCGTTTATCTATCTTGCAATAAAAAAAAGGGTGGATACAATTATTGACGAATATAAAATATTCTATAAAAATTACATATTGTACGTCAAGTATATCAGATCAAGATACCAAAAAAAAAAAACAGAACACGGGTGTAGGTGATCTCGCGGTAAATTAAAAACGCCGCGGGCTGATCGGGTAATGTTCCACCTTCGCAGAGTTCTGCTAACAGTACAGTATCTTTACAACTAGAAGTGTAGGTTCGATTCTATTATTATTTTATTTTAACACATACAGGGTGGATCTGCAACTTTGTTCCAGCTGAAGGGGGAAGAAAAATGTATCCAATTCCTAAAATAAAAGTGGTTTAAGTTTTATTTTAACAGGTTATTTACCCACAAAAAAAATGCTCATTATACAAAAAAAAGACATGCCCGCTGAGTTTCTTGCCAGTTCTTCTCTGGACGGTGGCTATAATTATTATTTTTTGTGTCCGAACTGGTGGTAGCTTTTAACTTTTGACGTCAACAAGAATGAGTACGTCATCAATGTTGAAAATAAAGTATTTCATTTCACTTCAGCTGGGACATGGTTACAGATCCACTCTGTATAAACCAGCTAACGTGGTGACAACGACTGGTAGACGCAGCGTGTATAGACCTTCAACAAGTTGAACTGACAAGGTCCGTTTAGCTAGTGTACCATGTTTTCAGCTTGCCCGAAATACCAACCCAAAAATTACCACTAGCTCTCAGGCTATAGTTTTCGTGTTCGATTCACGCCTCTGATGTAATCCGATTACTGAATTGTCACCAACCCAATGGTATTTAAACAAAAATATTACCAAATATTTTGGACCCGTGTTGTCAAAATATCTCGCACTCTACCCAGTCACTTGTGATTAAACCAATGTAGTAGTTTCATCCATAAAAATACAATTAAAAAACTTAAGAGGTGTCATGGGACACTCGAATAGAACGAAGTTCCTTTCGAGTAAAAGATATCTTTTAAAAAATATTTCCTTTCGTAACGCGCGATAAGGAACATGTTTCAAAAGATTTTGATCACAGCTCCATCTAGCGATAATCATCTAAAACAAAAAAGTGTCGTGACAACTTTTCGTAAGATTTTTTTCCGTCTAACCCACTTACGATAACGCGCGATAAAGAACTTCGTTCTAAAAGCAATATGAAATCAGTTGCGCAGTTCTTGAGATTTGCGCTTAGCATAGACAAAACCGATTTATTTGTTAAACCATGCTTAGACATTCGCTCTTTAAAAACAAAGTAAACTACACTAATATTAATATTCACAATACAAAGTGAAGCTACAGTATTTTCATAAACCGCGTCGCCGCTCGGTTACCTAGAATAAATTCAGGTTCGCCATTTTGTCCCATAATGAATGTTAAGATTAAGATTTGTGCGCCGGCGGATTGTTCTTTTTGTTTGCATTGTCGCTCTACCTGTTCGAGTACTGTCTGCAAAACTGTTACGGAAAATTATATAGTTTATCTTAGTTCATATTGTACATAACGGCGTAAATAGTATGTTGAGGTGTTTTGTCAGGAATGACGTCACCATGTCCACTTGAACACTTGATGATCAATACTTTTCTTTGAATAAAAAGTTCAAAATAATGAGTTTTAACAGTTTATTACTTTTACATCAACAGGTCCATTCGCCTCGACAATTCAAACACGAATGAATAATAACAGCGGCCAACGTCTGTATTTATAGCAAGTCTCCACTTCCAACTATCCGCACGGTGAATAGGTTGATTTCCCTTGTTATCACCCCGTCATACATAAAAGATAAAGAAACATAGTGGAACAGGTAGTCTTTTTTTATTTTGAAAATCAATTAAATAATAAATTATTTGTTTTACGATAAGGTTTTGAATACACGCTTTTAAGATCCTTGATAACGTGTAAGTAGAGTATTAGCTAAGACAAGCACAACGAGCGTAAACACGATGAGTTTATCTTATTTATTAGATGGTACCATTTTATTAGGTCGTCACATAGAAAGAAAGAAGAAAGAATAATACAAAAATTGAACTGCGGTTAAATGTCGAATTTGCATGTCAAAGTTTAGTCCCTTAAATTAAGAATTTCTCTTCTTGATTGATACACAAAATTCTTAAAATAATATATTTTCTTCTATTAAATATAATTTGCAGGAACGAAGGCTCATATACTCCGCTTGACCACGTAGGGAGAATGAGTGATCGCAGCGCTAAAAGAGCTTATCTCGGTAAATGAGCGGTCGACGCCCAGTCGAACGTCCAAGATACCGATGGCATGACATCGTGGAGGTAGATCTGCACGAACTACAAGTCCACGCCTTGCTCGACCTGGCACAGTAGAACGGCCAGAACTTTTATTAGAGGCCAAGACTGACTTTGGGTCGTTGAACCAGCGGAGTAAGTAAATAAAAATGGACACCTGATCTATCGTTTTGTAAAACTGATATTACCATACAATAAACTATTCTACATAATATTTCTGCAAACGCTACCCTCATCGGCCCCGGGCGAGCAGCAATGCACGCGGGACACAGTCCTCGGTCGCACTGAACCACACTTGCGACCAAACTTTCATTCCACCGCACGTTGCACAACGCGATTTATACCTTGTAATTTCAAAACTAGTGATTAAATATAGGTATGAATGATTGTATAGACTTTATTGGAAAGTAAGAGAGGTGTTTTTTTGTGTACGATCGTAGTTTGATCAGGATGTTGGGAATGTTTGCTATCCACGTTAACTATCGATCCAACCGATTCAAATATAAACAAAGAGACAAAAATATAGGTATTGACTATTTTAATACTAAAAACTCATTAAAATTAAATGAGTTTTGAAATGAGCCATAAGCAACAGTCATCACTAAGTAACTGAAGTAGGTCGTCAAGAAACTGTCAAGTTGTCACTGTACTACGTTACGCTAATCACTAAATGAACGTAGCAATGCTACGATATTGGTTACTTTACGTAGCATTACCAAGGAGTGCCAATCACTAAACGTACGTAGCAGTTCTACGATGTTGCCTCTGTCACTACACTACTTCTACAAAGCAGTACTACGTAATGCTAATCACTAATTAAATCATTTTTAAAAACACCTCCTAAAATCTATTTTCAAGAATTAATCAAGTGAGAAAACTGTTGAACAAACTCTGCTACAGTAAAATCAAGTACAATAAAACAATATTGGAGATAACCCCTCTAAAAATGTAAATTTTAATACCTTTACTAATTTCAGGATTGCTATTTTCCAAATATACCTATTTCTTCTGCAAAAATATCATACTAATCTTCGCCAAAATCACCATCAACATCCAATCATAACAGTCGAGGGGACCACAATAATAATTACAAGTTATGACCATAAAACTAGGTCCGTTATTTTTATATCCGACCATAAAATGTTGTAGGTAATGAGTATATTGATGGATCTGTCTAATTTGGCTTTAGTTTCTTATGGCTATAGATGTCGGGTTTATGATCTCATTATTTCTGTTCTGTTAAAACTGGTAATAATGGTAAATAAAGGGTGGGCCAATCTAACGTTTGCATTTTGAACTACTGTTTTTTTAGAGAATGACAGCTCAAATGTCATTCAATTTGTGTTCATAATTTAGTTAAAGGTTTGAAATTTACGAAATGGGACGTTTTCGGTTCGCCCGATGGGCAGAAAATCGTTTGGCCGAAGATGAGCATTTTTACCGAAAAATCGTCTTTTCAGATGAAGCCCATTTTCACCTTGGAGGCTATGTCAATAAGCAAAATTGTCGCATCTGGGGGTCGGAAAATCCACACGTCACCATTGAGAAGCCAATGCACCCACAAAGAGTTACGGTTTGGTGTGGGTTTTGGTCCGGCAGCATCATTCGAAAATGAGCAAGGAGCCGCCGTTATGGTCAATGGCGAGCGTTACCGTGCCATGCTCAACGAATTTTTGTTTCCAGAAGTTGAAGAGTATGACATGGACGACATTTGGTTCCAACAGGATGGCGCAACATGCCACACAGCCAACATGACAGTCGAACTTTATATGGCCCACCCCTTAGTTTTAGAAGATAGGTCCTAAAGTAGATCGTGTCCCCTGACATTGCAGGTCTATAAATAATGGTAACCACTCGCGTCGAGAGTATCAATAAAATAGTATTGTTAACCATTCTCATATTTTTTTATTGCCATATAGGCTATGTAGGCGACAGAATCAATTATCAATATTTTATAAATTCTAGTAAAGAACATAGTTGTGTCGACGATAGCGCCATTTATAAATAGTTTAAATATTTATTATTTAAACCTCTTTTGTATAAATCCTTTTTGAATTATTGTAATAGAGCATAGATGTTGGCGCGCTTATTTGAATTTCGAACACTCCATTGCCGAATACAGACGTTTTGTATATTTTTTCACAACTTTTATTTTCTTAGTTTTATTTTTATGATTCGTTCTTTACTCCTCTCTCACTGGCAGCATTAGGTTTTTTACAGGCTACTTCATAGACCTCTGCCACAACACTGAAGGGTCGCCTACGACCTAACTTTAAAGAACTTCCTTAAGCCTCGTTTGAAGAAGGACAAGTTATAGCGCACTGGGAATACTGAAGAGGGAAGCTCATTCCATAATATGGACGTTCTAAATTCTGGGATATCAAATAGTTATCACTTTCCTAACTAAGGAACTAATTCCTCAAAATTATTTTATAACATAACTGCATGCAGTTTAGCAATATCTTCGAGAGAATCTTCTTTCATCATCATCAGCCCACACTCGTCCACTGCTGGACATAGACCTCTCTCAAAATACGCCACTGAGCCCGATCTTCTGCTCGTCTCATCCAGTTGTTACCGGCCACCCTTCTTACCAGGTCTTCACTAATCTACACTACGTCACTACTTCTAGTAGGTCAACGTTCCATCTAGCAGGGGGGCGCCCAACAATCAATCAATCCCAATCTTCTTTATCTTAATATATATTATAAATCTCGCGTCACAATGTTTGTCTTCAATGGACTCCTAAACCACTTAAACGATTATAATAAAATTTGCGCACCATATGCAGTTCGATCCAACTTGAGAGATAGGATATCTTAGATCAAGGTCTGATGATGGAGCTGGAAGGTGGCCACCATAAGCAAGATAACCTCATCGTGTTTGGGCTCTAATGACGCATTCTGATGAGTACTTTTACAAAATTCTCAGGAACAATTCCTATGCGACGCCGGCTATACTCTAAAATAAGTCTACATAACTCAACCCATCCTAAATATGGCAGGATGTGGACACAATAAAGAGTTTCCATCCTATCCCCCATCTCAGTTAATAGTTTTTTTACGCGTTCAGAAGTTAAGTAGCGTGTTCAATAACATTCAGGCGGTGGTCGGGGGTATTATCGGATTGCGAAGGACGACCAATAAGGCGAACGTGGTCCGTCTTTATGGGCCAACAACTAGCCCGCCTGCTATTAGGCGATCGCTATTAGCTTTCGGGCAGAGATGCACGAAACTGGGTGAGGATGGATGTGGTTGTTGATGTCTTTATTGATAAGTTGATACTGATACTGTACTGTACTGTACCAACCCATTACCCACTGGCATAGTCCACCACCCTTGCCTAGTGCGGATTGGGGACTTCACATATCTTCAAAGGATTTTTAGAATCCTTTTCCGACATGCAGGTTTCCTCACGATGTTTTCCTTCACCGTTTTTAGCCAGTGGTGTTGTGAAAAATTGCACATAAATCTTTTTCACATTTAGATTTAGAGGTACAAGCTGGCCGGATTTGAACCCGCGACCTCCCGTTCGGAAGGAAGCGCTTCGACCACTCGGCCACCACGACTTCGATACTGATAGCTACTACGTAAATGTTTATCGTCGCACATGAAGTTCTGTGTACTCTTAAGGACTAAAAAAGCGAGAAGATCATAGCCAGATAAAATGAAATGGACCGTTTATGATTTCAGCTATTTCATTAAGTGAGGATGAAATTAACCAGATTGTGTTATTTGTTATTGAGTTGGAAATTGCCCAACTTCTACCCTACCAGTCCTTCATACTCTATTAGATATGGATAATAATTTGGGAGTCAAATCTTTTGCCGCTTTTGACTGAGGCTAAAAAGATGTGACACATTTTGGCAGTAAGACTAATGTATTTCCACTAGGTGTCCCTCAAAAACCTCAGTCCTCGCCTCATTTAGACAATAAATTTCTAAAACTTTAGCTTCAAATATATCTCCCTAAAAGATACCATATCCAAAGCCCCAGTCAATAAGCTTCATACCTCACAAAGATCAGCGTATCTTCGTGCACGTAAACAGCGGTCGGTGATCGTAAAACGGAATGCGTCCGAATGTGGCCCGCAACCCGCAGACAATTTGCGAGACGTTACGTATCGATCAGGTACATTGTTACATCCTAAATGTTTTCACTCGTAATGCTCTTGTTACTGTTACGTTAACTGTAGTGGGAGAAAGAAAATAGTTTGTAAGAAAATAGTTGTAAAACAATTATTGTCGTTATCGTCAAATAAAGCGGTCTAATTAACTTTTAAATTAAAGGCAAATGTACAAGATTTCTGCACGAAGGTTCTGGAGTGGCGCCCGCGTCAAGGCAAGCGCAGTGTGGGACGACCAGCTGCAAGGTGGACGGATGATCTTGTTAAGATCGCAGGAACACGCTAGATGCAGGCCGCTACCAACCGGTCGCATTGGAAATTCTTGGGGGAGGCCTATGTCCAGCAGTGGACGTCTACAGGCTGATAATGATGATGATGATGTACAAGATTTTAAATCCTGGATTTCATACAGTGTGGTAGCTAATACATGTAAAACGAGTCAAATTACGATAAGTCTTTTTTTATTTTTTTTTATTGCCATGTAGGCAGACGAGCCAACGGGCCACTTGATCGTAAGTGGTTACCGTCGCTCATGAACCTCTGCAATGTCAGGGGACATTGAGGGGTCGACGACCTAACTTTAAGTCTACCTTATTTAGCACAGGAGTTCTTATGAATATCTCGGAAGGTTACAGCTGCATGTTACTATATTATTGCATTGTCACGTGTTATACAAAATTGGGCAAAATGTCAGCTCAATTGGAAACCTCGAAACTGGAGATATTCAACACGCGTACATATGTACCTATGTAAGTTCGGGTGGAATCTTGCTAGTTAAATTTGACAAACTTCCCGTTGTCCGATCGAGCTGACATTTTGCACGTAGACGTATTTCGCGTGACAATACAATAATATGACATGACTGAAAATGGAGCTGATCTGATGATGGATTTGGCAGGTGGTCATAGGAACTTCGGTACTAAATAAAATAGACCCGTCATATTTGGGCTCATTTTACTTGTCTTGATCTTAAAAGCTTGTATTAAAAAACAAATAGTTTGACGTCGAGAAAGCACCAAATGATTGCCATAAACTCATTAACCTTGAAATATAACCTTGTTTGATAAACATGAAGTATCTAGCTTATAATCTGGATTTTATGAAAACCGAGGCCGAAAGAGAGTCTCTAACATTTTTGCGTCCGTACTATGAATATTAATTGGACGAGTATTTTGTTAATCTTAAACAAAATTGTGATAATATGCGCGGCGGTTTCTTGACGGAGTTACCGTTCTTAATTTATGCCGTCGCACGAACTATGGCATTTTAACTCCTTCTTAGATGGACGGTTGTGGTAAAATGGTGTAACTTACAATTCATATTTAACGTGTTAGATTAATAATTACAAAAACTTGAGAGGGATCAAGGGACAACGGGATGGAACGAAGTTTCTTTTCGATTAAAACGTATCTCATACAAATTATTTCCTTTCGTAACGTGCCAGAAGGAACGTGTTTTAAAATATTTTTATCACAGCGCCATCTAGTATTAATCATATAAAACTAAATAAGGAATTGTTTTAAAATATTTTGATCAGAGCGCCATCTAGTATTAATCACATAAAAAGAAATAAGGAATTGTTTTTTAAAAAAATGATCACAGCTATCTAGCGATAATCATCTAAAACAAAAAAAGTGTCGTGACAACTTTTTCGTAAGAATATTTTCCGTCTAGCCCCCTTTCACAACGCACGATAAGGAACTTCGTAACAAAACGACAGTTCTTATGAGTGGCAGCCTTGTCGTTTGATCCATTATAAAGGTCCCTCAGCACCTCTAACTTCTTACTTCTTACGATCAAATGGCCTGTGACTTATCTGTTTAGCAATTAAAAATAATATCACTTACACTATTACTAAACGGGTTCTTACCACGATTATTCTTAATTGAGGATTCCACATACAAGATAGTTTGAAGCTGTCACGTCCAGTGTTAGACGAAAATAAAGCCAAAAATCTAGTTTTGAGACGGCAGCCGATACTGTCAGTGTGGTATGTCGAAATGTGAGTTCGAGTTCCAGTGGTACCGGCAAACGAACGAGAAAGAGGGTAGATAGATTTGTCTGCTCTTAAATGACCTACCCGCAGTTCCTCAGTCTTCCCGTGATCACGGCGGTTGAAACAGTGCTGAAATATCGGGACCGCTCAATTAAGAATATCGTGGTAAGAACCCGTTTACCTTTTACCCGTTCTTCTGACATTCCAGGAGTCCATGAACGACAGTAACCATTTACCATGAGGTAGGCCATCTATCTACTTTATTTCCCACAGCTCGGCTAAGATCCTTATTGGAAGGATCAGGCATAGTCTTCCACACTTGTCCAATGCGGTTTCCCTATGATATTTTCTTTCACCGTTTTTAGTAATGTTGTGATTAATTGCACGATGTTTTTAAAATTAAACTTTAAAAGTAGAAGCCAGACGGTTTTGAATCCGCGACCTCCAGGTACGAAAAACATCTATCTAAATTACAGTAAAACTTATTCAGACACTCGCGGTTTTCTATAATACTTTCATGCATTTTAAACGGGTTCTTACCACGATATTTAATTAATTGAGTTCTCTCGATATTTCAACGTTGTTGTTAAAAGTGCTATGTCTTGAAATCTCGATAGCTTCTTTAACTATCCTCGGTGACGGCTTCAGATTATCGAGTATGTGGAATCCAGTGCTAAACACAACAGTCACTAAGATTTCATGCTCAGAGAGTCTTGCAGATACAGTGAGTGTGGTGTGTCATGATGTGAGTTCAAGTTCCAGAGGTACCACCCAAAAGCGAACGACAAAAGTAGACAGATTTGCTTGCTCTTAAATCGACCCGCAGTATCCATTTTTCTCGTGATCATGACGTTTGCAACAACGTTGAAATATCGAGACAACTCAATTAATTAAATATCGTGGTAAGAACCCGTTTAAAATGCATGAAATTACTACAATAAAACTACTAAAATTGATAATCCAAAATCTATTTTCTGACTTACACTCTTTCAACAACCACAGTTTAGTGGCGATCCGGTTTAGCCGAAGCCAAAAAGTGTAGAGTCACGCTTCTGCCTCCCCCCAGCCGGCTAACTTCATAAGACTATGAATTTAAATACGTTAGCCGATGTCAAAGAGACCGTGCATCCATTTGAAAGTTAAAATGGCGGTCGGAAAATTGACTTTGAACTAATCATGAATTGCTAACTTGCTTCTCAAATGTGAAAGTAAGGTTGAGAATTTTATAATTAAAGATTTTTTAAATACAAGCTTTTAAGATCCTGGATATCATGTAACAATAAAGTGCTAGCTAAAACAAGTAAAACGAGCCCAAACACGAGGGTTCTATCTTGTTTAATACACGAGTTCCTATGACCACCTTCCGAATCCATCAACAGATCAGCTCCATATTATTGCATTGTCATGCGATATACATCTGCGTGCAAAATGTCAGCTCAATCGGAAAACAAGAAGTTTTTCAAAAGCTTGTAAGATTCCACTCGAACTTACATAGGTAGGTACATAGTTAGATCCAGTGCAAGTTAATAAAAACTTTGTAAAAATGAATTGCTATTCATTAGTCTCGCTTTAAATCTAGAATGGCTGAACTGATTCGGCTAATTGGAACGAAGTTCCTTATCGCGCGTTATCGAAAAGGGTCTTGACGGAAATTCTTATGAAAAAGTTGTCACGACACTTTTTTTGTTTTAGATGATTATCGCTAGATGGCGCTGTGATTAAAATCTTTTAAAACAATTCCTTATTTTGTTTTATATGATTAATGCTAGATGGCGCTGTGATCAAAATATTTTATTTAAGTTTATTATAACTTAAAAAAATAAAATTTTATTACAATTCCCTCACTAATTAACCGAAAGGAACTTCGTTCCGGGTGTCCCTTGACACCTCTTCAAGTTTTTTTTTAATATTGAAATATTCGTGAAAGTCCAGGGCAGCTTTATACGTAAAGAAAATTTACGGGAACATCTCTCAGAAATATTTTTATCAGTTCTTCTCAGCAAGTTAGTAAGTATATGTTGAACCTGGAATAGATTTGACTTTCAAAAAACTATAATGCAATTTAATTTTTTTTCAATTAGATTTCTGTTTCACATGCAGCTATAGATTCACATCAAAAAACCAAAAAAAATAAAAATAGGTAAAAAAACTTTTTAAGTTAAACGGTTTTATGTCAAACATACATTGCAATGTTTAAGATAAATGTACTAAAAATCAAAAAATAATAAAATAGATACAGTCGTGGGAATTATAAAACCGTCACGTCACGTTGGGCACGTCAATTGTCTACAATCGTTAATTAAAATGTTTGTTTTGTAATGTTACACTATAATTAAGACAACAACTGTAGAAAATTGACGTGCCCAACGGTTTCAAACACGTAAAGAAGACCATAATAATATGAAGCTAAATTTTCTTATATCTATCTATCCCCAGAGCGTAAACAAACCAAACAATAGCCCTTAACATTACACCAAAATGGCACGACCGATACAGTATCGATGGTCACTGTCCGGGTTCGAATCACGACCTTTGTCTGGTCAATTGCCCGGAAAATCGTCTAACCAACCGGAAAATACATCCGGGCCCTTTCTGCTAATACGGTCGTGAAAAACGGTTTTCTTTGTTATAGCATGTGTGTGTGGAGTTTGGTACATTTTCTAATCAATATTTCGATGAAATAAAATATTATTTTATTCTCAGAAGACACATCGAAACCTATATATAACCTATACTAATTTAGAAAGCTGAAGAGTTTGTTTGTTTGAACGCGTAAATCTCAGGAACTGCTGGTCCAATAAGAAAAATTCGGTAAAAAAATTGGTTGCCTGTAAAGTCGGTATACGGGCGAAAGTTTTACGTGACAACGACTCGGGCATGGTTAGCCCGCCTAAGAGCGAGAGAGACAGACATAAAAAGTGGAAGGGACGCGTGCCTCTCACTTGCTCTCATTGTGAGCGCATAACGTGAGCGGAGCGTAACGCAGCTTCTTGAAGTGTCACCCGGAAAACCAATTTATAAGACGTTGTCACGTCAAAAAATATGAAAAGAAATCATCCTCATTTCTTGAAAATGCAAATTAAAAACACCAGAATCGGTTCACCCAAACTAACCTAACCTTTTAGTAAGGAGACTTAAGTGGGGAAGGCGCGACAAGTAAGAGTGCCGAGCGCGTTACGCCTCGCGCCGTCCCTCCAAACCCCTTGCTGGGTTCTGGCCTTAGCCGGGCTTCGGACGCTGAGTGTAAGCGGTTTGAGGTTTTAGTGCGGTTCAACTCCCACATACCTCATGATCCGGTGATTTCCTCCAACTGAAAAAAAGGAGACTTGAGTACTATCTACCTTATTGACTATATAATCATCCAACTTCACATACTATTATGGGCCCTTCTTTCATTCAGTTCCCACAGTCTCAAGTCCACAGTATAAGTAGTGACCAAAGAAAAGGACATCATTAAATTAAATCATTATTCGTCTCATTTATCTATCGATAACTTATTTGCTTTTACCACAAACGAAGGTAAAGCTTAATTAATTAGTACCAGATAAAAGTACCTACATGTTGTTATGAGTTGGAACCGATGACCGATTTGGAATGGACTCCCGTCCGCGGTGTTCCCGGAGCGCTATGACATGTCCCTCTTTAAACGAGGTTTAAGAAAAGTCTTGTATGGTTAGGCGGTAGATAACGGCCCATCTTTGCCCTGGCATTGCAGAGGTTCATGAGCGTTCAGTGACCGCTCACCATCAGATGGGCCGTAAGCTCGTTTATCTATCTTGCAATAAAAAAAATAAAAAAAAAGTTGTCTTTTTTCAAACGAGCCTTGAAGAGAGTCCTAGAAGTTATTTAGGTAGCGGGACAGTGTCCCCTGACATTTTAGAAGTCCATAAGCAAAGATCTTACGATCAAGTGGCCTGTTAGCTCGTTTACGTAAAAGAAGATACATGTGAAATTAAGTGTCAAAAGACTTGTTAATGGTATGCAATTGGCCATGGCAATAAGAGAAGTTACATATGAAATAGTTGCAAAAGATTTATTTATGGTATGCAATTAGTAAAAAATTTGTTTGTGTAGTAACTTACTATTATACTATCTGACTTTCTTCATTATTTAGAGTATTTTTGTTAGGGAAGGCTTTGATTGTCTGTAATTGATATATTTAATAGAGTCTTCGAAAAGCTATCTAAAATAAGCTATTTTTGATATTTAACAAAATATTTCTCTCCAACCTGTTTAACAATTAATAAAAAAACTAACTTAGTAATGATTTTTATTTATTTATACTTTATTTAATACTTTATTGTACACCAGGTAAAGAAAATTACAGTGACTTATAGCAATTAAAAAATAAGCACAAAAGGCGAGCTTAACTCAAAAATTTGATTTATTTTTTAAATAATAAAATTATTAACTAATAAGATTTCAATTCTATTTTCAAATTTTACAGAGCCATAATAATTGACTATCAAAAAACTCACGATACAAATATCTAACCTATAAACATTTGCAAAATTGAATTAAAAACGAAATAAATTAAAAAAATAACGGGCAAACTAAATATCTCGTGGGCTATGTACGCGGCCGGGCTATCGGTCTTTATCTTGTCCCGGAGAAAAAATTACGACCGCCCAGGACAAGTTCCTGCCCATAAATTCATTAGACAGCGCCGACATTTTTTTTAAAACTCACGTTGCAATTGAGCTGTGAACTTTTAGAAGCGGTTTTGTTTAAATTAAGGTTCTCATGGTTTTATGGCTGACTTAACTGAAAATTAGTAATCATAGATATTAATTCCTAGTTTTTCATCTTTAACAAAAAAAACTTGAGAGGTATCAAGGGACACCCGGATGGAACGAAGTTCCTTTCGATTAATTAGTGAGGGAATTGTAATAAAATATTTTGATCATAGCGCCATCTAGCATTAATCATATAAACAAAATAAGGAATTGTTTTAAAAGATTTTAATCACAGCGCCATCTAGCATTAATCATTTGAATCAAAAAGTGTCGTGACAACTTTTTCATAAGAATTTCCGTATAGCCCCTTTTCGATAACGCGCAATAAAGAACTTCGTTCCAAAATCATAAAATGCTGTCTAGTAATGTTTATTGCTTTTATAGGTAGACGAACAAATGGTCTGCCACCTTTGTGAATGGTTACTATCACTGATAAATTTCAATAAAATCTGAACTCGTCAAAATCGGTACCTATAGGATACTAAACAAAATAATTAAATTATTACAAATATGAAAATTACCTCCATTGAATCTTATCCGTTGAAAATTCTCATTTTTAGACACACACCCAAAAGTACTTATTCTATCTGACACCTGAATCATTCAAATCGGTTCACCCCAAACTAAAGTCATAAAAGAACAATACAGATACAATGAGTGTGGTGTGTCGTGATGTGAGTTCGAGTTCCAATGGTACTACCCAAAAGCGAACGAGAAAGAGGGTAGACAGATTTGCTTGCTCTTAAATCGACCCGCAGTATCCAGTCTTCTCGTGATCATGACGTTTGCAACAACAACGAAATATCGAGACAACTCAATTAATTAAATATCGTGGTAAAAACCCGTTGGAAATGCATGAAAGTATTAAAGAACAATCATAAAAAAAAACAATGACAAATTGAGTGACCTATCTCCTCCTTTTTGGAAGTCAGTAAAAAGTATTAATTACTTTTAAAAGTACATAACAAATCTAGTTTATGTGAAATTATCCGATCTACACATTAAGAGCTCTACGGGATCCAACGGAGATGAGAAAACGGCTAAAACTCTGCACTGTATCATAATTTATTTATCCTGATGACCTTCCATTCCCACTTTTAACATAATACATTAAAAAATATCCTCTACGCCCCTTCATGTATTTATTACTCGTTAGCAATATGGCCCCTTGTATTTTATCTGAAGCGCTGTTTAATGTCTTTTTTTGCGTGTAATTAAAAATATTATAGGTAATTATTGCGCCTGTAGCCATTTACTGTGTTTATTTTGTGACTAATCGTCCTCTGTTTACATTAATAAGCGATGCTTTAGAGAGTTTCCCGTTTTATTGCGCAAATAAATTGTGGAATTGTTTTTTTGTGTTTATGTTTTTGTTGGTTATGTCGCTGATTGGCTGTAATTGTCTCTGTTATTGTTTAATTTTAATATATTTAGTAGTTGATGTATTTTATGTTGTCTATGTCACGAGAGAAGTAATTTCCCATTTAGCGCCATTTTGTCATATGGCACGACCCGGTAGGCGCAATGTTGGTAGACCCCCCACAAGATGGACCGACGATCTGGTCAAGATCGCGGGAGATCACTGGATGCAGATGGCGCAGGACCGGTCGATGTGGCGAGGTTTGGGGAAGGCCTATGTCCAGCAGTGGACGTCTATAGGCTGATGATGATGATGATTGCATTGTCGATATGCATCTCTTACAAAATGTCAGCTCAATCGGAAACTTTGTCAATTTTAGCTTACAAGATTCCATGCGAACTCATACAGGTTCATCCAGTGCAAGTTAATATAAAGCTTGTAAAAAACAATCAGCCTTAAAATGATAAATCGTCCATTTACTTAGTTAATTAAATTATAAAATACAGAAACTATTAATTGGTGTTTAAGGTAGATCGTAAGTAAACAGTGCACGAAACGACGGAGCGCTGTGATTGCACCCGAAGGCTATGGCTAACTCGCACGGTTCTCAAACAACTATTAATAGTGTTGATACTTTAATTAGAAATATAATATCTATAATGTCAACCTCTCATGAACCTCTGCAATGTCAGGACAATGATGTGCCGTTATCTATCACTAATACAAGACTTTTCTTAAACTGCTTTTGAAAAAGAAATATGACATATCTAATATCATAATAATATTATAAAGGCGAAAGTTTGTATGCATGGATGTATGGATGTATGTTTGTTACTCTTTCACGTAAAAACTACTGAATGGATTTGAATGAAACTTTACCACAATATAGCTTATACATCAGAATAACACATAGGCTACAATTTTTAATAATACGGGACGAACCTGAAGACCACGCGAACGAAGTCGCGGGCAAAAGCTAGTCAAATATACTAGAAACACGATTAATGGCGTGAAAATGACACAAAATCAGAAATTGATGTCAGTACTCCTCTTTTTTTCGTATCAGGTTATCGAACATAAAACCTGATGGAATGCTTATCGTGTTTCAAGAGTATCTGCATTGGGTGGCCGTTACTCATCACCCACTTTTATCCTCAACTTCCTTTAAAGAGGGACATGTCATAGCGATCCAGGAACACACAACTTCTGAGGATTTCTCCACACATTACGGTTAAGATTGAAGTCAAGATGGTCTGATTCTGTGAAGGATTTATTTATTTATTAATAAGAAATTATTATAAAGAAAGTCCTTAAAAGGTAGGCCGTAGGTAGCGGCCCCGCAGTGTCCGCTGACATTGCAGAGGTCCATGAGCAACGGTAACCGCTTACGATCAGGTGGCCCGTTAGCTCGTCTGCCTACAAGGCAATAAAAAAAAAAGTGAATTCCAAGCTTACAAAAGAAATAAGAAAAAAAATACATTAAAACATGGTTTTAAGCTACATGTCAAAGTATACTACTGACCTTCACACTAGGCCGAGCCTGTATTATGAAGGACAGTGCAAAAGCATTACTATAAACGCTTAAAGGGAATAAAGACTAAAATATTACATGTATGTATGAAAACACACACAAAAAAAAGTATGAAAATTACACAACTTAAAAAGAAAACTTAAAAAGACAACTTAGAAAGAATAACATCACAATGACAGAATTATTAAAAAATGATTAGATATGGAATGACAAATGTAAGTTAAGGTAGAAAGGAGAGGAGAGAGTAGACATATTGCGCCGAACCCATCTAAATGGGATAAGGTGAAGCAAAATAAGATTACAGTTGATATCCACACTGTTTTTAGGTTCTTCTCTGCTCAGATTTGTTGTGCCAAGACAGTAAAATATAAATCAACTAGCTGCCCTGCGCAATTTCGTCTGCGTCGTATAGGAATTGTTTCCGGGAATTTTCTAAAAGTACTCATCAGGACGCTTCATTAGAGCCTAAACACGATGAGGTTATCTTGCTTATTGACGGAGATCCTGTGGCCACCTTCAAGCTCCGTCATCAGACCTTGATCTAAGATATCCTATCTCTCAAGTTGGATCGAACTGCACATGGTGTGCAAATTTTATTATAATCCGTTAAGTGATTTAGGAGTCCATTGAGGACAAACATTGTGACACGAGATTTATGAAATGAAATGAAATGAAATACTTTATTTTCAACTTTGATGATATGCTCATTCTTGTTGACGTCAATATTTAAAAGCTACCACCAGTTCGGACACAAAAAATAATAATTATAGCCACCGTCCTGAGAAGAACTGGCAAGAAACTCAGCGGGCATGTTTTTTTTTAAAATTTTTTTTTGTATTCATTTATTTACACTTATTTTTTACATTATATTTTTAAAAAAATTAACAAAGGAATAAAATTTAAAAATACAATATAAAAAACAGGGGCCCACTGAAGACGAGGTCTACGACCCAAGCCATCAGTGGTCAGGGCTCAAAAGAGAGGAACCTCCTCACAATACGTGTCGTGTCAAGAACGACCGCCTTCTGAATCAAGCCCTTTACCCAGCTGGGGAGCGAAAGCTTCTCAAGATGACGGTCGAAGCTTTTCGCTATTAGACCGTGCACAGATACAACGATCGGAACAATGATGGTCGATTCAACACGCCACATGTCGGTCACCTCGTGGGCCAAGTCCAAATATTTTAGCTGTTTTTCTTTTTCTGCCTTCACAAGGTTCTCGTCATGTGGAATGGTGACATCGATCAGCACTGCCCGATGCGCGTCCCGATCTATTATCACTATGTCAGGCTTATTGGCAACAATAGTCCTGTCAGTGATAATAGATCGGTCCCAGTAGAGCGTTACATGACCATTATCGAGAACCGGCTGAGGCCAATACTGGTAATAAGGTACAGCGGCTTCAACAAGGTCGTATTTCAGAGCAAGTTGTTGGTGGATAATCTTAGCTACTTGGTTATGCCTGTGCAAGTACTCGCCGTTAGCAAGACTAGAACAACCGGAAACGATATGTCTAATAGACTCTCCCGGATGGTGACATGCCCGACAAATGTCGACCGTCCCATCCTTTAGAATATATTTACGGTAGTTGTTTGTCATGATAACTTCGTCCATAATTGCAAAGACAAAACCTTCAGTCTCTCCGAAGAGGTTACTGTACCGTAGCCAAGATACAGAGGCTAACTGATCTACATCGGGGCTCATAAGGGCCCGGTAGAACCGTCCGTGTAGTTCCTTGCTCTTCCATACGTCCGTGCGATCCGCCACACTCATTACCTTTAGCGTCCGCCAATTCTCGTTCGCTAAGGACAGCGGAGTGAGTCCCTTATCAACTGCTGCTACATTACGGTACATACCCACGCTTACCTTAAGGAAATATTCCCGAAGGTTGTTTACCTCTCGGTTGTGTAAGTCCTTGACATTTAACATGCCACGACCCCCACACTTCCGAGGAATATACAACCTCATAACAGATGAACGTGGGTGGTGCATCCTGTATGCCGTCAGCAGTCGCCGAACTTTTCTATCCATTTTTTAATTATTATTATGAGCATTAACCTTTTTTTAAATATTTTAACATTTTTTTACAAAAGATGAAATAGACAAAATATATATAAAAAAACACGATTATTATAATGAAACGACCTTGGCGAGCAACTCATTCCCACTTTGTGCAATCGTCCAAGTAATCATTGACCTTATAGTAGGCTTTCTTGCACAGACGTTCTTTAATAGTTTTCTTAAACCTATGTATAGGTAGGTTTTGAACATCTTGTGGGATTTTGTTGTACATGCATACAGACAAACACCTGAAAAAATTTCTTATTTTATACAATCGACTAATCGGCAAGTCAAGTTTATGTTTGTTCCTGGTGTTTCTATTATGTAGGTATATACATAAGGATATCTCAAAATTTAATTTAAGATAAAGTATTAAGACTAGTCAGTCGGTGTACAGAGTTGGATGCAGGATCGTGACCCAAATGTTGTGATAGCTCCCAATAACAGCCAGGGGCGGTCAATTATTGCTATTATTAATTAAGCTACCACCTGACGATTTCGTGAACTTGCCCTTACTTCATAGTTATCCAATATAGGGTACCCAACCCAATTAACGTGGGCCAATTAATGATGACTTTAAAATTGGAGTTAATTGTCTTTCCTAATTTTTTCTTCAACTACAGATTAATAAAAAAAATTGTTTAGCATTCGATTTTCGAAATTTGAAACTCTACAAACTATTTGAATACATACCTATATCCACAATTGGAGCTAAGATAAGATAATTTAAAACAAACATGAACCTCTCTACAACAAAGCTGATTCTATAGTTTCTAAAAATTGTAGAGCATTTCGGTCGATCACCCTTTTTTTTCAGTTGGAGGAAATCACCGGATCCCCGCCCGCCCCGCGGGCGGTGTATGTGGGCGTTGAACCGCACTAAAACCTCCAACCACTCACACTCAGCGTCCGAACCTCGGCTGAGGCCAGAACCCAGCACGGGGTTTGGAGGGACGGCGCGACGCGTTACGCGCTCGGCACTCTTTCCCGTCGTTCCGTCCCCGGACGCCGAACCGGTCGCCCCCGGCGAATATGGCCACCGGCTCTCTCGGTCGGCGGGCTTTCCAAAGCCCGCCAAGATGGGACCGCGTGTCACCCTCTCACGGAATACCCCGTTGGGTCAGAACCAGCGTGGGTCGGGGAGCGCGGTGGTCTTTAAATGAAACTGGAAAATGTATCTACTATAATTGGATAGTTCGATACTGTACTGTAACAACCCATTACTGCCCACCGCTGGGCTCCTCAGATGAGGGTTTAGGTATTAAATACAAGTACTTTTGACGTGACAACATCTTATAAATTGGTTTGCCGGGCGACACTTCAAGAAACTGCGTTACGCTCCGCTCACGTTATGCGCTCACAATGAGAGCGAGAGAGAGCGTTGTCACGTAAAACTTTCGCCCGTATACCGACTTTACAGGCAACCAATTTCAATTTTTTTTACACTAAGATTTGTTCTAATCGTTTATATCAAGAATCATCAAAATCGGTTTATAGACAACGAAGTTAACCGTAAACGAAAATATACATCCGAATTAGGAACCCATTTCAAAGTAAGTTTTATAACATTTTTAGGTCCCCCATCAATTGTTTCACTCGATTTAAAGAATTCAGCAATGAATCATTTTATCTGACCGATCAGGTCGTAGGATCCTCTCGCTGTAATCTGTCCATCGGGGTAGAAACACCAGTTAACGGGGTAAACGAATTAAAAGAGTTATCTAAGAAAAATGGTCGACTTGAGCAATGGAGCGGACTTAACCACATAAAGGGTTGGATTTACTAAGTGAATTTTATTTCAACGCTTTTTGGAACTTTGTAGCTGTTTTTAATTGTTTACTTTGAGATTGTATAGTCTAAGAGCCAGTGAACAACAGATTATGTAATTTTGTTCTATTATCAATAGTTTTCAAAGCGTACGGGATTTAAAAAGTTTTTGTTTCACATTATTGAAGTTTTTGTGTGGATATAAAACTTTTTTAAAAATTTAATAAAACCTATTTTCGCCGATCATAGTGTAGCTTCCTAACAGTGATATAATCATTCAAATCGATCAAAAAGTTTTGAGATCTATTCAATGTAAACAAACGCACAACATCTTTCATCTTTATTATTATTACAAAAGTGTACACTAATCCGATTTTCTACGCTTAAAAAAAATTTAGACAATAATAAAATTTTCCACCACCCCAAAAGACAATCCCACACGTCAACGACAAACAAAAAACAAACCAAACCTTTGAATTATTCATTTAATAAATAATTTGATAATAATTAAAATATGCACAAAGACGGAATTAAGTACAAGCATAAATAAAATTACGAGGCAGGTAGAAACGAGGCCTTTCGAAACATAATTATACATAACCTAATAAGGCTTAGCCGAAACAAAAAGTGGGAAAACAACCCCCATTTTATTATGATTATTTGCATATAAAAATAATTATGAAAGGGTTAAGAATGAAAATGATAATCCGTATTGTAACGGAAAGGAGTTCGGATTTAAGTCAAATTTATGGATTTGATTTTTTGTTGCTTAAAGTAAGCCTTTTTAAACAATTGTAATAGGTATGTTTGTTGGCCAACGAAATTAAATGAAATTCTTTATTTTCAACATTGATGACGTACTCATTCTTGTTGACGTCAAAAGTTAAAAGCTATCACCAGTTCGGACACAAAAAATAATAATTGTAGCCACCGTCCTGAGAAGAACTGGCAAGAAACTCAGCGGACATGTCTTTTTTTTATATAATGAGCTGAGCAACTTTCAACATGAGGTATTATTGTTAACTGATATTTTTATGCAGAGAGATTAAAATAAGTCAATGTAATCTTGATGTCTGATGCATTGTGTGAATTATTTTTCACAATTGAAGGTGTTAGTTTAATGTTAATGAAATCAAAATTAGAATTATATTTTGTCAAAATATTAATTGAACATGACTTAACACTTCTTACTACTAAAACATATTTTTGGAGTGAAGTCCCTTATCGCGCGTTGTGAAAGGGGGCTAGACGGAAAAAAATGTTACGAAAAGATGTCACAACACTTTTTTTGTTTTAGATGATTATTGCTAGATGGCGCTGTGATCAAAATCTTTTAAAACACGTTCCTTAACGTGCGTAAAAAAAAATTAGGAAACAAAAAAAAATAAGACATCTTCTAATCTAAAGGAACTTCGTTTCATCCGGGTGTCCCTTGACACCTCTCAAGATTTTTGTTTTTTTTTCTAATTAAAAAAGTAATAAATTAACTGATTTACTTTTAGTTATCTAAAAAAATAAGCTTTTTTAATATTTTTTTACAAATAACTTATCTTAACAATAAATATTAAATCACAGCTTGTCTCTCAACAAAGACCTCTTAAGGCCTTCCAATCTTTCCTGTTCCTTGCCACTCATGTCCATCTTATTTATCTAAATATCCACCCTTAAATAATATGCAAATATAGGAAAAACTTAATGACATTATTAGGAAAGGGTCCACCCCGTATAAAGACCCTCCCTCAACCCTTTATGTAATTTTTCATAATTTCACGCGACCCGGACACCGGTTCTCAAATAAGCGGTGGGGTCTTTAAATTTGAAAAAATGTAAATACAGAATGAAAAAGGTTGCTTATATTGCTAATGTTAATAGAGATAACAAAAAAGATATTGATTAATATACCTTAAAGAAAACGTACAACAAATCGTGAAAATTTTTCCGTTAAAATTAACATTTTCAGATCCAAAAGAAATCATAGACATTGTTTATTTGTGATGAAAACAGGTATAAAATTACAGAAATGAAAAATAAAAACAAACATGGAATAAATAAGTTTTCATCACAAACCAGTCGGAACTCAGCTTAATGTTAGATGTCACCCCCAACCGACATATAACGCTGGTTTTCAGTTTCAACTGGCAGTGACGTCACAAATGTTAGTGAAAATAAAAAGAAAATAACAATAAGAAAAACAGAAAAAAAAAACAAAAATTAAATCAACACCAAGAAAAAGAATTATAAACAAAAATTTCAAAAAATAAATGAACAAAATTATATTCTAAAAAAATAGATACAACTCTTTCGATCTTTAAAAAATGGGAATGAAATTAAAAACATAAAAAAAATTGAGTGCATCCTGCTTTTAGGAAGTCGGTCAAAAAAGACAATGACAAGAAAGACATGAAGTATGTTGCAAGTCGTGGTGGCCGAGTGGTCGACGCGCTTCCTTCTGTACGGGAGGTCCTGGGTTCAAATCCGGCCGGCTTGTACCTCGAAATCTAAATGTGAAACAGATTTATGTGCAATTTTTCACAACACCACTGACTATAAACGGTGAAGGAAAACATCGTGAGGAAACCTGCATGTTGGAAAAGGGTTCTAAAAATCCTTTGAAGATATGTGAAGTCCCCAATCCGCACTGGGCAAGCGTGGTGGACTATGCCTAATCCCTGAGGAGACCTGAGCCCAACAGTGGGCAGTAATGGGTTGGTACAGTACAGATTTTGCAAACGTCTTCAAGAGTCTATAATTTCCATGCTTTTCACTTTAGATTTCCAAAGTTTTCACCACTAATAGGATACGACCATTGCCGAGCCACTGACATACTAACTAACTACTATAAACTTTGGACATTATTTTCTCAACATTTAACTGAATAATTTAAAGAAAACTTTTAACACAAACTTAAGATCCTGGATATCATGTAGCAGTAGAGTGCTAGCTAAAACAAGTAAAACGAGCCCAAACACGACGGGTCTATCTTGTTTAGCACATGATTTCCTATCACCACCGAATCCATCATCAGATCAGCGCCATTTTGTCATATTATTGCATTGTCACGCGATATACATCTGCGTGCAAAATGTCAGGTCAAGCGGAAACCGCGAAAGATTCCATCCGAACTTACATAGTTTTATCCAGTGCAAGTTAATATAAAGGTTACGGGTATTTGCCCACCTCTCACTCCCACCACTGTAACTCCTGTGTAGCCAGGATCCACAGCGGCGACCATCGTAATGACTCTGAGCAGTGAAGCCCAGGAACCCGAGGGAAAGCTAACTTGTCTTGGGCCCCGCAACGAATTTAATCAGAAGAAATCGCAAATTTCCATTCAGAAGTTTTTGCCATAACTACTATTGGCATCCAGAATAGTACAACAGCTCACCGCATAGGTCCAATCAATTTAATAAAATCAATGTCCGTGGTGCTTTTCTCAATTCTGGCGTAATGCTTTTTCAATCTTATTTTATTGTCTCCCGCTTTGCGAGAAGGGAAGTCGAAACTCATGTTTTCCTACTCCTTCTATTATCTTCTAATATAAAGGTTATAAAATTATACTCGATATTACGTAGAATACTTCGAAAAGAACAATATTTTTTTGTAAAAGCGATACAAAAGAACAGGTTTGATATCCCCCAGTTCCCAAGTCGATAGTTCTTGCACGGAAGTACGCAGCAATCCGATAATAGATATATTTCTCCGTCAAGGGCCACATTCGTATGATATACTGCGAGTATATGTTGTAGGGCTGTCACTTTATTGTTTTTAACCTAAACTATAGTAATCACTTACACTATTACTAAACGGGTTCTTACCACGATTATTTTTAATTGTGCGGTCCCGATATTTCAGTACTGTTTCAAGCGCCATGATCACGGGAAGACTGAGGAACTGCGGGTAGGTCATTTAAGAGCAGACAAATCTGTTTACCCTCTTTCTCGTTCGTTTGCCGGTACCACTGGAACTCGAACTCACATTTCGACATACCACACTGACAGTATCAGCTGCCGTCTCAAAACTAGATTTTTTGGCTTTATTTTCGTCTTCCACTGTATTCCACATACACGATAGTCTGAAGCCGTCACCCCGAATGAGTGAGTGAATTCGAGTTCCAGTGGTACCGGCAAACGAACGAGAAAGAGGGTAGACAGATTTGTCTGCTCTTAAATGACCTACCCGCAATTCCTCAATCTTCCCGTGATCATAGCGCTTGAAACAGTGCTAAAATATCGGGACCGCTCAATTATAAATAATCGTGGTAAGAACCCGTTTAGTAATAGTGTAAGTGATGTAAATAACCGCGAGTGTTTAAAGAAATTTACTATAGTAATATTTAAGTTGTGTCACTCTTTAAACGTGGTTTTGGGTATATTCCCACTCCCACCACTGTAACTTCTGTGTCAAACGTGGTTTAAGGAAAATTCTACATAGAGGGTAATTTAATTGGCATTTCAAAGGCTCACGGGCGATGATAACCGTTATTATATACGCTGTATGCTCATCTACTTGCGATATATGTATAATGCAAAAAACATTTAAAACTTGAGAGGTGTCAAGGGACACCCGGATGGAACGAAGTTCCTTTCGATTAATTAGTGAGGGAATTGTAATAAAATATTTTGATCACAGCGCCATCTAGCATTAATCGTATAAAACAAAATAAAGAATTGTTTTATAAAATATTTTGATCACAGCGCTATCTAGCATTAATCATGGAAAACAAAATAAGGAATTGTTTTAAAATATTTTGATCACAGCGCCATCTAGCGATAATCATGTAAAACAGAAAAATGGCGTGCCAAGTTTTTCATAAGAATTTCCGTATAGCCCCTTTTCGATAACGCGCAATAAGGAACTTTGTTCCAAAAACTGAGTTTTCTCAGTTTTTTCAAGACGGTAACTACTTTTTTCGAACTGGTAGTAGCTTTACAAATATGATCATACATTTTGTTAAAAATAAGCTATTGCACTTCATTTATCTATTTTTTACATGTAGTCAAGGGACGCTAAAGGGCCACCTACGACGTACATTCAAGGAATTTCCTTAAGCCTCTTGAAGAAAGACAACTTATAGTGTTTGCTTAAAAACCTTTTTTTTGTGTAAGTGACAACCCTATACTAACAGGGCCTCTCGGTGCATGATATAGTGCGGATAAATCGACATACAGTGCGCCCCTGGGTGTTTTTATAAGAAAGGGTTATTGTTTCGCAAAATATCCGCGACTGTATTACTCTGTCGGATACCGATGTTGCTGACGTACATTTGGATTCCTTCGTCAGCTATTTATATGTTATTTTTTTTTTATTCAGAAATAATCTAGATGTTGTGTGCTCTAAAAAATGGTATGGTTTTGAAAATCTTGTTTGAATTGAACCAATTTTAATGATTCTTCTATTGAGGTATATATTTAGAATAGTCCTATTTGAGAACATTATATCAATAAGCTTGAATAATTAAAAAAAATATATAGAAGAAAGTTAAGAAAAAAGTTCTGGAGTGGTGGCCACGAACCGGTAAGCGCAATGTTGGTAGACCCCCCGCAAGATGGACCGACGATCTGGTCAAGATCGCTGGAGGTCACTGGATGCAGATGGCGCAGGACCGGTCGATGTGGCGAGGTTTGGGGGAGGCCTATGTCCAGCAGTGGACGTCTATAGGCTGATGATGATAGAAGAAAAACATTAACTTACATTCGCATTTCGTACATTCACAAAACCAAAATAAAACTCGACAACTTTATATCCTTACTAAATATTACAGCATAAAATTAAATTGCAACACACTTAAAGTGATCCTTGAAGCAGAAAAATAACTAATTACATATCAAACAGATTGTAATTACAAAAACAAACGAACATTAACGAAGGAGAAGCTGAAAGATGCAATCTGTACTTACAAACATGGACGTAATATAAATAACTTATTTAAAAAACAAGCTCTTATGATCCTGGATATCATGTAGCAGTAGAGTGCTAGCTAATAAAACGAGCCCAAACACGCCAGGTCTATCTTGTTTAGCACAAGAGTTCCTATGACCACCTTCCGAATCCATCATCGATGTACATCTGTGTTGAAAACGTCAGCTCAAGTAAAGCAAGTTTGTCAAATTTAATTCACAAGATTCCATCCAAATTCACATTAGTGACATCCAGAACAAGTTAAACAAAAGCTTCCAAAATCTCCGTTGTTTCTTTTATGACCTACGAGGTAGGCTGGTAGTATAGCTGAAGTCCAGTGGTAAACACTGTATAAAAAAGAATAAGCAGTGCATACGCCATACACTTATGGAATCAATGAAAAGTTATAACAATCTATTTAGTGCATTATATTTACTTAAATTACTTTTTTTTGGACGGGAGGAAATCTCCGGACTTCTACTCGCCCCGCGAGTGGGGTATGTGGGGGTTGAACCGCACTAAAACCTCTCGCCGCTCACGCTCGACGTCCGATCCCCGGCCGGGACAGAACCTGACACGAGGCTGGTATCGCTCCGTCACCCCCTACTTAAATAACTTCGGATTCATGTGTTTTTCAAAAATAGATTACACTGATATACCCTAACAAATTTCTGCTTACCCTAACTAAAACTTCATATGCATGCAGAGGTCCATGGTGACCACTTACAATTATGCGGCCCGATAGCTCGCCTGGCTTTTCATTTTTACATAACTTTTTAAGAAAAGCGTGAAAGACATTTTCCGTTATTTTCTCAGAACGACCAAAACTTACATCCGGCATATAAAGTCAATGCTCTGAATCGAATTAGGAATGTCTACAAGTTGAAAATGTACGCGATTATAATTTATTATGAATAAATGAAATATTATAAACGCATCGGCGAGCCGCCCCGACAACGCCAGTGGCAATGCCGTTTGCTTTGTTGAGTTCGGGATGGGGTGCAATAATGTCGATATCGATAAACATATATTTAATTGAAGTAACCAAAATTGGCGTTTGGCGTGCTATTTATAGTTGACATTTTGAAGCTATAGGTGATTGGTTATATAATCCATTATCCATACAAATGGAAAAAGATTCTCAAAGAGACAGTACATGACTATTTTTTTGACACTTAAAATAAGTTCAGTTAAGTTTAAATTGGTTAGCTTTACACGCTCGATTTTATGGGAATATCAAAAGGGAAATAAACATTCATGAACACACTTAAAACCAGAAAACACAAAAAAAATATTTTCATGAGCCATGATGAACCTTTTTCCTCCCCTTTTTCATGATTTCGTCCGTTCGTCCTACTGAAAGTTTTCTCCAAGCTCGCAGATCTACCTCAACAACAAAAGATCATCTGATGAGTTATCCACAGAGTGCCTTATACATGCATATTCAAGGAAAGAAACACTACAAATGTTTGAGGTTTTAAATGGTAAATATGCTGCTAAGAAAACAGCTTCTGCACGTAGGTCGCATACTGTCTTAATTCTCCTTTTGTGACATCTCCTCGGTATTCCCTGAGTGACTATTCCCTATGACTTGTCCTTCTTCAAACGAGGCTTGAGGAAGGTCCTTAAAGTTAGGTCGTAGGTAGCGACCCCTCAGTGTCCCTTGACATTGCAGAGGTTCATGAGCGACGGTAACCACTTTCTATCAAGTAGGTCGTTGGCTCGTCTGCCTACATGGCAATAAAAAAAAAACCAAACGGAGCTGCATGGATCAACAAGATTTGTTATACACTCCTTATGTATGTAGTAGGTTTATGTGTCTAACGAATTACTTTATTTCTAACATATATCGATAAAACACTGTCCCATCACTAAATCTGGAAGCAGACTTCCTTCATACTCGCGAGCACTCGTTCGTGCCGTGCCTTTGTCGGCTACAATCGTCGGCAAATTAGAAACGAATTGAGTTATTTAATATCAACCGGTTATAAGGTACCTCTTTATTGTTTATTAATGACTTTATTATGAGGTTAGAGGTTGTTTTTGAGGTTATAACATTTTGTCATCGTCATCATTGTTTGTAATAATATTTTATTTACAAGCTGCCTGGATGTCGTGTAGAGTGCTAGCAAATACAATTAGAACGAGCGCCAAACAAGAAGGGTCTATACCGAACCAATCATCAGATCAGAGCCATTTTGTCATATTATTGCATTGTCATGCAGTATAGGTACATCTGGTTAGTTTGTCAAATTTAACTTGCAAGATTACACCCGAACTTACATATATACAAAGTTGCATCCAGTGCAAGTTAATATAAAGTTTGTAAAAAAGAACAAATCATAGTCTCTCTTCTTGTTTTGCTTTTTTTTATTGCCATGTAGGCAGACAAGCCAACGGCCCACCTGATAAGAAGTGGTTACCGTCGCTCATGAACCTCTGGAATGTCAGTAAGTGATTTACTTCAGCAGCCATGATCTTTTAACTGATGAAAAGGCTATGATTTTGTAATAAACTGATAGATAGATGAACCGCACAATACGATGTAAAAAAATTACAATACCTCATAACACTTTCCCTAAAAATCCAAGCAACTGAACAGGGCAAGTTATCGCTGCAAACTCATAATTCAGAAGCCACAATGGGCCGGTGTAAGTTCGGTTTCTTGAGGAGAATCTAACAATGGCGGCGAGAGTTATGGCCGCGGCGTCCGGGGGAAACAGGAAGTGAAGTAAAAATGTCCAACGGTTGCTCTATTCGGTGGTATAATTAAAATTATTACAAGTTAAACTATTTGGAATCGATTTAAAATATGTGTCTTAAGATTTTTTTGTTCGAATACCATTATGGATGTAAGTAAAACCAAATTAAAATGAGTAATCGAAAAGATTCATCTCTACGTAAAGGCTATGTGGTCTAAAAATTGTTTTTCACCCCGTATATTTGTAGTTTAGGATTAATTTTATTATGCATGATTTGCTGAGTGTTTGACTACAGGTTTATAGGTCTTATTAAGATCTAAAAAAATATCCTCGAAAGCTTCTAACTATTATAGTTTAATCACAATAACCGCTTTTATGTTCATAGAAAATATTAAATTGTCTGAATAATGAAACGACAGTTAGTTTAACGACAGTTAGAATTAATACTCTCGCCGCTGTCTGCTTCTAAAAAATATCGCAACAGCATCGCAAGTGCTGTTTGTGACGCAGACGATGATCATCTAGCCATAAGAATATATTGTCAATCTATAATATCCTATACGTCGTAATTTCGTTGTGTACATGTAAGAAACGAATTAATTTCGTGGTACATGCATCACACTGTCTCCGGAACCCGCGTCTGGCGTATCGTGATAAATTTATGAGGATTTTTTACCTTTATTCTTAGGGTTCCGTAATGGTAAAGACGAATTTGCTAATTGTTGGGTACCTATTAAGAATACTGAAAAATCGTTTATAAATGATCAGCTGATTGACTGCAACTTCGTCTGCATCACAAAGGAGTTCAGAAGTTGTCGCGATATATTTTGTCGCGGCGTATTAATTCTTTGCGTTTTATACTCGTGATAATTTTTCAACGAATTATCCGATTGAAATAAAACAAAAAGTATTTTACTTTAACACTAACGTCCTTGATAACATAATTTGGATTATTAATTAATTTGGATATGGATTATTATTACGATACTCATTGAACGAAGTTCCTTTCAATTAATTAGTGGGGGAATTGTAATAAAATTTTATTTTTGAAGTTATAATAATTGATTAGTTTAAAACGTCTGTCTCTCTCTCTCTTATTAAAAATAAAAGATTTTAATCACAGCGCCATCTAGCGATAATCATCTAAAACAAAAAAGTGTCGTGACAACTTTTTCATAAGAATTTCCGTCTAGCCCCCTTTCGATAACGCGCAATAAGGAACTTTGTTCCAAAAACAGATTTTTCTCTAAATAATTTACCATACAGAACCCTCTTAAACTCGTGAATTCACCGACTTATTTATTCTATAGCAATAAATTCATCTTCACATTTCTTAGGCGACCACTCCACATGAGATGGGAGCAATAAATAATTGTCTTATACAAATTTGTTTGTATATATTATTGTTAACGTAACCACTTGATATATTCGATAATTATGCGTGTTTAAATCGAGGTTTTCTTTTGGTTTTGTATTGTTTTTTTTGTTTGTAAAAACATAGAAGAATATCGTTTTATTTATCTAAAAAAAACGATTTCAGAAAACGAGGTTGTTCAAGTTTACAATTTTTTATATGTAATAAATATAAGATTGCTGGTGGCCATTAAATTTATTTTCAAAATCTGACAGTTACTTTTGAAGTTTTGAATGACGTGCTCGTCCCGGGCCATTTCATTTAATAAATTTGTTAAAAACAAAAATATTGAGAAAGAATATTAAAAAAAAAAGAAAAAACAACATATTAAATTAAAAAAAAGACATGCCCGCTGAGTTTCTTGCGCCGGTTCTTCTCAGGACGGAGGCGTAATTTTAGCGAACTGGTGGTAGAACTTTTAATTTTATTTTTGACTTTCAAAATGTATGTGTGTCCACATCTACTTTGAAATAAATGATTTGACTTTGACTTTGCTTTTCTTAGAACTTTTATTTTAACGTCGAGTTTACAAAATTTTGTGCTCTATTTTGTATGTGATTCGGTGTATTTTTGTTTTGGACAAATCGACTTTTTTAAGATTAAATTTGATAAAGTTCTGATTAATAATTTTTGTGCTAGGTATTCTAGAAATATAGATTATTTTCAACACTATTAAATTTTATATTGTTCTTGCCAATGGAGAAAATTTTAAAATTGTTCGAAAAAAATGATATATCACATCTAATAATTAATATTTTTTTTTACATAATTGTTGTCGGTTATGATCGACGATAACCACTGACCATCGTAATATAAAAACTGTACTGTACTGTACTGTACTGTACCAACCCATTACTGCCCACTGTTGGGCTCAGGTCTCCTCAGAAGAGGGATTAGGCATAGTCCACCACGCTTGCCCAGTGCGGATTGGGGACTTCACATATCTTCAAAGGATTTTTAGAATCCTTTTCCGACATGCAGGTTTCCTCACGATGTTTTCCTACACCGTTTTTAGCCAGTGGTGTTGTGAAAAATTGCACATAAATCTTTTTCGCATTTAGATTTAGAGGTACAAGCCGGCCGGTTTTGAACTCGCGACCTCCTGTTCGGAAGGAAGCGCTTCGACCACTCGGCCACCACGACTTTTCAAAACTAATAAAAATTTTAAATATAAAAACTAGATGAAACATATTTTTTAACAAATTTTAATACAGCTGCGTAAATCAGCGCCATCTGTTATCGAGTAGCGCGAACTAATCTTAACTCTTGGCAAAATTATATTTTACTCGCTTACTTTTCTTTTTCAGAAGAAAAATACATTTGTCCGTGGTTTTAGTATTAAAAATAATTGTCAAATAAAAATTTAATGAAGACATAATTTAGAAACACAATTACACGACCTATAAATTAAAAAAAAATTAGTGAAAAAGTAAATATCTACAATATAACTAGCTGCCCCACGCAACTTCGTCTGCGTCGAAAAAATAAAAAAAGATTAGGGACTACCCCTAACATTTAGGGGGATGAAAAATAGATGTTGGCCGATTCTCATAGATACCGGATAAGCACAAAAAATTTCAACAAAAGCGGTCAAGCCGTTTCGGAGGAGTTCAAGTTCGAACACCGTGACACGAGAATTTTATATATTAGAGATAAGAAAAAAGTAGAATGTATTAGAGTAAAATTTTAGTATAATTTTGATCTATGAAATGTGTTTAAAATAAATTATCCATTCAGAGCTGGATTGGACTCCCTTTCTCGGTATCCCCGGAGCGCTATGACATGTCCCTCTTTAAACGAAGTTTAAGAAAAGTCCTGTATGGGTAAGTGATAGATAACGGCTCCTCATTGCCCTGACATTGCAGAGGTTCATGAGCGATGGTAACGCTTACCATCAGTTGGACCGTAAGCTCGTTTATCTATCTTGCAATAAAAATAAACTTTATTAAATTAATGGAATTGGTTAACCTACAATTAATGTATCAAGAAGTTACGCAATTTTTTTTCTTTTGTATTTTTTCCTGAAAACGCAGACGAAATTGTCCTGTCCTTATAGATTGTACTTACTGTTCGTAGCACCTTCGTAGCTTTTACGTAGCTCGTAGCGTAGAACAAGCTACAACAGTGGTCTACGTGGTGACAGAGACGTAGCATGCAGTTATCAGTATATTAACTTTATGGGTATTTTATTATAAAGTAATATTTTTAAATTTAAAAAAATACTCCATATAGTGATTTAAACTATTTGAAAGAGAACAATTCTTTATTTTTGAAACAAAAAAAACTTGAGAGGTGTCAAGGGACACCCAGATGGAACGAAGTTCCTTTCGGTTAATTAGTGAGGGAATTGTAATATTTTTTTTTTTTTTAAGTTATAATAATTCTGCTTATTTCTCTCTCTTAGAAGAGATCTCTTCTGAGAGAGAGAGAGACAGACGTTTTAAACTAACTAATTATTATAATTTAAATAAAATATTTTGATTACAGCGCCATCTAGCATTAATCATATAAAACAAAATAAGGAATTGTTTTAAAAGATTATTGTGTTAATCACAGCGCCATCTAGCAATAATCATCTAAAACAAAAAAAGTGTCGTGACAACTTTTTCGTAAGAGTTTCCGTCTAGCCCCCTTTCGATAACGCGCGATAAGGAACTTCGTTCCAATAAATAAATAATTAACAATATTAAAAATGTGTTTCAGAGCTTTAATGTATAAGTTATCACTATTTTTTAAACTTAGTAATATATTAAAAACATAATTTTAGACCTTCATCCTAAGATCTGTTGCGTAAATACAAAACGTTATAAAAACATTTGATTTTTGACATATGTCCCAATACACGTTAGACTATATTTTATATCATTAAAAGTATTGACGGTATTTAAAAATGATAATTCCAACATTTAACTCATTTTTTTACTAAATGTATTACAGGGTGGATCTGTAACTTTGGACGATGGTGAATGACCTGTTGAAATAAAACTTAAAATATTTTTCATCATAGTATGGAAGTCCGCAACGATAGTCGTACATTTTCCATACAATGTCAGAAAAAAAGTTTAACCGATTTAAAAGATAAAAATGGTGCTAAGTTGTAATTTGAAGGGACGGCGCGACGTGAAAGAGTGCCGAGCGCGTAACGCGTCGCGCCGTCCCTCCAAACCCCGTGCTGGGTTCTGGCCTCAGCCCGGGTTCGGACGCTGAGTGTGAGCGGTTGGAGTTTTTAGTGCGGTTCAACTCCCACATACCGGTCCAAACCGGTGATTTCCTACAACTGGAAAAAAAAAGTTGTATTTCGACAGGTCATTCACCCCACGTCAGATTGTCCACAGTTACAGATCCACCCTGTATTACGTATGTTAAGCAAGACAATTTTTTAACTTTACCATACGACCTTACGACCCCACCTGATTACCATCAAAACTTTGAACAATGCGTTTCAAAATACACATAAATTTAATTATAAATTATACAACCCCATCATAATTATTATAAATACTATTAAAAAGAGTTGTGATTGTTTAAAACGCAAGCCGTGTTCTCAGGACAGGTAGAGAAGTGGTATTTATGGGCTCTCACTGTTTATAAACGGGAACTCGAGACTAATTATTTATTTCATTATATTTCTTTGCGGGGAATGAGATAGGAAAGGGTGACCGAGTTGAAGCGATTGCCTTCCGTACTGGTCGCGGGTTCGAAGTAGAAGCATGGTGGGGTAGTAATGGAAGAGCTTGCCTTACTGGTGGGTTTGAATTTGGTTTATAGCTCTATATCTTTAGAAAAAAATAAAATGCGTAACCGTTAAAGAAGAATTGTGAAACTTGCATAATATTTTGAAATGGTTTTTGAAATCCTTTGAAGTTATGTTAAATCCTGCATTGGGGTCTAAAGAATCTCTCTACTAGGTATTACAGTACAGTACATCTAAATCTAAAAGGAGTCAACTAAGAAATTGACTAAATCGAGTAGAGCACACCGTTGTCCTAAACTTATTAACCAATAAACAAATTAAAAAATATATTTTATACTAAATCATTGTTGCAGAGAGAGTAATATTTCAAATGACCTACCACTAAGTTTGGTGCAATACGTGAACCTTATCATGTAACCTGTCGCTTTACTATACACAACGCCATTCCGACTTTCACATACCACTGCGATGGTTGAAATCCGGTGATTTCTACCTGTCTAAAAACAGGTATCTACCATTAAGTGTTATTAATACTTTCATGCATTTTCAACGGGTTCTTACCACGATATTTAATTAATTGAGTTGTTTTGATATTTCAACGTTGTTGCAAACGTCATGATCACGAGAAGACTGAATACTGCGGGTCGATTTAAGAGCAAACAAATCTGTCTACCCTTTTTCTCGTTCGCTTTTGGGTGGTACCACTGGAACTTGAACTCGCATCACGACACACCACACTCACTGTATCTACAAGACTCTCTGAGCATGAACCCTTAGTGACTGTTGTGTTTAGCACTGGATTCCACATACTCGATAATCTGAAGCCGTCACCCCTGTTAAAAGTGCTATGTCTTAAGTGTTATTAACTTATTAACAATTAAGTTAAAATCAGTCTATGTTAAACGTTCCCAAATCCGTGATACATTCTTTCTACTAGTATAATAATAAACTATCCTTTGACCATAGACTTACAGGCTAAGGTAGATGTTATACGAAGCCTTCACATCTAAAATGAGTATGTTCCAATCACTGTATTGCGCAGACTCGAACCGATACCGAACGCGATTGGATGCGGTCGTATCGAGGCGTTACCGATATTGAAACTACGCCTGAAAAAATAACACATATAACTTCATCGGCATCACATGTGAAGGAAAATCTTTGATGAAAGATTAAATAAATCGGACATTCAAATCAATGTCTTTTTAGTACTACTTATAATGAGCCTGAAAAATGATACATTAAGAAAGAAAGAAAAAATATTTATTCATCACGTACACACATAGGACACAAGTTCGTAAATATTATGTATGACGGCGTAAATAGTGTGTTGAGGTGTAATGACGTTGTAATTAGTCGATCTTCGTTTTGTTTTATCAGGAATGACGTCACAATGTCCACTTGACTTGATTAGGCATAGTCCACCACGCTTGTCCAATACGGTTCGGGGACTTCACATATCTTCAAAGGATTTTAGAACTCTTCTCCGAAGTGCCGGTTTTACGTACGATGTATTCCTTCACCGTTTTCAGCTTGTGGCTACTATCACACTTCAAGTGGCGGATTAAGTATTTTGCCGCCCTATGCCCTGTCTGATTAGTCGCCCTTTTTAAAAGATGAAATTTTACTTTTTTGAATCCGTTTATATTATTTAGACTAGCTGACCTGCGCAACTTCGTCTGCGTTACAAAGGGGTTCAAAGAGTACTCGCAATGCCGTCGCGTTATTATTTGCGCGGCCCGAAGTGCACCCACATATTCATTGCGTTTTATACTCGTGATAACGAAACTCTAAACAGTCCGATTGGAATAAAACAAAAGTAATTTACTTCTACATTAATACTCTTGATAACATAATACTTAATTTGGATAAGGGTTAATATAACGATACTCATTTAACGTTAAATTCAATCTTGGGACATGCCAAATGTGACACTTGGTATGATATAATCAGATCAATTTTGGTAGTCCCAGTTCAGTTTATCGTAGTTTATAGTAGTTTATCTGTGTCTAAACATTATGTTATCTTACTTGTCAATATTCCAACGTGATAGCCGATTGCGCCGATCGGTTCGTCATGCGCATAAAACTCAGGTTTTTTCTATCGATGGGCGTGGTCATCGATACATCGATAGCTATTGGTATTGAGACACGCCTACTGATCGATTTTATATGAGAACGAATGAGCTGTGAGGTTGTTGAAATAACACTTAAAGCAACTAAATGCATAATAACTAAACGGGTTCTTACCACGATTTTGATTAAATGAGCGATCCTGATATTTAGCACTGTTGTAAGCGCTATGATCACAGAAGTACTGAGTACTGCGAGTATTATTTAAGAGCAGACAAATCTGTGTATCCTCTTTCTCGTTCGTTTGCCGGTACCCTAGGAACTTGAACTCACATCTTGACCACACTGACAGTATCGACAGCCATCTCACACCCAGATGTATTGATTTTTCTTTCTTCTAACACCGCTTAGGTACTGTTGAGAAGATGGACGCCTACACAAATTAATATACAATATATAAATATACAAACTTTACAGAGGTTGTACTTGACAACACTCAAGGCGTTCTCTTGTCTATATACCTTGTGCACTGTCATATTGTTACAATTAATAATTATTCAAATACATAGTTTTATCTTGTTAATCGCTTTCTTCATCACTTACCATCAGATGGGCCGTAAGCTCGATTATTTATCTATCTAGTATAATTTGATAGAAGGTTTTTCAATAATAACGAACGAGATGGGTATGTGATGACAATTATTGATATTACGAATGCTTCTTAAGGTATGTATCGGGGACGGAGCGACGGGAAAGAGTGCCGAGCGCGTAACGCGTCGCGCCGTCCCTCCAAACCCCGTGCTGGGTTCTGGCCCGGTTGAGGCCAGGAGGTTCGGACGCTGAGTGTGAGCGGTTGGAGGTTTTAGTGCGCTTCATCTCCGACATACCCCGCCCACGGGACGGACGGGGATCCGGTGATTTCTTCCAACTGAAAAAAAAAAAAGTTTTACTGTACCTATACAGTAAATTAAAAGTAAATGTAATGATTGTGTTGTTTATTACAGCAGGGATGTATTTAAGTTTAATATCCTCAAAGCCGAAAGTAATGTCCGAATACCCAAAATCACTTGAGGAATTAAGTTTTTTTCAATATCTAATAACAGTTCATTCCTATTGCACGACCATCATTGCAGGCATTGAAGAAAAATATCTAACCTATTCCAAATATACACGTATGGTCACATACGTTCGAGCATCGATATTGGTTCCAATATATCGGTAGCCCGGTAGGCGTATGTGGACAGGCGTGCCGCATCCCTGTGATTGGCTGATCGAAAACCAATCAATCAGTGATGACCGGCTCAGGTATCGATAAAACTTTATATAGGTTGGATATGTTACGTTTGGGAGGTATGTTTGAGTTGGATATTAAGAGTTTTTAAAAGTGTGATTATAATGGGTGGGCAATCTAACGTTTGCATTTTGAACTACTGTTTATTTAGAGAATGACAGCTCAAATGTCATTCAATTTGTGTAATTTAGTTAAAGGTTTGAAATTTACGAAATGGGACGTTTTCGGTTCGCCCAATGGGCAGAAGATCGTTTGGCCGGAGATGAACATTTACCGAAAAATCGTCTTTTCAAATGAAGCCCATTTTCACCTCGTAGGCTATGTCAATAAGCAAAATTGTCGCATCTGGGGGTCGGAAAATCCACACGTCACCATTGAGAAGCCAATGCACCCACAAAGAGTTACGGTTTGGTGTGGTTTTTGGTCCGGCGGCATCATTCGAAAATGAGCAAGGAGCCGCCGTTACGGTCAATGGCGAGCGTTACCGTGCTATGCTCAACGAATTTTAGTTTCCAAAAGTTGAAGAGTATGACATGGACGACATTTGGTTTCAACAGGATGGCGCAACATGCCACACAGCCAACCTGACAGTCGAACTTTTGGAAAATGCAAACTTTATATGGCCCACCCCTTACAATGATGATGATTATGTGGGTACTGTAACAACCCATTACTGCCCACTGCAGGGCTCAGGCTCACGCTTGCAAAATGCGAATTTCCTTTCTGCCACATTCAGACTTTAATCTCAAACTAATTTTTTTAGTTAATACTTTTTTTAAATTAACTTTTTAAACTACCTATAACTACTACTACTAACTAGTATATTAGGTAGGTAAAAACTAAGCTGTTTCGTAAATATTTTTCTGTAATAAATATAGTCGATCTTCGCAACACTGGAAGGATTGAAATCGGTCCAGTAGTATTTGAACGTATAGGTTCGTATTCATTATAGATACTAAATAGGAATTCTTATTTCATTTTCGAAACCTTAAAATATAAAATAGCCGATACTCTTTGATACAAAGTTTTTCAAGATTGAAATACATAGGTACATAGAGATGAGCACCAGTGTAGATAGAGAAATGAAATTATGAAATAATGAGAGCATTTTCTTGTTAAATAAACAAAGAACGTCTCATTCATTCTCTTATTATTATTGTCGCTTCGCAAAGAATTATCTAGAAAGGGTTAATTAGTATGTACTGAGAATTGAATTAAATTAAACGTTCGGTATATAGTGGATATGCCTTTTTATAATAAAAAAAGAAGATTTAGAAAGAAAGAAAATATGTTTAATGAACATGAACAGTACAACATGAAAAATTAACACCAGTAAACACAAGTACAACAGTAGGTACTGTCTGCAGACAAACATAAAAAAACCATTACATCAATTGCGGAATTGTACTGAGTTTCACAAGGCCTCAACTCAGCACATGCTGTGGATTACCACAGCGCTGGTTTTCAGTTGAAGCCTGTGGTGAATTACAAACGCTATCACGGTAGACAACAAGATGACAATTTTTGTTTTTTTTTGGGTGCCTTCCATTAGACGTTCAGGTTGTTAATTTTTTTATTATTTAGAATATGCTTTTCCAAATTAGTGAGCCATCTTCATGGATTGTAAGTACTTCTACGAAGCCCAGAAAAACTATGAGACCGCTTAATATTTTATCAATCTTATAATAATATAATTTATAATTAATATTAAAAATCAGTTATTTAAATATATTCACGCTATAATTATCCAATATCAAACTTTGTCATTACATTTCGTTGTGATATCGTAAACAGGTACATTTTTCTACGCTGACATCGCAAATGAAGGCTCAAGAAAATTTCTTAAAGACAGATCGTAGGCCGGCCCTTCAGTGTCCCCTGACATTGCAGAGGTCCATGAGCGACAACGCTTACGATCAGGTATGCTTATGTCTGCCTACAAGGCAATCGAAAAATGCTTTTTATACCTTCCTTTAGTAATGCAAACGTTTGCTTAAATTAGGTTTCTACATCACAATTTTTGATAGGGCATATCCACAATAACCCCAACAGAACAAAACGCGAGACGAAGGACGGCAAACGCAAAAAAATCGCACGAAAAAAGGCCCGTCGCAGGAAATATCTTTTATCTTGTAGTTATTTTTATCCTTTGCAAAAGAAAGATGGATGCAAAGATAAAAAACGTAAAGAACGTTGAAATAATTAGTCGGCGTGCTTCGGTCTTCTATTGTGATATTCATTGTTGATTTGGTACAAAAGCGATCTTTTATATTCTTAATTTTGTAATGGAATAAATATAAAAATACCATCGCCATTGTTCTAAGTTTAATTTGTTTTTCTGACTTCGTGGATGTGACGTCTGGTGAAAATTAATTGTGCTGTTATTCTTTTTATTGGTAGAATTATTTTCGTGTGGTAGTATCACAATATTATTGACAATATTTGTTACGAATTAAAAATGTTTGCTGAAAAATTGTAACAATAACTAAATATAAGATTCAACTGGATAGACAAACCAGGTATACCCAACGTGTACGGTCAATTTATTTTTATTTTTTCAAGATCTGACGAGTAGGTACTATTAGAACAGTCTAATACTGAAATTTTTGTGAGAAGGTTTCGCGATTTGATGTTTATGTGTGATTTCGATTACTCTTTTTTTTGGAAAATTAATACCTTTGACGCAATCTCATGTAAATTTCAGAAAGATCTGATCTGTACTTTTTGAGCAATTCTTAAAAAATTAAGGTTAGGAGTATTCACATTAATAAAATTAAAGTAAGTTTCAGTAAATTCAAAGCACTTGTTTACTACTAAACCTAACTTTTACTAACATCAATTTAATAGTGTAAATGGGCCGAAACTAATGATTATATAAAATATTGAAAGGGCCAAACGCCCTAATAATGGCTTATAACAATAATTAGTTCGGTGATTCGGGCCCTATCCCAAGGGTCAAGTGACCGATTGTCCTTTGAAGGGTTGATTAAGATGACCGGGCCCTGTAAGAATAGCAGAGATTAAATTGTAGAATGGACATTTGGTGGTAGTTTTGGAAGAAGCTACCAAGTATAACATGTAGTGTGAAAAAGCAGAAAAATATTTGATACTCTTCAAAATTGAGAACTTTTTTAGTATTCATAATTTGAATTGCAGGAGGTATGATGAGAGGAACTTCCTTTTTAGACAGTTTTATTGTAATTTTACTATAATAGTTAAGTCGGCGTGGGCGGAAATCTGACCATATAACTAATCAATGCAGTGAAAGAACCTTATTTGCTCATATAGTATCCTAATGAGGCTTAAAGGCTATTCGAGAGTTACTTTTTTACCCATTACTGTCTACTGCTGGGTTCAGGTCTCCTCAGTAGAGGGATCAGGTATAGTTCACCGCGCTTGTCTAATGGGGATTTCACAAATCGTAGAAGTATTTTTATAATCCTTTTCTAATATGCAGGTTTACTCATGATGTTTTTCTTTACTGTTTTTTGTCAGCAACACATTTTTTTTCAAATTAAGGTTTAGAGGTACAAGCCCGACCCGTATGGAAGGTAAGCGCATCAGCCACCGCAACACTGCCCTTTTGACGTGACAACGTCTTATAAATTGGTTTGCCGGGTGACACTTCAAGAAACTGCGTTACGCTCCGCTCACGTAATGCGCTCACAATGAGAGCGAGTGAGAGGCACGCGTCCCTTCCACTTTTTATGTCTGTCTCTCTCGCTCTTAGGCGGGCTAACCATGCCCGAGTCGTTGTCACGTAAAACTTTCGCCCGTATACCGACTTTACAGGCAACCAATTTTTTTTTATTGCAAGAGAGATACACGAGCGGCCCACCTGATAGTAAACACCGTCGCTCATGAACTTCTGCAATGCCAGGGCAACGAGGAGCCGATATCTATCACCTACTTATACAGGAATTTTCTTAAATTGAATTAAACCTCGTTTAAAGAGGGACATGTCATAGCTCCTCGGGAACAATTGACAGTTCATTTCTCATACAGGACTTTTTTGCCCTGTCTGTTTCTTATGTATTATATGACAGGGTCATAATGACCCCCGCACGGAAGGGTTAGGACGAAGTTTAATGCGGGCGTACCTGCCATTTGTAGGGATTAACACGACTTTAGTATTTGTTTTCGACTGGTTTTTTTAGCGTTAATTAGAAAGCGGTTACTCGTCTTTGATGTGTAAAAAGTTTTTTTTGTTTTTAATTAAAGTGTGTAGGTATTCGTGGATACATTTTCCAATAAAAAAAATAATTGACATTATTTTGTAAACTGTCAAAATTTGACATAAGATGGATCGTCCATCAACATGGTAGGAATTTAGAGAAGATAAAAAGGTTATTATAATTGTCTACTTCCAGAATTGGTTTATTTCCGTGATCTCGATCAAATTATTACAGGTCATTTATGGCTCAGTTCCAAGTAAATGGTACTTGATATGTAATTCGTGGTTTTAAAGGAAGCAATAATTAAATTTTAAAAAACTTGAGATGTGTCATGGGACACCCGAATAGAACGAAGTTCATTTCGATTAAAAGATATCTTATATTTTTTTTCCTAACGTATCGCTCGATATGGAACGTGTTTTAAAAGATGTTGATCACAGAGCCATCTAGCGATAATCATCTAAAACAAAAAAAGTGTCGTGACAACTTTTCGTAAGATTTTTTCCGTCTAGCCCCCTTTCACCATGCGCGATAAGGAACTTCGTTCCAAAAACAATACAGGCTGATTAAGTAACTATTTGTGGTGAACATGAAATACGAGTAGTAGTAATTGTTTTTATTTTTCTTTTTTCTAAATCTATGTTTCTTTTCTATCACAAATAAAGTATGTCCTCTATATCTCCTTCTTTTTGGAAATCAGTCAAAAATTAAAGTAAGACTTAGTTGCCTCGTTTACTGTATTATTGTTTAGACTTAAGCATGGTACACAAGAGTACCTCCGGGCCCATAAAGCTGGAACACACTGACCCTTTCGGTTTAGTGTGGCCCCGCTGATATCTTTACGATATCCGACTTGGCTGATGAACTGGCCTTGCCAGGGACGGATTCAAGATAATGGGCAGTGAAAAGGTTAAATTCATTTTTTTTACACTTACTGACAAACGCTTTGCCTACGTCAGAAATGAAGGAATGTTTTACCAGTTTTTTTTAATTTTCAAAGCAAATTTTTGATATAAAATTACAGTTTAGTAGAGAATATGTTAAAAAATACTATGAAATAGAGTAACAAAATAGACATTCGTTATTCATAAATTTATAAATATTGTGGTGTAAAGTCGAGTGGTCGAAGCGCGTCCTTCCGAACAGGAGGTCGCGGGCTCAAATCCGACCAGCTTGTACCTCTAATTCTAAATGTGAAAAATATTTATGTGCAATTCACAACACCACTGGCTAAAAACGATGAAGGAAAACATCGTGAGGAAACCTGCATATCGGAAAAGGCTTCTAAAAATCCTTTGAAGATATGACAATGTCAAGTCCCCAATCCGCACTAGACAAGCGTGGTGGACTATGCCTAATCCCTCTTCTGAGGAGACCTGAGCCCAACAGTGGGCAGTAATGGGTTGGTACAGAATACAGGATACAGGTGTAAAAAAAGTTCAAACCTATATGTAGATATTTATTACCCACTTGTCTAAGTTCGTCCCTGTAAATCCAATGGGCCGGACAGGTCACAATTTAATTGTGATTCGACGAAGTAGCCACCCGAGATGGGGTAATGCGAAAACTAGTGTGCACACGCCTTTATCCTGAGACGATCGGCGGTATAGAGCGAACGTGCCCTTACCTTTACTTCAAATTGACTTTTGACTTTATTATTAATTTAATATTATTGAATTAGTGTAAAGTACAGTGGGAGATTTTTTTATGGTATGACAATAAAGTTTGGAACAATTATAATTATAATAATATTACAAAGGCGAAAGTTTGTATGTATGGATGTATGTTTGTTACTCTTTCACGTAAAAACTACAGAATGGATTTGAATGAAACTTTACCACAATATAGCTTATACATCAGAATAACACATAGGCTACAATTTTTGAACCCCTTTGTAACGCAGACGAAATTGCGCGGGTCACCTAGTATAATATAAAAAAAATATAGACGAATTGAGAATCTCCTCCTTTTTAGAAGTCGGTCAAACGGAAAATACAATCGTACATTTTTCAACATCTCAGCAATCCAACTAAGAGATCAAAGGGTTCCTGGTATCAAGTGAGATAAAAATGCAATCAGTTGGGACCCTTTATTTTTTCTTAATTTCTTCTTGATTCCAATCAGGACTAAATTATAATAGAGAGTTAACTACGATGCCCTTTTGTATTGTTTAGCTTTGTTTTTTTTCTCTTTGATCATTGGTATCTCTATGGAGCTGTTATTTGAAGATTTTTTCGGACTTTTTTTGCAAATTAGTGGCGTTAACCTATAGTAATATTAGGAGGTAATGTTTGTGTCGTTGTACGGCTAATCTTTCAGATCTACTGAACTGATTTCGATGACTCTTTTGCTAATGGGAATCAATGTTATTTGTGAGTGTAACAGGCTCTAAAATATTTCTAAACATTTTTTTCTTTTGTGCACGGTCTGAATCTATCTATCTTCATCTGAAGTTTAGTTTTGTAGGCAGACGAGCCAACAGGTACCTCTGTAGTCATTTAATCTCTGACTTCATGAAACTTATGCGCTCACATCAATATTTAAAAGTCTCACCAAAATCAACAAAAATAACATTGTAAACATCTCTATAACCAAACGGATAAATTTCGAATAATTTTCCGGGAGCTTCGTTTCCTTGCCCGAAGTTAAATTAACTTTTTTTCGGCTTTTCTTGTTTATCGGCAGCCATCTTATAACCCTTTCCCTTCGTTGTATCGGCGGCTGAATTGTCAAAGATCCAGGCAATGGTCGTCGGTGCAAAATTGAATTTTTATCATGATGCAAATTTACAGCGTAAAAAGTAACGTTTCGATTACAAAACAAAGGGATCTTCCGCGGCCATTACGCGGGTTGAAAACAAAATGGCGGCTGAAAACAAAATGGCAGTTAAACACAAAATGGCGGTTAGTGTGAAATTGTTGATTGAATTTCCTGTTGCTGTTTGATGGAATCTTTTAAAAGGATTTCTGTGGAATGACTAGTGGTTAAAATGAGGATTATTATAACTCTTCTTGTTTTCATGATATTTTTCTTCTTCTTTTTTTCCCATGGACCTCGTCCAACAAGACTGGGGACGATTCGCCAATGTCAAGTGAGATAAATTCACGGACTCAAAGATACTAAGTCAAATATTGTTCGGTTTCCAGTTTCAGCCTTAGTAGAATAGATACTGTATATAGTATTATTGGATACAATGAAGCTTAATAGTACATACTGTAAATGTATAAAACGCAATAGAGACTACATTAAATAAAATGATATTTTTATTTGGCGTTTACCTACTAGTTAAAAATACAATTACAAAACTTCATCTGGCCGTATTTTATCATCAAAAATGTCTCTAGAGTAATAGCAATCTTTCTAAAATAAAATTATAATATGATCTAAGCATGATCATAAAACTAAAAAATAGTAATGAACATAACATAAATTAGGAATTTATAGTTTCACTTTACGAATTGGCCCAAAAGGCTGATAAACATATTGTAAACCATCGGTCCACTATAAAAAGCCGACATAATATTGGATATACCCATCAGGGTATACCTGAAAAGTTTTCATGCATAGGTATACCTTTTTTTTAGTTGGAGGAAATCTCCGGATCCTAGGGGTATGTGGGAGTTGAACCGCACTAAAGCCTCCAACCGCTCACACTCAGCGTCCGAACCCCGGCTGAGGTCAGAACCCAGCACGGGGTTATGAGGGACGGCGCGACGCATTACACCCACGGCACTCTTTCCCGTCGCGCCGCCCCTACAGGTATACCTGAGCGTGTATGTTGCATAACTGCACAGGTATGTCATACTAATCAACTCAACTATACCTGACAGGTATAAAAGTGCAGATTAACTTGTCAGGTATACCTAGTGTTTAGAGCTATCATTAAAAACAATTCTGCTCACCTCTCATTCTATTGTATTTGTTTTTAATTGCAAGGCAGATAAACGAACTTACGGCCTGTGATAGTTGAATTTTTTCATACATTTTATTTCAACATGAGTTCACGCGAACGTCAAGTGGACTGCTAATTGAAGCATCGTCACTTGTTATGTGGAAGTTCTTTTGAATATACAACAATCATTGAACGACTGAAATGAGGACAATTGCTATACTTTTATGTGCACTTTTCTAGCGCGATTTTAACATCATTTAGTTTACTGGTGCTCTTGAGGAATAATGAAATAGACTGTTTTGAAAATTTCAGTTTGGCTTACTTTTGTTAGTTTATTATTGGTGGATTTTTACAGATCATATTTGTAGGATGGAGCCAACCAGATGGACCAGGAAAGTGACGGAATGGACACTGAGAGGGAGGAAACGGAAAAGAGGGCGACAAAGGAGAAGATGCCGCGATGTCTTTAACCAAATCGTGGGACCAAACTGGATGCAAAAAGCTCGGAATCGAAAGTGGTGGAAGGAAACGGGGGAGGCCTACGCCAAAACAGACGACTTTTACCTTGTATAAAATTTATGTAATTAGTTAGTAATATTTCAATGGTAATTTTGGTAATAGAATAAAGGCTTTTTATTTTATTTTATTTTATTAAACAGATCGGGCAATCAAACTGTCTTTAATGCTCAACTTTACTCTTTTTGCTTTTGGTTAAAGCAGCTAAGTGATCTATTAGAAAATTAGTGTCTAGGATTGTCTGAAAAAAAATGTTTTGTCCTTTATTATAGCGTATTTGTACAAACTGTTTTTTTAGCTTCTCACATCTAAAGGAAGTTTTGAAAATATCTCTCACACTCAATATCAAATCAAACCTCAAGGGCCGCAGTACATCATTTAGACGTAAATTTGCGACATCATCTCTTCTCCTGTTATCATAATTATTTCTTTCTACTACTGTTTTCATACCTATCTAAATTTCTCGCACTTTTCAAAGAAAATGTCCCCAACCACTGGAATTCATCTTATAACTCAAAAATCCGAATTCTGAACAGTTAGTAGTCATCACCGTTCGACCGAGCCGTCTTATCCTTACGATTTGAATAATTTTTACATTTAAAATCATTCGCTACGACAACATCCAAAGGGTAACCACTGCGGATCGAGACCATAGCTGAGATAAGAACGAAACTCGAATTTGTGGTTTGAGATACAAGAAACCGCGACATAAGATGTCACCAAGGAAAAAAGGTGGTACAAAAATCATTTTACAAACTTTATATTAATTGCACGGGATGTAACTATGTAGTTTTGTAACTATGTGAGTTCGGGTGGAATCTTACCAACTAAATTTTGTCACATTTCCCAAAAGCGAACGAGAAAGAGGGTATACAGATTTGTTTGCTCTTAAATCGACCCGCAGTATCCAGTCTACTCATGATCATGACGTTTGCAACAACGTTGAAATATCGAGACAACTCAATTAATTAAATATCGTGGTAAGACCCGTTGAAAATGCATGAAATTATTATTTATTTTCATCCTATTGCTCATAAATTTGCTATCATAAGAACAATTCCTTCAGTTCATATCTTCAGCCGCGTCCAAAATAAATTCCGAGTGATTCTTTTAATACGGATTTTAAGCAGATTTTCTGTGGAATAAGTAAAAACGAATCCGTCAGTCCGCTAAAGGCTTAGCTCTGTTCCGTGAATATTTATAAGTTTTTCTATCATTTCATTTTAAATCTGGATAAGGGATTCCGTTTTTGATTCGTAAATACATTAATTTGAATTCATTATTGTTTTGTTTTGTAAGAATTAATTGAACTTTCTTCGTGTTTTAATTATGAAGTGGAAAAGATTAGCGAGAATTGTGAAATAAAAATGTGTAAAAAACACAGATTAGCAAATTATGTTTTTGATTATGAACTAGGACACTTACACTATTACTAAACGGGTTCTTACCACGATTATTTTTAATTGAGCGGTCCCGATATTTCAGCACTGTTTCAAGCGCCATGATCACGGGAAGTACTCTGTTCTAATACGGAATATTACAAAAAATAGGTAAAATTACAAATGTTATTTTTTAAATCTAAATTCGACAAAACTACTTCAAACATAAACAATTTCGGCTAAAAGAGTGTTGACTAACGACCTCTAGTGATCTCGCGCACAGCTGTCGAAAAACTATCATTTTGCAAGAATTTTAGATGTTTTTAAGTTGCGATTACTAAGGCATTAAGCCATATTCTTTGGTAATAATATTTTTACTGGTCGTATATAACCATCAGCTACCATAACCTTCAATATGTACCCTCACTAAGAAATCACCCTGTATAAGTACAAATCGGTAAAAAAATTGGTTGCCTGTAAAGTCGGTATACGGGCGAAAGTTTTACGTGACAACGACTCGGGCATGGTTAGCCCGCCTAAGAGCGAGAGAGACAGACATTAAAAGTGAAAGGCACGCGTGCCTCTCACTCGCTCTCATTGTGAGCGCATAACGTGAGCGGAGCGTAACGCAGTTTCTTGAAGTGTCACCCGACAAACCAATTTATAAGACGTTGTCACGTCAAAAGATTACCTAAATATTTTTAAAATAGACAATACACAAACAAATACTCTTCATGTACCATTAAGTCTTAATCATAGTCACAGTTAGCGCTCCACTAGTATATTTAGTGAAATAGGTGACGCAGCCAAGCCGAGGCGAAAACCTTTTAATATCAAATGAACCGAAAATTGGTATGTGTCAAACTATATTATTAGAGATATATCTATAGAGCTGTTTGGGACGAGTTGGGTTAAGTGCGATTATATTGGAACGAAGTTCCTTATTTTTGTTTTACGTTTTTTGTTTTATATGATTAATGCTAGATGGCGCTGTGATCATAATATTTTAGTTAGTTTAAAACGTCTGTCTATAAGAGAGAGAGAGAGAGACAGACGTAGTTTAAAACTAACTAATTATAACTTAAAAAAATATGATTTTATTACAATGTCCTCGCTAATTAATCGAAAGGAACTTCGTTCCATCCGGGTGTCCCTTGACACTTCTTTTGTAGATATGATTATTGACACGTGTTTTTTTGTAAATGTGCTGAAACTTTAAGACTATTTAATTTTAAAAGGTAGACGGATCCGTTCTTATGGTAAAAGGAATCTTTATAATTTCTGGAACCACAATAATATTGCAGAGGTTCATGAGCGACGGTAACCACTTACGATCGGATAGCCGTCGTCTGTCTACATGGCAATAAAAAATATGGGACACTGTGAATTAAGTAGACTATTGCTCTACATTTGAAACGACCTTATCACGATATAGATGCCACAACTGGGCCATGTGGGAGTTGAACCACACTAAAGCCTTCCACTTCAATTTTCAATTCAGCACATACTATGTGGGGTAACCAGGCCAAATCAGATACTTAACCAACCAGTAAAATATGACTCCTTAATTCAACATTTTCCGACTCAGCACAAATTATGGGGGTACCATCAATACCGGGTCAATCCAACCACCAGCTACATATGACTCTTAACTCATCATTGTATCAGCTCTATAAAATTACCACCACACATCCACTGCAGGTATGTATAAAATCATACTCACCTTGTAATTACGCGTTGCAACATTTGTACTGTTAGGATTAATTCGTATTACTAATGAATTTTTATATGAAGTGTTCATTTGTTTTTGTGACTAAATTTGATTTGGGGTTCACATTGATATGACATGCAAAACCTCTTTTGGAACGAAGTTCCTTATCGCGCGTTATCGAAAGGGGGCTAGAAGGAAATTCTTATGAAAAAGTTGTCACGTCACTTTTTTGTTTTAGATGACTATCGCTAGATGGCGCTGTGATCAAAATATTTTATTTAAGTTAAAAAAATAAAATTTTATTACAATTCCCTCATTAATTAATCGAAAGGAACTTCGTTCCATCCGGGTGTCCCTTGACACCTCTCAAGTTTTTTTTTATTGCAAGTCAAACGAGCTTACGGGCCACCTGATGGTAAGATGTTACTATTGTATTTCAAGTTTTTCAGAAAAACATTCTATCGTCAATATTACTTCCATTTGTGTCGCATCATCACGGGACACCCTGTTTATAACTTGAATCCCTGTTTCACTTGGTCGCAACATTAAGCATAAACAGCTAGACCTCATCTGAAACATTTCAAGTAGCTACTTCCCACTTATGTCACATACTTTCATGCATTTTCAACGGGTTCTTACCACGATATTAATTGAGTTGTTTCGATATTTCAACGTTGTTGCAAACGTCATGATCACCAGAAGACTGGATATTGCGGGTCGATTTAAGAGCAAAACAAATTTGTCTATCCTCTTTCTCGTTCGCTTTTGGGTAGTACCACTGGAACTCGAACTCACATAGTCCTAGGGCAAGAATAAAAAGAAACAATAATACTATTGAGCGGACATCCTTAATCAACTACATAAAAAATACTACAAAATCCAAAATCACAAAACAAAGTGTGCCCCACATTACTTAAGTAATAATTGCAATTATAATTAGCTGGCAGAGTGTCGCGCCTAATGCGTTACGCAGTTTTGAAAATTTGATAACTTTATCCAAATTCGTAGGGCGTAGGGCACGTTTGGGAAATCTCAGCTCGCATTATTGTTTCTATCGCGACCCAGGGAGCGCTCCGCTTCTCTCTGCTAATGTGTCCGCGAAGCCACCTTGCTTTACATCCAGCTGTGAAGACTGGACGATTCTTTAAAGTGAAAAGTGAAACCCTTTTTATTGCCTTGTAAAGATACTAGAAGTGGTTTTGGTCTCACATGCACCTCTGCAATGTCTGCACTACTCGCTATCTACCTTTATGGACTTTCTTCAAGTCTCATTTGAAAAAGGGCAGGTCTTAGGCAAATGAACCACTTACAGTCCAACCTTATAAGTCAGTACTATACTATTGCTTTGCCGTCAGAATATAAGAGACGGTAATCAAGGACGGTAACCACTGTTAAAAGGAAAGACCTCTCGTACTCTTCTGTCGTAATCTCGTTCGCCTCATCGTCAAAATAAAGGCCTCTATCTTTTAAATAAACCAATACTCGATGGGTCTACATTCCGTTCATCAAATAAAAATATATGGTTGCTTTAAATTGTAATGATCTTAGGAATATGCAGTTGACTTGTCAGGCAAAAACGTTAAATTCTTTGCCAGAAAAAGGCCAGAAATCGACATTTCCTAAAATTGCCACATCCCATCTTTCCTATCTCAAAGCCAGTCCATACAAACTGGTCCACACTGGTTCACCAGAGCCCTAAAGTGACAAGTTGGAGATGGATTTTTGCTGTAGCCAACTGTGCGTAATTAGCCAAAATTATCGAGCGCAAGCCGACTACGGTTTTAAATTCATTAGTGCTGTAATGTTGGTACCTCTGGGACCTGAATAATGGAATCAGGACGTGACAAATGTTTTGTTGGATGTAGGTTATTTTTGTAGTTGTGTTTCTGTGGTTTAGACAAGGTTGATGGTAAATGTTATTGTACCTGGGTCGGATCTTCAGAAGGATGAAAAAAATACTTCAAGAGACATGAAGACAAAGTTACAGTGATCATTTATGGTCATTAATTTTTTATTTTTGACTGACTTCCAAAGGGAGAAGGTTATCAATACAACAGATTTTTTTAAACATGTGGACAAGATTTGACTTATAGTTTTTGTGCTATTCTTGCTAAGAGGAAACCGGTATTTTCACTACAAATTTGACCTGGAAGACGTAATAAACCCAATAAAGTATAACAACAAAAAATCGAATCACCCAATCAAAATTACATTATTTTCTGCATGAAACAATTTAATATCGTGGTCGGTGTCGTTAAAAATATGTTGGTCGGCCGACATAAAACTTAAAAATCGATTCACCCAATCAAAATTACCTAACTCAAAACAAAATTTACCAAAATCCACCTAACTGTCATCCCCAAAAGTGTCCCAAGTGCGCCTAATGCCATCATGTATCAATTCAGAAGCATCAGTTAAGGAAAAACTTGGGGCGAGCGAAAAAGCACCTTAACTGCCTAACTCTCGTGAACTTTGTTTTAAGTTGTCATCGGTAAGGTTATTTAGAAATTTTAAGGGGCCTTTCACAATGGTGTAATGTTGCTATTATCTTGTAGTTCAATTAATTGACCAGTGTAACTACGACAGCATTTATTATGAGAGAGCAGTGTTAGTGTTTCTCTACTATATTATGCAGGTAAAATACACATAATCCTGCCTTTGAATTTTATCTAAGAAAAGGGATTCAAAATCAGTTATATTTTATTTAAATTTCATAATAATATAGGTACCTAGTTAGTTAGTTGTAATTAAAAATTGTACTTACACCAAATAGTCTGATTCCAAACACAAGTTTTTTTTTCTTACACGACAGATAAGTGAGTCTAAAATCGATCTCTGTAAATGCCAGGGCGTCGGGAGGCCGCTACTCATTCTATTGTGCCGTTTATAACTTACGATCAGATGGCCCGTTGGCTCCTCTGCCTACACGACAATAAAAAGTTAAAAACTAATAAAAATAGCAATTCACATTATAAAAATAGCATTTCACATTATAAAAATAGCATTTCACATTATAAAATAGCATTTCACATTATAAACATAGCATTTCACGTTGCTCAAAAGTAGCAATTCGCATTTGTGAAAGCACCCCAACAATTTATGTTAATAAAATGATATTGTTTTCTTTGCAAACTGCTATTAATTAAGAAGTATGACGTATTTTATTAATCCGGAACAGTCGGAAAGGCGCTTCCAGACAATAAATGTCCAAAACTTTCGACTTAAAAGACACAAGGTGTTAACTGTTATTTATCTGCTAAATAATTCACAATTTTAATGTTCTGAGTTATAACGTCTTCGTAATTTGGTTATTTTTAATGCTTTTTGAACTGATTTAGTTTGAAATTGTATCTCTTTTTTGTGTATTTATAAAGAGGTAATGTCGTGATGTTTGTTTTATTTTTAATTTTTTATTCATCAGATTATCCCACCCGCCTCGTGGGTATGTGGGAGTTAAACCGCATTTAAACCTCCAACCGCTCACACTCAGCGTCCGACCCCGACTGAGACCAAAACCCAGCACTCAATCTCAATCAGCACACAATCTTTAGATCTACTAAATCGATTTCGATTTTTTTTTACTAATAGGCTATATAACACTCTAAATCTAAATTAAATTAGGTTCAAACTGGTGAAATATTCCTCCCTTTTTTTAAGAGAACCCGTCAGGAATCGAGTTATTGAGTAGCTTTGCCATTGCTTTATTAGTACATTAAATAAGCCAAAAAACGTTGTAAAAATGTCTACATATCCTCAACTAGTATTAATAAGCCTAAAAACATATTACACATATGTCTCTTTGTGTGTGTGTGTCTAACTCAAACTACCCACATCACAACTAATTAGACTACAATGGGTTTAGTTCAATTAAATACCGCACATTGATTAGAGCAAATCAAACAATAACCCTCGAGCACCCTCCGACCTCTCAAGATGTCCAACTTGTACACTTCGTAGGTAGGTACAGTGACCATGCTTCTGATAATATAAAGGACAATTGTCATGTCATATTAATCTGTTTTGTATATTATTACGCCGTTTGGATGGGATGCTAAGTTGTCAGATTTTTTGGTTACATGTTGGTTATTTTTCAAATTAATTTGTTTTGTTTTACTTGTATTACGTAAGAAGAACATTGTGCGCAGAACTGATGGCCGATGGGGCCGAAAGTTCTAGACCACGAACTGGTAGGCGCAGTGTAGGCAGACCTCCCACAAGGTGGACCGATGACCTGGTCAGGACCGCGGGAGGTAGCTGGCTGCGGACAGCGCAGGACCGATCGATGTGGCGAGGTTTGGGGGAGGCCTATGTCCAGCAGTGGACGTCTGCAGGTTGATGATGATGATGACGTAAGAACAGGTGTGGTGGCGACAATTAAAAAGTTTTTGAGGTCCTAATCGGCAATCGGAAAATGAATTCATTTTCATCACGATTTTTATGTGATTTTACGGGTAAAACGAAGTAAAACTTTGTATGTTTCTCAGGTTTTCTGTATTTTTACGGCTTCTATTTTCCTGCAATATAATATCTTATTTGCAAAGGTACCTATACTAGGGAGACCTTAGCTCAACAGCAATGGATTGTTATAATATCCATGACAATCCAAGATTATGGTCACACTACCTCAAGATTCAGTGAAGGCACCTCTATATTTGCTGAGCGAGTTACTGACCGCTGTTGACACAGACTGTTCGCGCAGTAAGCGCTGTTTCCACGTTATTAACATGCCAAATCTTGTTATATGTTTGAACAACTGTGTACATTGATGTACTGTTCAAGTAATGGGTCATTGGTCTTTGAGACTGTCTGGCTTAACACGGTCGCTGCTCAACGGGGCCTAAATGACCCTCGTGCAACTTTCCAATGCGAAGAGCATAACTTTGTTAAAAGAATTGGGGTCTAATAGACCGCGTGTCCTAACGTGTGGTTATGGTACGGGCCGATTACACCTCTTGTCGCAGCGAACAGCAAACATGCAAAAACTGGTCTCATAGTGAACATGTTTAGAACAGGCTTAAGTGATTATGACATAACCTCAAATTGCTGACTTTGCTAAACAATTTACAATGAACACAAAAAGTACAACATACTTAGTCTTTTGGGTAGTCGCTAAAAATACACCGTTCTAAGGAAGAAAGAAAGTGGCCATATCTTTTTTATTATTGAGCAGTGTATTCATTTTTATTTCATACTAGTTGGCCGACACAACTTCGTCTGCGTCACAAAAAAAAATCTCGGGTATTTTCTCACCGTTTAAACCTTCCCTGGACTTCTAAGAATAAAATAAGCCAAATCGGTTCAGTATTTCTCGAGCTTTAGCAAGACTAACGAACAGCAATTCATTTTTATATATAAGACTAGCTGGCCCACACAACTTCGTCTGCGTCACATAAGTAAATTTTCTCACCGGTTAAACCTTCCCTGGACTTCTACGAATATTTCAAGATTAAAATAAGCCAAATCGGTTCAGTCGTTTTCGAGTTTTAGCGAGACTAACGAACAGCAATTCATTTTTATATAAGAAGATTTACAAATGGGTATTATATATTTTAGAAATTGATAAGAATAGTACAGTTACAATTATTACATTCTACATTAACTTTAGAATGTAGATAAAGTCACACTTCAATCTATCTATAAGTCGGGCACACTTAAGAAATATATGGGCACAGCGCGGCGCTGTAATACGTATTGACACAAACTAACTCATACTCGTATTGAACAACTTTAGTTTGATATTGCGTTTGTGGTTTCGTTTCATTTACTTAAATATTACAGTTTTCTACACTATTCGTTTGACATAAGTTGTATATTGCCTTTAAGATAGACAACCGTTTTACTTCTGACGTAACCACTATTGGAACGAAGTTACTTATCGCGCGTTATCGAAAGGGGGCTAGACGGAAATAAATCTTACGAAAAGTCGTCACCACACTTTTTTGTTTTAGATGATTATCGCTAGATGGCGCTGTGATCAAAATCTTTTAAAACACGTTCCTTATCGCGCGTTACGTTAGGAAAAAAATATAAGATATCTTTTAATCGAAAGGAACTTCGTTCTATTCCGGTGTCCCATGATACCTCTCAAGTTTTTTTTATGTTAATAAACTAAAATTTATTATATACATTAGGTATTCTACAAGTGTGCCCTCACAATTTCTATAATGTTATTTTTTAGTGCCTTACAGGCAGACGAGCTAGCGGGCCACCTGACCGTAAGAGGTTACTGTCGCTCATGGACCTCGGCATTGTCAGGGAACACTGCGGGGCCGTTACCTATGACCTACCTAATGGTCATGAAAATTTTAACACTATGAAATTTTGTCTAAAAATACCCCTCAAAAAACCTTCTCCAAGTAAAACCTATTACCAATCTCACTTTGAAACCGTTTGAAATCCCACTTTAGTCTCAGATCGCAATACTGTAAGGGATGTATGAATGGTAGCTATTAGAAGCTGTGTACACTGGCCGAAGCCGTTTCTTTCAATGCTCGGACTCACGAGTCAATAGGACATCATTACCGGAGCGGAATTATGTGCCTCGTTTACAGACAGTTTACTGGTGCAAGTACTGATGACTAGTGACTACTGCCTCAAATTTGACTAGCAAGTAATAAATAAAAAATAAATAAAATAACCTTTATTCAGACAAAAATAATTACAAACATAATAATATATACATTACTAACAAAAAATTAAACTTAATCTAAAGTCTGTGCGCCATTTCTGGCAAAGGCTTCCTACAGCTGACTCTATTGTTGCCGGTCAGTAGCAACTCTCGTTCACGTACTGCCAGCCAAGGTTTTTATTTCGTCCACCCAGCGTCTGGGTGGTCTTCCCCGTTTTCTTTTGTTATGTCTAACAAAACAGTGTGTTATGCTCTTCGCCCATTTTTCCTTTCCTCTGATAAGATGTCCTGTCCATCTCCATTTTAATTTTCTCACTGTAACTGTAACGTCCCTTAGCTGTGTTTGTTTTCTTATTATTGTTGTTCTTAGTCCATCCGGGGGATGGCGGACCGCGCTCCCCGACCCACGCTGGTTCTGACCCAGCGGGGTATTCCGTGGGAGGGTGACACGCGGTCCAGCCATCTTGGCGGGCTTCGGATAGCCCGCCGACCGAGAGAGCCGGTGGCCGTATCGCCGGCGGCTGCCGGTTCGGCGTCCGGAGAGGGCGGCGCGACGGGAAAGAATGCGTCGGGCGTAACGCGTCGCGCCGTTCCTCGTAAACCCCGTGCTGGGTTCTGGCCTCAGCCGGGGTTCGGACGCTGAGTGTGAGCGGTTGGAGGTTTTAGTGCGGTTCAAATCCCACATACCCCGCCCGCGGGATCTGGTGATTTCTTCCAACTATAAAAAAAAAAAAAAAATAATAACAAATCTTAGTCCATTCTTATTTACGACCCACCTAGTAAGCGATGACTGTCGCTCATGAACCTCGGCATTGTTAGGGAGACTGCGTGGCGGCCTATCTATTAGTAATGGTAATTTTAAAACAATGCATGACAACGTAGATCGGTAACACGGACGGATCGGTAGAACGGAAACATGCGGTAGATCTACGTAGATGGACCGAAGCGATTGGTTTGGACACAATATAAGTAACGAGTAGAGTGTATGTAATTTTATTTATGACAATAATAATAGTATCTCGGCGTCGAGGTGGAGTTCATCCCTACTATATAGAAACAACCACGGTCATCCACGGTGCGTTTCAGGAACACTTTTTTGCCACGCACCATGCGGCTATGGAATGAGCTCCCCTCCTCGGTATTCCCAGAGCTCTATGACTTGGCCTTCTTCAAACGAAGCTTGAGGAGGGTCCTTAAAGCTAGGTCGTAGGCAGCGACCCCTCGGTGTCCCCTGATATTGCAAAGGTTCATGAGCGACGGTAGCCACTTCCTATCAAGTGGGCCGTTGGATCGTCTGCCAACATGGCAATTAAAAAAAAAAGTAACAGTGTTATTACTAGAAACGCCAATATTGCATCAAACATTGCGCAACGGTAACCACTTACGATCAGGTGAATTAATAAAGTGAATCAATAAAAAAGTGGTAATTAACGATAATGAAATAAATTAATCAATTCAATAAATAAATTTAAAAAATATTATGATCTAATCTAAAGGCATAATATATTTATTTATTTCAATTATACAGTAGATATAATTGAAATAAATAAATAATTTTGCCTTCAAACTAACCTAATTTGAATAGAGAAATTAACCAACTCGTGCTAGTATTGGCCAGTGCTTCTTCAAGTACTTTAGTATCAAACGCAGCACCATTGGTATTCAGTCGGAGTTGGTCAACATTTGTACCGTTGATGAATGCTCTGGATGTCCAGCAAGCAAATATCACTAGGTATTCTACTTAAGAACTATAACAACTGTTGTTTTTATTTTGAATAGCTATCTTTCTTCTATACAAAAAAATAAAAATAAACCATCATATTAACATTTACATATATATTGAATATGTAAAAAAAATGTAATTTATAAATTGTTTAGGTAATATTTCACCGTATTACCCTTGTCTACGTGAACCGATTTCGATCTTTTTTGTTTGATAACTAGCAACTATGTAGTATTTGAATATTTAACAAGAATTTATTTTGTCTTTAAAATAAAAGTGAAACACTTCCCATAGTAACCGTATTTAACCTTCTTCTAACACTTTCATGCATTTTCAACGGGTTCTTACCACGATATTAAATTAATTGAGTTGTCTCGATATTTCAACGTCAGAAAATCTTGTAGATACAGTGAGTGTAGTGTGTCGTGATGTGAGTTCGAGTTCCAGTGGTATTACACAAAAGCGAACGAGAAAGAGGGTAGACAGATTTGTTTGCTCTTAAATCGACCCGCAGTATCCAGTCTTCTCGTGATCATGACGTTTGCAACAACGTTGAAATATCGAGACAACTCAATTAATTAAATATCGTGATAAGAACCCGATGAAAATGCATGAAAGTATTATAGAAAACCGCGAGTATCTGAATAACTTCTTCTAACAATTGATTTCACATTACTGAATCAATCTCTACCGAACTTTCGTGAATTTAATAATCAAAAATCATACCCCACACTAAAGAACACTATCATTACCCCACCCATACAATCCCACGTAAAATATTCAATAACAACAAAACATAGAAACCTTTTCACGTAATTAATCCGTAGATGTAATGACAAAACGTCAGGGATATAATATTAATCGTGGTATACACACGCCTATCGGAATCATTAAAAATAACTGTTCGAGGACATTTCGAGCCATTATTCGATGGATACGCCCAAATTTCCATCAAACTTCACGTGTGGTTTAAGTTATAAGAGGACAAAATAAATTAAATAATGGCTCGAGAGCTAGTGGATACTATTTGTTTGAGGCAAGCTGAAAACTTGGTCCATAGTTCTCCTTGTATACTCCAACTTGGAACTGCAGACCTGGCTGCTGAGTAGCGGGGCTAAACGGACCTCTGCATTAAAAAAAAATAATGGAAGTTAGGAAGCCCTACCAAAATGACCTTTCTGATACAAAAGTACTTTTGATATAATACTATTTGAAAACGTTTTTGCGCGTTTACACATTTTACTAGTCTACAGTTCCAAGTTGGAGTATTTGAAGAGAACTTTTACCAAATTTTCAGTTTCCCTCAAATAGCTTAGCTTATTTCTTCTTCTTTGGCTCTCAGGCCATATTTATTTCGTCATTCAGATCAAAATTCTCGTGTCCTTTAGTTGATATTTATTTCTTTATTACTTTTCTCAGTTTTCAAGTTTTCGCCTATAACTTGCAGTACACTGTCACACGCGATAGCCGCTCCCATCATATACTAACACGGTATGCAAATATAGAACATAAAGGTAATATTTCGTGATAAAACTTAGTCAGTAATTAATAAATAAAGCGTAGGTGCGGCTGTATTCTGATTGTTTTGACTCGCCCGATTTATGACGAACTTAATCAAATTAACTTTAATGTTGTGATTACATGGATGGTAATAAAATATTTGTTTTTTTTTTCGGTGTCTTTGGAAGATGTGATAAGGGGTTCGGCCTCTGGCACTGTCTACGCCGCAGTGTGTGCACTTCAACCGTATTTACAAGCTTTATACAGACGTTTTTGCCATAACTACTATTGGCATCCAAAATAGTACAACAGCTCACCGCATAGGTCCAATCAATTTAATAAAATCAATGTCCGTGGTGCTTTTCTCAATTCTGGCGTAATGCTTTTTCAATCTTATTTTATTGTCTCCCGCTTTGCGAGAAGGGAAGTCGAAACTCATGTTTTCCTACTCCTTCTATTAAATTCTGATTAAATTCGTTGCGGGGCCCAAGACAAGTTAGCTTTCCCTCGGGTTCCTGGGCTTCACTGCTCAGAGTCATTACGATGGTCACTGCTGTGGATCCTGGCTACACAGGAGTTACAGTGGTGGGAGTGAGAGGTGGGCAAATACCAAAAAAAAAAGCTTTATATTAACTTACACTGGATGTAACTATATGAGATCTTGCGAGTTAAATTTGACAAACTTCCTGGTTTCCGATTGAGCTGACATTTTGCACGCAGATGTATATCGCGTGACAATGCAATAATATAACAAAATGGCGCTGATCTGATGATAGATTCGGAAGGTCATTGAAACTCTTGTGTTTAACAGACCCTTCGTGTTTGGGCTCGTTTTACTTGTTTCAGCTAGCTTTCAATGGTATGTGATATCCAGGATCTTAAAGGATTGTATTTAAAAGTACTGTACCAACCCATTGCTGCCCACTGTTGGGCTCAGGTCTCCCCAGAAGAGGGATTAGGCATAGTTCACCACGCTTGCCCAGTGCGGATTGGGGACTTCACATATCTTCAAAGGATTTTTTAGAACCCTTTTCCGACATGCAGGTTTCCTCACGATGTTTTCCTTCACCGTTTTTAGCCAGTGGTGTTGTAAAAAATTGCACATAAATCTTTTTCACATTTAGATTTAGAGGTACAAGCCGGCCGGTTTTGAACCCGAGACCTCCCGTACGGAAGGACGCGCTTCGACCACTCGGCCACCACGACGACCAAAAAAAAAGTATACTTTAAATATTAATTATTCTACTAATTTAACAAAGCAATTACATTAATGATGTACCAATTTAATAGCCACAGTGACATTGAAAATACTAAACTATGATAAAATAGTTTTAAAAACCTTAAGTCATTCTCGAAAATCACTTTATCAATAAAAACAATGACCAAGCGTAATAATCCTTTACTTAATCAACAAAAACTACAGAAATAAATATAAATTGATCATAAAATGGATGTCATGGTTGGTAATAGGCGCAGTGGTGATTCAATCGCTCTAAAAACTGATTAACTTGTCACAGTTGTCTGTAGTAAATTAATAATCATTATTAATATAAGTTATGGTAAATTTCTTTAAACACTCGCGATTATCTACATCACTTACACTATTATTAAACGGGTTCTTACCACAATTATATTCAAATTGAGCGATCCCGATATTTCGGCACTGTTTCAAGCGCCATGATCACAGGAAGACTGAAGAACTGCAGGTAGGTCATTTAAGAGCAGACAAATCTGTCTACCCTCTTTTTCGTTCGTTTACCGGTACCACTGGAACTCGAACTCACATTTCGACATACCACACTAACAGTATCAATTGAAAATAATCGTGGAAAGAACCCGTTTAATAATAGTGTAAGTGATAAGTTATGGTAAGCTAAAAACACGCTAATACTATTTTTAAACAAAGTTTAAAATCAAAATCGATTTATTCGTAGACACACACCCATAGCCAGGTCAAACACGTAACGCTTGTATAGATAAAATCCTTATAATATTATAAATGCGAAAGTAACTGTCTGTCTATATGTTACGCTTTCCCAATTAAAACACTGAACCGATTTTGATGAAATTTGGCACAGACAATCTTTAGACCCTGAGAAAGAGCATAGCGTCGTTGCGCCTGCCAAGTTCCATATGTGGTTTTTGCAAGGTTTTGGAAAACAACAAAAAACATGTTAATTAATTTAAAATGGTTTTTTTTTTAATAATTAATGATGCAATTTTGTAGCTATTTATGTAATACATTAAAAAAATAAAAGTAGCCATAAACATCAGTCATATAAAGAGCTAGAATTTTTTTTAGTGAAAAAGTGCACATAACTGGTTTGAAATGGGTCAAAAAATCCTGTATGTGTCACATACAGAGTGATACATACAAAGTGTTACATTACCAAATCCTGTATGTGTCATATACAGGATTTGGTAACTTAATGATTGTAGGTAATGTAATGAAATTTTAAATTATAAAGGTTTTATAAACTATTTTCATTTTTATCATGTTTCAGTTGATATCAAATAAATATTGTAGATTTAAATCAATAAATATTTGATATTGTACGTGAGTAGAAACTATTCGTAGGACTATAATAATGTATATACATAATAAAAAAAGTTTATCTTCTTTACAAGTTATTGATAAATAATCAATGGTATTATTTCAAACAACAAAATATCAAGTTAATTCAGGATGTACTTGCCGCTTTTCTCAAATTAAAACACAGTAAAACTATTTTTATACGATTATTTTCACCACAACACCGTCACGAGTCGGACAGTTGCGAGCGACAGACGGCAAAACACAAATCCCGTATGTGCATTTTGCCACATACCGGCATTTTCTAAACGATTAAAATACATAAGGTATTTGGCAAAATGGTTCCCGATGGAATTTGAAAAAAAGGATTTTACCAGTACATAGAGAAAAATATAAATATAATAACATACATGGGGAAGCTTCGGATACCTCAGGAGGTGCTCTATCTCTGGACCTCCGCCTATCCATACATCCTGAGACACCCTGTATATAAAGGTATTATATACCTTTTAATTTAAAGTGACGCAGACGAAATTGTGCGGGCCCACTAGTATTAGTTTAAATAGTTCCAAGCTTACTCTATTTATCCGAAAATCTTTGTCGAAAAAAGCCTGATCCATGCAGGATTTGAAATGGTAGTCTTGGAGTGCTCGCCGACGTCGGTCGTTCATTTTTGATGAGGAATCTTTTGATATGAGCCCCTGGTCACCCCCTTCGCTTGCCGATAATATGCACTACACATTGTTTGAAAGAACAGCCAATGTTGCCAATGGATAATTAAAAACTTGGGTTTTTCCTGAGAAACATGGTTTTTCCCACTTTGGAAAAAGGCTTTTTTTTTTTGTTGGAGGAAATCACTAGACCGGGTATGTGGGAGTTGAACCGCACTAAAACCTCCAACCACTCACACTCAGCGTCCGAACCCCGGCTGAGGCCAGAACCCAGCACGGGGCTTGGAGGTACGACGCGACGCGTTACGCGCTCGGCACTCTTTCCCGTCGCTCCGTCCCCGTTGGAAAAAGGCTGAAAGGAATTTCACGATGATAGACGCTTAATGTTTGTTAAATTTCTGTTTAAAAATAAAGTTTGTATGTTTTATTATGTAGGTATAGACGGATGGGTTCAACTATTTTCGTTTCACACATTTTTGTACAAACATTTTTAATCATCATGAGGAAACCTGCATATTGGAAAACGATTCTTAAAATCCTATCCAAAAAGCTCGAAGACTAATTAATACGTCTTCAAACTTGACTGTACCATCCGGCTCGAAGGACCAAAAAGCTCGAAGACCATCTAATACGTCTTCAAAATTGACTGTACCATCCGGCTCGAAGGACCAAAAATCTCGAAGACTAATTAATACGTCTTCAAACTTGACTGTATCATCCGGCTCAAAGGACCGAAAATCTCGAAGACTAATTAATACGTCTTCAAACTTGACTGTCCCATCCGGCTCGAAGGACCAAAAATCTCGAAGACTAATTAATACGTCTTCAAACTTGACTGTACCGTGTACATTCGGCTCGAAGGACCAAAAAGCTCGAAGACCAATTAATACGTCTTCAAACTTGACTATACCATCCGGCTCGAAGGACCAAAAATCTCGAAGACCAATTAATACGTCTTCAAACTTGACTGTACCATCCGGCTCGAAGGACCAAAAAGCTCGAAGACCAATTATGCGAAGTCCCTAATCCACATTGGACAAGCGTGGTTTACTATGCCTAATTCCTCCTCTGAGGAGACCAGAGCCCAGCAGTGGGCAGTTACAGTACATTTTTTTTATCCCAACATGTCATCCAAACGTCACAGCAGTGTGTCCGGACCTCATTCGACCGTACTTGGTTCAGTATTGAAATTTTTGAATATACCAACACTTGAGTTTCCGGTTTTCAAGCATATCCGAAAATTCGGTGTAATTATACCGTCGAGAGGATACAGTGCACTGACTAATTATTGCTGCGGCTTTGCTTGAAATTTGGTTTAGTTTTATATTTGAGGTTATTTTGATTTTTTAATAGTTATATCAACATTATGACTTAAGTATTTAAATTTGTAATGGTTTTTTTAATTGCTTGGCAAGGAAATTTTAAATGGCAAAATTAAGAGTTAGGTATATGAGCGATGCTAGCTACTTACCATTGAGTGAGTAGTATGCTCGTTTACCTATAAAGCAAAAAACATAAACTTACTCCTAAATTGTTAGGTACCAAAAAAAAAAACTTGAGAGGTGTCATGGGACACCCGAATAGAACGAAGTTCCTTTCGATTAAAAGATGATATCTTATATTTCTTTTCCTAACGTAACGCGCGATAAGGAACGTGTTTTAAAAGATTTTGGTCACAGTGCCATCTAGCGATAATCATCTAAAACAAAAAAAGTGTAGTGACAACTTTTCGTAAGATTTTTTTCCGTCTAGCCCCTTTCGATAACGCGCGATAAGGAACTTCGTTCCAAAAAATTACTAATACTAAGTAATCAATTGACTAATAGTTCATATTACTAAAACACAGAAAAAGCATACAGCCATATCATACCTATGATAGACAAACAAACAAAATTACATTTGTATATAGATAACGCTAAAATCGAGAGAATCCTGGGGGATGTGCGCTTGTCTGTCCAAGCGGAACTCACTACTAATTACTTAGAATAACGAAAATATTTGGATACGCACAAAATAATAATCCTATACAGGGTGGAATTTTTAAACGCCCCCTTCAGGGGAAGTACTCGATATAATGATTTTAGCTATTTTTGCTGAAAGGAAACATTCTTTTATTTTTGTAAAGAAGAAAACTGCATTCATAGATTTTAAAAAAAATCTTAGTGTACCCGGGAATCGAACCTGCTCTAATTCGAAAAAATCACACCCTGTATTTTTATTACATCAATCGATAGAGTGACTTTTAAGGATCAAATCTCTCTAAGAAACATGATAGATTAAATGAAAAGAACACCACGAAATTAAAGTTTCTAGTCATTAAATTTCATCAAACGTATTACTCGTTTCATTAACTCGTATTGACAAAGGATCATTGACGACCCAACGAATATTTTCAAAAATAACTTAAGAAATACTAGTCAGATCTTGATTAAATTTACACAGGATATCAGCGGATGTATTACCTTTCAAATAAAAGAAAGAATCTTCAAAATCGGTTCATCCGAAAAAAGAAATGCACTTTACCACATGAGTTATCATTGATATTTTTCAAAAAAACGGGATATTTTAAGAACATTACTATTTCTGGTTGAACCGATTTTGAAGATTATTTTTTTATCTGAAAGGTAAGACGTCTGCTGATATTCTGCTTATTTACGACACGTAACAAAAACATCTGAAATTAACAGTGCTTCTCTATATTTTGTACTAATATTTTGACTATTTTATACAAATAAACATTCCTAAATTACTCTATCTCTTAAAAGGCATCAAAATCCGATGCATAGTTTTAAAGATATAGGTACTTAAGTATAAAAATTAATACAGCGAGAAGCGTTTAGCGTTTTTCTGAAGTTTAAGCCCTTACTTTCAAACATAGCAGCCTGCAAAACATTTTTTGAAATTAATTTTCAGTCTTCGAGTAAAAAATACCACATCTACATTTTACAATACTCCATGTAAAACATCAAGTTTCATATGAATTTTAGTTTCTTTTTGTATGTCTGTAGTTCTTTACAATTTGCGAACGTCAGTGATGGTCGCTCCGGAATTATTTCACGTTATTAGGAGTGGCGTTTATATTTTAAAAATATTTATGGAAATCAGGAGAAGTGTAATGCAGTTTTAAATGAAAAATCATGTTTGGCAACTTATAATGGAACTTATAAATATTTACTTAGAACAATGAAAAAAACCATCATAAGGAAATCTATTTGTTTTTAAGGTATTATTATTGTTTAAACCGGCAAAGGATTCTAAAAATCCTTTGAATATATGTGAAGTCCCCAATCTGCACTAGGCAAGCGTGGTGGACTATGCCTAATCCCTCTTCTGAGCAGACCTGAACCCAACAGTGGGCAGTAATGGGTTGGTACAGTACAGTACTTTAAATAGAATATAAAATAAATTTCTTTAAACACTCGCGGTTATCTACATTACTTACACTATTACTAAACGGGTTCTTACCACAATTATTTTTAATTGAGCGGTTCCGATATTTCAGCACTGTTTCAAGCGTCATGATCACGGGAAGACTGAGGAACTGCGGGTAGGTCATTTAAAAACAGACAAATCTGTCTACCCTCTTTCTCGTTCGTTTTCCGGTACCGCTCAATTAAAAATAATCGTGGTAAGAAACCGTTTAGTAATAGTGTAAAAGAATATAAAATCTTACCAAGGTAGAGCAAAGACAGGTCAAGGGGGAAGTCACTGGATACACACTGCGCAGGACCTGTCGTTGTGGCGAGTATTGTGGCCTATATCCAGCAGTGGACGTCTACAGGGTGATGAAGGTTGTAAAACACAAAACAAACTTAGGTTTTAAACTTATTCAGACACTCGCGGTTATCGAGTATGTGGAATCCAGTGCTAAACACAACAGTCACTCGCGGGTTCATGCTCAGAGAGTCTTGTAGATACAGTCAGTGTGGTGTGTCGAGAAGTGAGTTCGAGTTCCAGTGGTACTACACAAAAGCGAACGAGAAAGAGGGTAGACAGATTTGTTTGCTCTTAAATCGACCCGCAGTATCCAGTCTTCTCGTGATCATGACGTTTGCAACAACAACGAAATATCCAGACAACTCAATTAATTAAATATCGTGGTAAGAACCCGTTGAAAATGCATGAAAACTTAGGTTTGCTTATTCTTACACTGAGGAGATCTTATTTTAGTAGGAGGTAATCCCGAACATGCATCTGGAAACGGTATGGGGTATGTTGGAAGTCGAACCACACTAAAACCTCAAACCACTCACACTCAGCGTCCGAACCCTGACCGAAGCCAGAACCCAGCACGGGATTACGGGGTAATGTTACACGCTAAGGCTTACATATCGCCCCACAATGGACAAAATAACTACAATACTTTCAGGCATTTTCAACGGGTTCTTACCACGATATTTAATTAATTGAGTTGTCTCGATATTTCAACGTTGTTGCAAACGTCATGATCACGAGAAGACTGGATACTGCGGGTCAATTTAAGAGCAAACAAATCTGTCTACCCTCTTTCTCGTTCGCTTTTGGGTAGTACCACTGGAACTCAAACTCACATCACGACACACCACACTCACTGTATCTACAAGACTCTCTCTCTGAGCATGAACCCTTAGTGACTGTTGTGTTTAGCACTGGATTCCACATACTCGATAATCTGAAGCCGTCACCCCTGTTAAAAGTGCTATGTCTTGAAATCTCGATAGCTTCTTTAAAATAGCTACACTACAAACAAATACAAAAATTTCTCAAAAAATATATTTTACGATCCGGATAACCACTTCACCAAAAAATCAAAGAGTCTTCAAATAACAAGAGAGAGAAACCCTTCTCAAAGCCATAAGTCAATAGGAATTTAGAACTACCCTCAGGGGTGCAATTGGTATCAATAAAACCTTATAACTGAAGATTTGATATATCCATTCAATAATATGAAAATAAAATGAAGGAATCCGAATATAAACTAGGAGTTATAGCTGGACTCACCTGTGTATTTTAGAGATTTTTTTTTTGATTTTTTTTAAATGAATGTATTTTTTTATATATTTTCAGATATTCTTAGCAATTTAAAATTTTAAAAAACTTGAGATGTGTCAAGGGACACCCGGATGGAACGAAGTTCCTTTCGATTAATTAGTGAGGGAATTGTAATACAATTTTATTTTTTTAAGTTATAATAATTATAAAAAAATAAAATTAATCATCTAAAACAAAAAAAGTGTCGTAACAACTTTTTCATAAGAATATCCGTCTAGCCCCCTTTCGATAACGAGCGATAAGGAACTTCGTTCCAAGAAATATTTTATGACTTGCACTTGAGGGGTCAAGTTAACGGTCCTCTATACTATTTACCATTGAGTGCTCCGTAGGCTAGTTTATCTTTGCTATATAAAATCCAAATAGATTATATTAAACACTATTAAATAAATATTTAAATTAAAACTAAATGTAGAGAACGACTCGATTATTTTTTTCATCTATAAATCCATGGTTTTCAACAAACCTCATAAATTTCTCTAATATGTAAACGAGTATACACCCATCTGAGAGTAAGTGGTGACCGTCGCTCATAAACCTGTATAAATAAAAATAAAAATCTGAGAGGTGTCATGGGACACCCGAATAGAGCGAAGTTCCTTTCAATTAGAAGATATCTTACAATTTATTTCCTAACGTAACGCGCGATAAGGAACGTGTTTTAAAAGATTTTGATCACAGCGCCATCTAGCGATAATCATCTAAAACAAAAAAGTGTCGTGACAACTAAAAAAATGTCATGAGAACTTTTCGTAAGATTTTTTTCCGTCTAGCCCCCTTTCGATAACGCGCTATAAGGAACTTCGTTCCAATAACATCAAATAATATCTAACTTACAACAAACAAATTCTTCCGCAGTTTACATATATCGAAAAACCAGCAAACAGATTTTCGTGTCGTTTTTGTATAGATACAAGAAGGGTGCAACTTGACCCTCGGCCATACAATATGTAACCACTTACAAAATCGTTCGAGTTGTTCATTTTTTCGTAACAAATTTTTTGGGCGTATTTTCGTGGGTCTCAAGGGGTTGGGGCGATTTTGAATAGTGTGTCTTGTCTTTATTCGGTTTTTTTTTGTTAATTTTATATCGTTTTTGATTGATCTTCAAAAAAAGGAGATGGCTTTTTTGTTTGTTGTTGCATAACCTTAGCTTTGGTAGTGAGTGATTCTTAATACTTTCATGCATTTTCAACGGGTTCTTACCTGGATATTTAATTAATTGAGTTGTCTCGATATTTCAACGTTGTTGCAAACGTCATGATCGTCTTAAATCGACCCGCAGTATCCAGTCTTCTCGTGAAATATCGAGACAACTCAATTAATTAAATATCATGGTAAGAACCCGTTGAAAATGCATGAAAGTATTATAGAAAACTGCGAGTGTCTGAATGAGTGATTCTTATTTCAGATCAAAGGTGATGGTTGTCATTGGGTATTTAATTGTTATCAAGATCGGACAAATACTTTTGAAAGTATGTTTAAAAATGTATGTTTGAACGGACACAAATCCCTGACATTGCAGAGGTTCATGAACAACGGTAACCACTTAAGATCAGGTGGCCCGTTGGCTCGTCTACCTCAATGGCAATAAAAAATCCACGAAATTCTGTGCGATGCGTATATGTTTTTTTTGTGGATGAACCGATTTCGATGTTTCTATAATGCGGATACATCAGTTATAAATTTAATAAAGATCTTATTGGTAGTCTTTTTGACATGCTTGAAGATTCTAAAAAATAGAAGCGGTTCTAAATTGTATTTCGACAGGTCATTTATTCCACTTCATCTCACAATGTTACAGATCCACCCTGTATACATGGGGGTGTCGCGACGGGAAAGTGTGTCGCAGTGCGTAACGCGTCGCGCCACCCTTAATAACCCCGTGCTCGGTTCTGGCCTCAGCTGGGGTTCGGACGCTGAGTGTGAGCGGTTGGAGGTTTTAGTGAGGTTCAACTCCCATATACCCCACCTGCGGGGCGAGTGGGGATTCGGCGATTGCCTCCAACAAAAACAAAAAAAAAAACCCTGTATACATATCATCAAATCAAAAACAAAAGAAAGTATCTCCACTCATATTGAATTCTGTTTCAAGACTCCCCACGTCGTTACATGGAACTTTTTAATTCCTCATTCGGACCACTTAAGGTCTCATTTCAAACTGCAATCATTAAGAACTCCCTCACGCGTGTTGTCTATAGCCTAGGGTTGTCATGAACTAGAAAAAAATATAAAAAATGTTTAAGTGGCAAAATATTGTTAATTCTGTACACATTATGAATCGCAAAACCATATTTTTTTATAAACACAGAGTGGATTTTTTTATTTCACCTCCAAGAAAATTGTTATAAATAGTTAAAAAGAAATTAAAATTATTTATGTATGAGAAAATAGGAACTGCATTCAAAGATTTTAGAAAATAGTCATATTCCATTTGATGATGATATCTGCTTAAATCCAAGTTCAAAAATCACTTAAAATATAAAAAAAAAATTGGTTGCCTGTAAAGTCGGTATACGGGCGAAAGTTTTACGTGACAACGACTCGGGCATGGTTAGCCCACCTAAGAGCGAGAGAGACAGACATAAAAAGTGAAAGGCACGCGTGCCTCTCACTCGCTCTCATTGTTAGCGCATAACGTGAGCGGAGCGTAAACAACGCAGTTTCTTGAAGTGTCACTCGGCAAACCAATTTATAAGACGTTGTCACGTAAAAACAATATTGAAATATTTACATTTTCACTTACGAAAGAACCCTCTCCTAGTAATAACAAATTCTCAAGTTGTTCAGTAGAATCAGGCGTTGATTTATATCAGATAGAGATATTTCCTAGCTTACTATCATTACCTAACAAAAAATTTGTTCACGATCTCCTAACCTAAAAAAACAACATAAAAACACTACCAGCCCTACTATAAACAATAAGACACTGTCTATAGCTTCGTATTCCATTGAATTTTCTCCTGACGTTGTGAATACAGCTTTACTCTGCACCCAGCTAGTGTGAATGCAGCTTTACCTTCATAGCACTAAGAATCAGCTACAGAGAGGACTTAAATTTGCCTTGACGTGTGAAAAGAAATTTTCAATTTGTAAATGGGAATCGCGTGTATGTTAGATGTGTAGAGAAGAGTTTTGTGAATACACGTTCTCAGATTTTTTTATTGCTTTTGAGAAATGATGAAGCTGTTATCAATGTGTAATGAAAATGATTGTTTTTGTGTCGAGTTTTTTACAAGCTTTATATTAACTTGCATTAGATGTAATAGTCGTGGTGGCCGAGTGGTTGAAGCGCTTGCCTTCTGTACGGGAGGTCGCGGGTTCAAAACCGGGCCGGCTTGTACCTCGAAATCTTAATATGAAAAAAGATTTATGTGCAATTTTAACAACACCACTGGCTAAAAACGGTGAAGGAAAACATCGTGAGGAAACCTGCATGTCGGAAAAGGGTTCTAAAAATCCTTTGAAAATATGTGAAGTCTTGTGCTAAACAAGATAGACCTCTCGTGTTTGGGCTTGTTTTACTTGTAGCACTCTACTGCTACATGATATCAAAGATCTCAAAAGCTTGTATTTAAAAAGTTTTCTTTAAAACATATTTACTAGTAACAGATACCTTGTATCTCATTGTGCATGGAGTCGCTCCTGATGTGGTTCTCGCGTGGAATCGGCAGGGTCCAGCTGAAAATCAGCGCTGCAGCTGTCCAGGCTGTAGCTTCATGCTGAGCTGGTCGCCCTTTCAGTTACACCCTCGCTCATAACCTTTTTATTTTATTCTTTGTTTTAAATTATTTTTTATTCCTGTACCAACCCATTACTGCCCACTGTTGGGCTCAGGTCTCCTCAGACTTTTATTACTTTTATATTATTGTTTGATCTTAGTTATAATCTTTTTTTAGTAATATATTGTTCCTGTTATGTGTAAGTTGTGTTTCTGAATAAACGTACTTTCTTTTTTCTTACCTCGACACAGTAGATTATTGAAAGAGGTGTTGTTCACACACTATTGCTTCACACAAAATACAAAACAAGTTGTTATAAATTCCCCTTCCGCCAATTTCCTAGCAACACAATACAGTCAATAAGTAATTCATAGAAAATGATAGCATTTGAACCCGCACCCCTGGACTATAGACAATTTACTGAACAGAAATAAAACTAGTATTGCAGAGGTTCATGAGTGACGGTAACAACTTAAGTTAGGTAAGGTAGGCCGTAGATTCGTTTGTCTGTCAATTCTGTCATGCAATAAAAAAACTTATATACCTATTTATGTTCCAATCTTTTGACCAGTGCCACTGCCACTTTCATTAAATTCCAAAATCTATCAGGCACTTTTTAAATATAATTTTAAGGTGATAGTTAACCTTGGCTGCGGCAAGTAAAGTCATGAACCTTCATTTGATGCGGCGGTCGAAATGGGCCCCTAACGATATTTTCGCTAGTGTGGGACAGATCTTTTACAACCCATCAGCATACTGAAATGAAAAAAATTAAATTTCTTAGATTTAATTAGCTCCAGAAACTTACTCATAGAAAATATAAATAAACCACTTTCATGCATTTTCAACGTTCTGTCTGTCTGTGGTTCTGGTGTGTCGTGATGTGAGTTCGAGTTCCAGTTGTAAAAGCGAACGAGAAAGAGGGTAGACAGATTTGTTTGCTCTTAAATCGACCCGCAGTATCTTCTCGTGATAATGACGCTTGCAACGTTGAAATATCGAGACAACTCAATTATTAAATATCGTGGTAAGAACCCGTTGAAAATGCACGAAAGTATTATAGAAAACCGCGAGTGTCTGAATAAGTTAATAAGTTTAGAAATAAACCATTTAATAAACATATAATTTTGACCACAAGCTGTATTATATTTGTCTCTAACGAACTCTTATAAACACCTGAGATAATCATTCGGCACGAGAGAGTGGGACATAGTTCTCTTTTCCTGCACCAGCTCAAGATTCGCGGCAGGTTATTATGGGCCTGTTCCACAGAGAACGTGTTAAAATAACGTTTTGAAACATGTAAGTTATTGAATGGCTTGCTTGTTTAAAATCACTTAAAATACGATGATACCTCCACTACCTGACATAAGGCGAAGTCAGTCGCTTATGACGAGACAAGAGCCAGAACGAAGAAAAAAAAAAACGTTTTGTATAATGTTTTATTTCTATCTAGTAAACTTGTGCCTGGCCGATACAAACGACTCTGGTCCTTGGGTTGATTTTTATTCATTTGCCGACGTCGACGAGAGATATCGCTGTCTCGTATACGAGAAATTGCATTTCCCTTGTCTCTAATAATACGTCTTCATGCGATCTCTCTTAATTTTCTTTAGTGGAAGTTTCGTGAAAAATTTATTAGTTTTCGTTTCGATAGAGGAGCTGCTAGTATTTGTATTTCAATATTAAGAAAGTTATTTTACGTTTTGTTCATTTTAAATATTGATGTACCTGTACTGTACCTGTACCAACCCATTACTGCCCACTGTTGGGCTCAGGTCTCCTCAGAAGAGGGATTAGGCATAGTCCACCACGCTTGCCTAGAGTGCGGATTGGGGACTTCACATATCTTCAAAGGATTTTTAGAACCCTTTTCCGACATGCAGGTTTCCTCATTTTTTCCTTCACCGTTTTTTAGCCAGTAGTGTTGTGAAAAATTGCACATAAATCTTTTTCACATTTAGATTTAGAGGTACAAGCCGGCCGGATTTGAACCCGCGACCTCCCGTACGGAAGGACGCGCTTTGACCACTTGGCCACCACGACTTAAAAGATGAATATTGATGTAACAAGAAGAAATTTAAAGTAACTGGTGATGAATTGACTCAAGTCTTCTAGGGTTTTTTGCATGTAAGCAGACGAGGTAATCACCTGATCGTAAGTGGTAATTTTGCTTACAAACCTGTGCAATGTGCCTTTAACTTACATAAGCTACTTCTTTACAAAACAACCAGCAACCATCACTCTTTCAATATTTATTTATTTATTCTTCTTGTACAAAAAAATAAGTACAATGGCGGACTTAATGCCTGAGGCATTATCTACCAGTCAACCACGGGTGGAGCAGAGAGAACAATAAGGAGGTGTACAAGAGAAGTGCACACATAAGCTTAAAACACGTAGAACAATATATACAGTAAGACAGATTTCATATATAATAATATATATTTATAAATACACATAAACAAAATATAATTACATACTATACATAAATATTACACATAAACTATTACAATTAACTATATGTAAACAAATGAACACAATGAATATGAACACAAATAATTCAAAAACAAGTATAAAATTTACAATCAAATAAGATCGACACCATTATTCTCCAGACCAATTCCAAAACAATAGCAATTTGCATTTAAATATTAAACGTTCAGAAACACAATAAACTTAGATAACACTAATAATATTAGCGGAACACACACAAAGTGCTTGTCCAAGATTAACGAACGGAACAATAATGAACTAAGGTCCGCTTTGTGCCATAAGTAAAGGTCTTGCCAGATTAAATTTATACTCCCTAAAATAATTAATTCCCTTTAACTTCATTAAGATACCCGCATAGGTGTAATTACAATGAACCGAGGAATCTTAATTGTCGAACTGAATACTTTACATAATGCAGGAAAGGTTGGTCAACAGGTACTGGAAGTTTTGGGGGAAAAATTTTATATTTATTTTATTTATTTATTTTAATATTCCAGAGAAAATTAAAAACAAATACTTATTTAATTAAAACTATGTAATTTAGATAGCCAATTAAAAGTTTCTACAGCTAAATTTTGAAATATAAAGTGCTTCACAAGATATGTGCTAAATACAATTTTATTAATGTAAGTAATAAAACAAAATAATTTTCTAACTTAAGTAACTAAATAGTGAAAGTTATGTTATGAACCTGCATCACAAAATTTACTGGCTAAAATATTGTTAACTGAAGTTGACGTGCTATTAAATAAATCTAGGTTACAAAAAAAAAAATCCTCTAATATCTCGTTGCAAGACCGACTAGCCCTGGGTATAAAAGAATTGGCTCGATACCTTACCTTATTATTAGATTTCAGGGTATTTATTGCAATAGGCAGCTCCAATGGACAACGTAGATAAGTCATGATAATATGTAGACTGGCGCATGAATATGAGAAGACCTGACCCAAAATAAATGGTAAAAAGGATGGAGACGTATAGGCAACTTGCATTGAGCAAATATGGTGGACTATACCGAATCCCTCTACTGTGGTATCGTGATTCAAGGGGCAGAAACGGATTGTTACAGTATTATGGACAGATGACATGAGTTCATCACCTAATTATCTATTAAAAGGAAAAGCAACAGCTAGCAAAAGTATATAATTGCTGAATTAAAAGCTAAATAGGATTTTGTCGCTCATCCACTTTTACAATGAAAGTGGTGGCCTTTTTTTTTTTTTTTTTTTTTTTTTAGTTGGCTGGACCGCGTGTCACCCTCCCACGGAATACCCCGCTGGGTCAGAACCAGCGTGGGTCGGGGAGCGCGGTCCGCCATCCCCCTATGATGCTCTAACGCTAAGGGCGTGCTGAGCGAGACACGACACCTTCTTGGGTCCCCGCTCGCACTCGCATGCGTTGGGGACCCGAACCTTTAAGGGGCCAGAGTCCGGGCGAGATCCCGGCGAGCCTGCTCGACGGCGGCGTCGTCGGCGGGTAGCCGCTGGGCGGAGGGAGGAATATACCCTCTCCCTGGCCCATGACGCCGCCTGCTTCTGCGAGATGGTGGACTCGCAGAATTCGAAAGTGGTGGCCTCGGCCTTCTTCCAAAAGAATAATATTAATAGGGCAAGTCTTAGAACTCGGCTAACACCGAATAAGAGTATTTTCTGAAATGGTGGGGAATTTGTTAATTAGATTTTTAGATCTTTTGTTACTCTTATATTTTACTTGAAGTAAAGAATAAAGGCTTTTTCAAATCAAAAAACCGATCAAATCAGTCACTCTTCCCACCCGTATGTACAAACCATACTGCCTTAAGATCGCACAACATAAATATATGGGTATGCGTCGGTCAGGGCGCACAACACAACAATGAGTTGGGCCTCATCTCCGAGACAATAGAGTGATCCAAGACGAACAATATGCTGCCGATCTAATGCCCGCTAAACCTGTAATGTTTGCTGATATTAAGCCTTAAGCCATGTGAGGTGTCTTAGCTGATGTTGGGGATCGACCTCATTTCTAAGCCAATGAAGTTGATAAATAGTAAAATTTTAAGGGAATAGTTAGGGAATTGATTGAAATAAAATTACCAAATGATTTCGATAAAAGTTTAACGTTATCTAAAGTCAGTATAAACTTTATATACGTGCAAATAATTTTTTTGCTAGTTTAAGCTAAAATTGCAGTGATTTTATTTCTTTTAAAACATACATTGCATTGGATTGACATTGCAGAGGTTCATGAGCGACGGTAACCACTTACGATCAGGTGGCCCGATGCCTCGTATGCCTACATGGCAATAAAAAAAATACATTCAAAAATATGTAATAGTTAATCTAAAATATAGAATGTCACTGTATGCAGGGTTTACAAACCAAGTTAACAGTGATCAAGACTCTAAAATGAGGACTATGATTTGCGTCATCCCAAAGTCGAACGTTTTTTGAATCAGCTCCTTACCCTTGTTTTAACGAGAAGTATTCGATATGGCGGTCGAAGCTTTATAATTAAAATAAATAAAAAAACTTTGATTCTATTAGCTCTTACTAACTAGTTAAACTACTGGTAAAAATATTTAAATCTTATAACTAAACACAACAAATTGACTTAATTAAAAAAAGTAGCTTTGTATTTATTATTATTTCATTATTTCTTGAGGTAAAAGTCCCCTTTAACGGCGTAGGCCTCCCACTTTTCCTTCCACCAGCTGCGATTTCGTGCTTTCTGCATCCAGTCAGGTCCAATGATCTGGTTGAAAACGTCTCGCCATCTCCTCCTCTGACGGCCTCTATTTCTTTTGTTTCCTCTTGGTACCCATTCGGTGACCTTCTTTGTCCATCTTTGTTGTTCCATCCTACAAAGCTTTATAATGAAGGTCAATGTTTATTATTATTTAAATAAAAGAAACTAAATACCATCGTTTCTCTTTTACTGATACTTTAAAGCTGATTTATCTGATTTTTCATTTTCGAAAATGTCGGGAATCAGAAATCCTATTCACTCACAGCATCGAGTAGGTTTCGAATGGTTTCAAAATGAGAAAAGTTTGTTTCGAAATCCAGTGTGCAGCCGTCAATGTGAACTAAAAACCTCAGTTAATACCCTATCTGGCGCAAACATGTGATATACGAAAGGAGACCCTAATTTCCGCGCTATAGGGATCATATTTCCGTGGTGTTTCTGATGTTACTGGCGTGTGGAGTTAGGAAACTAAGTTTTTCTAATAACGCCTGTTGGAGTGCTCATGCAATATTTTTGTTCATTGTAAAACGATACTTTGCTTCTATTTTTGTATTTACTTTATGAAGACTTCGTTGTCTGTTGTTATATCGTGTATAGCTTCTTGTAGGTATACTATTATGTTTATTACGTTGTATAAAATTATTTGTTTGAAGATTGAATTATACTTAGCTCTTGTATAAAACGTTTAGTCAATTATGTATCAATTATTATTTTATATATCTCAATAATTAATCAAAGTTATAAATCAAAGTTGGTTAGCTTTAACACATCCTTAATATGTTTACTTAAATTTAGTTTAACATTCTATTTCTCTTTAATTGTACAAAAATAAACTTAAAGAAACACAATCCAAAATAGGAATATAGTACTACCTCGTGGCCTATAATGGAAACTGACGAGTTAAGAGCCATTTAGACGGTGACATTTTCTCGTCTCGAAGATACGATTCTCTATGTCTAAACATTCACTCTTCTCGCTCGTTACCTTGGGCGACAATTGCCTCGCCATGGAATATTATTGCCTGCGTGTAAACAGAACTTCAAAGCAATAATCGTATTTCGAAATTTTATGACAGTTGCTGTCATTTTTAATACTAGTAAACTAGAATGACAATTCTCGCACTGAAAACGATTCAAACTGATTTGTACGATACTCGAATGTCAGTCAAAAAAATGTCAGACAAGATCGTGTTTAGACCAGTCGGGATTCTCGTAAGAACGAATCTGCTTACAATATTTTCGTCGGGTAAACAAACATAGGCAATAATCGGCTAGCGATAAGTCATAAGCGAATATCGTATGACATAATCGTAGGCGAGATTTTAATTCTTGCCTGTAAACATTCTGATACGATTATGTTATGGCGATTATTGCTTGTGATAGTTGCATATGGTTTCTCGCACCAAACGTACGAGGAAATGTCTAATTGTAGTTTATAGTATTTTTTTTTTTAATTAGAACCGCACTAAAACCTCCAACCGCTCACACTCAGCGTCCGAACCCCGGCTGAGGCCAGAACCCAGTACGGGGTTATGAGGGACGGCGCGACGCGTTACGCCCAAGGCACTCTTTCACGTCGCGCCGCCCCCTACTAACGAGTAATAATCCGACCTGTGGGGCTATTACAGCTTTGTATCGTTATCGTAAATTAACTAAATTTTTTTGACATTTTGTTTACGATTACGAATTTCCTTAGAAAGAAACGTGGTTGTGCGCATGACCACTAATTGTCATAATTTTGAATAGTTTGTGTAAGGCTAAGTACACAATGGAGATTTTTTTAAAAAATGCAGAAAAAATATGAAAACATCAAGATAATCTTCTTCCGATCTGTGGATACTGATAACAATACGTTCGTCACTAATTTGAAAATAAGTTGGAGACAATTTGGAAGAGTTCTGGAGTTTTTGCATGAAGACCACTTGCTATACATAATATCGTTACACAGAATGTGTTTTTGCATTTTTAGTCATTTAACGGTGATTGATATAAATATTTCACAATGCGAAAAATTTTAGAATGTATTCTAAGCCTTTAAATATTTCCATGGTAACGAAACCGAAAAAATAACAAGTATTACAGACAATTTTAGGATATTAATTATGAATAATTCGTCACTTGTTTATCCGAGTTTATCGTTTATAAACGTCAAATGAAAAAGGTACCTTTCGGAGTATCTTAAATGATTTTTAAGTAAACAAAGTTGAAATAAAGAATGGGTATCGTGCTTGTATATCTAATATTATGAAAACTATGTAAACACAAATTCACCATTGTAGTTAGAAAGTCAAAATTGTTACGATTTGGTACTATCTTACATATTTATCTGTTTGAAAATGTAATAGGTACAAACAAAATAAGAGTTCATTTCATGAGGTATTGGAAAGTTAAGTATTATAATAAGGAAAATCAAAAAAAGTAACTACAATTTGGAAAAATATCATGTTAATATTGCACTTGGTGGCTAGGTATATGGATGCTAAAGACTTTTAGCATCCATATACCTCGCATGCTAAGATAATTCCTTCTTCAAAGAAAGCTAAAGCTCTTTTATGGTAGGCACCAGGCTGTTGGTGGCAGCAAGTCTCGCAAGTCACAGTAGCTGGTAGGACCGTTAAGAGTGTAGGAGAATACCGAACACAAAAAACGTGATACATGGATTTTATATAAAAATGATTACCTAAACTTTGTTATTTCATAAATTAAAACAAATAAAGAACAAAAAGTCATATTTTTTTAAATTACATTTATAACGTAAAGTAACATATATAGTTTTTCATCTTTACACTTAAGACGTTCAATTTGTAGTAAATACTATTATACGTTTTACTAGTATTCAGAGACTTCAAATTCGTTCCAACACTCACAACATCTTGCTTTTAAAAGCTGCTAATTTTAATTTACAAACTACAAAGACCGTACTCCAATTTACGAAGTACTCCAATTTTATTTAAACAAATTAATATTAGCTCCATGTAAATTGAACAAACTTTGATTGACAATACGTCGCCTCAGTGCTTGTTTGGCCTATCTGCACTCGAGCAAATTTTACAGGAGACGTTTTTTTTGTTTTATTTATTAACTAACGTTTAATTTTTTAATTTGATACTTAATATAAATACACGAGCTACCCACAAATTGATTTATAAAGAAATAATATACAATAGTTTATGATTCTAGCGTATTTTACATGTTTTGTGTGACGATAGGCCAAACGTGCACTAAAAATTTTTCGGATGTTTACTTACAACAAACGTGCACTGAAGATTGACCAAAGGATTGTGATAATTTTCCGTGCTTGTTTGTGCTAAGTGCTAATATTGTTGATACAGGACGTGACTTTTTAATTAGTATAAGTTTTACTGCCGATTTCGCTTGTTCCGTTGTGTATATTATTTTAAAATATGACCAACTTCTCGATTTTTGATTGATGGGTTTTTTGCGCTTGAAGCGTCCTGGTGAGTATTTTGTCTGTAGATGAAGGTCAAGGTCTGATGATGGAGCTGGAAGATGGCAACAGAAACTCTGTCAATAAGCAAGATAACCTCATCGTGTCTAGACTCTAATGAAGCGTCTTGATGAGTTCTTTGCATAATCATGAATGTCAAGGTCTGATGATGGAACTGGAAGGTGGCCACAGGAAATCCGTCACTAAGCAAGATAACCTCATCGTGTTTAGGCTCTAATGAAGCGTCTTGATGAGTTCTTTGCATATACATGAATGTCAAGGTCTGATGATGGAGCTGGAAGGTGGCTACAGGAACTCTGTCAATAAGCAAGATAACCTCATCGTGTTTAGGCTCTAATGAAGCGTCTTGATGAGTTCTTTGCATATACATGAATGTCAAGGTCTGATGATGGAGCTGGAAGGTGGCTACAGGAACTCTGTCAATAAGCAAGATAACCTCATCGTGTTTAGGCTCTAATGAAGCGTCTTGATGAGTTCTTTGCATATACATGAATGTCAAGGTCTGATGATGGAGCTGGAAGGTGGCTACAGGAACTCTGTCAATAAGCAAGATAACCTCATCGTGTTTAGGCTCTAATGAAGCGTCCTGGTGAGTACTTTGTCCCTAGATGAATGTCAAGGTCTGATGATGGAACTGGAAGGTGACCACAGGAACTCCGTCATCACGCAAGATAACCTCATCGTGTTTAGGCTCTAATGAAGCGTCCTGGTGAGTACTTTGTCCCTAGATGAATGTCAAGGTCTCATGATGGAGCTGGAAGGTGGCTACAGGAACTCCGTCAATAAGCAAGATAAACTCATCGTGTTTAGGCTCTAATGAAGCGTCTTGATGAGTTCTTTGCATAGACATGAATATCAAGGTCTGATGATGCAGCTGGAAGGTGGTTACAGGAACTCTGTCAATAAGCAAGATAACGACATCGTGTTTAGGCTATAATGAAGCGTCTTGATGAGTTCTTTGTATAGACATTCATCTACTGACAAAGTTGTAACCACCTTCCAGCTCCATCATCAGACCTTGACATTCATGTATATGCAAAGAAATCGTCAAGACGCTTCATTAGAGCCTAAACACGATGAGGTTATCTTGCTTATTGACGGAGTTCCTGTAGCCACCTTCCAGCTCCATCATGAGACCTTGACATTCATCTAGGGACAAAGTACTCACCAGGACGCTTCATTAGAGCCTAAACACGATGAGGTTATCTTGCGTGATGACGGAGTTCCTGTGGTCACCTTCCAGTTCCATCATCAGACCTTGACATTCACCTCTTCTCAAAGAACTCATCAAGACGCTTCATTAGAGCTTAAGCACGATGAGGTTATCTTGCTTATTGACGGAGTTTCCGTAGTCACCTTCCAGCTCCATCATCAGATCTTGATTAAGATCAAGGATCCTATATTCAAGATCCAGAATCCAACATTCGGATCCAGGATTCACAGTACAGAACAATTTACACACAGATTTCGAAAACTCGAATTTTATTTATTTGTGTGGAAAACGGGCGTGATACTTGTCTTAACCTGACAATTGGTTTAAAGTTTTTAAATAGAACACCCTGTTTGAAATTCAACTGAGTCAACGGTGAATTAAAAAAAATACGTATTTCTTTATTTTTAGCGGTGTCTGCTCATCTTTGCTTTTGTGGTTTGTTGAAGAAATACTTTTAAAATGATATTCAATCAAATTTATGAAAAAAAAACATAATTTAATAAACTATTTCTCATTTTTTATGGTGATTTCATGCGAATCTCACTGTGTTTCGAACTACTGTGACGTCATACAAAATGGCGGATACGGCGCTACGCCGGCTGTGATTGGTCAATTGAGTTGCGATACAACAAACAAGCACTGAAATTTTTAAAAACTACCGATACAGCAAACAAGCACGGAATTTTTGTTAAGTGCCGTGTTGAGAAAAAAATTACAATGAGATTTTTATTGCTTTAGAATTGAAAATTTTAAAAAGTTATTTTACCAGTAAGATGGAAATTTAATTCTTTATAATACTGCATTAAAAAGTCATTTTCGTAAAAAATGTCAGATAGGCCAAACAAGCACTGGGGCGACGAATACGTCAAATGAGCTAGAAAAACAGTTAAGTTAGTCAGCACACGAGTAATAAGGGTTCCGTAATCCGTCCCAAAACATCAAGCAATCAACAAATTATACTTTAATTTGTCCGACAGACCTTTTTTTAAAAATACCCCTCTAGTGATATTCCGTAAGTTCGATTGAAAAATCAATCGATTAATGCCAATTGCCAACACTGTTACAGAGACTGTAAGGTTTATTATTTTGAATATTTTAACTCTAAAAAATTGTTTTTATGCTTTGTTTTTTCTTGGGATTCACTCGTGGTAATTTTTTCATTTGGTTTTATTTGAAACACAATTTTGTGAAAGCAATCAATTTAATTTTTTCTTCATACCTAGTATGTACTTTTAAGAGTTTATAGTAAATTGGCAAAATGATTCTATTTTTTATTTTTCTTTACATTTTACTGAGTTTGGAATATTTTGTGATATGTAGGCAGTCCAATGTTATTCTCAAATATTACTAATTGCGATTTAATCCTAAGATCTTAAAACAATACATTTATAGACATTATTATTTTGATATACAAACAAACACTTTGATTTTGTTTAGGATATATATTGTGTTTTGTGACAAACGTCAATAAATGACATCGTGAAATAGAGATGCGACGAATAGTTGTTTGACCGAAAACCAAAAATTCTGTGTTCCGAATCCCGAAACAGTGGCGTGCAATTCATAGAAGCAAACATGGTTAGCATAGCTTACCTTATTATATATTCATAATTGATAGAAAGCGCGTATTCATTGTTATTTATTTTTGGTATCTTTCCAACTACATAAATTAAGGTAAAGCTTTTGCAGAATTCTCAGATCATTTAGATGGGTCTGCTGAAGAATTTAAGTTATTTCTGTATGTTTTATAGTCTTTTGCGTGAGGAGGGCTCGGAAGATTTTTTAGATGATCCCGTTATCTTCCTCCTATGACTAGCTTCCTGCTAGCACTACACGAGGTGAAATTCGTCGTTTGAATCTCACTGAATCTTAAGTTTCATAAGAACTTTTTTAACAAACGCTATGCCGCCTTTAAATAGGCTTCCCTGACTCTACTTCAGCGTTCCTTGAGCAATATATCTTATCCAACAACAAGGTTCTAAAGTGTGCTAAAATTGGGCGACAACTTCACAGCGTCTCTTGAATTTAAAGTGTCCATGAGTACTGGTGACCACTTACCAACAAGTGGGTCTACAGCACGATATTCGGCCGTAACGCAGAAAATTTACCGGAAACTTGGAACATCTCTATTTTGTTTACGATACGGTGTTTTTGTGATGCATAATACCAAGTTTTAAACAAAATTGTTACGAAATGTCATCTATGTGACATGTCTCAAAAAAAATCATTATAGTAAATAAAATATGAAGGTCTGTTTGTAAACTTTAAAAGTTTTTATCCTAAATTTATTTCCATCCATTTGAAAACTACTTTCGTTTCTCTGTTTACTGCATCTCATTAACTTCATGCTGAAAAATTATTTCCCACTTAGAAAAAACAAGAGTTACTAATTAATATTTTTCATAAATAAAATTTACCAAAATATAATTTAGAACTGTGAAGATTGATGAAGAAGATCATTTTAGATCAAATAACAAAAGCGAGCGGTCAAAACTTTTTATAACTTTTTGTACAGGCATACCCATGTGCTGCAACTTGTTTATCTTTACGTTTGAAGTTGTCAATTAGAAATTTACTAAAGATGATGATACACTAGCGTACAAAAATATATTTTTTGCTAAAACAGACAGACGAGCTGACCGCCCATCTGATGGTAAGTGGTCACTATCGCTCATGAAACTCTACCCAATTAGGAACATAACAAGGTACAATGAAATGTTGCCTCCAATGGATTATTCGATTATATTACAGTATATCGGCTTTTTTATTCTATTATGAAAGTTATCAAATAAGTGTGACACTCTGGATACATTTAGTGAAACTTATTATTAACTGCTAATAATAATAAACAAAATCTTCTTGAACCCGCGTTAATATCAGTGACGTATTAAATATATATATTTATACAAATACAGAGTTAGGCAGCGGGAAGCGACTTTACTTTGTAGTATGTAGTGACAATGATGAGTTGGCTCGCATAACATCATTTGCATGGGGAGAAGAATATATATCACATAAAAATAGCATACTTGACCACTGTTCAATAGCCATTGAAAGCTCCGGGATAATCCTTTCACCGAATACTCATTGAATAGCTAACCGTCATAGAACTGACAAAAATGTTGTCAATAGACAGATGCTACATGTACATGTACTTACGTTACATGTATTTTTGACTCTCACCAATGGTGATACATGTTTGTATGATGTGACTGAACCGCAATTCTCATCAATCTAAATACATAATTGTTAAAAATCATTGTGTGTCATAAAATATGTGTATTCTGGTTCATGCATGTTCAGGAACATTTTTTCATCTAATGTGTACTTCGCTTTACAATAAATGGTAAAATTATTAAAGTTTTTCCGTAATACCAATTTTATGAAAAATGACGTCATTTGATGTGAAAATAGACGATTACGATAAACGACGCGTCCTGTAATAGCCCCACTGTTAGAAAAATCTATGACACAAGCCATCAATCATTTTCATATTATTATCGGTTTCCAAAACTTCCATTGACATCACAATCGCTATCAACAACTCGATTGTATGAGTATATCTACTATAGATAGTATCTTTTCATAATGCATACAATAGCATTTCATATCAGTATTCGTTTTGCATTCAGAGTATTACAATAAAATAAATATCTAGGTTTTTATCTGATTGTGATGACCAGTGTTAGGAAAATCGTAAGAAACGTATATCTATGTTGTATATGAAGAATTCTGATACATAAATTAAGGTAGGTGGAAAAACTGTGACTAAAATAAAAAATGGTACAACAATGGCTTTAAACTGATTCCTTTCATTGGTTTTATTTAGTTTCCCTCTTTTTTTCAACATAACATTAGAACTCACTTAATACTTTTCGATCATAGAATAAAAGAAACTTCATGAAAGAGCACAAATATTTATTTTGTATTTTTTTTAAATTGTATAGTTAGTTAGGTATTATCATTCATTCGAATGATTGCAAAATTTTATCTGTAATGATATGTAATCTTATTTTAAATACAAAACGATATTTTTTCCTACAGCGGGTGTTGGTGAAATGGATTTCTCAAAAAAAGTAGTTTTAATTACTGGAGCTAGTAGAGGTATTGGAGCTGATACAGCTATACTCTTCACCAAACATGGAGCTGATGTTGTCGTTGTAGGAAGGAATAAAGAAAAACTTAAAGAAGTCGAACAAGAATGTGTTAAAGTAGGCAAAAAACCTCTAATTATTACAGCAGATATGACTAAGGATGATGAAGTTAAGGACATAATTGGAAAAACCATTGATACTTTTGGAAAACTAGACGTACTAATCAATAATGCAGGTATATTGAAGACTGACGATATTAAATCAGAAAATTTTATAGATACTTTCGATGAAGTGATGAATACGAATCTAAGAGGTTCTGTTCTAATAACCAATACAGCGATTCCATATTTGATCAAAACGAAAGGAAATATTGTCAATATTTCAAGTATATCTGCACATTGTGTTTCAACACCTAACGTAGTTGCATACAGAGTATCCAAGATTGCGCTAAATCATTTCACGCGATGTATTGCACTTGAACTTGCACCTCATGGAGTAAGAGCTAACTCAATTAGCCCTGGGCCAGTCAGAACCGAGATTTTCGACTTAGCTGGGATGCCGAATGCACTGGATTCCTTGAAAGAAGAAGCGCCTCTAGGAAAAGTTAGTGAAACTGAAGAAATTGCAGATCTAATCATGTTTTTATGCAGTAACAAAGCCAAGAGTATAACTGGATCCAATTATTTGATTGATAACGGATGGTTATTGAAGTGATATTATTATTTTTAAAAGTGTTATGTTATATCTTTTTTACATTTGGTATCTGTTAAAGAAATTTTGAAATAAAATAAAAATAGTGGAAAACTTAAAGTTTATATTTATTTTTCTATCTTCAATACAACAAAATTTTCCCTCAACTGACCCTGTAGTCAGGCTTTTCTTTATCCTCATCAATAAAAGGGCTATTAGATACTATGCCTTGTGAGCACTAAGATCAGTGCAATGAATTAGTGTCACTCTATAGTGTATTTTGCTTTTTAAAAGAAATTACATTTCAACCACAATTTAGTAAAATTACGTGACAGTTGTACACATGTTGTACTGTTGAATTTAAATTTCATAATTGTTATATAATTACTACGCTAGATCTCACGAAAACCGGTACAGTTGTAAAATTAGAACTAAGAATAAATAACCTTGAGATAATACAATACAATAAAAGAATTCGATTCTCATTTAACATGGTCAGAGATTTAAGAATATGTCTTATTATAAATTATCGTAATTAATATGATTTTGACTAAGGTAACTTGAACTCTAGTTATAATATTACACGTCATCATCAGGGTCCGACATTCTGACCGCTGCATTTTTGGGAATGGACTTTGGACCAAAAACACAGTTATTAAATAATCAACAAAACTTTATTAAACATTACCTTTAAAACACATGCTCATCAACATTTAAGATTAAGCACAAACTTGAAGTCCATTATCTATGACATAAACAGAGCCTGTAACACTATTAGCTCTTGCCAAAAATAACACGACCTCCGCCACTTCTCCAGTTTTAGCCAGTTTCTTCAAAGGACATCTTTGTGCCCAAACCTCGCATGCCTTGTCAATGTCCGCTTGCTCCAAAATCTCAGTTTTCACAGGTCCTGGGCTAACTGCGTTTACTCTTATACCAGATGAAGCCAATTCTAAAGCTGAGAATCTTGTGAGGTGGTCTAAAGCAGCTTTCATAACACTGTATGGTAGAAACTGAGGACATGATAGAGTTGACGTACCTAACACACTTGAAATGTTCACGATGTTGCCTTTAGTCTTGGTTAGGTGAGGTTTAGCTAGCTGGGTCAGTTGAACTATAGCTCGTAGATTTACTTTATACATCTCATCGATCTTCTCTAAAAGGTTTTCATCAGATATCGACGACGGTTTGAGTAGAGCTGCATTGTTTACAAGTACATCTAGTTGGTCGTATTTTTCTGTTATCTTTGTTAAAATACCTTTGACCTCTTCTTCTATAGACAGATCAGCTTGGATTACAAAAGCTGCTTTGCCAACTTTGGCGCATGCAGCTGAGGTTTTATCAAGGTTGTCTAAGTTTCTACCTGCTATAACAACATCAGCACCTTCTCTTGCAAAGTGAACTGCTATTTCTGCACCAATACCTGAACTACCACCAGTCACTAAAACCACTTTATCTTTAAATTCCATTTTTATAATCAATAGTGTAATTTTTATTACAGGATTGGACAAAGATCTAATAAGAAATATGAAATTAAATTACTTACAAACCCTTTTATATTTAGTTGAAACGTGTATGAAGATAATAAAAATAGACAAATGAAGGGCGTCTTGTTTTTTGTATCATATGAATAAACAAATGACTTTAATTAGTTAATTAATTATATTGTGAAAAAGAAAATAAAATTCTCATGAAATTCTTTATTTATTTTTCCACTGCTTGTCATTATACTCGTATGAAGCGCTATGACATCATCCTTGAATTTGCATATTATAAAACACATTTAAGTAACAAAAATAAAAAATTAAAATAAATAAAAAACAACCTGAACCTACGTTACAATTGTAAGTATTTATTATCACTCATAAAAAATTAATAATAACAACAATACCGTATTCGTTCCAAATAATTTAAGAACGAATCTTAAGCCCATTATCAACAAAATAGTTAGACCCGGTAACGCTTTTAGCTTTGGCTAAGAATAATATTACATCAGCAACATCCTCAGCATCAGCGATAGTCTGCAATGGACATACTTTTTCAAACAGTTCCAAAGGCTGGTCGTATCCAGCTTTATACAAAAAATCAGTCCTCACTGGTCCTGGACTAACTGTGTTAACTCTTACACCAAAAGGAGCAAGTTCCAATGCTGAGAAACTGCTGAAATGTACCAAAGCTGCCTTCATAGCTCCATATGCTACAAATTCTGGATACGACACAGTACGATCGCCAAGAATACTTGACAGATTGATGATGTTCCCTTTAGATATTTTCAAATATGGCGCAGCAAGTTGAGTCAGTTGCACGACAGCTCGCAAATTGATATTATATACCTCATCAAACGATTGTAGTAGATCTTCACTCATCATTGGTGAAATTTTGAATATAGCTGCATTGTTGACTAGAATGTCTAATTTGGTATATTTTTCAATAGTTTTCTGGATCACACTTTTGACTTCTTCTTCTTTAGACAGATCAGCCTTTATAATAAGAGCTGGATTGCCTACTTTTGCACATTCATCGGCAACTTTATGTAGGTTCTCTAAGTTTCTTCCAACTATTGCGACGTCTGCTCCTTCTTTTGCGAATCTTAGTGCTGTTTTAGCACCAATTCCTGCACTACCTCCAGTAATTAATACCACTTTATTTTTGAACAACATTTTAGCTACAACGATAGTGATTTAGATAGAACAGTAGAATAAAATGAAGTAAGTCAGAGGCTAATTTATATACCATTATATTCATAATTACCGTATAATTTTTTTTAAATTAATCGTGAAGAATAACATGTTTATTATTAAACACTGACAGGTGTGTAAACCATTTGCTTTGGTAACTGTAGAGGACACACAGTACCTTGACTTGGGAGCAAACAATGGTGTGAAAATTCACCTACGCCATTTAAATCGTAAAATTATTTTAGTACAATAGTTTTGTAGTACACAAACAACTAAAGAGAGTGGATCATGACGAAGAGTCATAAATGTTGTACATCACGACTATGGAGTTAGACTAAGTATGTATTTTGTAGATTGTAGTAAGTACCGTAAGTATTCGGAATACAATAGTCCTAGATTCCTATATCCATCCAAACATGTTCAAACTAAGCATAAAAATAATAAATATGTTAAACCAAATGGAAATATCTTAACACGTTTACTGCGACAAGTAAAATCATAATTCTTCATCTGGTGCGGTGGCGGGCCAAAATGCGCCCCCAATGATATTTCCGCCAGTGCGTGGCAGGTCTTTCTAGACCCACCAGCACTAAGATTGATTGATAATTGCTATAAATTTGTGGAAACATAATGCATATTTTTTTTTTATATTGTTAGAATGACCTTGAATCCAACTTCCTTAAGTTTGATTCGCCCCGGGATCTGCCAAACAGGAAATGAGAAATAAAGCAGGAAAAGCGGCAGATCGGTATCGACCTGAACCGCACTAGAAAGTATTTTTAGTAGTGATGGGACGGAGAAAAATAAGGGCATATCGAAAATAAAACAGAATTATCGTAAAAGAACTGCAAAATGTTTTTATTTACTCATGCCTGTCTTTGAAACATGTTACGCAAAGATGTTGGTTGCATTTCCTGAACCTTTTTTTTTGCTTGGGTACTAGTACCCTGCACAATTTCTTCGTTTAGCGCTCATCTCAAGGATATGGTCATTGTCCTTATGTTTTACTTCATTTTCTGAAATGATTTTTTTTTCTTAAATTATCTCAAAAAAAGAGGAACAACTGTCAAAAAAATCAAAATCATTTATTAACGGCGTTAGTGACAAACTTCCCTTAAGTGTTGCTGTCTCTTTCTAACACAATAAGTGCGAGAGAGTGAGAAAACAAATCTGAAGTTGTTGACCAAGGTTTGACCAATGGAAATGGCAAGATGGCGTGGCGGCTCTTTGTTCGCTTAGCATTTTAATCGCATTGTAGGAATACAATTATTCACTTAATAAACGTCTAAACAAGAATATAATGCAATAAGGTAGTAAGTATGAAGCGTGGTTCCTGAGATGCAACCGAGTCACTGAACAACTTTCCCCAAAGAACATAGGTCGATATTAGAAAGAAAAAAATTGGCCGTGTAAAATAAATAGTGCCATAACATACCACAATAGAAGCAGTAGTGCAAAAAACGCCATACGTTGCTCGCAGAAAAATAGTGGAGTCAGCATAAAGCTCATGCACGAAGGCCATGCAAAATAATGACAATAGTTACGAATGCAACGTCAGATCAATTATATGGCACAACACTAACAGGCGGCGCGCGCGCTCTGTGCGGTATCGGGTCACCAGCTGCCTGGTGGGGGGGCGGACCGAAAGAGGCCCGCTGCCGCACTCAGTGGATGTTTTTCATCGTAAGTGCGATGGTAGGTCGATAAAAGCCTGCCGTTATGTTTTGAAGGGGAACACCTACAATTTTGACCACAATATGAAATATATATTTGTCTCTGTCAAATATTTACAAACACCTGAGGTAATCGTTTCGCACAAGCGAGAGGGACATAGGTTTCTTCGTCCGCACCAGCTGAAGTACCGCGGCAGGCCGATATCGGCCTGTTACGCAGCAAACGTGTTAATGTATTTAAATTATTCTATTTATTCAGGAAACAACGATATGCAATTAAATCACAGTCAATGTAGCAACTGGTTTTAGAACTTGTTTATATTTTATTGATTTGTTTAATAAATATGTCGCGAGCCATTTGTATAGTTTAATACTTTAGCAAAAAAAAACGTAAAATATGACCAGAAATTTTAAATAAATCCAAGGAAAATTATGCTTAGTAAGTATGGTAATTATTGTGACAATCCATAAACTAAAATTTGCAAAATACTGACCACATTTACAGAATACCAAAAAAACCAGCCAGTTGATGTCATTTGTAATCTGACTGATTATCCAAATTGGTCGCAACAACATAATATATACTGATTGCATATGATTACTCCTTTAAATAACGAGGTCACGTTTGACAGAGCGTTTGATAAGTCAGTTTGTTGTTGTTGACTGAAGTGGACGCTCGTGAAATGAGTTTCTCTGATAAAGTGGTCTTAGTCACCGGAGCCAGCAGAGGCATCGGCGCTGCTGCAGCTATAGACTTCGCTAAAGAAGGCGCGGACGTCGTACTAGTAGGAAGAAACGAACAAAAACTTAATGAAGTCGAAAAAGAATGCGCTAAATTTGGCAGAAAAACTCTAGTTATTGCAGCAGACGTAGCTGACGACAACAAATTGAAAGAGATTCTTGAAAAAACTGTTAATACATTCGGGAAACTAGACGTCCTCATCAACAACGCTGGTATACTAAGAACAGACGACATCAAATCAGAAAACTTCATTGAAACTTTCGACGAAGTTATGAACACGAATCTCAGAGCCTCTGTTCTTTTGACAAATCTTGCCATTCCGCACCTGATCAAAACTAAAGGAAACATCGTTAATATTTCAAGTGTGGCTGCAAGTTGCATTGGAATCCCTCACTTCGTAACCTACAAAGTATCAAAAGCCGCCTTCAATCACTTCACTCGAGCCATAGCTTTAGAACTAGCACCTCACGGAGTAAGAGCTAACACTGTGAGCCCTGGACCAATCAACACAGAAATATTCGACTCAGCTGGAGTTCCAGAAGCTTTAGAAGGTTATGGACATCAACTTCCTTTGAACAAAGTTGGTGAAAAGGAAGAAGTATCTGATCTGATATTGTATTTGGCCAGTGCGAAGGCTAAAAGTATTACAGGATCCGATTACATAATCGATAATGGATTGTTGTTGCAGTAAACCTGTTATTTTTAAGTGATGAAATTATTCAGTAATTATTTGGGTTTTAAGTAGTTGTAATAAAATTATAATAAACAGTTGAAAGTATTTTTGTTTGTATTATTTAATTATCGTTTTATTGAGTATAGGTATAAGGTATTCTAGTACATTCCTTATATTTGTTTCTTTTAGTGTAGAATTATGTAATTTATTTTAAATAGTAACAATATTTGTGCTAAGTCAAACTTAATATTAAAATGTTTTAATGCTTAATATTATACCCAAAGTCCGTTGTCATCCGATTTCTTAAGAAATGCATTTTTAATACCTATGCAAGGTATTAAAAACTAAATAATTACTAACTAAATAGTAACTAAATAAACAAAATATGATTATCTTTACCCATGGATATCTATGGGTAAACATGATAGCAATGGCACATTCGATATATTAAATGATCTAAATAAAACTAGTTATTTATTGTAGTTGGCTATTTTTAATAATTTACTAGCTGCGGCCTAATATTTTGTTTGAGCGAAATTTATTATTTCTATTCTTAACAGTACTGTAGGTACTATAGGTGTTGAAAAATTCTGCAAACAAGGTGAAAATTACAACGATAGGTAGTGATTGTAGAGGACCAGTAACTATGGAGTAATAATATGATTTAACCACTCAGTAAAATATGTTGACTGCAAAACTATTGTCGCTCTTTTGTCCTATGGATCAATATATAATAATAAATATTATCATACAAGATAATTATCTATAGCATAAGAATATGTATGTAACACAAATATAATGACACACATTCAGAACGTTTATATAGAGACATGATATATTATATAATTTGTATTGTTTACTTTCTTTATCATAAACTTATTGTAGAGATAAGATAATTTTATTAAAATGGCAGTTTTGTCGCAGCTCAATTATTCTGCAATTTTCACAACAGATAAGGATCTAGGTATCAAATCAAAATAATGCAAGTCATTTCCTTCAAACACAAACAGCTTAAATCGTAATTGATATCATTATGAAACTTGTCGTTTCGTTTTGGCAGTACGACTATTAAATGAATTAGGTATTTTCCAAAAAGTTTTTATTTTTCACAACTTCCTTACACTACTTCCATTGTCTATCAAAAATGTAGCTCCTGTGATGCTTACTGCCTTTTCACTAGCCAAATAAAGTATCATCTCCGCAATCTCACTGGCCTCTGCATATTTCCCCAAAGGTGTCTTTGCGGACAACTGCTCCCAGACATCGTCTTGTCCATAAAAATCTAGGAGGTTAGTTTTAGTGAAGCCTGGGTTAACAGCATTTACTCTTACTCCGTATGCAGCCAACTCCTGGGCTGAAGCAAGGGTAAAGTAATCCAGAGCTGCTTTAAGACACCCGTATATCATCTGGTCATGATATACTTTTTTGCTAAGAATACTTGAGACGTTAATGATCGATCCCTTGGTCTTGATAATGTGAGGTGCTGCTTTGTTTGTTAGATTCACTACGGCACGAAGATTGGTTTTCACTATTTTATCAAAACTCTCCAATAAATCTTCATCTAAAAGTTTGGTTATTAAAGTGATTCCAGCATTATTTACTAGAACATCTAGCTGTCCAAACTCTGTTACTGTTTTTTCTATGATAATTTTAACATCTTCATCTAATCCAACATCAGCTTTGATGATGTGTGGTCTTTTCCCTGTTTTTTCGCATTCTTCTGCTACTTTGTTAAGTTTTTCTTCATTTCTGCCAACAATAGCAACTTGCGCTCCTTCTTTCACAAACAATTTAGCTGTTGCTGCACCAATTCCTGAACCTCCTCCAGTTATTAAGACCACTTTATTTTTAAAACTCATAGTCAACTCTTAGTTCAACTGTTATACGGTAAATGTATTTCTTAGATTGCGTTTTAATAATTGTCTTTAAATATATTACGTTTTGTTTGTACAATTGGTTTCGTATTGAAAGAGATTTAATTGAGCAAGTTTTAATTTATTTATTTTATTTAAACGTTATTACGTAAATGGCTGTTAAAATACAATTTTAGAAAAAATTGTACGTATTATAATAATATTATTTTTCAGTACAGTGCAACAGCGTTATTTTCTTCTATAACTAGTCACACAATAAACTTTCCCTTATCTTTGGCTCGGCTCCAAAGCTTTGAGTTACCTCTTAATATTTTATACTTGATACTATCAAAAAATTCGATATTTTTACTACTTAGCCTTGAAGATATGTGAAGTCCCCAATCCGCACTGGGCAAGCGTGGTGGACTATGCCTAATCCCTCTTCTGAGGAGACCTGAGCCCAACAGTGGGCAGTAATGGGTTGGTACAGGTACAGGTACAGGTACAGGCTAGAGTGACCACTACACCATTTACCATCTCACTATAAATTTTACAGAAAAGTTTTCTTAAGATTACCAAAACTACTAGCTTCACCTGCTACCACTTGAGCACTACCATAAACTAAAAATTTCTCACACATAGTAGTAAAAATCTTCCGAACATCTCCAACATATTTTAGGCTTGCAACAAGCACTTAAGCGGAAGCTTCCAATCTTAGTAAAAACAGTTAAGGCAAAGTGCTCGCGTTACCGGCCCGGTGCTAATAACCAACGTAAATATCGCCAACGGGCTTAATATTAAAACGGTCATACAATGCTTGAACGTCAATGTAAAGTTTAGTTTACAAGAGCTGATGTAAAGAAGATCGATATTTTTTGGCGAGGTTCGGCGTCTATGTCAGCTATGGACGCCTAAGAGCTGATGATGATGGCACAAAATATTATTCTAGCGGAACTAAGAATTAATTCGTCACTAAAAGGTGGAGGTACCTATCAGCTTGATCTGAGAAATAATATGTGATTTCACAAATTGATAGATGGTGTGTGTCCAATCGTACCAAAGGATTATTATCTCATCAAATTTGGTGTTACTTTTTTCCTTGTTTCTTACATATTCCTTAAAAACTTTCCATATTTCTTTCGTCATTGAAACCTTACATTAATCCAAAATCTCAACCAAAAATATTCCTACTTCAAAAACTTAAAAAAATCTTCATTAAAGTGTGAACGGTACCTAACTCCAAGACGATACGAAGACGCTCGCAAGATACTACTTGGGGGTCATCGCAAACAAATGAGGGGTGTAAATCCACCCCACTTGGGGGTGCAGGTACCCCCACAGGTAGCACTTCCTCAAACCCTTTCTTGGCTAACATATGAATGTACATTACAAGGTAATATAAATACTGGATGAGAATTAATACTTATCAAGTGTTTGAGTGATGGGGATTACGATAATGGTGATAATAATTAATTATTGAGTAGGTTTGTGTTTAAAATTATCTAATCAGTTGTCAAGTCTGCATGATGCAATCATTATGGCTATAATCTGTTCATTTACTTATTTCGAACATACTAGAATGGTCGGAATAGATTTATTGACTGGTTCTTCAAACGAGGCTTGAAGAAAATCCTTTTAACTAGGTCGTAGGTAGCTGCCCCGCAGTATCTTCTGACATGCAGAGGTACATGAGCAATGGTAACCAGTTACGACCAGGCTCTTTAGCCAGTTTGTCTACACGGCATTAAAAAAGTTGAAGTTTGCTACTTCTTCTGGAAATCTGGCTAACCTAAGTAGATTTTCAGATCTCTTCTTGGTAAACCTAAGTATCTACGTCACATACGATACGGGTGTGCGCGGTTAAGACAGTTGAACCGGTTCGGACATTCAACTGAATTTATAGGCGGGCTCTATTGGTTCTGCTTGCGAGGGTATAACACGAACGATTGTAAATTAACTGTTCTTGTTACGGAGAATTAACGGAGTCTCCGTGTGTGAATCGATGAAGATTTCAAGGATGTAGTTTAGTTGATATTTTTAATGAGAAGTAGGTAGAAGCGAACCTTTTATTCATTCTCTTCTGGTGACAAAGCATTCGAGGCTAATATGGCCGCACCTATAATTCAAATCAGCAGTGAAAAATTTCACTATTTATTACCGTAATTTCATCAAACCATACATACATCAGTGCATGTACTGAGAAACGAGGTACAAACTGATCACAGAGTGAAGAAGAGAAGAATTCTTAGTCGAAGAGTATATTTTACCTTTAGTGTACATAATCTTAAAAGAGCACCATCGTATTTAATACCTGATGTGTTTTAAAATAATACTACAAGTAATATCAATAAGTAGATACAAAAACTAGTCTCAAGAGCGACAATCACCTCCGAACAAGTATAAATCATCATTATTATTTCAAAGCATCACCCCAACAGCCATTTTTTACTATCCATCTCTCAAATTCCCAAGTTGGATGCGAGGAAAAGTAATAGATAGTGTGGAAACAATTCCAGTGGTAATTGGGGTAGACATCTCACAGGAACGCCGCGTCGGTGACATATGACGATATTGTGTAAATTGTACGTGTTGCGTGCGTGGCATTATCCGAGATACCCTTCGATTGTGACGTCACATCTGTCAGTTGTCATTTTGACAGATGACGTTTGTTATTGTCTTAAAATTTGTGTGTGAGTTCAATTAATGAATGCTAACTGGGGATGTCCTTAAGCCGTAAGGCATTTTAATAATATTGTAATTTCGCAACTTGCAACATAATTATGATATGCATGCCTCTCGTACAACACACATTTTAATAATAAACTAAGTTTTTCATCTTCTATTGTATAATTTCCCACCACTGACCACAACCGTCGCCATAAGCTGCTCTCAGAATCAGTTCAGTTCAGCTAGCACATCGATTCAGATGTCTTCACCTGGTCAAGTGCATCAGGACCTCTCTGCACTATAACTCATACAGCCATGGTCAACTTCGAACAAGACAATTTGCACTAAAAAAACCACCGAATCAAACAAATACATCTCAATCTTAATACGTAGAAAGGGATATAAATATTGTTCTCGTGTATCATAAATAAGGCCGGAGACAGACGAAGGGACACGCGTCACCTTTTGATACATTTCCGCTGTCGTTATTAATGACAAGTCATCGGTGCTGTCCCGAAGGACCGCTCGTTTTAGGGCTGCTACCGTCGACGAAACTGTTCCTTTTTGACTTCCGAAAGAGGTGTAATCGATTTGTGTGTGTTTTTATGTTTGTTACGTCATAACTTTAGTTTGGTTGAACCGATTTGTATGTTTTAGTTGAAAAGTGATGGTTGATGTAATGTTTTTTGACGTGACAACGTCTTATTAATTGGTTTGCCGGGTGACACTTCAAGAAACTGCGTTACGCTCCGCTCACGTTATGCGCTCACAATGAGAGCGAGTGAGAGGCACGCGTGCCTTTCACTTTTTATGTCTGTCTCTCTCGCTCTTAGGCGGGCTAACCATGCCCGAGTCCTTGTCACGTAAAACTTTCGCCCGTATACCGCCTTTACAGGCAACCAATTTTTTTTAAGTATCGGTCAATAGGTACTTTTGGATCTGCGGTTAAAAGTGTATATTTGTACGGACAATATTTTACGATCTGCGTTGCGTAGATACATTTCTAATCGGAATTTAGAAAAAAACTTATGTAAACTGGTAGTTTTTTGCTATTCTTTTAAATATAAGTCGATAATTCATTCTTTCATTTTTGTAAAAATTGTTAGATCAGTATTTCAAGGTATGTCACAGACATAAAAAAATACTAATTATTATTGTTTATCGATTTAAATACTTTCAAGTGACAACCCTACATCGTCTCATACACGACCTGCCCGGCATAATAATGTGGCGGCTCGCGGGTGGGAAGTCGCGCCACCCCTTAATATCATGCGAGGAGACGCCTCGGTAAATTTATCAATAGTATCGCGAATCGCAAGACATACAACCTTATATTTTATTCAGTTTGCGATTTCTTTCCATTGATCTTGGATGGTGTGAATTAACTTGTTTACGAGTGGGTTTTTGACATGGTAATGTTAATGGATAAAAGTTAAAAGTAGCGATACTAAAAATGTTTAAATCTTGTTGCGTTTATAAAACAGGCTGGCTAACATCGAAGGTCTGCAAATGACAAGAGTAACTGGTAGGCCAACTGTCAAACGGTGTTTCAATGCCGGCCAATGCCTACAAAACTCCCGTTTATGTGTTGGTCGGCCTTTACCGTCATTTGTTTTTATAAGTGTGTTGCACGTCGTGACGTCATTATGTAAACGCAACATTAAACTGCGTAATGGATTTTGATGCATTACCCGATTTGCTGAGATAAGAGAGTGCTCATCAATGTTCTTAGTTCGTTTAGCACACTAATCAATATTACCTACACAATAAGTTCTTTCAAACTTCACTCTGCTGTTAATGATGTGATGTATGAACTCTGAGTAGGTACCCTGACTGCTACGAATTCGTATTTCTTGTTATCTTTTCAGAAAACGAACTACCAAAAAGCAATCAGTTTAAAAAATTCAAAACTCAACCACTCAGTCAATGTCAAAAGCGATAAAAACACAAAAAAAATTAAATTACCCACAAGATACACGTACGAATGCTCGGTAAACGTTATTTATAGCCGCCTATACGCTGCTTTATTTATAAGAAAGCACTGCTCGTTCGGGGAGATGAAATTACGTGATACCATTTAGAATCAAAGTGAAAACGTTGGCGCGAATGCGGGCGTAATCAGTTAGTGTTGTTGCTTGTATTTATTGCAAGGAATGTACGACAATTTATGTCTTCGCCTTATTTTTAAGAAATTAAAAAAACAAATTGCGTTTCGATATTAGTGGTTGATTGCTTCAATTCAAAACCAATATACCTATTAAGATAAATTTTCGAACAAACAAAATTCCACCAACTTTCATGTGATACACCTTTTGGATATCATTGATATTTTTTTAGGAAAATATAGTAGTTCCTCGTACCAGCTAGGCAGCTGTTAATAAGTAAATTAATTACCACTAGTGATAGACTTACTTCAAAATTATATCGCATTTCAAATTTCGTTGTACCATAAAAACGTTTCGTGGAAATTTTTAGTTCGACATTATGATGTAAGTCATAAATGTAACTAATTCAGTTAATAAAATAATAGAAATCATAGGCGCGTAATTAACAAATTATTATTTATAATAATCGAAAGAAAAGCTAAGATAATGATGTTTCGAAGAATTTTAATCAGCGTAAGCAACTTTGCACCGGCAACAATAAAACGCAAATTCCCGCGAATGAAACGTCAACTTCAATTCTGTAAACTGTCAAATCGAAACCACCGACAGTATTCGTTAACCAAAACAAAGTTTAATTTCTTGATTTTCACCATGGATTTACGGTTTTACGATACTAAATTAGCAAATCATAAGTTATTTATAGATTTAAAAGACAGTCTTGTGGATGAAAACGACGGAAAGTTGAAAAATTTGCTCGAATTGAGAGATGATGTTCTTTACGTTTGGAACTCAATTGAAAGTTGTTTGTTTTCTATAAACTTGAAGCACTTGGAGGAACATGGAGAGAAAACCCCGTATCAGGTATTTATTGCTTATTTATCCACTGTTTTTGCCTTTAAAGTAAGTTACCGGTGTGTTTACAAACTTGACATTTTGAGGTTATGTTTATGTGTTCATGCAATGTAATTTCAATGTTAGACCTCATTTCACGGGCTCTTCTTTTTATTAATTGCTGTTTGTATCATATGTGAGTCCCAAAAACACATACTAAATCTTAACAACAATAATTAAATTAACAAATAAGATAAAATATTACAGAAAATTTAGTTAAATTATACTGTAGTTCAAACAAGCCTACATTATTTATCTTGCGTACAATGAGTACCAGTCTGATGGTAGTATATTTGATTATTTACCTCCAAGACCATTCCTTGTGAAACCACTTCAAATTCCTCTCTAAGAAGTTTCATTTCAAATATTAATCACATTAAAAGAGCCTTTGTTAAATGTACAAAATCTTTAAAACAATTACTCGTTCAAACTTCCCTATCATAGGGTTTATTGTTAAGAAAAATCTGCCGCTAATAGTTGTACTGAATAGTTCTGATAATTATAAAGAGTCGGAGACCAATTTTGGTAGTATTGCTAATGTTTAAGGGAATTTTAAATAACACTGTTATGTTTACATGTTTATTTTTTGCTGAGAATAAATAGATTGTATTATATTTTTTTGTTTCAGGTAAGTGTCATAGATCTTAAGACAATCATTGTATTATTGGAATACAAGCTGGTTCTGGAAAACGCTGTTTTGCCTAATTGTCATTGTTTCGATGTATGAGTTTTACAACTGTAAGTAATTTAATTAAAATCCATTTAGTTTTTGTATGAAAAGAAAATAAATATCTAAACTTTTGAATTTAAAATATTCTTAGAATTTAAAAATATAATTCTCGTCTTAGGTACAAAAGTAGTAAAACCATTTAAATTGTTATTATTTGAAATCTTAAAATTTAATATTCAAAATTTTCAATTATTAAAACATGTTAAGTCGTAAGCAAACATCAAGTATTCAAATTTTGGACCATAAGATCATGAACTAGGTAATTTATTTGAAAGAATTTCACTTTGAAATTACTACGAGAATGAAATTTATTTTTACATTTTTGTATAATAATTCCTAGTTAGTGTTTTAGTGCATTTTGAACTTCAACAGTTGAGATGAAGACGAAGCCAAGTATTTTTTTTTAATTGAAGGAATTGTCTCTCACACTCAGCGTCCAAACCCGTAACGACGCGTTACGCACTACCATACTCTATCCTGTCGCGCACACCAAGCCCACAGACCTATGCATATATCCTGTTCTATTTGAAATAATGTATTGTAACTCATTTTCCCACTGCTGGGAACAGGTCTCCTTAGCCCTCTACTAAGTTTTTATTCACCACTCTTGTGTTGGTGCTTGAGGACTTCACATATCTTCTAAGGGTTTTTAATACGTCATCAATATGCAGGTTTCCTCATATTTTTTCGTTTATCATTTTAACATAATAAAACTTAGAGGTAAAATCCGGCCGGCAAGAACTCGCTACGTACGACTAAAATACGACCTAAGGCTGCGTTTCCACCAGAGATGTGCGAGGATGCATAGCGAGGGATGTGTTTGTAAAGAACCAATAGGATCGCTTCATTTACCTTGCCTCGGTCAGCACAGCTCTGGTGGAAACGGCTCAGCGGAGCTAGATTTTTGCGCATACAAAACAAGCGTGGGATGTGTACGAGGGAAGTGTGCGAGGAATGTGTGTTGAGAAAGATGTGTTGCGAGGTTTGCGCATACTGTACCACGAACGCTTCGCAACGCATCCTCGCGCCACACATAAATGCGCATTTTCACAGCTCCGCTACACATCCTCGTAGGCACATTATCATCGCACAGCTTTGGTGGAAACACCCACACATTTTCACAGCACAGCTAGACATCCTCGCACGACACATTTCCATCGCACATCTCTGGTGGAAACGCAGCCTTAGTCTCAGAAAATATATTTTGGAAGCTATGATAATTAATATTGGTTGGTTTGCTTATTAATAAATAAATAAATAATAGAGCTGTGAGCGTGACGTATAAAGTGGTTTCGATTTAATTCCTATATTTTAAAATAGGCAACTAAATAAGACACCGACACAGAAGATGTTTAATATTTTCTTATGTGTTACGACTTCACTATGATATATGTATAAAAAATCTACAATAAGCTTTCCAAAAAAATGAGTAAACACTATCTACAGACTAGACATTAAGATTTAGACCTAGGTGCGTACCAGTCGAACTTGAATCTTTTCTAAAAGAATAAATGTCCACAAACAAAACAAAACAATGTAAAAAAGAAAACGACGCAAACATACACAAAACCAAATTACTCTTCCCAACTAAAAGCACTTAGCGAACAAAATAAAACCGATACCGCGACCTCTGCGCTCATTAATAAAGCGAGCCAAAACAATAAACACGTAACACACATTGACGTCCATTGAAAAGTGCTCTCGATTACTCGGCCCGCCATTAATCTCACTTGGTACGCTACCACAGAATTAATTATCCCCTGACCATACGATTTAATGGGCTTCCTGAGGGACCCTGAGGTTTCCGATTAAATCACTACATCTCATTGGCCGATTTATAGTGACCAGTACCGGCCAAGATTTAGGGTGTTCCCGGCTGAGACCTTTTACGGGCAACGGGTTAAGGTACCTTAAGTAGTGTTGTTTATAATAATCTATTAAACTGTAGTTTGGGAAGTGACCTTGTTTGGCAAAGTTCCGGAATGTCCACTTTCCCAGATACTCTAATGGAATTCAAGAAGGCTTTTTCCAAAATTAATTTCTCGGTTTTCATATCTAATACCACTGCGTCAGTAACGTACGAAAAATAGTTTATTCAGGTGATTGCCTTCTGGGTACCTTTTTTACCATTTCTTATTTGATCTACTGTAAACTATAAAAAAAAAATCAAAATCATTTAATGCAAATTCAAGCATTGTGATGCCTATTTTAAGGTGGGAATTAATAAAAGCGATGAAATGTTTCATTGCCATGTTAGACTATTTAATTTGCTTAAACCAATCGCAATGTTACACTTACAAAGAGGATTTACATCAATCCTATCCGTCAAATAGTTCCTGTATCTTTAAATCCCTTCTTAAATATATTTAAGCCGATGTCCTTCTACCTACTGACCCTTCAATGGAATTTATTACGGAGAATCCGTCCTTTGGCCAGCCCTTTCCCACCTCGATCGTTTATCTAAACTTAAGTGTACTTAACTTGTACGATTGCTTGAAGACGATGCAATCTGGATCTGAGCTCCTTGAGACATTTTCACGTTACATCACTTCAAAATTTACTGATTTTCCATCAAAATCTTGGATTGCATTAGCTTAGCTATGTTCTCCTCCGATAAAACCTTGCGTTTGTCCAAATCGAACAAAACAAAATATGACCATCGCTTAGTTAGTTTTCCTTATTAAATAAAAAAAGCTGGTTTTGAAAATGGTAGTCCTAAATTTAGAAACGTATTAAGAAAGGACAAACAAAGAAGATATTTATAAATATTTTCCCAAATTATCCTGAATAAAATTTAAACAAACCCCGTATGAAAGCTAACAAAGATGGTCCTAAAATCTAATTCTTCCATTTTAAGCTTATAAAGTTATGTCTTAACGCCCCACCTCTAAAATTAGCCATAAAGGTGTATCACGTTTCACCGCTCCGGTAGTCCTTCCACATATTTCGTGTACAAATATTGTCACAATTATCAGATAACATCGGCCTGTAAACACAGGAGCGAATAGTGCCCTTCGGCGTGTATATCAACGCTTGGAACGATGGCAAGGCAATTCCGAGGCTGGTCTAAGCTTAACGAGAAACATTCAGAATGGCCCTTTCAGTTTACTAAAATAACCTTTAAACGTTGTAGGTAAAATAAATTATAATGATCTGATTCATTGGGCTACAGATATAACTGCACTCGTTTGGAAGACAGACGGTTTTTTTTTTGAAGATAGCTTATTGAATCAATAATGAATATAGATTGGGTTCAATACGTATTATATAAATTTATCGTATGCCTACTCTGACGAATGACCATTGACCACTATAGCGTAACTAAGTTCTAAAAACTTAAATCATCCTAAAAGATTCCGTACTTAAACCTTACCTAAATTACTCTAATAGCGTGTAATAACTATTCTATTACATCATTAACAAAACTAGAACAATTTAATTGAATTAGTTTATGACTATTGTTCTAAACATGAACGGATTCATTAAACGCAAACAAAGAAGTTCTAAGTTCATATCTTAAGCCACAAACTTTAAGACATTCTCGTCCGTGCTCAAGATCGTTTTATTACCAGCCCGGATGGACTTTGGGGATGGATGGTGGGGAATGTAAATTTACTGTACGGAACCGGACGCGTGGAGGTGAGCATCGGATTGTTTTGTTTTTGGGCCGACTCTCTCTCGCATTAACAACGGGAGTGTTTCTTGACACCGTTTCGTAAGGAATTTTGAGATACTCTGTTGGTCATGTTAGGATATTGTCGAAATTAAAGTTACGGAGTGTAGTTCCAAAATCAGTGGAATAAAGACAAACGCTGTAACGATTAAGGAAACATAGTTTAAGAGAAGAATTACTGCAAACTTTTTACTCTCAGCTCTCAGCTATAAGGCCCTAATTATAATGAACTTTTCGCCTTTTTCCACAAACATTTCAACTGCAAAAATCTTTAAATCCATATGGTTTACGTTACGGTGTAACACAAAACGCTAAGAAACTAGCCTCACTCAAACAACACTTAACCTTCCCCCTCGAATTTAAGCGACAGAATTGCCTAACCCATTCTCAAGTTGGAGCACAGAAGACGTTGGCGTGTTCGCAGGACCTTTGTTTAGACGTGTTAGATCGATGTGCCTAATGTATGTGAATCGGAACGGTGAGCCTCCTTCCAAGCGTTGGGTTTAATTTGCCGTCTGTCCATTTGTTCCGATTGCCCTGTTTATTTATTGTGGCTGTAGCTGGTTCTAGTTTCCAGATGGGAAAAGTTCTCGGATCGATTGGGGATTTGCCTTGTTAATTATTTCGGGGAATTTAAGTTTTATGCGTGTTTGGTATCGGCCGGACTTGTTTAATTTGATTTTGGATGTGTTTTATTAGCAATTGATCCCTTTATAATAAAGGAAAGGCAAAGGATTTGCACCTGCGTTTAAGAGTTTGAACAATTTATATAAATAATTTGTTGATTGTTGACAATTCAAACTAGTTTAGTGACTTGTATTGTTACCATTTGTAAATTATAAAACTGCACGTAAAAATATGATGTGCCACCAAGAATAATATACTATGATAGTTGTACTGTACTATAACAACTCATTACTGGGCTCAGTGCTTCAGGTCTCCTCCGAAGAGGGGTTAGGCATATTATTATGATGATTATACTTAAGTCCATTATAATCACTAGACTAGACTCACTTTAGTGCTCTTCAACTTTAACACAATCTAAGACAAGTTTACCTCGAATATTCCTTTATTATCTACACTACAAAATCTACACGAAATCTCCTTAAGCAAAACAGTAGGCAAACTTGTAACGATGTTACCTCCACACGTGCTTTCTGAGGCATTATCTCCACAAGGTTTCTTGTATCGATAGCCCTCTGAGTCCGGATTAAAACCCTGCAAGGATTCGTTGGCCTGAGGCGATTCGGTCCGTTCTTTGTCTAAACCGATTGCCGTTCCTTTGGGAAAGGTGTGGGCTTCCACAGAGGGGATTTAATTAATAATTTCTCGATACAAGGTGTCTTGTGATTTAGTTTGGGTCGTATTGGAAATTCGTTGATTAATGCTTAGGTTGGTGTTTGTTTATCGAAAACAGGTTCTTATTCAAAATGCAATTTGGGAACGCTAAATAGTAATCTTGTATTAAGAAACACCGAAATTGCGATCGGTTTTTTCTGGCCACAACATTTTGAGAGAGATTTTTGCGAGTTTTGTATTCCATCTCACTTATGCTTTTTATTAATAAATTACGAATGTCGCAGATCATTTCAGCTTAATAATGCAATTCGCAAATTATTAACAAGTTTACTGATTACAATCCTCTTTCAACCCTTCGTTACACTCCAATACTAGAGAATAACCGGCTTTAAACGAAACAGGAAGCCTTTCCACAATAGTTGTCTTAGTATCTTATTTAATTCTTAATCTCGAGAAGTTTCCTGCATCCATATTGGCATAGATCACACAATACTCTCGAGATCAACTAATCACGAACAGCATTCGGGCGTCGCCTGCGGAAGGGCACAGATATATTGTCTCGCTGGGACGTGTTTATCTTCAACAACTGTTATTACTTACGTACTATTGTGTGTCGATTGTTTAAGTGAAACTATTATTAGTGCTCTGTATTCGCCTCTTTGTTTCAACGATGCGACATTTTCAGAACAATTATTTAAATACTTATTACGTCGAAGCAAAAAAGCGATGTGTCGAGGATTTTTTTTTTATTTTAGTTGGAGGAAATCGCCGGGTATGTGGGAGTTGAACCTCACTAAAACCTCCTACCGCTCACACTCAGCGTCCGAACCCCGGCTGAGGCCAGAACCCAGCACGGGGTTATGCGGGATGGCGCGACGCGTTACGCACTGCGGCACACTTTCCCGTCGCGACACCTCGATATGTCGAGCTTAGATTTTAAGTTTCAATTAGTTATTGTAGGACCAAGGATGCTCGGGGTAAATACCCAAAAGATATTTCTGATCTGTATTTTATAATAGACTAGGTTTTACCCTGTGCGATTGTAGTAATATTCAAAGCAACCGAATAAATGTTTTAGATTTGCAAACTGTTAAATACGATTAATATACTAAAATTTTGAACATGAAACAACAAAACTTAGTTTTAATCTATAACTTGAGAAACATTATAAAATAAACTACACTTAAATCTTAACTTACAAATCAGTATTTAGATATACCTTAAACAGTGTCAGAATTGTCCAAAAACCTTCATTTTGTTGCACAATATAAAATCTCTCACAAATAAAATCTTTAAACGGTTACGAGCAAGCTTTAAACATTAGCATTCCTATTTCCTAATTCTCATAGTATAACAATCACGACGGTCTTTAGACCTGCCACCCTCCACCCCTTTCTTAGACTGCACCCGACACGGGTATACTTCATTAACTAAGCATGTTAAGCCGATGATCTTGAATAGTTTTCGCTGTAGTGTTATCGACAAATTTGTCTTCGAATATCCGTGTTTGTTTAATGCTAGTGTTTGGTATTAGGTGATTTTGATCGATTCGGAGCTTACTGTACTTTAAGGGCTAAATTATGCTATACTACGCTTTCCAGTATCTTTTGTTTGCAATAGAGTAAACATTTTTCCATTTATACGAATATGAATGATACTTATAGTACTACTTTAAAGTACCCATTTAAGACTTGTCAATAATGAACTTACAGTTGGTATTTCTATAAGTCTTAAAAACTCACTCAACTGATTCAATAGAAATGTAAACCAAACATTTCAAATTGTAATCTCAATACAAACTATTTCCACAATATAAATACGAAAGGAAATCGCATCGCAAATAAAACTTTTAATTACAAAAACATAAAATTTATTTAAAAGGCGAACTTCAATTCTCGACACTCGAGGTTTCGCGCGAAACGAAAATTCAAAATGGCGTCATGTAAAAACCGTACATCGTACGACACTTGAAACTCGTTCTTTTCCCGCCTCAGAGTGTCGTTGCTGGCATTAAATCTTAATAAACCCCGTCATGCGTCACGACGGTGGGCCCTTTGATTTTTCACTCGGCAAACCACGTCTACCCCGTATCAAAGAAAATCACAACTCTTTTCAATGGGCGTCGATATAATGTTCACAAAGACCCACCTTAATTGATCCCACCCCCAGCTCCCGTTTGCTTTAAAAAAATTGTCAGACGTTCTCCGGAACAGATGTGGTTCTGTATCGGAATATTTTGTATGTGTAGTTCATTTTAATTGATAACATCATTGCGGCATTCATAATTAATCAAAATTTTGTATTGAGAGTGTATTCAGTTATCGTGAAATCTAATAATGTTCATTGAATCTTAACATCAAATAATGCCTACTTTATCCATGTATTGACATTCGATAAAAAAAAATACTTGAAAGGAAATCGAAGAAAGAGGCAAATACTCTAAAACAAATAATGAACTAGACGAAATGACACGCTCAGTTCAATAAAAACCGGATTCAAATTCTATTATTCGCTATTCTTGTTTTCCTTTAGTTATTTAATTCGCAAGTCCAAAAAGGGTCCCTGCCTTGTTCCAGCGGAATTCGAAAGGGAGATGCGGAATGCAAGGGATCTCAATAGAGTGGACACTGTTACCTCCAATTTACTAATACAAATAAGCGCTGGTCCTTCCCACCCCGAGCTCGACTGCGCGACGCTTTCAAAGGCCATTGTGTGGGACCCTCAATCGCAACCTCGATTATTGGAAAGAAAACACACTCATCTATATTTTAAATAATGATCAAGGTACAAGAGGCCCTTTTGAAGGGGCACAATCGGCTCGGTGATGGATTGTTTGCGATATGGGTAATACACAGGCTTTGTTGTATTTGTCACCTCGGGCGGTTCTTGGTCCTTCGATTTGTTTGATATTTGTTGTCTACCAGTATGACTATTGTTTTGTAATAACAATAGCAGATAATTAATGACCCTTAGAAAACCTATAGCTTTGTCAGAATAGCATATAGTTGTGCACGTACTGCAGCCTTGTGATCATAGTTCGTAGTTCATCATTTAATCAAAAAATATTTTCATAGCACATAATAAAGCCGTTTATTTTTTCGCTGGTGTTAATATTCAAGTGCACATTTTCACAGCAAGATCTCGACGAGACAACAATAATTGCAGCAAGCGATGAGCCCCCGCCCACATACATCATTAACCGTCGGGAGTGCACAAACAATCGCGCTCTAGTTTCGCGGAGTCGCTTGATAGTAGGCAGTAGTGGATTCGTTACAGCGACTTGTCGAGCACCCATTGTGACTCGAGAACGTCTGTGCTGTTGTGTCCGAGATGTGGGTAATTGCCCGCACTGCTTGATGGCGAAACGAAAAAATAAACCTGAATTTTATTCAGTTTGCTGGTTGTGAGATTTCGCACGTAGTTGCGGGTGTTTTGCTGTTAAGATTGTAGGGGCATGTTCTTGTTGTATTACTTTTGTTGAGATTAGAAACGGAAATTTAGGTTTTTTCTTCAGATCTTGCAAAGGCGGTTTTAAATGAAGTAACTTATTGTACACATTAAGAATGTTCACGTAATAATTTAGAATGTAATTATCTTCCTGATTTACTTATATAATTAAATAAGTGAGAAATAAAGAACAATTAATCAACCCAAAAACTTTGGTGCTATTCCACCTATTCAATAATCCGAAGCTTACTAAATTATAACGATATTTAATACCGAATAATCGCGACAATACAATTTGTTGAACCTCCGGTCGTGATCCAGGATCCAAGTCCTTTCAAAACGTAATAGACTGCGACCGATGTGTCACCCAGTTTATATGGATTTAATGGGGTCCCAAATTTGCGTATTGTTCGCAAATATGTTTTACGACGGCCCCGTGAACAGGTAATGGCGTTATTTATTGCCACTAAAGGAGCATCGAGGTCTTGGAGACAAAGAGACCCTGAATAGTTTTGGGGTCGTGAGGTTCACGAGGTGACAAGACGGTATAAGTTTGCCTTATTGACATTTCATCGGATAGTTTGTTTTGTTTATTAGGTGTAGTTTATTTGTTAAGTCTGTTAGTGCAGTACTGTTTTGGTTATTATTTGCTGTTGGCTTCTTTTTGAACTTGAACTATTCACCACATTTTTATTCTTTACGTTCGTCTTCAACTTTGAAATTAAATTACTTCTTTGTAAAACCCAGAAAGTATTTGAAAATGTAGGTGCAGAAAATTCATGATAGTGCAGATGATAATAACAGCCGACATCAAAAATCAGGTACGTCAATCATACCTCCCCCCTTATAACGATGCCCATTGAATCGTGCGATTGTAAAAATCAAACCAGTAATCGCATCCGGGGCGGAAGTCAAGTGGAGACCATCTTGAAAAAGTCGACATGTTTCCGACTTGTTCTTTGCGTTGCACCGTTATTAAATTCTCGTGGAACAATCGACTCGAAAGCGCACTTCCGTCAACCCTGTACATACCTGGTTCGTTTTCTAGTTTACATCGTTTAGATATTCTTGAAAATGGAGGTATTTTTATGAGCTATTACGAGATAGACGAACGAATGTTTTAAGGATGCTTGAATGAAATACCAAATTAGCATGTAGTAATGTCGTCGTATTGGTAGTCTGAAATATAGAAATGTAGGAACCTATTTCAACTCAAAACAAAACAAATTTATCTGTTCAAAGGGAAAACTGATCCAACATGTACTTTGTGAGCAAAACACCGTATAAACCTTACAGAAAAATCCTTTAATATAATTAAAATACACATCAATTTCTCTAAAAGCCAGCAAAATATAATTATTGTTAATCTTACACAGAATCTGTATAATCCCTGTTCAAATTAAACTTAATACTTTTCGGGTCGAGTTCCGAAATGTGAACGTACATCGAATGCATGAAATTAATACAGCAACGAAGCCGATGTTGAAACTCCAAACGATAATTATGAGATAATTATCGCGGTGCTCGTCGACGAACCGTTGAGAGTTCCACTCGAAAATGATTCAGTGTTCGAACAACTGATTTTTTGTTGAAGAATTTACTATTGTAATTGCAAATGTAGTTGATAAAGTGTTAGTAAAGATGAAGAATAGAAAGTGTTAATGGTAAATTAAGGGAATCCTGAAAACAATTCATTTGTAATCCATATCTTAAATAGCTTGCATTCAAGTATAAGCCGGTTATTTGACAACCCTTGAGTTTCCTTTCCCATTTTATTTAAGAAAATTATTTTACCATTCGCAAGAAAACTAAGTATAAAGTAGTAACTGCAAACAGTAATGAACAAAGGCAACGCAAACATCGTGACTTTAAAAGCTCAGGTCAATCACCCACATCGTTCTCGCAAATCTCTTTTACTTTGAAACGATACAATCCACTAATTAATATTCGACTCTAACAATATAGTTTTATTTGCACTCTCCCGTGTACCTCCAACAAAGAGCTCGGTATTTTCAGTTGAGTTTAATTTGGTTAAATCCCCGTAGGTAGGGTAGTTGTTAAATAGTGCAACAATAGATGTGGCCTGTTGCTCATTAATGATGCAATATTTCTGGACGTTGCCATCTTTTGTCGGATCATTTGAGTGACCTTTGCCTTTCTGTTGGTGCTCTTTCTCAGTTTTTCGAGGGTGATTAATTATTTATGGGTTGGATTTTCGACCACTCTGTGAAGTGATTGCGATGACGTGTTATATGCTTTGTATATGTGAGATTAAAATGAATTTGAGAATTGTTATGAACTTTGAAATACATTTCGTGATGGTCAACGGGTCTTAACTGGTTTTTAATCTATTCTATTTCGAATCTACCGTAAACAAGTGTGAAGTTACTTACTACACGAACTAGTAATAGTAATTGATCGTCCTAAAAACGTTAATTGAACACATTTCCAGTTTATTTTTAAGCCTTTATATTATACTGTCTTTCACATACTTAAAAGTGAAGTGAATTAAGTTTAACCAGCTACTATTACTTCGTTTTCGCAGAATTGGTTGAAACGCAAACATTTCAAAAACTAATGTAGATTTCCACATAACGTTAATTTTCACATGAAGGCACTCTTAATACTCATTCGATCCCGCCCCCGGGCCAACACAGGTTTGTACATTCAACAAGTTTACATATAACAATCAAATCGTCTAACGTTTCACATGAACCGAACAAACTTAGTATTTTGATATATTCACAAACGGTTGAGCATAATTTCGCACGTTTGAAATTTTAGGCATGTCCCTTACATTGTTTGCCTCCGACCAAAACTCGGACCTACCACGCGTAAAATTACTATCACCTCAACCTTAGGTAAATATGTCGGCAAGAAATTCGCTTTGAACCCTTTGGCCCTTTGTTGTCCAACTAAAACTATTCCCAGTTAATCCCTGGATAAACAGTGGCTGTTAATAAATTAACGTGTTATTAATATATGTTACATGTGACCCTATGGTTGGCAGGTGTCCCCTCCAGGGTGTTTTCCACATTCTGTTTCGTTTCCAACAAAGGTTTTGTACGTTTATAAGAAACTTGCGTCACGGGTCAACTGTAAATATTGTAAGCTATTCTGCTTTTTGAGTTTGGTTAATAAATTACGATTCGGTCGGTTGACGTGTTTATTTTGTTCTCATTATGTCTTTGTAGCGTTTTATATGGTTTTAGTGAAGTCAACCGAAATGGTTTTGTTTAATTTCTATTGTGGTAAGTTTATGTTTTAGTTATGAGATTAAAATTGTGGCCGTTTGGACATAAATTAATGTTTGAATAAGTGGTTTAATTTAATCAAATCATTTATTAATTATTCTCAGCATAAGATAGAATATAAGGAGTACAATAAAAATGATTATGAATTTCCCGAAAATTCCCTAACAAGTTACAATATAATATTAGGTCCTAAACGTCTTAACCCAAAACATCCAATGTCCGTTCACATAATTCGTTATTAAACCAATCTACGATCAAATAACATCCCCTGGACCCCAATATTGCATAAAAATAATCCGGCCGGGAATCTTTCCGTCCTCGAATATACCCTGGACTAATAAATAGAAGAAAAACTCGGTCAGGCCCCCGGATAAGACACTAAGTGAGTGCTTTACGTCATAGCCGAAATCCCCGTAAAGTGAGTCGAGTAAAGCCGAGCGGTGTTCGATGGTCCTCGGTCGTCGCGATCTCTGTAATAGCAATAGCTTTGTATTAAAGCCGTTGGGAAGACGTCTTTTGGGATTGGTACAAAATATATGGATGAAGCGTTCTGAGCGACGGTAATGATTTAATAGATCAGAGATCTGATTGTTTTAAGGTCAATAGCATAGTTATGTATTTCAAATCGTAAATCTTAATCTTATTAGACTGGTTTGTTCAATAGTTTAAATTTAGAGCCTATAGGTGTCGTCTTTACTTCGTTTGCTCGTTCATGAGCATAATCAATAACAATGATATTTAATGTTATAATCCTTCGAAAATCACTCCTTAAAGTAAAGATGGTCGGTGACATATCTGTCTTTAAATTACTCCAAGGCATGTCGTATAGAAGTGTAAGGAAGCTCTCGCATCTCGTGACTTGAGTCCCGCCATTATATCGGCGTGGCTTAGCGCTTTTTCATCAATCCTGCTTTATTACGGCGGATTCGCTTTTGTCTACGGCCCGGATGTCGGTCATTTAGCCTGACCGTGCCACTCTCTATTACTTCCATCCGATTCCATTCGTATCTGTCGCCGGAGACCGCCCGGAATCCGTCTTCGGACGTCATCTAACTGGCGTTTACGACTTCACGGAGAATTCCTTTTTTTTCTACCCTCGTTTTTAAGCCACTTGATGTATAACCGCCTCCATTGTCAGTTTGTTTTCTGTTTGGCAATTTTTAAAGGGATTACTCTGCCGGCCCTCGGCCCGATCACGTCTTCGCAGCTGCCCTCTATTTATGAGGCAATATTTTATGGAATATCGAGTAAAGTGGCCTTTAATCTACTAATATAATAGAGGTTTTGTTGGTGATATTCCTCGTTGTTGAATTGTGTTTCGGTTCCTTATTGTCCTGTATGAGTCTGGTCATAATGGATAAGTAAGATTATTGTCGCATCTGGTCTTCGTATTCCTTTTATTTGATTTTATCCAATAATGTATGTGGTTGTTTTTGTAAGAATATCTCTGGGCTATAGTCATATTTTGCATATAGGATATTAGTAATAATTAAATACTAGGCATAGTTCGCTCATTTAAAAACTTTAAAGATTAACTTGTCTAAATGCTATGCATAAATAATTCAAAATCCACAAACACAGTTTACCAAGATATACAACAACAGTGATAGGATATGTAGTTTCAGCTATAATTCTCTACAATCTTCGGACACCCGAATGAAAACCGACTATGCAATAGTCGTTCCAAACAACACGGTTGCAAAAAATATTTTGAATCGCCATACAACACAATACATTTTGGACATAAAAGTACACACAAAATCCAGATACAATAAAACATACATATAAAAAATAAAGTCTCACCTCCGGCAGGCTAGTCACATTTCCTCAGTTATCAGACTGGATGGCAGTCTGGCAGACTTCCCAATGTAATGGGATTAAATCATGCGACATTACCGTCGCCGCCCGGTCGGCAGCCGCAATAAATAATCTTCCTTTTATTAAACTTGTCGAGATAAACGATTATAGACTCTGTCGGTGTCCTCCCCCTTGTTTGTTGCGTGTCTGAAGAATCGCAGAGGCGCTATCAATTTTTTTTATAATTGTCATTTTCTTGTAATTATGTTTAAGTGATCATTGTCTTCAGGAATATTTGCAGAGCTCATCATTAGATTCTCATGCAGTCTCATGCTGTCACTGGAATCAAATATGTTGCATACCTACGCTTATCAAATTTGATTAAAATAACAACTAAGTCGATTAAATGCTGCGTCGAAATTTACTCCAAATTCTTGTCATTTGCAAGCTTTAAAATCAAATTGATTTTAAGATGTAAATTTGTGAACAATTATATTAGAGGTTATAAGTAAAATAAATTTAATTTAATTTCTTTTCATTTCATATTTATTTCTGCATATCCTGACTACCTACATGCACGCCACAGTTCTCACGTTATGTTATGTTTGCAAGACTGACTTTCTCAATGGAATTTCGATTTTTACATACAGTTTAACAAATTATACAATGTACACTCATAACAATGAATTACATGTATCTCAAAACACTCAAAATTCAATATTAGAAAAGAAACCTTCAGTGTTTATTAGTGTTTAGTCTCATTCCGGTTGCTTAAAACTACAACAATAATCCTAGTTCCTAATTAGACAATATCTCCGATAGACACGAGAAAACAATACAATTAAGATGTATATATCAGTATATTACAATGACTTGCAGTAGATCGAGACAGGAAACATTGACAAACGATGCCTGACCATACCCGCGGTAATGATCTGTCGCCTGCCATCTGTCCGCGGTACATTACTCAAAACTTAAGCCTTGTCACTTATGACTCGTAATAATCCGATGAAAATCAATACGGTGTCGGTCTTCAGTAATGGTACTCAAGATTGGGTCTGTGGTACTGCTTCTAAGTTACTTCTGTACTCAAAAAACATGAGAATAACTTGGGTGTTCTCCGAGCACTATGACTTGTCCTTTAAACGACGTTTAGGAAGAGTTCTATAAGTATGGTAAGTCAAAGGTGGCGCCTTTGCGGTGTCTCCACCAGCCACCAGCTACCAGGTGATCAGGGAGGCATGTTAGCTCGTCTGCATACATGGCAATAAAAAAGGCGAAAAATATTCATGTTTTACTTATTAAGTTCAATTGAAATTGTTGCTGCTGTAATCTACAACGCTGTCTTATTTAGCTGATATTTTATGCATAGACGAACTTCTGCAATATTCACGCGGGGTCGGTACTTATGACCTACGTTTAACACGTTAACTGCCCAGAAAAGAAATCTATTGTCCTTTCAAAGGTGTGTCGGTCAACACAGCGCTGGCAGCGAAAGTCTTAAGGACTTTCTTCAAGACTTAAATAACCAGTTATAATAGGCTATTCCACCCCTTTTTTTTTCTATTTTAATTTAATCTTTTGTTCATAAAAACCTATAAAAAAAATAGAACAATTTTTTTTAGGAAAATTAGGCTAAATTTTGACATTTAAAAATTCAATTTCAAATTTGGCGCAAAAACGTCGCCAAATGCATCGCCATCTTCTAACGTCACTTTTGCGTCACTCACAGAGTAAACAGCGGTGTAAACACTGCTAAGGGGTTTACTGTAGAGGTGACGTCATATTACAGCCATCATGGCGGATAGCGTTTTTGACATTCGAAGCACAGATTAAAAAACACGAATTTGAAAATTGAAATAAAAATATATTTTGTGTTTTTATGAGTAGAAATCAACATTAATCACTTAGTTTTTCGTAAATCTATCAAAGTATGATAATTTTATGGTTTGATTAGCTTGGTGCGTAATAGCCTATAGTGTTACATTCTGAAAATCTATTAGCACAGTAGTGCTAATGATCACTTCACGTTTTGTTACAATTAGCGTCGATTGAGGCATCGAATGCCGTACATAATCAAATATGTCACGCCTACACGGGGCTCAGCTAATGGCATTACCTATATTAATCATTTGCCATTCGTTCCTCGTACTAATAACGGTTCTCAAATATTCAAATTGTGTTCCAGTTTTGATAGGGTTTTTGTGTTTTTATCTCAGAGGGAGACATTTGTTTGTATATAAATAATTATGAATTCTAATTCGAACTAACGAAAATTGAGATTACTAGAGATTACTTAACAATCTTGGAAAGAACATAAATTGTTGAGCAAAGAAAAATAATATACAGCCAAATACCCAAGCATTTAACCATTCAAAAAGTATATACCAATCTTATAGTAATTGTAACCGAAACACTCAACATATAAAAAAAATCTGCTAACACAAACAAATCCATATCTTCTCAAAGTTTGAGCACCATCACCTCGTGTCGCGTATTGTCACCTACTCGTAGGCACGGGAAAAAGATATTTGATTAGTGACCACTGGCCGCAAAGGGGCGTGGATGGCGTGGATGCTTCACCTCGATATATGGATTACTAGATATGACAGTATACGATAGTTTATACTTGAGGGGTTAATGGTCTTCAAAGTCACTTTCTTGCCAATTCGGCTGACGAAGTAAAGCTATACCTATTTAAGTTATGCTTGAAATTAAAGTCCTCTTTTTATACTTGAGAAAGTTACCTACAAACACATACCTACTTCAGTTATTATGATTCTTTTTCTTGTTAATCAAGCTGACAAGGGCACCAGAAATACCAGAGACTATTTAACCATACGTGGTTACCGTCGTTAACAGTCCAATTCTGCTGATTTATAAGCGACATCGCACGATTGTAATGCTTATTTTAATTTATAATTAAGAATACTATAAACCTTCCTCTTGAAATACTATCTATTACTAGCTGCTGCCCGCGACGTCGTCTGCGTGAACCCTATGACCCGTTTTTTTTCAATTCTTCCCGACAACTATTCGATTTTTTTTCGCCGTAAAAACCATCCTTGAACTTCAACGAACATTTTAGAAAAATATTTGTCAAATTGGTCCAGGCGTTGTTGAGTTATGCGCTTACCAACACATTTTGCGATTCATCTATACTAATATTATAAAGCTGAAGAGTTTGTTTGTTTGTTTGTTTGTTTGAACGCGCTAATCTCAGGATCTACTGGTCCGATTTCAAAAATTCTTTCACTGTTGGAAAGTCCATTTATCGAGGAAGGTTATAGGCTATATTTTATTTTCAAAAAAATTAGGGATCCGCATGAAAATATCGAATATGTAACAAAAGGTGAAAAATTGAAAACCTATTTATGCGTACGCTGCAAAAACTATTGACAATAGAACACAAATGATGTACTACGGGTTTTTAGGTCTTTTGAAGACAAACAAAAAAGTCCGCGACAGCATATATCTAACTATCATAGTTTAGTCACAATAACCGCTTTTATTTTTATAAAAATAGTATTTTGTCCCGAGATTGAATTTTACGTTAAATTAAATGAAATATTTATTTAACTAAATTTAGGACATACAATATTAAGCAGTGACCCCTGCACTAGGACAAGCCTGTGTCGCAGGAGGTCTGTGTTATGTAATGAGTATCGTTATATTAACCCTTATCCAAATTAAGTACTTTGTTATCAAGAGTATTAATGTAGAAGTAAATTACTTTTTGTTTTATTCCAATCGGACTTTTCGTTTAGAAGTTATGACGAGTATAAAACGCAATGAATATGTGCACTTCGCGCCGCGCAAATAATAATGCGACGTCATTGCGAGTACTGTTCGAACCCCTTTGTAACGCAGACGAAGTTGCGCGGGGCAGCTAGTTTTATATATAAGATTGGCATCGGAAAACAACTTTACTTTTGTTATATTGATATTTGAAGATGCTTCAATGCCTATGATTTTACCTTAAAGTCCATTTCGTCCGCTGGTCAACAGTCAAGTCCAGTGTTACTACATCGTCGTTCCTCCCCTAAAACAAGCGAGGCGCCTTGGGAAATATCTTTAAATAATTCGATACTGATACTAACGACAATACGTTCTGTTGATGTGTTCGTGACGTGGAATATCATAGATTATATAGATGTTTCGTTCAAAGAGGCCATTTATTCTTTATGATTGAATCACGAAGGAAATTTGTGATGGAATATTCTGATACGTGATTTTATTCCTCCTGTACCATCCCATTACTGCCCACTGCTGGGCTCAGGTCTCCTCAGAAGAGGGATTAGGCATAGTCCATCACGCTTGCCCAGTGCGGATTGGGGACTTCACATATCTTCAAAGGATTTTTAGAACCCTTTTCCGACATACAGGTTTCCTCACTATGTTTTCCTTCGCCGTTTTTAGCCAAATTGGTGTTGTGAAAAATTGCACATAAATCTTTTTCACATTTTAGATTTAGAGGTACAAGCCGGCTGGATTTGAATCCGCGACCTCCCGTTCGGAAGGACGTGCTTCGACCACTCTGCCACCACGACTGTAATTTTATTAGTACAATAATATTGCTGCTTACTTAGCTTCTTGATGTCCTGTGTGCAAGGTAGTTACAATATTCAATTATGAGGCATCAAAGTCTCTGGGAGTAAAAGATAGCAACAGGACAGAAGTTAAAATTTTTAATTCCCAAGAATTTGCATGTCTTCTTCATCATACATTCCGCTTAATGTTTACTTGTCTTTAGATTATAATTATAATAAAGTAAAAGTGCGTTTCACTATACAACCTTTTGATATAACACGAACTATCTCTTCCCCAAACGGTTAATTACATAACGTGACCTACAAAAGCGTATAATTTTTCAAGCACAGACCACGAATTATGGCTATACCAATAACAATTAGCTTTAATAACAATGACCAAGCCTATAGCTGCATTAGCCGGACGATCATTGATAGCGATCGTTAGCAATCCTTAGGGATTGAAATTCGGGTAATGTCTATTAAGTATAATTGAATAGTATAGGCGATAATGTGAACGTTAATTATTGCCTATTATGGACACGCTATTTAACCCTGTGTTGGTCGTTGAGGTAACTTTATGGATAGCTTCATTAGTGCACTAATTAGCCGATTAATGTAAGTTATTAGTTGGTTGAGTATTTTTGTTTTTATTTCATCTATCATGGTTTTCTAGTAGGAATTATTTATGAGTTAACGAGTTGAGACAAAGTTTGTCAATGTGTGCACCGATTTCGATGATTTTGTTAGAAAGCAGTTATTTTGGGCTTATTCGTATATTAGTTAGATAAAGATGTGAGCAGTGATTATTGTGCTTGGAAAATGGCAGTCGATCTGTTTCTTAAAATATTAGGTATTTGTTATCTGAAAACTATCTTCTTTCCGAAAATTCTTCCACCGAACTCTGTTAAGTTATCGTAAATTTTCTTAAACGCCACACTTTAAGTCCAAAATAAAATTACTACAGTCATTACCCTGCCGTTGTTCAATTAGTGATTGATCGTGTACCGTGTCATCGCAAATTACTCGTCACCAGCCACGCCTACGTGGCCGTCAAACATCTTATTAATTGATGTTGTTAACGCTAATGAAATTATGGCCCGATGTAAAGCATCGCTGATCGACGTTCAGCTTTTGTGTGGTAAGTGATTAAGTAAGCCGTGTTTAGTACAAGCTGTTAGAGATAAGGAATTCTCTGATGGAATTTGGTTTCTGTTGAGAGGGGCGTGCAGTTTATGGATGTTAATAAGCAGTGCATACAGCGTATGGAATAAAAATAAAAAACAGATTCGTATTATGTACATCAATGAAATCTACATAAAACCTATTGGTATTAACCTTTTACAAATCACAACCCAACTGTAGAATAGTATGTATTAGTATACTAAAATCTTCTCAGATACAGCTCAACATACTTCAATCGGTGTTTATTTAGGCATAAGCAGGTATGGAGCACTCGTTAATACAAATTACATATCCGCTTTAAAACCTGTATGCACTGTGAGTCTCGAGTCTCGCATGATTCCGCTGCATATTAGATTTAATGGCCCGCACCGAATGTTTTAATCACAATTTAGTGTGCACTTGCACTGAGTTGCTTGATTTGATGTGGAGATTATTTAAGACTAGCTAACCTGTGCAAATCCGTCCATGTCACATCGTATCGTGTAGTGATTGACCTCATTTGTACTGAATTATATTTCTAATTCCAAAAGTTATTCAAAACTAACCCTTTAAATTCACGAAATTTTCACGTTCCACCATAGCATTGTAGTCTACAAATTTGTAGATATCATTATCAAAATCTACAATAATACTAGATAATATGACAGATATATCTTACAAGTATTGTAAAGTAAGTATCTCTGGCATTGCAGAGGTCCATGAGCGACGTTAACCGCTTACCATCAGGTGGGTCGTAGGCTCGTGTATCTATTATGCAATAAAAAAAAGTTCCTTACCATCCACCGTTATTTGATAACCAGTTGACTCACACACTGTCTGCGTCACAAAGGGATATGATATAATCTATAGTCTTCCTTGATAAATTAACTGATTGACTTGTATTTTTTTAATTTGGACCAGTTTTTCCCAAAATAAGCGCGTTCAAAAAAACAAACTGAAACGTTTGGTAATATGTATAGGTACACCATCCACCAAAAAACCCTTGTTAACATCGGAATCGCACCTTTACAGCATCGCGAGGCACTCTCGTACAAATAAAGATATCTATATTCATTAAAATTTAAAACGCAACCCGCTTATAGCGTTCAAACGAAGGGAGTATTATATAGGTACGTTCATATACTGTTTATGTATCAGAATATTATTCATATTGTTGTTGCATTTCAATATGTTTATCTCAAGTTGAATTTGTGGTTTTGAATATTTTTTTGATTGATAAATATACTTACGTTATGATAAGTAGAATGATTCTTCAACCCGTATGGCACCGACATGAACTCATAGATGTCCACTACTGATTGTTAGTTTCATTTAATTCTTAACGACAATCGCCGATAACGACTATGCTACCTTTATGCAAAACTGTTTTAACCCTTTCACGCTCATGGGAAATATTTTTCCCTTCTACAAAAATCGTTATTGATTATTATTGAATCGATATTTTTTTAATGAATGTCTAACGTAGGTACTGTTAAAATGTTTCCCATGAAATTAATAGGAAAATTAAATTTGTACACCCTACAATTTTTTTATAGTGATATCTCTTACTTTACAGAATAACTTAAATATTGTGTAGTATTCGCATATTTAGTCTCAGCCATCTTATTGTCCTGAAAGGGTTAAGAGAATTTCTTACCCCTGAACAGTTAAACGAAATTAGTGTGATGAATGTGACAGATGTGGATATGTTTGAATTCCCGATAGAGCTTATTTTTTGGGTATGGTTACAAAAATACATCTTGAGTATTTCCAACAATTCTGTAGTAAGTGAACTCTGTAGAAAGGAGGTCGATAACGCAAATTCGATTTCGCCAAAAAGGGTTGAAATCTTTAAATGCACGCAGTAACGGTTGCCGGTCGATCGCTGAATACTAAGGAGCTTCGACTCCTCAACAACAATATTGAAATGCGAGACCGCCAATTAATACGCTGATTACAATTCCCCCAACCCCCTTCCGATGCCACCCGAAATTTTTGGCGGCAACAATAACAATTACGATTCAGGATCACGCACCCATCATTACACGGAGGTTTTATCTCAACCCCCCAACCCTTCACCGTCTAATCGTGAATTATAACCAGTAATAAAATTCTTTAATCAAAGAAAACAACCGAGGGCCCATTAAGGCGTGCACACGTCGCCACCTCCGGTCGTTTCGACGAATATTTACATACATGTGTCATTACATTACGGCCCCCCTACTCCACCCCATAATTAAGGGTATAACGGAATCTTAGCGTCTTATTACGCGTACGTAACGATATCCTTTTCGTTGAAAATTGTAACGGTGTCGTTATAAACACCCCCCTGGAATGATCACCTCAGCCACTCAAAAGTTTCGTCGAGATCGGGGTATCCGGGCGCTGTATGGGGGCACACGCGAAACTTAAATGTGAAATATCCTCTAATGAATCAGACAATATTTTAAGGCGCGGGAGGCAATAAAACCCCCCGCCCGCTAATGTACACCAACACTTTGTCTCTGTTTAGGGATGCGGGATATACTAAACAATATCGATGATGACCTACCGTCCCTTTCGTTGTAACTATGTGCAATACGGGGTATGTAATGCCATGGCGTTGCTGAGATGGACATCAGTAAGTGCTCCATATTAGATGGGCTGTTTGCTTCTTTACTTACAAAAACTATCTTTCAAGTATTATACTTTAAGTTAAGGAGGCTAGTGAATGAATCTTACTAATGTGTTAAGACTGCTACTATAGTTGAGCTGCTACAATAAAAAATACATTTTACTTTAAAACTACAAGATATATATTTTCATTATCATAATGTACATTACACACATCTAGTAAAATGAGAAATGTAGATGATCCTAAAAAAATCTCTAATATTAACATCGATATGCATATAAAACATCTCTAACGCGGTCACGCTCCTGTTTTTCCCTTCACTTGACTCAAAACTGTGTCAAGACGTTTATGGGATTGATGTTTCACAAGACACGTGGGATGTATGTCAGCACATTCTTGAAAACAGCAAATATTCATTAGGCGTGAAATAATCATTTGTTTCTTTAGTGAATTTTGTGTATAAACAAGAAAACGCTGATATTTATGATGATAATTAAGGTGAAGACGACTAAAAATCGCCACATGTGTTATACTAACTAAAAGCGGTGCAACATCGTGATCATTGGGCAAGCGTCATTGACTATGCTTAGTCTTACACTTACGAGAATTGAGCCCAGTTGTGGTCAGTAATTATCAACTGCAATACTTTCTTTCTGAGTAACAAGATAAATTCTACGATCCCAAAGATTCCTAATTCAATTTACATATTAAAGTTTATGAACCTCTAACGAAAGACTCATCAAGTATTTACCGTCTACTTTTATGAATTGTTTCAAGGCTTTATTGAACAAAGAATCAATCAATTCAATATTCTCAATAGACAACTTTGAGGAACTTCTTGCTCTACTAATACTATTCGACTATAATTCAGAAGTAAAAAAGACTTTATGTTTACAACATTAAGTCCAATAATCGAACGATATATCAAAATTACCGATCTTTGATCTATCGTACTTGTAGTAGCGTGTGTGTTCCGAAGTTGTAACACATCCCGCTGGTGCGCTATGCGGTCTGACCTAGCAAGTGACTCCGCAACCAATCGCTTACCAAGTTTTGTTTCATTGTTCCTTGTTACACACGGCTTTCAAAAACATCGAACATAACCATAAGTTGACTCAATAAAGAAGGTTTGAGGAGTCCTTAAAGGTTGGCAAAGGTCCCATAGTGTCCGTAGACATTGCAGAGTTGAACGACGGTAATCATGTACAATCAAGTGGCAAGTTAGCTCTGAATATATGGCAATAAAAAAAATCTCAGATGAAAAACATATAAACTGTCAGTTGCGTTAAGTCAGAGACAAGGATAAATATTTGAAAACAAAATTATTCAAACATGGTTTAACTTTGGTCAACTTTATTACCAAACATAATAATGCCAAAAGTACAGTGGATATAAACGTGTTCTTTAAACTACAACTATTTCTGGAACTTTTTTCCACGCATACACATATCACAACTCAGGTATTAGATATTTAAAAAAATGTCTTTTACGTAAGGTTGTAAATTTCAGCTGAACAAACTTGCAGTTCGTGTGTTGAACCAAACAATACAGAAACAGTTTGGGATCGTGTTGATTTATTGAATTGAATGACTGCCTTCGGGACTCATAAACCATTTCAGCGCAGTTGTATTACATGATCACAGATTCTGATGTTGATTAAATGACTCATATGGAGGTGTTTCCGTTTCTAATAATGTACCTACTTCGCACAACATAATATCACATACTAGTGTTACTAGTTCGGTATTTTAGTTAAAACTTGTTGATTTAGTATTCGAAATGAAATGAAATACTTTATTTTCAACATTGATGATATGCCCATTCTTGTTGACGTCAAAATTTAAAAACTACCATTCATTTTCAACTTCAAATTCTTCAGCTGTGTGATGGTGCTGTATATAGGCATTTTTTTCTCATGATATGGATATGCCGAGAATACTGGCCAGGATAGTTTCTACATCAGCCTTGATATGTGCTGCGAACGTATTGATAGATACATTTATCCCACTGTTTAGCAGTATTTCAACTAATGTATGTACCTAGTGTCAGTGTAGATAAAAGCATTATTCAGTTAAAAGTAGATTTTAATACAAAAATCATTTAAAGCAGTTAAAGTTAGGATGCACATGAAATACACAAGTTTCCATCCCCTCATCAGAATCCTCAATCAATTATCATTTTAATTGGAAACTGTTGAAAAACTTCAAATGGTCGCTAATGGCATATTAAACTGCCAATTAGTGACGATGAAGTGCTGTCAATCGACATCCCCTACACTCGAGTGTTTAGCGGGTAAATGTATCATGACAGGTGTATTGGAGGTGCAGCAAGGCTTATTATTGATGTTAATTGTAGATCTTTTTAAGCCCAAGTTTTCCGTTTGAATGATTGCACAAATATGTATTTAAAGTTGTGGTGTTGGTTCGAAATAGATTGGTCCAGCTGTCCGATTACTTCCTCTTCGTGTTTTAACTGAATTTCGTATGTTGAAATTCACGTGTTAATTTCAAATGTTTTTTGAGTAGGTAACTTTTCTGAAAAAGACCGAGTATGTCACGAACATACAAATCTGGAATATCACGATCGTCCCACAACAAATAAACTCAAACCTACCAAACTTTCTGAATCAAGTTAGTGTAAAAAATCGTAACTCAACTTTTAAATCCATAAACAAAATCGGGTTCTCACTTGAGAATTATCATACCTACTGTTAAGGCAGTACACCCCAAGCTATTAAGCGCAAGAACGCTCTCCGACCGCCGAACTGTCACAACTCAAAGTAATTAATATTTTAATTGGGCATTTCGTGCGTTCTTACTTAGCTGATATAGCCCGATAAATTCTGCGACGGTGATAATGTAGCTTCCTCTAAAAGGAGTGAGATTCAAGCGATTCTCGACTCGTGTTACGTTGTTTTGTAAACGTTTTATGAGTGCTTTTGGCTTGGCTGCAGTTTTTCTAGATGTTGCTATTGCAGCGCTGGTATCTGTTTGATTGTGTTTGCTTTTTTACTTGTGTTCGTTAGATATATTAACTGTCGCACTTTGCTTATGTACTTTTATTGGAACTGTAGTTGGTTTTTGCTTTCGTTTTACTAAAACTATTCGTTATTACATTGGCGATTTTTTTTATTATTTTGCCTTGTAGACATACAGCCAACGCAACCTGATCGTAAGTGGTTTTCTTTTTTCCCTAGTACTTGCGACTGGTCAATAGACGAAGATCCATGAGGATCTGTGATTTTAGGACTGGAGTTCCACTTAGGCAATTTAAAAGGCTTAAAACACGGGTCATAAAAATACCCAATCAAATTAATCTTTATATTCGAAAAGAGAAAGAGTCTGTTGACAAAAAACTTAAGATCACCAAAAGAGTTATGTTCACAAAACAGTTCTAAAATCATCCCAAAATCCACCACATTCCCATCCCCTGACACTAAATATTAACTGCTAATAATCCTAAGCCGAAGCAAAAATCATCTCTACCTTACACCCTTCCCTTAAAAGGGTGAATTAGTTAACTCCGTCATCGAGTATCGACTCCGCTATGAATCTTGCAGACTTTTTGTTTGACTTGCAATTTAAACGGCAGAGCTGCTAAATGGATAATACTTTTAGATCCTTTTTAAATCTGTTTCTTTTTAGGGGAATATTGATGGAGTTAAATGTCGATTGAAAGTTTGTCAAAGACTCTTGAAAATTTGGTCTTTGTAACATGATAAAAAGTAAATAGTCGTCCAGTTTTGGATCTATTCGTACCTTAGCTCTAACATTCAAAGATTGCCAAAATAATAGCACAACATACTAAACTAAAATTTTACTATAACAATCGATTTTGCAGTGTTATAACCTCATCATCTTGTAAGATGCTTCATATCCTTATCGTATTAAGCTTGTCACAAATCTCACAATACCACGATTAGGTGACCCTTTTTCTCGTCTGCCTGAATGTCAAAACAATCGCAGTATCACTAATACAAATATTTCACGTTTTTGTTTAGTAATGCCGAACTTGTTTCGAGTTATGTAGCCGCGACATCGATTTTCATCTAAAATTTATTCGTAATCAGCCCCCCAATGCTGATGAACTCAATCAATATCTAATGCAATCAAAACACGCAATTAAAACTGCTCCCGCTCGATTTGCATATGAAAACCATCGTAATTGATCGTTCGCGAGGCTCAGACATCATCGGAGACAATTGTTTTGTGTTGAGGTAAATAAATTAGGCCCCCGAGCTGTATTGAAGGGTTCGTTTGTTTACTAAAGAGAAATTCTTGATTCGTTCGACAGCGGGGGGAGTGATGTGTATGTATTTTGCGGATCACGAATATTGCATAACCAAATTTATAAAAAACGATGTACTTCTTATTATATTGACCATTGCATTTTAAACCCGTAGAATTATTTACAATAACTTTGACAACCTGACTTTGCAATCTGATTAGGATTTTCGAAATGTGGGACTCAGTAGAGATAATTTATCCAATACTTAAATTATAATTATTCTACTTCCACTCTAGTACAGATTTTATATACCAGAAAATTTGGCCTAGTCTTGTCAGTGAAAAAAGTTAATCAATACCACTTCTAAGTCTTGGTCAAACCTTAAACAACAGCAATGTTTGCTATCAAAACATATTCTCAAAAGGAAATGTGTAAATACTTGCATCAGCATAAAAGTATTCTAATCGTGCAATAATACTGGAATACAATACAGAGGAGCACATCTCCCTACAACCCATTTCCTTATGATGCCTATCGTACGAAAAACGCTAACTCCATATTTCACTCACCTCGCGATTCTACGTCTGTGCTCTTCCGATTACGTGGCCATGGAACTGGAGATTTAATAAAACAAAAATATAAATGTGAACTTATTCAGACACTCGCGGTTTTCTATAATACTTTCATGCATTTTCAACGGGTTCTTAGAAGACTTCTTCTTGTGATCATGACGTGTGCAACAACGCTGAAATATCGAGACAACTCAATTAATTAAATATCGTGGTAAGAACCCGTTGAAAATGCATGAAAGTATTATAAATGTGAGATCAAAAATTGTCTATTTCAAACCTCTAACCAAACTTATGTCGGTTAGTACTAATCACGCAATAGTTCTATTAAATCGGTTATAATTCCAGGTGTGTTGCATTTCTGCTAATTATATCTACTAGTTATTAGTAATTTAAGTTTTTTTTAAACTTAGCACTCGAAGCTGCCACTACCCCTGATGATGTATTAATCTTCGGCTTCAACCTTGAGAACTAGACGTTAAGTTAAATAACAATTACTTATTTCGCTATGACTTGCTCTTCTTTAAACAAAGTTTGAAAAAAGTTCCATACTGTAGGTCCTAGGTAGGGCCGATGTTCTCGTTTGGCGTTTGTCTCCTAGTGCTATTTATAAGTGACATTTGACAGCCACAAACGAATAGCAATAACTGTATATTATAATTCGAAACAGTCAATATCCTTAATGAAATCGCTAATCGCCATTCAACCAACAGTTTTCGTAGCTAACCCTTAAAACCAGACGCGTCTGCAGCACTCGCGACTGTCTGCGACGCCAACGGCTACGTTTCAAGAGCGCACACACTCGTTGAAAAATTAATACACCGTATATACAAAGTTTTATGTTTCCTAGCCTCGAATCCGCCCACGGTTGTCTGAATGGCGTCTTTGATGGATTATTCGTCTATGCCTGCGATGTGGGCTGGGGCGGTTTTTCGAAGTAATAATGACAATAGTTTATAAAGCATGCGGTGTTTTTGTTTAGGTGAGCAATTGTTGTTTTAGCGAAAAGTTTTACGTATGAAAACTGTAAATTGTGTATTGCCAAAAGATAGAACTTCAATATTACAAAAAAAATCACTGCGAACTTTTTAAATTAACGTCACTTCAATTTAATAATTCGCTTTGATCATGGCATCTTTGTTGTTGGGTGTTATTACATGTACGTATTACATAGGTCTCGAAGTAACCTTAAACATCTCGCGTTCCATGCATTAAAACTAATAGATCTCTTACGCATAACCAGTCTCATCCCTTGATCATTGAAGGGTGCCTATTAACTCCCCATAAATTGCTCGAAGGGCCACCGATAACAGCTTAACGACGATATCGACCCCGTGATTGTGCCCCGCGGTCGTAAGGTGGTTATCAGACCTATTATGATCGGTCTAAGACATGCAATTAAAATCTCAATCAATATACTCGAGATATGTTTTAGAAGTACCTCGGGGTGCTGAGGGGAATGAAATCTGCAGTTATCATCAGAGAACAGCGAAATTAATATCAAAAATATTATGAGGTTGACGTATCAATCGACAGTCTAATCATAATCACATGTTGGCTGCCTCTTCCCACCCAAGGTAGCTCGTAGATAAAAATCCTGTTGATCCACTACTCAAATTAAATACTGTGTCTATTAAATACTGTGTCTGTTCTTTTGGTTACTCTATCAACTTGTGTAAAATTCACTAGTTGAAACAGCCGAATCCAATAAGAGTATAAGAATATTAATCTTAGCATTCATGTACGAAGCCTTTTCCAGTACCATTTTAAGTTTTCATTTTATGTTACAGTATATTTCAAAACCCCAAACCATCAGTAGACAAAACAATAAGATGCCGAAACCGCAATACCAATACCGGAACCCCATCCAAAACTAACGTCGGACCGTGACCAATAAACACTACACATATACATATTTTCGTCGAAATAATACGACGGTAGTAATTGAATCGGCCTCAGGCGTATTCGGGGGTAGTCGTTTGCGTTCCTGAGGGCGCCCTGTACACTTCTGTAGCGAAGGTTTAAATTTTAAATAGTAGGTTCAGTTTGAATCTAAACATATTGTGTTCAGACAGTGTAACCAGAGATGCATCTTGAAATTAACCTTAATCAAATGCTATAACGCTGGACCACAGCCGGAAATCTTAAAATACCAATTTTGCCAACTAATACATTTTATTATAAAATCTTAGTCTTCTCTTCAAAAACTAGAAATGTAGGACTGAGTACTTGTCTACCGGAATCATAGAAAATGCATCTCACATCCAAAATTCATTTTACACATCTGCATCCAAACTACACTGTGAAACCATCAAACCGTAGCATGCACTAGAATGCTACTACAAAACAAACCAATGAGCGAGATGGCAATACAGAAAATCCAAAGACAAGACAAAGACAACCAGATCAGAAAGTGTTACTTTAAACAAAGGATACAGTCTTATTGGTACTAAGCTTTTAATAGACTATTGGACGAGTGAAAATTTGTCGTATGAAGACGGCGTTTGTATTAAGGGTGCCCGTGGACTTTGCCTCTAAGGGTATTAACATGTGCTTTGATGTTTTGTCGGGGTCTAGCGATTAATTAAATGTTTACTTTATCTAGGCTATTTGTTTGTGCGGCTTTCATTCCGATTTTGTTGGAATCAAATTTATCAAGATACAAAACCGTTAATATTATGTTTTCAATCAATATTTACATACGTCTATATTTGATCATAAGAGAGTCAGGAATACCTGCGCTATAGTAAAATGTTGATTAATAACAAATAATAGATTTTTTGGTCAATGCTGATCCGATCTTAATAGTATCAGAGGCTTACAATACTTGTCATTACACCTCTATCCATTCATCAATTCTCGTCACCCTCCGCTGAGTTCTAACATTAAAAATAATAATGGACCCAATCGCACTGAGAGCCTTGTCAAAGAACGATTCCGATTGAACGATGGACCTGCCAAAAGACCATCGGGTCGACAATCCATCCATCATAAGAGCTGTTTTCACACCTATGACCAATTCCTTATGACCCCCATGATATACTAAACATAGAGTTGAATCAGACGCTTCTACTATTGCTGTAGCTCAAGTATTCCTGGTTGGTGTTCCCGAAACAATTTTGACCAGCTTTCGAGTGACGTTTCGATCTGTTCCGAGATGGATTAATTTGATTAGATGAACAGATGTTGTTATGCGATATTAAACAATGTTTGTGCTTTGGTAGAAACAGTCGTTGCTTAAGATAATTTGTTTAAAATAGATAAAATGCTGTTTCAAAATATAGCAGTTAAATTAATTTAGGAGGTCGATACTCTATGAAGACAAACGACACCTTGATTGAAACTCAATTGCTTGTACAAAATAATATTATATTAAAACTTTAAAAAAGGACTGTGCACTGACCAATATTTTCTTCATATTACTACGCATGCAGACCATTTAATTGATCACCTGATCGTCAGTCGTTACCTTCACTCATGAACCTCTGCATGCTGGGGCGCTCTTCAAGCCAATTTCATTATTTTAAAATGAAAAGGACCAATATTTTATTCTATTTAAGAAATTCACTTCAAAACATATTGCATCTTAATCAAACGTAAACTAAAGTATTTTAAGAAAGATGTATAAGACAGGTAATATAAAGGTGCAGAGATCGTCCCTCGCGCAGACAAATTTAATTACACGATTCGAAATGGACCGGAAAATTGGATCGATTGAGAAAATTCAGTTGTAATAGGGCAGAGCGCTTTGTGCATCCCGAACGAAACTCTCAATGGAACTCTTAATGAGAGAATAGTTGAATTTGGGAATAAAATAATAGAAATTCTGAGTATTTTGATTGTAACTTTCGTACCTATTGAAGATTCAACACTAATATTTCAAAGAGTTAAGTTCAAAGCGTTATTCTTGGAAACTATTACCAACTTGAAATTTATAATAAATTGCATTGCATTTTTTATAAAAATGTACTGCGATCAAATCATCCTTATTACTTGAATTTTACATTGGTCAAGGGTTCATATTACCTCAGTAGATATCCATCTATACTTTTGAAACCTTAAAGTACGTTTCATCGAAATACTACATGACCCTAACGAAGATATAATTTTCTGCTAGTTTTAAATGTTTCTCTAGCATTTGGAAAAGCTCCTTCATTCCTAAAATCTTCAATCATTTGATAATTGCAACAGAAACGCATCCAAGACTCATCTCAATTACGCTGTTTAATCCGGGAAAGCAATCAGTCGGATGCCGGCGGTCGCTGCCCAGACGAAGGCCCGGTTTCATCTTGAGGTGGGTTTGCTATGTAATTACTGCATAGCATCCCGGTATCTTTGGATTTCTAGTAGATTTTGTAGTCATCTATAAAGTCTGTTTGAAAAGACAGTTGCAAAACCTAGTCTGTGATGGTAGTTTGAAAATTCTTTACAGTTGTTTCAAAGTCAAACGTTTTAAGCAACGTCTGAAGACTGGAATAGCTACTGAAAACATAAGAAGTAAGACTACAGTCTGCACTAATTACAAAAAAAATATAAAACAACGCAAATGGAAATACATGATATTGAACGTCAAACAAAGTAAGAAATAACTTTTCCAGTAAAAACATATAAGCATCAAATAGTGGAGACTTGTTTGATACAGTACCTAACAGTTTACCGTCGTATTATCTACTCGTGTCCATAAAGTATATTATGAGCATCTATGGTTCAGATTCAAAAATATCATACAAGTCCAAAATAACAACGCAGGTACAAAAGACAAGGACAATAAAAACTTCGAAAAATTCCCGAACTTTCTCCAACTCGAAGACAAAGATCTAATCAAAATTCGAATCCCCGAAAGCACAAAAAAAACAATAAATCAAAAACATGCAAATCCAGTTAATAACTTGCACAAAACCGAAAACCATTTCACGGGTGCCGAACGTTTCGGGCCGCCGAGCGTAATCCACGAATATTTAATACAAGTAGGTACGCGTGTGGGGGGACTCCTGGACTCCTGGGTGCTATTTCCATGCTGATGTTTAATAATTGATAATGCCCCGCGAAAAACGCGCGGTCGGGGAACTGTGAAGGATCTGTATGGAGGTGATGCGCTCTCTTTTTTTTGTTGAATTGAATTATTGGGATATTATGTAAGTGTGGTACTGGTTAGATGTAAAATTGCGTGCATAACACTACTGAACATTTCACGTTCATTGATTAAATTTAGATGTCTTATGATTCTGCTGCTGTTTCACGATTTGATACAAGGAAATAAAAAAGGTAAAACGTTACGTAGAAATTACATCGTAGGAAGATCTTTCGTATACCATTGCTACGAATCAGCTATCCAAAGACGCAGATTAATTTACTTGCAATTTAAAAACATTTTATTTATTGGTGCTGCTAAAATAAGACCAATTTAGTGCTTTGCTCAATATTGTTATATTGCTGTATTAATTAAACGAAATTACCACACTGAAGATTATTTATATTGCGTTCAATTGGCATACGTTTGCAAACCTATGACCATAGAATTTAGCTACAGCTCGATAAATATTCCCTTTAAAAAAATGTCTCACTCAAACCACCAGTCACACTCAGAACATCTCTATATAAATAAACACGATTCATACCTGCTCCTCCACGTTATCAGCCTCTCAACTTGTAAACTGAGCATCTCAATCGATAATCATCTCTCCAAACAAACAGGTGCGTGCAAATAGACGGAAAACATTATATACCGATGAATAAAACGAAGTAATCATTGTTTGGGCGGGGGAGATGTAACGTATGAGGATATTTTAATATTGGGTTGTATTGGCTAATCATTTTGAGGGTTAGGTTTGTAAGAGTTCACTGGTATTTTTGTGCTTGTTGTAGTGTGAAAATTTTATTAGTAGTCTTGAGTGAATTCTACTTGACTTTTTTATGGGGTATTGAACTCTACCCAAGTTAGCGATGGTAACCGCCGTTATGGATACCTGTAATGTCACTGCAGGAGTACCTAAGACCTATCGTACCTGTCGTACATTACTCTGTTCCCCCGTTTAAAGTAGGACAAGTATTAACACTCGGGCTCACTCTGGCTTTAAATTGAGCCTATAAGATAATAATTTCACAGCACGTGTCTGTCTCGAGAAAACAGTAATACCTAACCAGGAATAAAATGCAACATAAAATTTCAATTCGACCTCAAGCTGAAATTTCCCGCAGCGCTAAAGAGTTGCGTAGGTACAGTACCTTCATTCCTTAGCTTTGTACAAATTCGAGTAAATTTAAATATCTTAGATGATAAGGCACAGTCGGGGTAAACGTCAGACAATACGAATATAGATGGTGTATTATTACTAGAAGACGCAAAATGTTCAATTGTTAAATTGTTGTATGAGGGAAGAGGTGGGCTTTTTCTGAAATAAGGTTCACGCTTATTGTAACAATACTTTCATGCATTTTCAACGGGTTCTTACCACGATATTTAATTCACGATCGTGATCATAAGAACCCGTTGAAAATGCATGAAAGTATAGAAAACCGCGAGTGTCTGAATAAGTTTATTGTAACAACTCGGAAAAGGATGTGATGCCGAGGCGATGCTTAGTGAACCTTTAACCATTTTATCTTAGTGTTAAACTTTAATCTGCCGTAATGTTACCATAATGCCCTTAAATGACAAAACATATTTTTGGGTATGGTAATCAAAAACTGCTGCATATCTTTAAAACAATGCTACTTATCATTGATAGCAATATTATTTAAAATTCAAGAACTAATAATATAGACATTGACAACTTTCACAGCGCATTCCATTACAGAAATGTCGATTACCGGCATTGAACTACGGCAATAAAAGCAATAACCAACGTTTTGTAATAAGTTTCTACTTCTAATGATGTATTTAATGGTCATCAGTCACCATCACTCATGGACTTTTGTATTGCCTGGACATAGAGCTCTGAATTGTCCTAAAACTTGTCAAAAAATAAGCCTAATTAATTTCAAGCAAAGTAAATTTAAAAGTTAAGTCATTTTTTATCCAACAACGAAATCGTTCCCAACTGAAAGACCGCAAAAATTAGTTAAAAATTCAGACGGATCTTGTTAAAAAACATAAATATTTTGTTGGATCGACAGCGCGAGTTACGACCGCCAAACTCCGATGAATAACTAATGAACAGGGCCGCTAATGACTATGTATTCTCATCTGAGAGCCACGAGCATGTAGTATCTTTGTAATACACTCCACATGCTGGTTTAGTCAGTTAAAACCTTGGGGAAGTCACTGGATATGGATTATGAAGAAGAAAAACCTAGACGTAGGCTAGCTCAATCAATAAAGTGCATTATATGGACTCACCGTTGTTGTTTTTGTGACTAAATCCTGTTCCAATGAAATCAGAATGTTTTTTTTTTTGTATTTATTAATTTTTATTTTGCGGTGAAAATTCATCGGTCATCGGAAATTAAAATTTCATTTCAATCCATTCATAATATGTCTAAAACATATCAAGTTACTACTCTTCTTGGTAAAAAGGTGACACTATAAAACCTCTCAGTTCCTCTTTAGATTGTTACTATACGTATGAACTATCATCCCTTCGTTTATTAAAACATGAATAACATTTCTGCACATAAAAAGTGTCTGTCGTGACGCGCAACCGTGTGTCGAGTGTCATCCGTCGGCCACTCGTGCTTAGACGCCGAGAAACGTCGAGTGGCCGCCACGATGCAAATCCTGAAGCCTGCAGATCCACTCAGTAATTACATTGTGGAAATAAACGTTATTAAATGTCTGTTTGATTTATGTAATTTTGTTTTGATTATGTGGGTAGATGGTTATTTTGAATTAATTGATTAAAATCCTAAATTGATTAATCTATCTCCTAATGTTGGTAAGTTTCATTATTGCCATGTAGACCGACGAGTCAACGGGTCACCCAATCTAAAGTACTTAAAAACACCGAAAGGCCGGCACCTATGACTTTCCTTTAAGCAATTCCCCTTAAGTTACGTTTACTTAAATATATATGTCATGCTGTTGGATCATCTTAAAGGACATTATAAATTGGTAGAAATAGTTTTGAGATCGGTCAAAATTAAGCTAACAACATGCGTAAACCTTTTTCCATCTTGTACATATATACGTCTTGAACATGTCTACGCACAGTAAATCTCCGAAATACACGTAAATTATTTTATACACAAAATAATGAGCCAACGATACTATTAGAACGAGTTGCCGAGTACGGTTACAAATTAATGTAAGAATATATCATGTAATAAGAACACGAAAATATTCGCTAATTGCCAACATTGAGATACTCATACATCAATATAGGCAACATAACAAGCCGCTTGTTAGTTACTAACGTGACGTAGCTCTCGGGGATACGAAAAAAAACGTGAAAAATGAACGTAAATTATAATTTTTATGTTCGCGAGGAGATGTGACGAGCGTCTGTTACATCTAGGCAAGATACATGCCATTTGACATTAAGACGGCGCCTGTTACGTGTTGTAATAGATATTGTCTTGCCATCGCTATTGGTATAGGAATATCAATTTTCAATAAGGACTGCAGTATAATGTACAGTGGCTTATATAGAACTAGATTTGTAATGTATTTATGTGAATCAATGATTAGACCTCATTGTGGCTTTCAAAATTGTTCTGTTCGAATTCCTTCAAAAAATAAAATGGATGGGATAACCACGCATTGTAGGAGATACAGTGGATAGAATGCTTATCAGGAAATACTAGAAAGTCACCGTCAATCCATCAAACCCAATAAAACGAAGGCCCCTTAAGCATTAAAATAAACAATTACCCATCTCTATTAAGCCGATACCCCTTATCACTCTGCAACGATACGTAATAAAATCCCAAAGTATCGTGTTTTTGCGTAACAAGCAAGACTAAATTACGACAATTATTCAATGTTCCCGTGTTATCGGCAGTTATAAAATCGGGAGACGGCGAGGGACCTCATTAAGGTGAAACAGGGACGTTCGCTGGGGGGGGAGGATGTTTGAAGGTTTGATGATATCGTCAAGAAAAAAATGAGTGAAATAATGTCGTTTGAGTTTCAAAGGTGACTTGTTTTGTGGGTTGATGAAGGTTTTCGTTGGCTATTTAGGGCTATTGAAGAAATTTTCGTGAATTTTTGATTTCGTACTGTTCACAACGCCTATTTCAAATGATATTTTTGCGCTCTAATGTCAATGTTACTGCTATAACGTTAGTGATAGTCTTGTATTTCCCATAAGTGGGTATTATTTCATTTGAGATATATCCTAAAACTTTTTGATCAATAAACTTACAAATAATCAACAATTTACGTAGAATAAATATCTCAATTTTTAACTGATTGAAACTTTAGAGCATGATTTTAGTCAACCATCATTTCTCTAGTATCTATTGGATTTAATATCCTTACAAACCATCAACAAACCACCCAAAATTAATAGTTCAAAGCCATTGGCAATTGAATCAAAACCCTTTGTGGGATCAACTTTCATGTTGACCGAAGATCAGACATCAGAAGCTACTAATAGCCTTATCATAATCGTTTGGACATAACATAGTTGCCATACAGATATAAATCGTCACACAAATTGCTTTTCGAGAACTTGGAGTTATGTGACTGAAACGAAAGTTAACTAAATTTAGGTTTCTTCTTCTTGAGGTCCTTGAGCGACGGCAACCACTTACGATCAGGTGGCCCGTTGGATCCTATGCTTACACGGCAATAAAAAAATCTACAATGGAAAAGCGTGGTGTACTATGCCTGATCTATGTTACAGATTGCAAAGCAAATTTCAATAGTGAATTAAATTTAATGCAAATGACAACAGTTAAAACGAACGACACGTTGATTTTAATAAATTTCAGTATGTTTTTATTAACAAGAAATACCTCTCATCTAACTGAGTAATCCTTATAATCACTTACACTATTTCTAAACGGGTTCTTTCCACGATTATTTTCAATTGAGCGGTCCTGATATTTCGGCACTGTTTCAAGCGCCATGATCACGTGAAGACTGAAGAACTGCGGGTAGGTCATTTAAGAGCTGATAACCGCGAGTGTTTAAAGAAATTTAATCCTTATAATATCTAAATTGCCTTGGAACTAATAAAGGTAATATAACCAATACGATTAAAACATAATTCGTCTACATTAGTTATTTTTCTGGTTTAAAAGTTCATATTTCTATTAATACATCGACGATATTTATAAGAATAACTTCTGTTCGAATCGTCCTGTGGTTTTGATATAAATTAATTGGAGCGTGCATTACACGCGACCGACGACCTAGTGATCGGCTGCTAACGACAGCCAGTCGGACCCGCTTCTCAACTATCCGAAGATCAAAGGATCCGTTCTGCATCAATGCACTGGTAGGTCAATGAGCTGATCTGCTGCCTTTAAAGCCTATTAGATAGTGTCGTAGAATAGGGGATTAGGAAAATGAGATCAAGGATTATAAGACAGATCATCCATCTATCCTTAACAAAATACCTTTTTTCAAATTTAAAACATTTAAAGTCTCATTATATTTGTCAAAGATGCTAATCAATGCTGCTTCTCGACCCACGAAGATCAAAGGATCCGTTCTGAATCAATGCACCTGTAGGTCAATGAGCTGATCTGTGACTGCCTTTAAAGCCTATTAGATAGTGTCGTTCTGGAATAGGAAAATGAAATTAAGGATTATAAGCCAGATCGTCATTCCATCTTTACAAAACAGCTGTCAAAGACATTAGTCTATATCCTGCATTTAAACTATCTGATGATCAAAGTTGTACGTTGTGTTTTTTTTTCAGTTGGAGGAAATCACCGGATCCGGTATGTGGGAGTTGAACCGCACTAAAACCTCCAACCGCTCACACTCAGCAACTCTGGCTGATGCCAGAACCCAGCACGGGATTTTGAGGGGCGGCGCGACGCGTTACGCGCTCGGCACTCTTTCCTGTACGTTGTGCTAGTGCGATTTTAGGACTTCACATATTTTCATCTATTATAATTGTTATATTCTTATTAATCTATCTTATTTTACTTTTCTTTAGTTCTTGAGTACACCTCCATTATTCAATACTTGAAATCGCTAAATACTATAATTTTTCCACCACCCTCCCTCCACGGAGCCTCGCGGGCTTAATAAGGCATCGGACGTTTGACGCGCGTTTTTCCACTTGATGCTACGATCTTGGATGATTCGACATTGTTTAATAATATAGAAATAGAATATCTTCCCTCTATTACAATAATTTATATGAAATAACTAGAATATACATGTGTATGCAAGTTAGAAACGCATGAGATCGTAAATTGTCGATCAAAATATTCCATCATATTTAGATTCATTTTAGCTATTTACAGCATAGCAATGTGAAAGAGTGGAGTCTCCCTTTAAAAAATAATTAAGAGGTAATATAATTGTATGTTAATAGGGGACCACGATATTACTCGGTGTATTAAAATAGTCTACTTTGTTAGTCTCGGCGGAATGGAACCATGCATCGTTTATCAAAGACTAAAGAAAAAAACTTGAGAGGTGTCATGGGACACCCGAATAGAACGAAGTTCCTTTCGATTAAAACATATCTTATAATTTTTTTCCCAATGTAACGCGCGGTAAGGAACGTGTTTTAAAAGACTTTGATCACAGCGCCATCTAGCGATAATCATCTAAAACAATAATAAGGAATGTGTTTTAAAAGATTTTGATCACAGCGCCATCTAGCAATAATCATCTAAAACAAAGTGTCGTGACAACTTTTCGTAAGAATTTTTTCCGTTTAGCCCCCTTTTACAACGCGCGATAAGGAACTTTGTTCCAACAAAACAATACTCGTAGGACACAAAACTACTGTGAAGTAGTAGTATTCGTTCGACAAATTCTCGAAACCGCCAAGATGAAACCCCTTAGTTCTTAAAGCCGGAAATTCACCCCCACCTTTTATGGTTTTCATTAATGAAGATAGCTACGGGGCTGATCGTTCGACTCCCCGTAAGTTCTGATCATGGGGTGTTTTTTAATGGCTATTATTTTTTAGATTGCAAATTCGCCTCTTACATATCACCGTGAGCTAAATAGGGCGGGTAGTGATAAATTTGGAAATTCTGTTAAAACAAAATTGATGTTAGACATTTGGATAATAAGTTCTTGTTTTATGTGACTTGGGAAATTAAATTATTCAATTTATTTTTATTAATGAATCATTTGTGAATTATTTAGGAAGGATCAAGTGCATTAGTTTAGTTCTTATAAATAGTATCTGTTTTATTGGTATTAAAGGACTTGAAATATTTTTAAGTAAGTATGTATTTTATTTGAAGGTTGTAAATATTTTGATTTTGTATCAATAGACACAATAATCTTACGTACTTTACAATGTTCTATTATTTTTCAAACCTGTTGCATTCACATGTGACTCTTGTAAGAACACACCTACTATTCCTTTTCCATATACAGGTATTTCTGAATTATACTGCTAAAACCCGTTAATGCCCACTGCAGGGCTTAGGTCTCCTCAGCAGGGCTTAGGTCTCCTCAGTAGAAGGATGAAGCACAGCCCACCACGCTTTAATACAACTTGACGACCATCTTCGTTAGGTTAGTCTTTTTCCACTTGCAAGTTTTCTCACGATGTTTCCTTCAAATTTAATCATATTCAGTGCTTGAAATAGCAAGGCGACTCGCATCACCATTAGCACTGAACGATTGGGTACAAAATGAACCGTTTCAATGACCGAATCACGTTTCTAGAACCTTCCTTGTCCCTTTATATCCCTCGTATTTTTATTCAAATCTGTTCGAAACGCCATTTTCTTTCCGCTGTCGTTCGCATCAAGGATCGGTGGATGCTCTCTTTAAGATTCGGAACGAATTAATCTGTTTTGAGTGTCGAATCGTTGAATATATTTGTTTTAGTGGATTTTCTAGTAGATGTAGAAGGAAATATAGTAAAAGTTTACTAATAAGAATTCTTAATTCAAGGTGAATCTGAAACTATCATTGAAAATAACATATTTGCATAGTATACTAGTCATATAATTTATCTAAAACTACATTAATGTCTTGCACAAAATTATCAGTCTCCTATAAAAATTTAAACTTACCCTTGATAAACGGCTTTTTGGTCACAGACCTATTCCTTTGCACTTACACACATGTGCTGATTTTTAAAGATACAATCTGCTTTCCTGCTATACAAACTAAATCTAGTATAATTAGTTAAATAAGCTTGGAGTTTTAAAAATGTTACCTAAATGATTTCTATCGTACTCTTAAATTTCAAGCGTCAAGCAAAAAAACAGTTGTAATTTGAACATCTCTAAAATAATCCCTCGGATGATGGATGTAGAATTGTTATTTCCTTTGAACTTGATTAATTAGCGATCGCAAACGGAATACGATATTAAGGCGATTATCAGACACGATCGGCGACGAGTAATTACCCGTCTAAGTTCTGGCGACGTTACGTTTGTACATTGTGATTAATTTTTAGTATCTTTTTAATATAGTAGTGTTTTTTTTTTTTCAAAAGAAAACTTGACCAAATGTAGCGTTGGTTTTCAAATTTCATCTATTATCACTACTGTATGCAAAGTAGTCATCAGAATGAACATCTTTAACGTTAATTAGAACTTCGTATTAGTAATCAGCTATGACCACGTAACTGCAAATCCATGAATGTACTTTACGTACGTTAATACATTACGATACAATAGTTATGTGATTGTTTTTTTTCGTTCATAATGCTACTTAGGCGTTGAAAAGTGTGATACTGACAAACGTATCTTCGATGTATAAAATTGGCGCCCAAAATTTCTTTACCAAACGGAGAGGCGTGTACGTGACCCATAATTAGAAATAAACGAACCTTCGTATATTAAAACAATCGATTTAAAACTCCCACAGCAGCGATTATCGCCTGAGGACCTCAAGGCGGAGGAGTGTGGGTGAAGATGGAAAACGTTTTTTTTTTCAGTCGTCAGATAGATTGGATGACACTCGATCTCCCCAAGAGGGCGAAATTAAAACGGCGGCGATGAGCCTAGCCAAATGGCCGGGGAATTATTTTCCGTTGAGTGATTCTGGTCCATAAAATTTCTGATTGATCAATTCATTCCGGTGTTTCCATTTCTGCTTAATGAAGAGCACGTTGCTGGTGGACAGTTTTTTTTTTCGCCGTCATCTCCCTTCGCTATTTTTCCGCCTGTTTTCGCTTTAGTGGGTGTTTTATTAATTTTCCGAACGTGTTTTTTTTACAGGAGTCAGTCGTTTTCCGGCCGATTTGCATTCGACGTGCGAACGTCGTCGACAGATTTGTGGCTCACGAAATATGACGACGTTTGTTTTGGAACAGGAAATTACGACTTAATTTGTAGATCGAATGATTAGTTAAATAATCGCAATTATGTGGATCGGTAAAGCGTAGTAGCAAAGAAAGCGTCAACAGACCAACGACTCGCCAACATGATGATCCTATGCTGTTTACCTGGATGCGTTTGATTTACAAATAATGCCTAGTAATAATATTAAATCATGGTGAAGTCGTGGTGGCCGAGTGGTTCAAATCCGGCCGGCTTGTACCTCTAAATCTAAATGTGAAAAAGATTTATGTGCAATTTTTCACAACACCACTGGCTAAAAAAACGGTGAAGGAAAACATCGTGAGGAAACCTGCATGTCGGAAAAGGGTTCTAAAAATCCTTTGAAGATATGTGAAGTCCCCAATCCGCACTAGGCAAGCGTGGTGGACTATGCCTAATGCCTCTTCTGAGGAGACATGAGCCCAACAGTGGGCAGTAATGGGTTGGTACAGGTACAGGTAATAATATTAAATAATTACTCACTTTTGTCATGAACTTGACCTATTTTTACACAGTTAACAATCTCTTGCTAACTTCAAGAAATATTTTTTATTGCACTTACCAATATGAGTATCACAATGTACACATTTAATTTAAATTTTAATCAAACTAAGTTATCGTAAGGTTTAAAACGTACAATACAGTAACCGTAAAACTTGCGGTCATTACGCGCTGAACTTGTCACCCGATCAACGGGCCCGGGGTGGTCCGAAACAACGCATAGCAAATTTTATTGCGGGTCCTTCAGGATATTAAGAGGGAAAACGGGGATAATGGATCCCGATCCGTTGGACAATGCTTCGGTGGCCATCATTTCGGTCACATTTCATTAAAAACAACAATAAGCACGATAACGACAGTTGTTCGGGGGATAGCCGGACACTGTTTGATCGCGTTTCTTGGTTTGTTTTGTTTGGGGGTGGAATACTTCATTTTATGGAGCCGGTTAATGATCCGTTGATATGTCGATGCGTGATGAGATCACGTTTCCTAATGAGTAGGCATAATGTCTAAGATAAATGTATTGTTATGATACTCTTTGTTTTTGGTTCGTTCATTAAATCTCGAATATTTAATAGTTGTTGTTGGTGAAAACTCTGGACTATGTCAAATCTGATAGTGGCCCAATATTAAGTCCTGCCTTTTCTACTATATAAATGACTCATCAAGGCACCTAATGAATCCATATCCGAACCAGAAATACCTTTTATCGAAATATCCGATAAATAAGAGCAAATTCCCTCTCATTATATCGTTCCATTCAATTTTAAACGACGTCGTATACGCAGTAAAGGCCTTTGATGTTAATCTATAACGCAAGATCCCCGATCTACCGATAAATAACGAATAAACAAACAAAAGAAGGAAAAAGGAAAGATGGGACGGCCACCCCCGCCCTACGCTCCGCATAATTTCATTATTTGCAGCGAGCACATCACTTTAAAATATTCTCAATCTATAGCAATGAGAATACCGGTGTTCTTCGTTATATTTGGCTGTGTGGGTTTGCTTGACTATAAGATTTTGTTATTGGAGGTAGTCATACAATTATTATTATATTATCATAAGGAAAGTGAGGGCCAGTTAATCTTTTCAAGTATGAGAAACGGTCCTGAATGTCATAGACATAGACATCTGAACATGAACTAGATATATGTCATGTTAAGTTAAAGAAAAACTATGTAAACCCATTTTACCTGTTATAAGGCTAAAATAATAATCAAATAGATATATTATGTTATAATTCTAATCAACAAACTTCTTCAAATACAAATTCACGTACATTATTTTCGCACCCCCTCGGATCTTCACAGGGGGAAGTGGGAGGTCGAAGGAAGATGTGTTTTTGTCGTGTTTTTATTAGTGAAAAAACAATGATGAATTAGCGCGCGTCTCCTTTATAAGTGTTGATTTTAATTCCTTTAGTCTCGAATACGGATGTTCAATTAACACTCGATTTTATAGATGGACTGAGAGCCTTTTGTTTTTTGAAGACAGTTTTTTTGGATTTGCTTTGTTTTGTTTTAGAATCTGAGATGAAGTTAAGCTTTAGTTAACAATGAATTTTCTTTTTGGTTAGTCGTTTATTCTCGAGCTACTTCCGTTAAAGAAGCACGCACACACTGGCCATATCATAATCTTTGGATACGACATATATTTTAAAACTATTTCAATTTATGGAAACGAAGAACACGACTCTGTCTTCGAATTTTTATAGTCATATTGAATCCTTAAAGCAAAATGGTTATTTGATTTCGATTATAGTCTTCTATTTTCAGTGTGATAACAACTAAAGCGGTTGTTATGATATGTCATAAAGGGTTCGGAAAATATCTAAAATATCAGTATTTATCTACTATATTAGGCATGTATTATATCCAATACCCTTCCTCTTCAGTCTCTCTCTTGAGCCTCTATCTATATAAAAAAACTATAAAAATCCGTTGCATAGTTTTGAAACGGGAAGCGACTTAGTTGTATACTCACTAGTAAGAGTCGACTTGTCTCTCAAAAAACGGCAAATCTCAAACTGACAAAAAATTCTAAAATCTTATTAAATCCAAGAGAATCTACAGAATCTGGTGTAAGCTCTAATTATTTTTTTTCTACCCGACGCCGAATAGATAACTAGGCGAGGTATATTATCGGGAGCAGGTACCCTGTTCACGCTGCAAATTAAATTGTTTTCGTTCCTGTCCGGCCCCCAGCCACCCGGCGGTGTCTTATTAACACTCTTGTATCGGAAGTTTTTATTTTAAAAATTCCCTTGGATTCCTCCGAGTCTTCGTTCGAGTAATGAAGTTTTCATGGATCGGTTCTGGCGTGTTTTGGATCATCAAGTCGAATATTTTGTGTAAATCGCAACAAAAATATTCGATGTTTGAAAAGTAACGTGATCTAGTTTGATTGTGCTATTCTTTCAGTTGCTTATAGCAGTGCTATAGCGTGACCAGTGATCTTTAGTATTGAGGTGAAATCTTATATTAGTCATCTAGATAGTGGCATAAAACCATAATCTTGTAATTCAATAGTCCTGTTATTATCGAACTTCTGATCTCTTAACTACCAAATAATGAATACAGTCTATCTTCTTCATATATATAAAAATGAATTGCTGTTCGTTAGTCTCGCTAAAACTCGAGAACCACTGAACCGATTTGGCTTATTTTAATCTTTAAATATTCGTAGAAGTCCAGGGGAGGTTTAAACGGTGAGAAAATTTCCTTAAGTGACGCAGACGAAGTTGTGTGGGCCAGCTAGTCATTAATAATAATCGTATATACAACAAACCGTCACACCATATTTCAAAACACGAATAACCTAAAATATCTACCCAGAATATGCAACAATACCCGCATTATCAAGTCATATCGGGTTCCATAGAGCCGAGCCACGTTCGTTAATATGAAAATTAGCCTCAATGAGGTACGTACAGGAAATTGACTGCACCTTTCTGTGCAGAATACGCTTTAGCCCGTAACTTATGTATGTAGACTATGCAGTTTGGGAGGCGAGAATTTACAGCCGGCTTTTTGGATAATGCAGGAATACGAGCGCTATCGAGTTTGGTATTCTTTGTGTTGAAAAGGAAATTTTAGTGGAAGTTCAATGTACTTGTAAGACGTATTTTCTGTATTGTGAAATTTGCTAAGAACTCATGAATAACTTAAACTGGACTTCCTACACATTCAACAGTTAAAAGTTGGATATTAAGGAACGGTGATTATAGATTGTATTGTTTCTGATATTGTAAAGCTGACTAACCATAAATAATAATAATTGAGAGGTCCGATTATCATCAAGAATCTTGGTTATCAGTGAAAACTGAAAAAACCTTCAAAGCACTAATTAGTAAATAGCGTATTATTAATTTTAAAATTACAGCAAGTTACACTTACAAGTTTTAAGAAGGAATAAATATGCATTTATATTATGAAATTCCAAAAACGACTATTCTGAAATTTTTATGTGGTAGAAGCAAATCAGGAGAGATACTTCAGCGCCGTATAAATTCATACATATAACCTCTTAGTAAAACAGCAATACAGTTCGTGTTTTTCAAAATAAATCACTTCGAATATGACTTTAAAACTTATGAATTCTCTCTCGATATCTTTTCAAACTCCAATTTCCTTCTCGAAAATTAACAACGGCCATTTCGCAAACACGAAACACCTAAAATATATCAAAAATACATCGCGGAACGGAGATTCCGAGAGAGAAACGGTTTCCCATAACGTTTACCGAGAAAAATTACATGTCCGTTATAAAAAAAGACGTACTTCCATGAAAATTCGATGGCGCTTAAGGCCTTTTTCTTCTGGTAGCCCAGCCGAGCGGCCATAATGGCTCGCTTTGACTTACTAGATGGAATTTTTAATGCAATAATTTCGATAATTTATCGCTAGAAAATGCTCCTTTGTGCTTGGGGATGGGGCAAATTGGTTTTCTTTTTATCAGTAAACATTGGTTGACGTGCGGCGTTTGTGTTTACGGCTCTGGGCTGACGAACTGTACTTGAATTAACGTGATAATGTGCATAAGTGACAGCTTTGATCTTCACTAAAATGGAATCTTTATTTAAATTTTGAAATATTATGCAATGTTAGAGCAGAGGCTTGTAAATCTCTGGAGATTTTAACGTGGTTTTCTATCAATTATCATCAGCCATAGACGTCTATTTATAGACGGTTTCATCCAAGACGCCTCTAAGAACACCTTCCATACCACATTGGATTCAATAAAGTTTTTCGGCAACTTCTCATAACAATAGTGCATACTAAATAAATAATCTACTAAAATTGAAACAGGTTAACAAGATGAATGATTTTTTTTACCCATAACTTTAGTTTCGGTTGACCGATTTGTGTGATTCTTGTTTCATATTGAAATGAAATTATTTATTCTCAACGTTAATGAAATTCTCATGCTTGTTGATGTCAAAAGGCTACCAGTTAGGAAAAAAGAAATAGCCACCGTCCTGAGAAGAACTGGCAAGAAACTCAACGGGCATGTCTTTTTTTGTATTATCCTGTTTCTTTTTTTTTAAATTTATTGCAAGATTGATCAAGTACTTTTGAATAAAACAAATAGCCTATTAGCCTATGTCCTATTCTTAGAAAGGTAGGTAAGTCGGTCGTTTTCATTTCTGTAAAAAAGATTATCTTGTGTATACCTTCCAACATTATGTCTTCCTACATTATCTTTCAATTCACCTCACTTTTCCATGGTAATTAAATACGTGACGTCATTTAGCCATGGCCATCCAGATTGTAATTTGGGAAAACGAAAAAAAAACGTGAAAGATAACACTGGACCCAAACTTGGATACGTTTTCGTTAACAGATTATTCTTTTTCAGTGTTAATGAGAATACATATTTTTCTCTAAGTCTGTTTATTTAAGGATTCAAAATTATTATTTAAAAATAGGTAGATCAAAAGCACAACTATTTAAGGTAGTTGCAACAATATATTTAGTTCTGGTTGTGTCCATATAAACAAAGAACTATATTACAAATCTTTTAGCAAGTAGCAGTTTTTCATACATTACAAAATCCAATAATTAACTACAAGTTGTATCTTTAGTTCGTTTACCTACCTTGCTTAAAAAAAACAGATTACTTTTTCATTCCATTAACAATCTTCATTCAGACTAAACTTTCGCTGATTAGTCTTCGTAATACAAAAATAAAAACCCTGATCTCCTTATGATACGTACACTTTTGAAATAACTGTGTCCCAAAAAAAAAAAGAATTATCAACATCGGTCGAAAAAAACCATCCATAAAAAGCATAGGTAGATACGATCGAATTGAGAAACCTTCGAAGTCGCTTCTGACATAACCTCAAAGTACAGAAAGTAAAGAGCAAAACTCGTGCAAAAATCTTCGCAGCACCAAAAGCTCCATTAGCGGCCAAGTTTCTCATCCACCTGTCCTCGAAACGACATCGAACCCGAATAGTTGCCCAACTCTGGGCATAAATCAACCGTTTCAGCCGCGATCCTCTCTCACGGAGCATTAACATTTTTTATGCACGACTATCGATCCGGGAACCGTCTAATGCCTCCCGCGATACATTAATATCTTACTTTTTATGACTCTTCTGCAACAATACGTCTCTCGCTCACCTGCTTAAGTGCCATCATCTTGCTCCACAACTTTGGATCTTAGAGCCTTGTCTTTACGTTGAATTTCCTCTGTGCAGGATTATCTAGATTCGGATAAGGCGGGTTTACGCTGTGGAACACAATTTGCAGCCAATGTCGTTAAATTGTATGAGAATCGGAGGTTTTATGGTTCCTTCTTGATTAGTGGTTTTCGTTTCATTGGTGTGTTGTCCGCTGGGTGTTCGTGGTCTAATCAACGGATATTAGTTTATTTTGCATGTTTTTTTTGTTTAATTTCAGTTAAAATATTTTATTTATTTTTTTAAGCTCTATCCACAGAAGAGTGTATGTATATGGGCAGACTTAATGCCATAGGTATTCTCTGCCAGTCTACCTTTGGGTGATGGAGATTATATTCAACAACAACAGTCTTACATACACCACATTATTATGACAGTATACAGTGACAAAAACTCGTGTACTAAAAAAAGCCCATCGTGTTTGGGCTTGTTTCACCTGTCTTAACTTCTTAACTAACACTACTTTTTAATGATATCTAGGATCTTAATCTTAACTAACACTACTTCTAAATGATATCTAGGATCTTGAAATCTTAAAATTTTTCGCACATAAAATGATTATAAAAATCCTCTTTCTCAGAATAAAACAATGATGATTTACCTAACGCCTATATTTCATTCACGGCCACTCTGAGATTTGAAGTTTTTCAGATGAAATGCGTAACTTTGTTTTTTCAACGTGAACTTCAGTATCGGCGCTATTGGAACTTTTCTACTGTTAACGGTATTTTTTTGATTTATATGCAAACTGGGAGTTTTTGAAGTTGATAATATTGTACGAGAAAACGATGAATTTGTGAGGTTAGGATTTTTATTGAGTTTTTTGTTATTCGCGTTACCGCTTTATTTTTTACGGATGAATTGATTTTGACGTTCCCTTTTTGGATGAAAGATTTGTGAGCTTATTATAAGAGAAAGATCTGTCTATTCAGTAAGTTACAAATATCATAGTTTTAAACGAATTTTTGACCGTGTTTTAGGTGACACCGAATGATAGGTAGTGGTTGCTACTGAAAATCAGCGCTTTCGGGATATTATTCCGATAGCAACAGCTGAGTAGTGACCATTTCGGCACGCAGTGTGGGGCACGCAATAGATGTAAATAAATAATTATGTGTACAATTTACCTTTTGTTAGTTAACCTTATGTTTGTTAGTTTTGTTTATTTTATATTTTTAATTTTACTTTTATATTCCTAGTTTAGTAAGCTACATTATAATCTTGTGTCCCTTATTTGTGTGTCGAATAAAGTTTACTTTCTTTCTTCTTTCTTACTTTATAATCGAATTTCAAAAGTCGTTATTTCAGATAATATTAATATTACCAAAAGACACTCATTTCCTAGTTGATGCTTTCCAAAACAAAATACTGCTATTCAAAATGCATGAAATAAACAAAAAGATGATCAGATCTGGCCGCGAAGAGCTGATATTATGGTAATGTAGGATCTGTATGATTCCTACGGATTGGAGCCGAGCCAAAAACCTTTATCGGTTAGCGAGAAAGAAACCGCGCAAATTACGACATTACCTTATATATGAACGGGATAATGATTAATTATGGATGTATGTAAATAAAAAGCAAATTTTGTCCTCATACGTTAATTTAGATTGTGGTTAAATTCTTTGACGGGCTATTAGTCCGAGATCCATGTAAGAAGTACCTAACCTTTTAGATTAAAAATATTGGAGGTAATTTATTGAAATGTATTCAAAAAGTTTTTGGATACAAATCCGTAGACTCAGAAAAAGCTTACAAAAATACATTAATATTTATCTTTAAATTTAGTTCCAGAAATAACAATGTAAGTACTATTCGTACTTCTGATTGAGGAAATGTATTTTTCAAATCTATAGCAATGCTACTTTAGAAACTGCTAACGCCATCTAGTATTGAGTAGCGGAACTAAGCGTACTTAAAGACATTTCACATAAAACGTGAATTGCGGAGTTGTTTTAGATAACAGTTGAGAAAAACCATAATAATTATAATTATTTTTTGAAAATATTGGAGATTTCATAATATGACTTCGATGGATTTTTGGAAGTCATTTTCCAATACGCAGGTTTCCTCGCGATGTTTTTCTTCACCGTTTTTATTAGTGTTTTGATAAATTTTACTTAGATCTTTTTCCAATTAATATTTAGAGGCACAAGCCGGTTGCTTCCTCCAGTACGGAAGGCAAGCGCTTCAACCACTCCCCACCACGACTTTCCAAGTACACCTATCATCTGTACGTGTATGTGTATGTCCAACACAAACCGTTTATACCAACAATTTAAATTCATCTCACACATAAAAAAATAATTACAATACAAATAAATGCACCGGATTGCGGAATCTTCAGTGGTCACGTTCGGAAGCAGTATAAAAACGTACAATACGAGCAACCTATCTGTCCCCAGCACCGATCGCGATACAACCTTACGTGTGCGGAATAATTAAAAAAAAACGTTATATTTATATTTTAAAAAATGTGGACTCGCTGCAAAGGGGTGGGGTTCTGTTTGTGAAGTCTTAAGTTTCTGATTAGCGAACACAAACCGAATGCATGGTCTGTCTGAGATGGTAAGAATACATTAATTTGAAAGTTGAAGGATGTAACAGAAGAAGGCCAAGGAAAAGATGGTTGGCTGTGAAAGAAGATATTCAAATTTATGGCGTGAAGTGTTGTGCCAGATTAGGAATCAATTAATAAAACGTATTGCGCCGACCACAATTGAATGGAATTAGTTAAAGAAATATCCTGATCGAATAAAATCTAATGAAATTTCTCTAATAATCACGTGTTTTTAACTACCTTCACAAAAAATCACCCTTTCGTACAGTGGACACTGTTTAATCGTGACCCAGCTTAGGTGTGTATCAGAAATGTTAATACTCGCCAGCTCTAATCCATGTCCTTATTTTTATTGTTTCGGCTTTATTTGCATATTTTAATATTTTTCGTGTGGAGGGTAGATAAATTAAATATAAAGGGTTTCAGTATGTTTGTCTAGCATTGTAGGTTTAATATATTATTATTTTCATTAAATAACACTTATAATTGATTTTCGGAATAGTCTTGAATATTATTATGCTGAAGATCGAAGGGCCGAAAAGTTCTGGAGTGGCGGCCACGAACCGGTAGGCGCAATGTTGGTAGACCCCCCACAAGATGGACCGACGATCTGGTCAAGATTGCGGGAGGTCACTGGATGCAGATGGCGCAGGACCGGTCGATGTGGCGAAGTTTGGGGGAGGCCTATGTCCAGCAGTGGACGTCTATAGGCTGATGATGATGATGATGATGAAGATCGAAGGACCAAATACTTATTTTGTTATAGCGATAAGAAGGATCAAAAACTTTATTAGATTGGAAAACCAGTTAATAAGTGTACTTTTTTCTATACTTCAATAGTGATTGATTACTTTAAAGCCCAAGTACCTACCTATCTACACAAATGTGTCTATTTTAAATCCACAGATTTTTCTGATACTTTTTTCATTCTACAAGAACCAATTTTGTCATATTATCCTCTTTAATTTGTCCTGAATTAAAAAAGTCATAGTTTTGAAACGTAAACAGCTAATAGCATTCACAGATCTCAATCATCAATAAGTTATTTTCCTTTTTCAAATTGCTCACGATAGAAAGGGCTTCCATTATCACCTCGCGTGGACCACAGCGCGGAAACGGCGGAGGTTTCAACAAGCGATTTACGACCTCTTTGACCGCTGACATCTATTGTTGGAATAGGGGTCGGACGCAAGGGAAAAAACCGGAGTTTCTGAATCGATAAGTGTGGTTGCACTGTAGTTAGGTGGACTGATAACTTTAATATAGTTATGTATATTATGTACCAGCCATGATAAAAAGGAGAGTGAAAAAACTTGTTAAATTTAGTCCCACTTGTCTTTTTTACAAGAGTAATGGAACATCTAAAAAAATAATGTCTCCAACACCAGGACATTGCTTACGGCCCTTGCTTAACCATAAGTTTGTGGCTGTCAAATGTCACTACTAAACGAATGTAATGAAACATCGAAAAAAAGTTACATCTCAAACACCAGTACATAGCGTTCAATCCTCACTTAACCACCAGTATGTGTCAAATATCTAATAACCTATACATGGCACTACTCCAATTTTGGTCACTTCCCAGTGAGTGTTTAGAAAAACTATTCATATAATCGTTGCCTCGACGATAGCATTTTATCTCTATCCCATTTCACAGTGCGCGATCGAGGCAACTTTTTCAATTTCCGAGCGGAGAGGCCGTCAAACGGTAAATGATTATAACTGTGACGTCAGAGGGAACGAGCCAAGGCGCCTTGCTGTAATGAGAAATAAGACGAAAAAGTACCGTTAAGAACGATATCTTAACTAAAATAACGAGTTCCGTAGGTGAAAAAAAAATTTGAGAGGTGTCAAGGGACACACGGATGGAACGAAGTTCAGAAGAGGAAGAGAGGGAGACGTTTTAAACTAACTAATTATTATAACTTAAATAAAATATTTTTATCACAGCGCCATCTAGCATTAATCATATAAAACAAAATAAGGATTTGTTTTATAAAATATTTTGATCACAGCGCCATCTAGCATTAATCATATAAAACAAAATAAGGAATTGTTTTTTAAATATTTTGATCATAGCGCCATCTAGCGATAATCATCTAAAACAAAAAAGTGTCGTGACAACTTTTTCATAAGAATTTCCGTCTAGCCCCCTTTCGATAACGCGCGATAAGGAACTTCGTTCCAATAAATTTTTGTACAATAGCATGGAATATGATTAAAAATGATTTGGACTATATTGCGGGAATCAATTCAGTAAAAGTATGTGATCATGTTTTATAAGTATTAATTTATGCTGTTTCCTCAATAAATAAAGCAACACTAATGTACTAGAATGATTGCCCTATATGTGGGGCAGAAACATTGCCGATTTTTTGCTGATGACTTACAGAAATTAGTAATCAACTATTTGACAATTGCTATGAATTGTCTTTATATCCCTCGTCCTTAAAGAGCCCAAAGCTTTGGTTCCTTTGACCCCTACCACTTTGATATATCACACATAATTCCAAGAATTCATGGAATAATTAAAGGAATGTCCCTTTACTTGTAGATGTTTATCTTTGTTGGTAGTTGTCTTTGACGGTAACCACATACTATATAACTTCAAATGGCCATAACACCACATTCAACAGAAATTGTGTGAAATTGTGATAATATGAAGTAGACAAATGGTATCCTATCCATTATTAAAGTGGCGGTAATACATCAATAGGGCGATTACTAAACGGGTTCTTACCACGACTTCTATGAAAATATTTTAGCAATTGTGCAAGTGATGTAGGTAACCGCGAGTGTTTAAAGAAATTTATCAATAGGGCGATCTATTAAGATAGTGGGAATTAAGCTAGTTTTTGGTCTTTGCGAGACCTATATCCAAACGTGGATGATGGATGATCCAACATATCTCAGAAAATGTCGTTTCTTTTCTTAAACGAGACTTAAAATTCCTATACTGTAGATTTTGACATTGACATTGATCCCAGCAATGCGAATTGCTCAGTGGGCAACGGTAACCGCTCCTCATCAGGTGGGCCGTTTGATCGTTTACCTGCCAATAAAATAAAAAAATGTAATACATGGTTTTTAAAAACTTGATAAGTAAACGCGAGCCCCTAAGTGACGGAAGCCAAGAGAAGCCTCCGTCGTTGCCTTTTTCATCTTTTTATTGATTAAAAAACTTTCCTAATCTAATATTTCCTGGACGTCGACTCCTCCAAGATAGTTCGTATCGGCGGTATGACTGATCTCTTTGAGATATTTTTCATTTTCCGGATATTGGCTATAGAGAAAAATTATGTTGGCTTTTAATAGCCGTGGTCAGAGTTTGCGTGATGTAGTTGTGTTGGTATTGTACATAACTTAAATAGGTAAATTTGACTTATGCGTTACAATATAAATAACCTAACCAGTACTGTTACAACTCATTGTTGCCCACTGTAAGGCTTAGGTATCTACTCAGTGGAGCGATCATGCATAGTCCGCCACACGTGCCCAATGCGGACTATGCACTTCGCGTATTATCTTCAAAGGATTTTTAGAATCCTTTTCCAACCTGCAACCTCACGATATTTTCCATCACCGTATTTGACTTAACCTAAAATCTATATTTCAGAAACTCCAATTCTTGACTCCACCGTCGTTCGAAGTGGAACGTGTGTCGACCAGCAGCTGTGGCAGCAGGATCTGCGTGTGGGGTACCCAGGGCGTCACCATCGTCGAGTTACCGTCTCGCTGGGGCCGTGGTGGACTCTTCGATTCCGGGAACCAGACCGTGCTTTGCAAGTAAGTGGCGACGTAATTTTTTTTTGTTATTAATGTGCAAAAACTAAGAAGTCGGAATTCATATTTTCTGCTCTTTCTAACATACCGAAGTTCCTGGACTTTAATGATTCGCTGTGGATCATGGCTACACAAGAATTACAATGGTGGGAGTTAAGCAAAAAAGTTCGAATCCCATCTGAAGCCATGGTCCCCTGCTGTGACTTTGAAAAAGCAAAGTGTAAAGTTCTCGGTAGGTCGTAGTCCATGATCGACGGTAACCACTAACAATCAGGCCGTAGACATTCAATGCAATAACCAAAAGATCCATCTTAGATTTTCTTCAGTTCAACCCATCAGCACACTTATCTTCCTCTCAATAAATCCTTCGTTCCCGGGATAAACACCTTAAATCTAATAGGTGCCGCCAATGTTAGTGAAAAGCACGTAAGAGCCGTGTATTTTCTACTATCACGGTAAATTTTGTAACCTATTAAGCTCTTCGAAGCGGCTATAATGTTAGCCTGAGGCAACGATTAACTCATAGAATAAGTTTAAGACGGTGCATTTATGAGAATTGCAAGACAGATAAAGGAGAATACTGCTGAGCCTTGTGGTAAGTAGTTACCGTCGATCGAGCCTTTGCTATGTCAGAGCAAAGCTGTTACCACATACAGGTATTTTTTCATTTCTAAGTTTTAGGTGTCATAACTTTTATTTCTGAAGACGAAAGTGCTTTGTTCAAAGAGGTTAATAAGGAAAATCAGTACTAAAAAAACTTGAGAGGTGTCAAGAGACACCCGGATAGAACGAAGTTCCTTTCGATTAATTAGTGAGGAAATTGTAATAAAATTTTATTTTTAAAGTATAATAATTAGTTAGTTTAAAACGTCTGTCTCTCTTTCTCTTTCTTAAACGAACTAATTATTATAACTTAAATAAAATATTTTGATCACAGCGCCATCTAGCATTGATCATATATAACAAAATAAGGAATTGTTTTAAAAGATTTTAATCACAGTGCCATCTAGCGATAATCATCTAAAACAAAAAAAGTGTCGTGACAACTTTTTCATAAGAATTTCCGTCTAGCCTTTCGATAACGCGCGATAAGGAACTTCGTTCCAACAGCCTCTATGCTAACTAATTAATTTTTGTTAATAATATCGTTTATGTATTTAAACGACAGTAAATGAACTACTCATTTCTTCATTGATCAACTAAATTAATTAAATTTATTATTAATTGTGTACTGTTTGTTTCCTAAATAAATAAATAAAATAATATCATAATACTTTACACGTGCTAACTCACTAGCGTTAAATGGATTCCTTTTTTTACTGTGTCAGATCTTTTTTTTAATGTCTTGTAAGCAGACTAGCTCATCTGACCTTAAGCGGTTACCGTTGCTTATGAACCTCTGCAATGTCAGGCGACATTACAGGGTCGACTACCTACGGTCTTTAAGGACCTTCAAGCTTCGTTTGAAGAAAATCAACATAAAAATGATATTTTACATCACCATAATCTGTGCGTTTCTCGCTTCGGAGTCACCACTCTTTTGTACATGTTATTAGGCGGCTATATCTCGAAATTTGCATATTTCGGCACTAAAATTAATTCGAAGATTTGCCCGCATCCTCCATCCAGTCTGGGGTGTATCGTGAAGGCGAACGGGGGTGGAGGGTGAATCTTTTCGGATTTCTGCATTTGGGTCCTCTGTACCGATACTTATTGCGGTTCCCGGTAAGCCTGTGTATGCTGTTTTGTCTGTTAATTGGATTTAATTCGATTTGTTTTTGTTTTGTCTGTTGTTAAATTTCTGGAAATATGAAGGTTTAGTGTTGAGTTTCCGAAATTTGTCTGTGTTATGGTAGATCTGTTCTTATAATATTACTTTTTTAATTATTTATCATTGATAATAATGGAGATGGCGTAAATGTAAACATATACCAAAAACACAACTCATCATCATCATCATCTTTGGAAGCAGCCCCGCAATGACCTGTGATATTACGATGGGACTTTTTACAATATCATATAATGTCCCTAACTCGCATAGGGCCAGCGTGGTCTATGTCTGAGCACTGAAGAAACATGAACCTAGCATTGACCAGTAATGAGTTAATACAGTACAGTATAGACTACTAAACTGAATAGAATTATCAAACAAAAGAGCATAAATTAATATCTGCAAGTGTAATATTAGCGATGAACGGTCCCTTTCCGCTAATTATGCTAAGATGTTTCGCTCAAGTTTCGTCTGCAACACGGATTTCGAGTTTTACGTTTGTTTGCCCCGATGTGATAGTTCATATAAGCGTCTTTGAATTAAGCTGTTAAATTTAAGGTGAATGATCTAATCGTCCAGGATTTCAAGATAAAATTAGACTTATGATTAAGACAACAAATGTTAAAGTTAAATTAAATACCACAATGTTTTTGTGGCTATTAGCACTACACTTATCTCGTGTCTCATGTGTTGCTCTTTGCAAGTCAACCTGATAACGAGGTTCAATTCACTATTGGTGTGGATCACATATGCTTAATACTAGAGTAAAGACATGTCATCTATTAGCATGTGTCTCGGTATACAATAATATAAAAGTTGTCAAATACCTCCCTTCTGCTTTTTTGCTCTTTATTCAATGCTTTATAAAAAGTGTTACAGTGATCGGATTTAGTTCAAATATGCGCCGTTTTGTTCGATAATCTGTTTCCATCTAGATGGCAACTTCATAATACCTCCCTCGTAAAAGCCCCCCTAACATAATACTATTGAACTTAGCTGGTCTGCTAACAGTACAGCCTTCCCCACTTTCAAATTTTTCAGCATGCTCGTAAGCCTTGCCTATATGTCGTGGTATGTTCTGTAGTTTAATCAGTTCGTTTAGGCTTCTTACAGATGATAAACATATTAGAAACCTCTGTCCAAATAAGCTGGATCGTCATCTTTAAAGTTCTTAGTAAGCTTATTTCAAAATCATAATTTTGCCGTCGTCGTCTTCGAAGAAATCGTAGCGCAGTCTGTACGTTCCCAACGTCGCGACGCAATCCCGTATTTCTTTGATAACCCCTTATCGTTAGCGGCACATTGCATTTACTTCTGAATGCAAACTTCGGTTACTAAAGATTAATCCTGCTTGAAAATCTAGAAAATAGTATCTTTTATAATCTTTCGTTGAGTTAAAAGGATTAATGTTGTAAGCTGCATATACATTTCTTTTCGTGTGCAATAAATAATTTTCTACCTATCTATCACTTTCCCTTTGCAGTCTTATCTATATCTTCATTACCTTTTAAACAATTATGTGAAAACTTAAAATAGTAAACTAGCAAAAGGAGCAATTGATCCTCTACTACACCTCCAAATTTACTACATTTACTACTTACTACATTACCAGATCAGACTACCGTAACAAACCATTTACAACAATAAGACCTCAACAACTCCCAGCCCTTATTTACCTCTAATATGCTTATACTGGTCAATCAACACTACAACAATAGTTATACACACTTAAACTCTGATAACAAACAAATGTTTCAAACATTCAATTATTCGACTCAGACAGACGTCAAACAACGTATCCTTTGCAAACAGAGGCCGAAACAAACGCCTTTGGGAATAGGACTCACTACTTTTCCCTGTGGCTTATATTTGTTTCGAGCCGATAATTCGATGGAAAAGGTCCTGTGGGTATCGTAATATACGTGTATTAAAAGTACATGTATTCGTGTTTTAGTGGCAAATTGAAATTCTCAGTGTTCTATTGGTATAGAGTCAATTAGGTTTGGAACTCCTCAAATTTTGAATAGCCAAATCACTTCTAACACTAAATCTTAGCCTGACTTGAACCTTGTGTAAATTCGGAGTAAAACGTTTACTTCGTTTGAGACAAGTATTAGTGCAAAGATCAATCAAAATCATTGTGTAATAGCTGTCCTGTGTTGACGAAAACTTTTTTTAAGAAATCTGAATACATTACTTTTCAAAAACAAATACAAAATCAATGAATACCCAAAATAACTCTAAGCCACTAAAACCGAACGTAAAACGCCAAACGAATACGAAAAAGCCCCACGTCCGCAAAAAGGCCGAAACTAATCTGAACAAATAACAGCACATCAAGATCAATAGGTTTCGTACACACGTAATCCTTTAACCGCTACGGCCTCACCGCAAAACCGAATCATGCTGTAAGTCTCAATTACTCGGTTACCCTGATTTACCCACGACCGAACCAATTTGTAAACTGTACCCTGATCGGAGTAAACTATCTCTGATTGGACGTGCGATAGCCGACTTTGATGCTCAAGAAATTGGGGCTATTTCGGATTGTGGAACAGCGCAGTGACATCCGCAGTCGATATTGCCTAGTCATGCGAGTGATGACCACGGAAGGGATAAAACGATTTCGACTTTAGTGGATACGGGATAAGGGTTCTATCGGACGGATCTTGTACAGACAACGGTCTGAACTCCAATTATAGACCAAGAACTATTTTATCTAACGCTTTGTGACAACGTTAATCTTATTAGAATCTATTGGAATCGAAAATCTGACCGAAAAGTATGGAAAAAGCATTTTTAATTATTATATCTACTAGTCATTTTATACAGAATTTGGAATGTTTGTTCTACAGTTGCTTGCACTTTGCAGTTTAGCGGTGTCTTTTCTCGAAATGCTGAATGATGCTGGGAATACAACATCGATAGCGATATCCGATCTATGATAATAATTTCAATTCCACAGTCCTATTCGTCGTTAAAATCAATAGGTAAATTAAATATTTTTATCATTCGATGATAACATTGACATCCTTTGACGATATAAAAGCAAAATTAACCACAAATAGCTCCACAAGATTGAAAAATATAAAGAATCCAGCTCCAATCCATCCAGCCCACATATCTTAAGTGATTGGGATTGATTCGTGCGGCCTCGCCCGGCTGCCGGAGATCCGGGGATCCACGCCTAAACCAATTTACCGCTTAATCCGTACCGGCGCTGATCGCGACGCCTTCGGTAACACCCCTTGCGACTTGCTTTAAGATTGCTTCTTTCATAAATCGAATCCCTGGAATCTTTAAGGTGAGATTTCGTAAACGTTATTTTAGAAGTTATGGTTGAGTTTCTTTCGCTAGTTCTTCTCAGTGTAGTAGAATGTTTTGAAATCAAAGTATATATTTGCACCATTACAAAAAAGTTTAAAAAAAGTTGTCATTGAGAAAATCCCCTTAATGTATCAGCACTAAATGCCGATGCTACAGAGATCAATAATAACATGGAATCCACGAATATCAATCCCTATACAATATATATTATGTCAACTAATCCGAACATTAAACTAAATAATTAACGTAATCAAAAGCTAATCTGTACATTGTTTACAGCCTCTCTATCAAAATGACCAGAACACGCCCGAACCAAGTAATAACTTAATAATGCAAGCTTAAAGCAAACACAAGAGGTCGATATGCAAATATCGTGTAGTGGACGTCGGTCCGTTTATTTTGGGATGTTTGAATTTAGATACAGTCAGTAAATATACTGTTAGTTATACTGGATTAATTGAATGTAATCGTTATAAAATACTAATTAGGGTTCAATGTTTATATTTCAGGACTTTGATCAGTACCCCTACACTGTTGCATTGAATATTATCATACTCAAATTATTCCAATTGACGACTATGATGATTCCTTCATCTCTCTTATACCATCGCATCAAATGCTGTAAAGGTAGAATTCATGTCTTCTACTTGGAACTGTTCCGTTCATCTACGGTCCGCTTCAAGAGATATTTTTGCCCCGTACCATTCCGATATAGTTTGATCTTCCGTCCGTCCGTAACAAGGTATAAGGAAAGTCATGTATAGTGGGGGATAGGTAACGATCTCCCAATGCCCCTACAATTGCAGAAGCTCAAGAGTGATAGTCACCTTTTATCAATGCAAGAAAAATCTTTTCACTACTTACAGTGTGCTTCCTCACAGAAACCTATAGAAGCTAACCACACACTACAATAATAAAACCAATTTAACAGGTAGACGCTAATGCTATCAAAATCTTAATTAGCTCACACCATTCAACTGAATATAATAATCCACCAAATAAAACCAAGTATAAAACGTTCTCAACGTCTCAGCTTCACTAAAGACTCGACTATCGCCGTTAAAACAGGAATTACCATCTTAACTGAGCGTGTATTAATCCTTACAACTAATATTAGCAATAAACGACCCCTTCCCGCTAATTATGCTAAGATGTTCTCAAGTTTTCGTCTGCTGCATGGATTTGGGATTTCGCTTTTTGTTTGCCCTATCGTTAATAGTATGATGGATTGGTCTTGAAATTTTTGGAGTGGTGTAATAAGGACTGTTGTTTGGTGCTGGGATTTCGTTAGATTCTACGTTACATAGTGAGTGTTTTAAATGTATACAATAACAATAAAAACCATGACAAAAAAGTACGAAAATAAGTTTAACTGTAAGGTGAAAACCCCCATAAAAAAGCCTACATAAAAGTTGGCAATAAAAAACATGTGTCGTAACAAAGTCTATTGAAAACGATCGGATATCCCCCAAAAATCACCATCAAATGCCGCGAATACTTTCTCACGTTCAATTTTAAGTAGCTAAATCACTCCCCTTGAGGCCTCGACCGCACGATTTTCGGGGTAGATCACACAAGAATCCCTTTTTTATCCCTTCGCCCTAAGGGAGGATCCGCCGGACTGCATTACCGGTATCGATGGCAAATTGGCCCTCCCTATTCTTGTAAAGGGTTAAAAGATTTGGGACTTCTTGAGGCGGAGGAATGTTATTGAATCGAACTTTTATTGGCTTCTGTTTTTCATGTTTGATGGGGGACTTGTTGCGTCAAAGGGTATCTTCGAATATTTCGATTTTTATAACAAAAATGTGGACTTTTTTCAGACATTAGGAGATAGTGCGGTAGTTATAGATAGTTATTAAAATGGTCATAATTGACCTTTAAATAAACGAAGAAAATGAAACACTCTTCAATTTAATTTTCTGAATTGTTGTTAAATCTAAAACATAGGTAAATTGTAACCTATAAACACATAGTTTCGTTCGGCAATTAAAGAAAGGTTGGAACCCAGCGGTTTAATTTCGAATACCTCGCGCTATAAACGTATCTGTGCGCGCTGGACAAATGAAAGGTATTTTAGTATCTTAATTGTTATTTTATGAAAACTAATTCTACCCTATAACTTCACGCATGTTAGTTTTATGTACTTTTTAAATAAACTATGATAAGAATGTTTTAGTTAATAAAATATGCCTTGTTTCAACAGAAAGTTCAGGTGTGACGATCACAAACCGGTAGGCGGCCAAAAAGTGGACCGATAATCTAGTCAAGGCCGAGGGACGTCCCTGGATGCAGATATCGCAATCGAGTTTTGGATAGGTCTGTGTCGGGCAGTGGACGTCTACGGGTGTTTGATTGACGGATACCAAGTAGTTAATGAGTCATTTTAATTGTTTACTTATAAAGAAAATTTCTGTACTAAATTTTCATTTCTAATGTGACTAACGAACTTCAGCAATTTTAAACTACAAACACGATACATTCGAATGTCATTCGTATTCGCGATCAAAATGAAAATCGAGAAACCGCAACACATCCTAAAACCGCAATAAAAAAAAAGCTTAATTAAAAATTAAATCTCCCACAAAGGCGAGTCCGAGGATGAACAAAAACGTAACGTGATTAGAAACAAATTACACAGTGGGCACGCGATCTAACCGGGCTTTGTGCTCGGCCACTTTTCTTTGTATATCGCACGAAAATTTTCATGCAAAATTTAATTTCGCCGTTGAAGAACCCCCAGGAATGGATATTACAGTGGCCCGTGGTCCGTACGTGTGTAATTTCGTTTCTCAAGAGTGCGTGGACATTACGTGTTTTGTCGGATGCCTTTGCGCCTGACGAATGCGCCGGCCGCAATTAAAATATTGTCTTTTTTTCGGCCACTGATTTAGTTGTTTTTGAAACACTTTAAAATTTTATTGCTTTGTAAGTTTAATATAGCAACTAAGTATAGACTAAGTTATATTTAGTGAATTATCTCCCTACTTCGAGAAAAATCGAAATCTTAAGAAACGGAACTATGTCATTGTTTAAGTTTTTCATAGATTTTAGCTTATTATTAGAGGTTTGATGGTGTTCAACCGTTCACGTTTACCAATTGACTTTAACTTTGACGATACACCTTAAATTGTAATTTAAATTACATCATAACGAAACCACAATAAATTTTCAAAATCTTTGACCTCAACATCTACATTCATAATACGAATAATTCATCGCTTCGTAATCACGATACGGGACCGCGTCGAGCGCTGGGCTCGCGTATCCGGCGACCTCTCGTGGAATTTTTAATGTTATGCTTTAATTATTTTGACGCCCAGTAGAGGGCGCCACTTTAAGTCTTCGTTCGCATTAGTGTATTCGTTTTGCACGGCCGCGTGTGTGCCTTGAATTATTAAGGCGAACGTCGAATGCCGAAGCTGGGTCGGGCGTGTGCTGGATTTATGTACGGAACCTTGGGTTTTATTTCGATGAATGCTTTTGGTGTGCATAGGTTGATCTTCAGTTTTTACAGGTTTTTGCTATAATGTTGGACAAGTAGGATGGAATGTCTATAACTTTGCATATATAAAAGAGTAAAATCAAATAAGGAACTGTTCTTAAGAGTTTTAGAAGAATCCTATCAGAAAATGTATTGCAAAACAAAAAATCGAATATGTAAGGTCCCCAATTTGCATTGGGCAAGAATGTTGAACTATGCCTGATCCCTCTATGGAGATCAGAAACCAGGAGTGAGAATGGGAACAGTACAGAACTTAAGAAAATGAGAGCTTATTCCAAAAGCGTTTTAACTAAACTGGACCCTAAAAATTGTCGAGATCAACACGACTAAAGCAAAGTACGGGTTATATTTATGATTTGGTACATTTTCGAGTGGGATACGGTAACCGTTAGTACATTATACATTACCCCCTAATTAAGCCAACCCCGAGAAACAAGTGCGCGTCAATTCATATTTAAACAAGCAAAGGCCAAATGTAGTACGGCCTAGTTTTAATGCCCTTATGAGTTTGAAAAATTCACGCGTTTGTGATGATGCTTTCGAATAGATATTTTAAATTAGGCTTTACTTAAGTAATGAATAGTGTAATATCTATTGCTATGTGATATTGGAATAATTATCAAGTTACTAGAATGAAGAATTACGACTTTGAAGTGGTAACGGGTAAGGGAAGCATGTGTGTGACAACAGTGAACATCTAAAATTTTTATACGAACTTACTGATCAATAATTTAAATAGACTTGTTAAGCTTATGTATGTACTACCACAGGTATCGTTGACAACGGCGCTAGGGTCAACAAGTCTGACTCTTAACTGTATTTTTGCATACAGCGGTTCTGAAAAGTTTGAGTTACTCTCGCATGCATTTGAAACCACTTGGAATTTAGTATGAGAGTGTTATGTAAGTTCCTTAGATCGATTTATATGAAACTTAAGATATTTGTAATACCTACATAATTCAGTAATGTAAAATGGCCATTTAAGAATGAAAAGCACCAAAACCAAAACACCAATGGTTTCGTGCACCCAAGTTTTAACTGTAGTTTAGTTTCACAAGTAACTTAACTAGTCCAAGTCCAATAACGTTAAATCTAGTCTTGAGTTCACCGTTTTCCACTTTATCTAGACTTTCTGGGTACTTATTTATAGGCCTTAATATATGGAGCCTGTGTGAGATTGGATTTATTGTTTTACCTTTTTACTTGTCGTATATTATAGTTAGTAGTCTCCGTCTCCGTTTTATATATCATGTGCTTCACCATAATGACCATCCAAGTCACAAGATGTTCTTTGCGTCAAGAACGTCCTTAAATAACTGCTTTTGAAAAGTCACATTTTTGAATCAATGAGGCGACAAATTAGTTCTCCAATTTGCTGTATAAAAATTAAATGACATTATCACATGCCCACTCTCTCGCCAGTCGCCACACACAATAAATAAACCTTATGCCAAACTTTAGTCTCTTTCTCACAGAGATAGGTTTAATTTGTATATAAATTGTGCGTAAGAAACAAACGTAGACGTGTCCGAGCCGCACTGTCAGTTTCTACGTCGCAACAGACGAAGCCGCAAACCTGGGCTTGGTCTACACGGTGTAGAGAAATAACCTTATTCCCTCATACACTAGTTCTTAAGGGGAATTAAGCGTTAACCTCTTCTACTCCAGTGCTACACATAACCTTATGGATTAGTAATACGTAATGGAGTTATTGCTTTAGTACCTAAGGAAATTAATACTTATGCTCTTGCATTATTGCCATGTATTTCATGTTTTTGTACAATTGACGATTTCCTTTCGTCCTCTAATTAAAATGATCGAATCCAAAAACATCTTGATCGTATCCAAATAAAAAGAACCAATCCCCGAAAATCCAACAGAAACTCCTTATTTACAGAGTCGATGTTTTAACAAGGCGCGCAAATTCGTCAATAGCGGGCCTACAAGCCTCGTGTACATTGATCAAGCCGAACTCACAACACCTTTAGGGCCGGTAAAGGGCCGCTCCGAGGGTGGGCCTCATTCAATATTTATTAACTTATTTCAAAGAAAATCGTATAATTAACACCATAGCCCGTGCTCCCCACGCGTGGCTACGCAAAGACTAATCGGACAGAGATGCTGCGAATTTTTAAAAGAAATCTAGTTCTATAAAACCTATTTATTGTCATATAGGCAGGCTATCGGGCCACTCGATAGTCAGGAGATACTATAGAGCCGCTACATAAGACTTATCTCTAAGGACTCTTTCAAGTCTCGTTTGAAGAAGGACAAGTCATAGCGATCGGTCAATTTTGAATGTCGTTAATGGACTGAATACCTAAATTGATTATCTGAAGTTATAGATAAGCAAGTTATGGACAATGTGATTCGGTCACCTGCACGCAAGATTTATATGGATACTAGCTGCCCCACGCGACTTCGTCTGCGTCGAAAAAATAAAAAAATAAATTAGGGGTGGACTACCCCTAACATTTAGGGGGATGAAAAATAGATGTTGGCCGATTCTCATAGATACCGGATAAGCACAAAAAATTTCAACAAAATCGGTCAAGCCGTTTCGGAGGAGTTCAAGTTCGAACACCGTGACACGAGAATTTTATATATTAGAAGAGATTAATTCCTAGCAACTAACCGTTTGTTTATAACAATTTTCAGGCTGCGTCCACTAAAAGGTAAAGTCACAAGACTTACTGCAACTAAGCCTATTGTATGTACAATTTTCAATTCCAATACCCAATTTCTAATGTAGGACCTCGTGGTCTAATATCCAGAGCAAAAACACTTTTTATTTAACCCCTGTCTCATCTATATAATACTCTATACGCTCAATTAGTATTCAGTCGCACTTCTTACATCCAGTGCCGAAGTCATTTCGCATAATATGTATATATGTGTGTATTTTAGAGACCCTTTGATACGTTACTGATCCAGGTGTGTATTAAGAGATTTTCCCTTTTATAAATCGAAATTTACGAGAATGGTAAATACCTAACGAAGGTTGGGAAGACTTAGAATTCTTTGGAGGCCTTTACCCGCTGAGGTTGTTATGTATTGGTCTATTATTTTTAGTTCTTTGTCATTCTTTTAATCTTGTAGGATTGAATAGTGTTTTAAATTTAAATGTGAATAAAACTTAGTCTAGTAAAGGGTAGTGAGAATTTGTGAACGATGTTTGGTTTTTAAATGTATGGAGCTCGTTCCATTTTAACACAAAAATTGTTTATCTTGTTCGGAAGTCAATAAGATGTGCGAAATAAATTAATTTAATCTGGAATATGAAACCTGAAGAATTCATCAACTAATTGATAATTAAGGAAGCCAGGCAAAGTATTATTTGGAATAAATTTCTAAAGCAACGCTGAGTTCATACTACGGAATTCGGCATATGGATCGTAATACAAATAACGACACTAAAATATGTTATTGTCCTTTTCCAAACAAAATATAGAAGATAATATAAGGTAAGAAGATATATTAAAACTACTTTACATTACAAATTCCACACCTGGAACGTTCCAAAGTAAAAATATGTAAATTCAGACGTGTGAGGCGGGCCGATATGGAAATTGATTAATTATTTCGTTAAATTACACTATTCTAACTTAATTGAGTTTCATTTTCATAAATTATTTATGACTTTTTTTCATATTTCGGAGGACGTTTCACAAGTCCGGCTCGAAGGACCAAGAATTTATTTCCGTTGAGTTTAACGATAGTAATTTATAAACTGCGGTCACGTTATAATAAATGTAGAGGTTAACAAATAGCTGCGAGTTTTAATTAATTAACTATTAAATGTAAAAATGTGGTGTATTTTTTAAAGGATTAATAAAGAAGTAACTTCAGAATCCATCCACACCTTTGAATGACCACACCGTCTTATAATAAATAACCCTTTTAATAAAAATGTCGTCTAAATATAGTCACAAAGCTATTGAGAAAGAACGCGGTTATTAAAATGTAAATTTTTGTCCACACGTATTAACCTGGACCGCAAAAAATGCTAATAGACTGACTAACATATCTTCAAAGAACAACAAAATCCGCTCCTAAAGCCCAATATCGCTTGGCGCCTCACCTCCAGCTAAGATATAACTAATACAAAAAATTACCGACTCAGCCAAGCGATTTTGAGGCTAAAAAGTCAACCGCATTTGTATCCACCCCAAGTCAGAGCTTAAAACTAATACATCTGGGTGGCATGTGAGGGGTGCTTGTGGGGTGGTCCGAGAGGGGGTAGGTCGGTGTTAATTATTCACATTTTAATTTACGGAGCCCCGGCACCGCTGGCCAGTCCCGACCGGGAAAAATGTCTTGCAATCGTTCGACAGATGAATGAAAATGTTATAAGTAGATTTGAAAATCGCAGCTTACATCGCAAATTTTGATTAGGAACGGATTTGGTTATTTTTATACTGAGTCCTGAGTAAGAAAGTCGTTATTATTTGATCAATTTTAATTATATTCCCTTGCTGATGCAGGAACACCACACACCATACCAAATATAACAGAAAGTCGTACATTAGACAATATTAATTTCTAACGTTGTGAACATACTGAAAATTCCTGTTACCTTACTATAGACATCATAATAAGCGTCCTCTACCTCAATCTAAACGCAATTAAAACTACCCAAAGCAAAAACAAAACAGTTTACAAATTTACATAACCGAAGCAATAAAAGGAACACAATAAAAACGAGAGAAACAAAACAAGGCTTTCCAATTACCTTAAGACTATCGAGATATGAAAACCTCTTTACATATGCCGGTAATGGCCTCGCAATACATCTAAAACCAACATTGAAAACAAAACCCGACCCCAGACGTATTAGCCATCACATTTATGACGCACGCTTTGAATAAACGAAACTCATTCAAAAAATAACAACCTCCCTTTCTGTAGTCGTAAAATAGAAAGAGACAACACATCCCATTCGATACAGACGAGAAGAAAGATCAGAATGGATACATTGCTGTCTAAATAATTCAAGGGCCATGTTGGGTTAGCTATTTCTTCGATTGGTGCGATTCTATGCCGGATCCCATAAGGTTTATATTTGAATGGCATTTGTGATATACGGATGCTGTTGTTAAACGTGAAAGTAGGGTTGTGGAAACATTTACATCGAAAAGTATTCCTTTATGTGCCATTGAAAATTCTAGAAGCTTATGAATGACTTTCAAATTCTTAGGATAATGTACAAGTAAGATAATAATTCCAAAGATGTTTAGTTTCTAAAGAAGCTTGTAGTAATCCATATATTTTTCAATGAACATTCCCCAGAATCTATGATTGACAATTCTACATGGTTTTTACTCGTAATTCCGTTTCAAATCGCCCTTTAGCTTGGGGAAGACTCGTCTACACTCACGAAAAGTGACGCCGTTGTCTTCGCGCTAATTGGATTATCAGAGATACGTACAGCTATTGTTATATTTCGTTTCTGTCTTTCAGAATTATTGATTGCTGTCTGATGTGTTGGAGCTTTAGATTTGTTTGATAAATGAAATATTCTTTTTTTATTTGCTATTACAAATTCGTTGGTGTATAATGGATCGTGTAATAGTGTTAGTATCATCAAGTCAGGTGATAACTGTCGTTAAGAAATCTGTGCAAATGCTTTGTGGACTTAAGAGGATCCTAGTAATGCCTACATCTAGATTTTTCATTTACAACTAAGCCAGAGCACAATTGCCATTTTGGCCAATGAAAAAATTCATTGAAATTTATTGTATTAACAGTCCAAAACGGTCAGACATAATACATGCAATGACGAGTCTTGTCTCGTCGGCTAATAACGCGTCAGATCTGATCAATGGATGAACACGCGAGGATCTGACGCGGACAAAAGGGGAAAGAATTAGCCAGTTTAATGAAAGATTCCTTTTTGGTTTTACTTGTGAATGAGTAAACGAAATACTGTTATTATGGTTGTTTTAAAGAATCAAGCATTAGAGATTTTGCTGTGTGGAAAACAGTGAAGGAAAACATCGTGAGGTAACTTACATCTTGGAAAAAGATATCTGAAGTCACCAATCTGCATTGGCCAAGCGTGGTGGACCTGGTCCTCTAAGACCTTAGCCCAGCATTGGACAGTTGTGTTGTTACATTACAAATAGTTTGTTAGGTACCAACTGAATTGTCGGTCTTGACTTTTCTAATTTACGAAATCATTTAATTTCCTATTGCATCAGTAATTTGGCAAGCGTGAAAGGGTACGATACTAAAAAAATCCTAACAACTACTAAATCATTTTTGCGCCAAAATCGCTCAGCACATTTCGACTTATGTACCTTCAAAATATATCTATGGAATCCGTAAAATTTTATACTCTACCGTCATAAATAAAATCTGGCCATTCCATTACCAACTGCACGATCACCAAACTCAATCTGAATTCGAATAAATAATTCCAATCAATTACATAACAGAGCGAGTGCAATCAACAACATAATACGGTTTTTAACGACTACCCTCCCTCTATCTGTTTAATTGGTTATTTATTGTACAACATTAAATCGCGAATTGTATTGGAAATCTTTGGGTTTAAGGTTTGATACATCTTCTATTAAGTTGTTTAAAAGATGCTGGTTAGGCTTGTCGAGGACTTCAGAGAAGTCGGTGTTTTCCTAATTTGGAATTGAGATTGATTTGGATTCATTCATGTTAAAATTTTTGCTATATCTTTTAACAGAAGGTGCGGGTTACCTTTTTTGTTAAACTGCCCTTGAAAGCAGATGTATGACCAATATCTTCCAACACAATATTTAGATAAAGAGACATAATATTATCGCGTTTTAGACTAACTAAACATAGGGAAAAACTTATTAAACCCCAAGAAAATCAGTTCCGTTTTAATTCTCCATCTAGTCGTCTTAGGTACTGCGAAATATTCAGTTAAAATAAAATCTAAATTGATTCAGGTAAAAAATCCGAAAGCCACTAAATGTAAGCGTAAAACCGCTGCCTCGGTAACAGCTTAAAATTGACCGAGCTCTGACTTCTCACCTCACGATCGAACAAACAACCCCGCTGTTTGGTTCAACGATATAGCACAACTAGATTTGATACTGAGAATATTATCATTAGGTATTACTTCTTCTTGTGAATAGCACTTTAGGAACTTTAGGAAATAGAAAATAGGTGACAATTTAAGAGAGCTCAATATTTTTGACACCTTTTTGAAGCCTCGTTTCACGATCTGAAGACTTATCATGTAAGATAGATAAACAATTCGGTTTTACTAGTTTAGTTTGTTACCACCAGGTGGCATACTGGCTCGTCTGGCGTGGTAATAAAAACTCTTCACTCGCTGCTTCGTCCTTAAATGAGCATCAGCATTAGTAAAGGGTTGTATTTAGTAGAACTGGTAATGCCCTGACATTACAGATGTTTATGATCTCATTATTATACACACATTATTAATTAGGAAATCAATAGAATAATACAAACAATTCAAATAAGTAACCCGTAAATATAACAAACAGCATTGTCAAATCCTTAAGGGTAGGCCGTAGGTAGTGGCCCTGCAGTGTCTTCTGCCAATGCAGAGGTCCATGAGCGACGGTAACCGCTTACGATCTGGTGGCCCGTTGGCTCGTCTGCCTACGAGGCAATAAAATAATCAATCTTACCCTTGTAATGCGGATTGGGGACTTCACATATCTTCAAAGGATTTTTAGAACCCTTTACCGATATGCAAGTATGCCTAATCCCTCTTCGGGGAGACCTGAGCCCAGCAGTGGACAGTAATGGGTTGATACAGTACAGTACCCTTGTAATATTTGCTGATCAAAAAGTGGACTTACAAAACTATCTCATTCTCCCATTTTAGTCTATTCCAGCATCTCTATATCAATGTAGGTGTAAATAATTGAACGGTACACCGATGCGGGCGTGCGGTGTTTTTTATCCCGTTCAAATCGTTGATCCGAGCGAAGGTGATCAATATTCACATACGTGTAAACTTGATACTACTTGGCACGTGTGATGTTGACAGGTGAACTATTTGAAATTTTGTTTAGGTTTTTTTGGGGAAGAGTAAGTAGGTGTTTCTATTGCAAGGAACTTGAAATAAAACTGAGAACTCTTAACGCATGACATATCTGATGGTTAACGTGTACCGTTGTGGTAACTAACGATATAAAAAAATGATTTCTTGAACATGGGTAGGTTGTGTGCTACGACATCTTGTAGTATGATCTACGGCGTAGCATGTGTGTGTAGAGTCTTAATGTATAAATGTTATGTGTAAAACTCTAAATTACTAATTTGTAAACGACGACGGTAATAAACAACCCCATTCCTATCGACTTCCACTTCGACATTTAAATACCAAACAAATATCTCTTGTGATCTCATCAGGAATTGTTGGGGCTGCTTATAATAAAAACTAAATCTACCTATTCTTGTAAGAATCTCTTATATCGGGTACCCTTCAGTAAATTGACACTTCGTCACTGCTAGTTTATCTGAATTATTACATCGAATCATTTCGTTACCCATATACTTTTTTATTTATATGACTCTTATGATTAATGTAAAATTCATTTTGATTCAAAAGTAATTACTGAATTCCCCCGATGCAACGTACCGAGTTAAACCCGAGGCACTCGAACGGAATAAATTAATATTTTAATTATATTTTTCTATTTCATTCTTGATCCCCTTTTGTCTAAACTCGACCCCTTTACAACTCGAATATATAAAAGGTGATAGTTTGATTCTATGTTTATGTTGATTGTTTTTATCTCAATATAGTTTATTTTCCCTGTTTTCGATTGAGCTGACACACGTAGTTGTATATTGCGTGACAATGCAATAGTATGAGAAAATGGCGCTGATCTGATTCAGAAGGTGGTCAAAATAGACCCGTCGTGTTTGGGCTCGTTTTACTTTTATTAGCTATGATATCCAGGATCTTAAATGCTTGTGCTTAAAAAGTTTTCTTTAAAATAATTTATGCCGGGTAAGTAGATGCGCCAACGGATTATCACCCATGGCGCTTTGCATAGTCAGGAGACACCGCACCGAACCTACGACCCACATAAGAACTCGCTTCAAATTACACTTGAAGAAGGACAAGTCAATACTAAGATAAGGAAGCTCTCAATTATAAAACTGACTACGTTTTTAATTATATTCATTGTTTGCATTTAATCAGAGGAAACTGTAATCCGAAGATTAATTTATTCTTTTGTTTTCTTTAATTAAGACCTATCATAGTCTTTGTATATTGTAAGAGAGATTTGAAAAAATCCGGCCATTTTAACAGAGTCCTACGTTTTGTTACTAAGATAAATGGAACTAAAACTTCTAGAAACAACGAAGTTAAGTTTTAAAGATATTATGTTTATTACATTTTATCCCGTAGATATACATACAACCTTACGGCTCCAGTCACGGACTCCTGCAATATCTGGGTACCACCTGATGGATTTTAACCTACCTAACCGGCCTTAAATGCGGCAGCAGTATCCCCAGATTTTACAGGAGTCCATGAATCCACTTATCGTCAAAACCGTAAGCTAGCCTACCTACGGGACAATAAATAAGTCACATCGGATGTCAAAATCTGATCAATCTTTGGGACCCCAAGATTTTAAGGCCAGCAAATTGTGATCATAGTTTCTCATACGTTTCTGGAATGTCAGGAGATGCAACTGTCATCAACTATCGCTTTTACAGAACTCTTCTTAAACGTAAAGAGGAGTAAGTCATAGCCCATCAAATGCTTTGTTTTAATTAAAATGCCACAGTGGTAACAGTTATAACCCCTCATATGTTATGCGCGATATATTATATGTAAAATATATACATATATTACATTTCTACGTGCCTTATTGACCGCTGTGTTTTATGGCGGGAAACATGGGGCCCTGTTAAATTTTATTGTCCTTTTTTGATGTTGTTTTTATTAAAAGTGGTGATGTATGTTTTCGACAAGGTTTGTTTAGTTTTTAGCGAAATACAAGATGGTTTTTTTATTGCCTCGTAGGCAGACGAGCTAACGGCCACTTGATCGTAAGTGGTTACCGTCACTCATGGACCTCTGCATCGTCAGGGGACACTGCAGATTTGTTGGCTTTATCGATGTTTTCCTGACGTCAGTGAATGAAGCTTGGTCTGACATGTTTGTGAATATGCTTCACAGTTCCTGGTTTGTAGAAGCTATAGTAATTTTGTTGGTAGTTGGAAAGTAAACTCTTTTGCCTAATTAGTCACTCAAAGAACTGAAGATGGCATATTTCATGGTTTAAAGTAATCGAAAATTGGGAATTGATGCGGCCATTTCCAAAGCCTAGTGTCTACTTTAAAATCTTCACTAAAACTACAGTCTACTATTTGTACACGACATGCCATCTGTAGGAAATCAAAGGCTGCCAGTGCATTGAAGAACATAAAAAGAATCATTTAATGAATATAAAAACTTAAAAGGAAGAAAAGTATGACGCAATCACAACTAATTTTTTTACACACACAATTCGATATTTGAAAAAGCGCGCCAACATTCCTTCTTAATTTTAAAAAGAGTATATCATACTCTACAAAGAAGTTTTAATAAAAAAAATATTAAAACTATGTCTGTTCTTTACATTTTAAAAATATAAAATAAATAAAACTGATTCAGTCGCCTACACCATCGGTACCTTAAAAGCCTTCTCATCCTAATGATCCATTCTGAAACAGCTAGTACAAATGATGGAGGTGGCTACCAAGAACAGTCTGATGAAGATCTGACTTGGCAGTGAGTTGACGGAAGCGTTCACTGTAGACAGACCTGAAACACGGGGACGATCTATCTCCCTTACTTTTCAAACTGATTTTAGAACACCCGATCAGACGAATAGTCAGTCACTTGCTTCGGTCTTGAATTTAACGGCAAGTACTACGCAAAATAAATATAAAAAATATTCCGAACCATGATAAATCATTCATAAAATAACATACCCATTAATTTATGGTCCCGTAAAACCAAACGTACGACCGGACATTAATATTACACGCGGATTCGTTTGAATCATTTTCTATACATCGTTAGGTCATTAATAACATCGGCGTTAGAAAAATCGCACCAATCGCGGCCAGCCATTGTCGTCAGTCCAAATAATCGTAAATTCGCAAAATATAATAAATTGCCGATGTGATCTGCCCTGTACTTCGGCCGAAGAGTGTTGATAGTCTAAGCCGTGCGACCCCGAACTTTACGACCCCGATATAGAGTTCAAATTCAAAATTCAAACGCTTTCGCAACAGCAAAAAGCGACCGATGAGTCTATATTTGCACTCCGTACCCTTTGTTGTCGGCTTTTTTCCGTTGTTTCCGTGCAAAGGCTGATAGAACACGTTTTTCAAATCATTAAACAGTTTCGACCGCGGCCGCGGACGGGTAAAGGAGAGGTACGGCCCGCAAAAAAGGAGTGCGGGAAATAAAAATGCGAAGCTCTGCCCCGCAAAACGTACCGAAGTGATCGTTGTTTGGTCACGATAATGGTTGACGCGGATCGAGGCGGTTTGATACTTTTAACGTGCATTCTACTTTAAACAATTCACTTTCTGTTTTCATTTAGCAGTCCATTCCAAATCGGAATAGTACGATTAATTTTCAAAGAATGTTAGTTAGTCTGCTATTAGTTTTATATTTCTTGCAAAATTTAAAACATGGTTTCTCTATTCATTAAGATTTGAATTGTTTTGCTTTGAAAGAAGTAGGTAATTTATTTAAAGACATTGTTTATAGTTTTGTTCGGTTCAGTGTATCAAAAAAATCATAATATAATGAAATTTAGTTTTATTGCCATGTAAACAGATGAGTATCACCAGTGATCGTAAATTACTGACGCTCATGGACCTCTGCAATGTCAGAGGACACTGCCCTGCCACCACCACGATTTACCTTTAAGGAAGTCTTTCTTCTTCTTTGTCGGTACACTCTTGTCAGAGCGGTCGTGATTGTTAGAAAGTTGTATCTTGCTCGCAGCTATTACGAACTTTAATTCTTACCTTTAAGAATATTTGGTGTCCCCTGAGCAACGGTAACCGAAGTACGATTAGGTGGCCCGTTATCTCATCTGCCTAGGTACTAAATTACTAGGTAATAAAAAAATGGATGAGTCAAGTATTAAGAGTAATCAGTCGCGCTACACAACCGATCCAATTCCTCACGTGACCGGTACGCCATCGACACCGGCCGCACGTCGCTTCGCTTTCGCCACGTTTTCGCACTTGGCACATTTTCCGCATACCGCCGCAACTGTTTGTCGTATGTCCCGGTTGCGTCATTTGGTTGTTTAAGGGTTATTCGAAGGTTTTGTGGGCTATTGATTTTGTTTTGTTTTTTTGAAGTTAACTAGTCATGAGTGGTTCAAATTCAAATTCAAATTTATTTATTTGACAACTTAGGTTAAACAAAATTAGACTTATAAAATAGATGCACCTTATAATAAAATAACATTAAGACTTAACTAATGAAAAGATGATGCCTGCAGTAGTAATTAAACTGTGTCACAGGCATCAGCGCTCTTCGCACACAGAGTGAACCATTTAGTAGAAATAGGAAATAATAATATACAAAATATCCGCGTTCGCATAGTACCTAAGTAATAACAACTTTTACATAGGACTAGGGTAACATGCAAGCATGCAAATTTGTGTGTGTTTATGTGTAAATGGTGTGAGTATGTGTTTGTGTGAGTGTGTGTGTGTGTGTGTGTGTGTGTGAGTGTGTGTTTGTGTGCGTGTGTGCATGAGTGTGTATATGTGAGCGTGGGTGTGTGTGTATAAGTATTTTTGAGAGTTCGGGTGTAGGGTATCTATCTTAGAAGGTAAGTGCCTAAGTATTTATGAGTGGCAACCTCATTAGGTCTTCTGTTTCATTGTACGTCAATTGTAAGAGGAATTTCTCAGTAACCTTTTTAACCTGGAAAATTGTGAGGGGATAAATGTGACATTTAGTATTAACTATGTTATATATCCGACTACTAACAGCCTCATAGTGTCTACCTGCCAGGGCAGTTCTGAATGGTTGCACCGTGCACACGCGATTACGACGTCGAAGATTTACATCAAGAAGAGGATCGTATTTTAAAGTTTTGTGTTTCCAAAGAATGCAATTTAGGATAAATAGCTGTCTTACTGTTAGAACCTGAACATGTTGGTATAGTGCAGTGGTAGGGTATCTAATGGGTTTCAGACAGATCGTTTTAAGAATCATTCTTTGTACGGGCTCTAAACGGAGAATGAAGGTGGCACATGCACCGCCCCAAACGGTACAGCAATAGCTAGTTATCGACTGAGTTAGGGAATAATATATCATCTTAAGGGTCTCAAAGTCTACTGTGTTGCGAAGCTTTCTAAATATGTATATTTGTTTGCGCATTTTTGAAGTTAGAGATTCTACTTGCGGTTTCCAACTCAACAAAGAATCAACAAGAACACCCAAGTATTTGACTTGTTGTGTTCTTATTAGTGTATGGCAGTTACAGTTATAGGTTCACTTAGGGATTCGTGACGATATTGTTCTTATCTCTGGCATTACACTGGTATTTATTTTTAATGCATAGACAGCTAAACGAGCAAACGGTCCACCTGATGAGAAGCGGTTACTGTTTCAAGAATTTCCGCAATGCCAAGACACAGCCAAGCCGTTACCTACCCTATACATAAGAATTTTGTCGTCAAGCTTATGATTTTCTAAATCACTTTTCTTGAAAAGACTTGAATGTGATCAACAGGGTCCAAGACTCATTAATACATACTAGGGATGTAACGAATATTCGCATGTTTTTGAATATACACATTCGCAAAAAATCATGCGAATGTTTTGACAAAAGTAAGGAGGATGTTGTGTGGATTTAGAGGGAATCTAATAGAGCCAAAATAAAGGCCTTTAACTGCCCTTTAAAATGAGCCCAAACTTGATGGGTCTATGACCTTTCGATGTCAAGATGCGGGGGGGGCCGTTGGGAGGGAGGCAAGTATCCCCCTACCCTCCATGTAGATCCAGGATAGGTAAAATATAGGTATCTATTTTGTAGTTTTTTTTAATAAACCTGACTTGCAAAAAACCTTGAACTTTTTGTTTGAAAGGTCAATATTCGCATTTGCATTCGCGAATGTCCAAAAATCGACATTCGCAACATCCCTAATAAATACACATTGTTGATTGTACCACAGCCACAACTTTATAAGCAATGCCAAGAAGTGTTTAAGTCCTCCCCAAGAACGATACAAATAATATTCAAATTGAGAACATCCAAACGATAAAAACAATCCATCGATACATCAAAACCACATCCCCTTACAAAGAAAAAGAACTCCAATAATTTCCGTTACATAAAAAAAGTTTAAATGAAAACGAAATCCGACCAACCGATAAAACATAAAAATACGATCCTTAATATATTAAATGGCAAAATTGAAATTGTATTGAAACAGGGATGGCGCTAACAGTATGTTATTTTTGAAACAATTGAATAAGACATCATGAGTATCTTAATATATACAGGGTGTTAAAATCCGATGAAACAATACTTTCACAGCAAATAGTATACTTGATGTAGAAGCCATCCACCAAGTCTGGGTTTTCTAGGCATAATATATCATAAGTTATAACTAATCAAAACTACGTCTTAATTTTCTATTAGTAGGAGTTTATTATAGTACGGAACTCTAAAATTGCGATCGGATGCGCCTGTGTGCGTTAAAATAGCATATAGATATAGCACGCTACATGTAGGTCAGGGTAGGATTGTCAAAAGTAATACAAAATAATAATTTGTCAACTTTGTATGGGAAAATAAAGTCATTATCTCCGTTTCAAAAGTATGTGTATATGATTTGAAATGTGATATAGATTAAGCCCTTAAAGTATTGTTTCACCGGGCAATAACACCCTGTATAAATCTCGTGTCACAATGTTTGTCCTCAATGGACTCCTAAACCACTTAACCGATTATAATAAAATTTTCACACCATATGCAGTTCAATCCAACTGGAGAGATAGGATATCTTAGATCAAGGTCTGATGATGTAGCTGGAAGGTGGCCACAGGAACTCCGTGAATAAGCAAAATAACCTCATCGTGTTTGGGCTCTAATGAAGCATTCTGATGAGTACTTTTAGAAAATTCCAAGGAACAATTCCTATACGACGCAGACGAAGTTGCGCGGGGCATCTAGTACTCCTATAGAGTTTAGGTGCAATAACATCCAGTCATCATACAAGATTTTGTACAGTTTTCTCTTTTAAGATTTAGAGACATCGTCCTTTCGAAATCTTTGACAAACAAATACATTCAGATGAGAGGTGGATAACAAAAAAACAAATATATTATACACATTGGTATTGCTATAATTCACCCATAGTACATACATACATAAGTCGGCTCGTCTGCCTACATGGCAATAAAAAAAAACTGGACAGTAGTAAGCATCTCTCAAAGTGCGCTGGGATCATCTTCTGTTCGTTTCATCCTATTGTTTTGTTTAGTCTTATGAGTTCTCCATCTAACAGAGATACGCATCTGGTCGACGAACCTATGTCTCACCTAATGGTAGACAGTTACCGGTACTCCATGGAATCTTGAAAGATCAAGAGACACTAGGGCCGCCTACCGTATAGAATCTCCTCAAACCTCCTGACTAAATACATCTTGTAACTACATACAAAAACCCTCATGACAAAATATCTAATGCGCCACCCCTATCCGAGAAGACCTATTATTACGGTGGACTGGGTTACGGGGGTGTACTATTTTGCATATAGAAAAGAGATATTTTTTTCGGTTTATTTCGTTTGTGCTCTATGAAAAAGTGCATTGGGACCGCGCTAAGAATTAATGGCGCGAAAGTTTTTGGTCCTTCGTGCCTCGTACACCCTACTATTGGATTTAGTTTGTGTTTTACAGGATTAAGTTTTTAGTCATCATATTTTTTTCTTTTCAAATGTTTTAATTCATATTGTTTTGACTCGTACAAGAAAGTCTTGTTGTCATAGGAGATTTTTGGATGCAAATTAGCAATGATAATGTATCGTTTCGTTTGCTAATGGACACACTTATTACGATATTTACCTTCCGCTGCCATAGTCCAGCCACTCTCAAAAACATATTTCAAAGAATCAACTTGACTATGATTTTTGAAACACTGACAAATATATTATACTAAAAATAGTCTACCTTCCTTCCAAAAGTAAAAAGCTATTATTTTCTCAATATACCATTTTCGAAAGTTTCGTAGTAATTAAATGCACCGAATCTCCGTAGCTCTCCTAATTTATGTGTGTCCATTTTACGTAGCGCTGTACCGATGCGATGCTCTTACTCGTTTTATACGAATTTAACATTTTCGAAATTAAACGAATCGGTTGTACTCGGTGCATTCTATGGGGATTGGGAAAAATAGTTATGCTGCTGTTTTATGTTGAATTTTTAGAGTTTTCTCTCTATTTGTCTGTAATTTAAATTTTAAGCCAGATTTTAAAACCCACTACAAGACAAAGTAAAAAAGTACACCACATCGGAGTAATACCCAAAAATGGAAAAAGGCAGATGATTAAAAACTCCTAAAAGAAAACATAATGCTATCATCAAAATCTTCAGTAAAACATTTCAAATGCCAAAACCAGATAAGTTCAAAGACTTTTCCTTTGACGATCCGCACAAAAACGTTTAAATGCATCAAATTCGAATCATCGATCAACCAAAGAAAAACGTTAACTTTAATGAATAGAAATTCGGATCTGCATCAAATGATCGCCAGATTGCCACAATCAATTCTCATTTACCGCGAAAAAACCAAGCAAAGGGCCCAGATGGCAGACCATTTTTAATAGTAAGAACGCCAGTCACAGACAGACAAATCTACTCGTAATTAATGACTTTTTTTCACCAATAAAGGAAGCGGAAGGGACGAAACAAAACATCGAGCTCTGGTGTCGAACGAAAGGAGAATTTATCATGTAGACGACGGTCGTCGCCAATGTCCATTTGGATAATGCGCGGCGCGATTAAAAATATAAAAATACCCCCACGAACCACCCCGAGGGAGGTTTGACGGAGGATGCCGCTCTGAGGACACAAAAGGATTATAAATGAGAAGGAATTTTAGATAATATTTGTACGCTGGATGTGGATTGTAATGTCGGCGCGGTTCGACTCCCCCCGACTCGGTCGCCGGTCGCCTTCACCGCTCCGGACCTAATGAGTGTTTGTATCAATTTGTTAGTATTGTATTTGAATATTTTTGTTCGTTCGTTACGATTTTAATCCCTTGCGGTCGGCGTGGCATGGATCGATGCTTTTTGTTTAATATTCTCCTTTTTATTGTTGCGTGCGTTTGATCGTCCTATCGTGTGCTGATTAAAGGCGTTTGAACATATATTTTGTGTACGTATCGAATGGTTTGTATTCTGTTTATCTATTAAGGTTAATTAAGAGTTAAAGCTTGTTATGTGAGGTTGTAAGATGTAGTTTCTGAACTTATGCACGAAATAAAATTATGGACATGGGCGGACTTAATGCCCAGGTGTAACTCTTCGACCGTTAGTAAAAGACGCTATCTCTGCGTTATTGGGTTTTTGTTGATAGTTCGCGATGCAATTCGACAGTTACAATGCTTACCGTGAAAAGTCTAGGTTACTTTATAATATAAATAGAATTTGGGAAAGCTACGGTACTTTTAATTAATTTCGGAGCCACTTCTACAGAAACGCGATAAAAAATATCAGATAATTAAAAACGCTACGTTTCGTTTCGTCTAAAAAAGTATTCACGTATAGGCGAGGCAATAGCAAGGGTCAGACGGACATGGAAAAATATTCATTTTCATAATTAATACATTTAAAATTATATATTTTTGTGTGTTCTCGATGTTTTTTAAGCACTCGCGTTATGAATACGAAAGAGCGAGCTGGCGTCACCCAGTGTTTTCAATTCATTATCTCGAAAACAAAAATGTTTCATTAGACCCAGAGATTTCCTTTTTAAATTTAATTATTCATATTTAAATTAAACAAAATATAATAGAGGTCGGTTGCGTTTCGAAAAAAAGAGGAAGGAGGCGGGAGTTTTATCGTATCATATTTTATTAAAACGAATTTATTATACCGCGCCGATTCGACTAAATCCCGGCTTCCCGTGTATCGCTCCCGTGGAAATATTTATGAATGCCAAGCAGAAAAATCCACAATAATATTTTAGGGTGGACGTCGGTCTTTGGCTCGGCCTGATCTATTTAAAAAAGAGGTGCCCGGAAGGACAAAAGGGCCGTGCTCGTAAAAAAACTGGACACGTTCGGAGACCCGGTCCTTTGTACCATTCTTAAATATATAAATTTTTTTTTGTTATTCCTGAACCGGATCAGATCCTTTTGCGGCGTTTTTTATCGGTTTTTGTTTCCGTTATACCTCGTATATTTAATAACGTTACGTTTCAGTCGTTGGGTAGTGTTTGTCCCTTTTCTTTGCGTTTTTGTCTCTGTGATTAATTGTTGCATTATTTTAAAGAGTTAGGGCGTTTACGTATTTTTTGTTGGTGTTTAGGAAGCCGTAATATCGGCTGCTGTGTTTGGGAAAATTATATTTTTCTGTCATAAGAATATACTTAATTTTTGCATCCAGAACTAACAGAACTAAGACTTCCATACTACAGACTTCATTCGTCTAATTCATGCAACCGTTATTGCGTGATTTACTAAGAACATTTAACCATACGAACCAATTTGGCAAAAATAGTATTCACAATTACTGTACTGTACCTACTACTCCTGGGCTTGAATCTAATCAGTAGAAGGATAAGGTATGATCCACTACGCACACCTAATTCTACATTTATTATACTCTGAATCGATTTAAATAGGAAGCTTATCGTCGCGTTTTCCTTCACTGATTGAGTCAGTTGCATTGTGATTAACATAAGTCTTTACAAGTTAAGAAGAAAGTTGAATTCAGACCTAACATCTTCCTTACAGTACCTAAAATCTCACCGCAACTCTTAGTTGTTAGAGTCGTCAACAAAGTTGGAAGTAATCTTATAAAACACGCAAAATATTCCAAAATGTAATACAAAAAAGACATGCCCGTTGAGTTTCTTGCCAGTTCTTCTCAGGACCGTGGTTATTTCTTTTTTCCGGACTGGTGGTAGCTTTTTCACATCAACAATCGTGATAATTTTCATTAACGTTGAGAATAAAATAATTTCATTTAAAACTAGAAATTGGTGAAAAAACCCTTAATATATTTGAAACCAAAAAACTCAACGCCACGTAGTAGTCACAAACAACACTGAAAGTTTTCCACAAATCGTGTCCAATTATGATCAATAGGTTAAATTAAGCACAATGCAGTCGGGATTCGGGCTCGCTACCGACGCTACCCGTCCAATTTGCATCCCCTAATCGGATTGTACGATGTGTAACGGATCCAGTTTACATCCGAACACGTCAGGGTGATTGCCACAAAAAATAAGACTAGTTTTTGGTGGAATTGTTTATTTGATGCTTGGTCCAGTGAGATAGAAGGTAGTAACAATCAATTCTTAAGCGTTATATCCTACTACTACTATTCTTCTGATTAAATTCCTTGGAGGTGTAAGATAAGTTAGCTTTCCCTCGGGTTCCTGGGCTTGACAACTGAGAGTCATTACGGTGGTCGCCGCTATGGATTCTGGCTACACAGGAGTTGCAATGATAAGAGGCGGCCCAATACCCCTAATCCCGTTAATCATCATCAGATCAGCGGAACATTATTCTACTACCTTACACCTGGTAATTGTATTTATTATGGTATCTTAATCATTGATATAAGCAACAATTGACACGTGAAATGACCTTTAAAGATTCCATTCTGTACGTTTTAGGAGTTACAGCCTCGATGAGAAATTCCTGTATACAACGGGCGAGATTCGGAGAGTGCACTGGCATCCGCATTCACTCTCTCACGTGTTGGTCTTAGTATCAAATAACGCTATCAGGTAAGACATCTTTGTCTTAGTATATTTATTAATAATTAGACTGATTTATATAGCCTTAGAAGTAGAACAAACAGGCCTGATCGTTTCGACAGTCGTTTATGAGCCTCAATATCAGGGGATACTGCGGAGACGCTGCCATTTCTTAAAGAAAATATACAAGTTTTTTTTACCTTTATCTTAGGTTTCATTAAGATGGATGAGGGCTTAAACAGTATTTAGGAGTAAATCCTACGTATAAGTGTCCTCTGACGTTGCAGAGGTCCTTAAGGGACGATAATCACTTTCAGTATATGGTCCCTAGGCTTCCCTAAATAAGTCGGTTGTATTACTGTATGAGATCTAAACAAAGCATAAATTCCGTGAATGTTTAATGCATACTCTAAAAAATTTGGCAATACAGACAAAACAACAAAAAAACACTTACAGGCTCTACAACGTCGCCCTAAAGACTGGTCCAAAACTGGTCAAGACGTACTCAGTGGGCCCAAAACCGACCAGTCTGTTAGCCGGGAAGACCATTCTGGACAGTCTTGGAGACACAGCAGTGGACTTCACCCCAACTCCTGATGGGGAACACCTTCTCATTCTGCGTGGTGATGGAGAGATCTATATGATGGAATGTGATTTGAATAGTAAGAGGTAAGTGACGTTTTCGTTAAGGGTGTTTTAGTTATGTGAAGATCATGACAACACCACTAAGTAAAATGTTTGTTTTGATTTTTGTTGCAAAGGTCTGCTAGTGGCAAATAAATCTGCACTTAGAAAATTTATAAAAATCTTTAAAAAATATCCAAACTTACCCACAATGGCACACGGATGAGAGTCGAGTCATTCAGTAAGCATAGATTAATGCTTAGCAAATTTAATTCCAGTCCTCTCCAGCCAAAACTGTCAGGTCCTTTAGCTATATACCCGCCAGCTGATGACAACTACGGTTCGGATTCTTGCTGTATCCTCTGTATGGGGGGAGGAGATATTCCTCCATTGGTTGTCATAGCAACCAGCTCGGCTGTTCTGTACCATTGTCTGCTGCTACCAAATGTAAGTAGTTTATTTTATCTAGTTATTTTACGAGTGACCACGTGCGATTAAGTACGGTGAGGTTTTGACTCGGCGTATCTTTTTCGCCTTGTTTTTTTTATTCTATACTAAAAGGACTTAATCATTTTAAGTCATCTTATTCCCCTTGTGTCAGTGTCGCTCGCCATGATATATTATGTCTTACTCTTTCGCGCGTGTGGTATTGGCTTCAGTGAATTTTCATTTCCGTCACATTAAAGTAGTAATTCAACCTTAAACTTACACTTATTTATTATTTAATTGACACACTTGACTAGATACTAGACACTAGATTAAAATCTTAGTACCACAAAGTTTGGTCCTTCGAGCCGGATATTTAAATGGATACTAAAGTTTTCAGTACACATTCACTTTTCAATGTTATTATAAAAACTACTAAAATTTGTTTTTTCTTTCAGAGTGAAAAAACGGATAGCAACAAGGACAGTCACGGTTTATACGTTGTTGAAAGTGTCGAGTTGAATACTATGTCGAGTTCCGATGGTAGCGACATCGATTCGTATCCCGTGCAACTGCTAAAGGTAGATTTAGAAATAGCCATTTGTTTGTGGTAAACAGTGGAATTTGAGACTCAGCAAATTTATGGATTTTGCTATAGTAATATATCATTGTTTTTATATAATTTCAGTGTACTAACAACACATACGCTTGCATACACGCTGGTGGGGCCCACACAGTGTCTCTGCCAATTTTGGAAAAACTTATGGACTATGCACTCAGTGATGAAGGTAAAAAACGTTATAAAACAGTGAAATGGATTAAGATATAATACTTTTCGTACTAAATTAAATCACCTTAACACTACTTTTTGCTTATGATCGTCTAATGACGTAATTTATGTGTAATTGGAATATCCATTGTATAGCTTATTTGAACTACTTTCTTAATTGGTAGAGCCGTTAAGAATCGACTTGTATAACTATTCGCCAAATGTCTTTCAAAAGGAAACCGGCAAGAATCGACTTGTATAGCAGTATCGCCATATCGCTTGTTCTGTTTTCAGCGGAAGGCGAGTCTGTGTGCGCGGTGTGTGTGACGTCATCGCGCGCCAGTCACGTGATTCGAGGCGCCGTGGTGGGGGCGCACACGTCACGTGACCTACTGCCGGTCCTACTGCTGCTGTGCAGGAGCGGCCTGCTCGTAGCCAGGTTTGTACACGGTGTGACGTCATCGCGCACACGTCACGTGACCTACTGCCGGTCCTACTGCTGCTGTGCAGGAGCGGCCTGCTCGTAGCCAGGTATGTACACGGTGTGACGTCATCGCGCACACGTCACGTGACCTACTGCCGGTCCTACTGCTGCTGTGCAGGAGCGACCTGCTCGTAGCCAGGTATGTACACAGTGTGACGTCATCGCGCACACGTCACGTGACCTACTGCCGGTCCTACTGCTGCTGTGCAGGAGCGGCCTGCTCGTAGCCAGGTATGTACACGGTGTGACGTCATCGCGCACACGTCACGTGACCTACTGCCGGTCCTACTGCTGCTGTGCAGGAGCGACCTGCTCGTAGCCAGGTATGTACACAGTGTGACGTCATCGCGCACACGTCACGTGTGGTGTTTTTTTACGAAATACTCAACGAAGTATTCCGTGGGAGGGTGACAAGGAATTGCACTGGACGAAACCAGGCTTGGTCGGGAAACGTGGTTTTGGGGGAAAGCGTGTTTGTACACATGCCTCCCCCCATCGAAAAGATCTTTCGATATTGTTATCGAAAAGTAATATTCGCACTAGCGAATGCTCAAAAACTAATACTCGCTATATCATAACAAACAACGGAATTGCTATAAATACAATAATTTTTATTATAAAGCCTGAAAATAGGGATGCTACTATTGATCTGTTCCATGATAGACCTTCACTATTGAAGTCCAAAATTTTGCGTTTATTCAGCGAAACTTGAAATCATATGCAATTTGTTTTTATTCTATTCTATTTTATTTTATAATTTATTCACATTTTAGTCATAAGTTTAATGCCATGAATTTGTTTTCTATATTTTTTTTTGTCTGCTTGTGTGATTTTAATTTATTTTAATTTTTAAATTCGTAAATGTAATCTAATTTGTAATAATTATTTTATTTTTTGTTAAATGTTATGCTATGTGATTTGTGTACTATATTTCTTACCACGTTGTATTCATATATAATTAAGATTGCATGTAGTATATTGTTACGGGTCGATTTAAGAGCAAAAAACTACCCTCTCTTATTTTTATATTACAGACCTTTAGAGCCTTATTGTTTGGAAGAACAGCTTTACAATGAGATGCAACTTAAGAACCCAGCTCTTGAATTACAAGACATTAAGGATATTTTAAAGGAGGTCAGTTTATCAACTTATAACTTTACCGTGTTTACGGGTGAACCGATTTTGTTATTGTTTTTTTTTTAATACATGATGTGATTTTTCGAATTTTAGCAAGTTCGATTCCTAGGTACGATTTTGAAGTCTTTGAATGTGCAGTTTAATTTATTTTCAAAAATTAAAGCAATTTTTCCTTTCAGAAAAATTAGTTAAGTTCTGAGTGTAGTAAAAGTAATTTCAAAAATATTTTAATGCAGTCTTCAAAAAGAAAGCAATGTTCCAAAATAATTATATATTTCAAAAACTAATTTCAATTTAGCACAAAACTGTTTTTTAAATTTAAATATTTATCTTACATGTTAAAATCGTTATATTTTAACAGCCATATTTGATTTCAGCGTCAAAAGTTATCGTTCACAGCTATAATACAAGAGATATTAGCGCGCGAAACATCTCAGCCGTTGCTTAATTTGGACAAGAAGACCGAACCGGGACCTAAAGAGTGTTTAGAGGTAAGATATACAGGGTGTTGTCTTTTCTAAGATACATGGTATCTGGCGAAGTTTTTTAGTTTCCCTCGGACTCTTTCACTCTTTCTCTTTCTCTGTCTTTTTCTGTTTTATTTTTCACTAGCTGACTTTTTAATGATATTAAAGGAAACTACATTTTAATAGGATTTACAGCACAGATTTGGTTTTTATTAAATTGCAATCAGCCATTTTGACTCAGACGCCAATCACACAGGATGACGTCACTATTAGGTAAACAAACAATATGAAATTTATCTTCTTTTCTGTTGCACATAATTTTTCACATTAAGATTAAACCGTAATTCCGACGGTTATTCTGTTATTTTATTTTCAGTTAGTGACCCAAGCGACGCTTAAGCTTCGTAGCGAGTACATGTCCCGTCAGCTCCGAGCGCGCGACGCCGTCTCCCGCAAGCTGCACTCTCTCTCCGCACTCAACCACCAGTACCAGGAGTGGACGGCTGATCTCAAGGTAGGGGGGGGGATGAGCTGAGGCTTCGTCTCGTGCTGGGTTCTGTACTCCGCTGGGCGAAGGACCACATACCGCACCTGCGGGGCTGGTGTCGATTTCTTCCTGTCAAAAGTAAATAAATGAAGTCGAATTAATTAATTGTCATTTCATTAAAATGTGACGAATAAATAACGGAGTTGGGAGTTAAAAAAACATTTTTAATTAACAAAAAGTTTCAAAATAAAATTTAAAACAATTTGAATTTTCAGGCCGACATAGACAATGTTCAACTACAATCAACAATACTGAAAGAAAAGTGTATGATAGCTGAAAAACATCAAGAAATACTTAATAATAGGTGAGTTGCGCTAAAATTTTCTAAATTTAAAAAAAAAAAAACGCATAACTCGAAAACTATGAAAAATCGCGGAACATATATGGAGTTTTTTTTATTGCGAAATACATAAACAATCGGTCCACCGTCACCGTGGTAAGCGGTCACCGTCGCTCATGGACCTCTGCAATGAGGAGCCGTTATCTATCACCTACCCATACAGGGGTCATTTCACGTCAAGCGGACAACGAAAAATATGTCGGGTCGTGGATTTTGGTGAAAGTTGGGAGTTTTGTACTTCAGTGGAAGTTAAAAAATTCTGCATTTTTTATTTTTGATTTTTTTGGTCTGGTTTTTATTTTATGCGATCTTAAAAAATCGTCAAATTCGGAGAAAGTTTTTTTTTCGAAAGGATTTTTTGGGTTAATTTCAATAAATTTATTAATAATAATAATAATCTTTATTTAAGGCTACCAATGGCCCAAAAAATGTTAGTATTACAAATAACTTACAAGCTATGTTAGTAATTAAAATGAAAGTTTTTGTAAATCGCTACTGTACCGCTCCATGCGAAACAGTACAGCGATTCACATACACACAATCGAGCCTGGTGGCGATCATATTCAGGACACTGTTGGAGCCCGCACCCGCAGCACCAGGGATGCACACCTCTTGCGCATTGTTGCGTAGAAGCAATCAACACGCGCTTCGGCAAACATCCCTGACGCGCTACAGAAACGAGGTAGTCCCAACAGCATCCTGAAAGCATTGTTAAATTGTATACGAAGAGCGTTATAGGAATTAGCGGTGTACTTGGCCCACAAGCTACAAGAATAGAAAGATGTACAGTAAGCTCTGAAAAGTGTGACTTTCACACTTCTCGAGCACTGTCTAAACCTGTGGACCAGCATATTTGCCCTCACCGACAACGCCCTACGCTCTCTTTCTACATCGTCATCATCCCTAAGACCGGGTGACAGAATGTGTCCAAGGTACTTGAATTTATACACCCTTTTCAGGGGTTTACCGTTAAGCATTATTGATGGAATCGTCTTGGGACATCTACCACCGGCCTCAAAGACCATGAGTTCGCTCTTTTTAACATTATATATGAGCCCATGGTTTACGGCATAACGTTCACACACAGTAAGAAGCTTTCGCAGACCACATGGCGATGCACTTAGTAGCGCCATGTCGTCAGCGTAGCTAATGTTATTCACACAAACACCATCAATACGGCAACCCACCCCAGCACTAGCAAGCTCCTCAATGAGATCGTTTACATACAGGTTAAAGAGCGTCGGCGAGCTCAACCCCCCTGCCGCACACCGCACTCCAACCCGTACGCTCGCGACAGTACACCGGCCCATCTTACGCTATTCACCTGGCCTCCGTACCAATATTTAAAAATATTAATTATGGAATCAGGCACTTGAGATTTTTTTAATTTGTTCCAAAGGAGATCGTATGAAACCAGGTCAAAAGCCTTCGAGAGATCCAGGAAACACCCGTACACAGATGTCTTTCTCTTTGCATAGTAATCCACGGCATGCTTAAGGCTTAATATAGCACTTTCAGTCGAAAGATCAGGACGAAATCCAAACTGATTGTCGTGTAATTTTATATATTTGTTTAAATGTATGTTAAGCATGCCGTCGAGAACCTTGGACACAACCGTAGCTAGAGAAATAGGCCTATAATTAGATTTATCTGACAAATCACCAGTCTTATTTTTAACAACTGGAACAACGATAGTACGTAACATATCTTGAGGAATATAGCTATGGTTAACACAAAATGTGTACAATAAAGACAATACTCTCGGTAAATGCGGACCTGCATGCCGAAGGTGTTCAATGCTGAGACCATCGTGACCCGGTGATTTTCCCTTAGGCATGGTATTTATGACATGATTAATTTCTTTTGCCTTGAACTTTACACCAAGTCCCGCACCGGGCTCAGCATCAAACGCAATCTTCACGGACGGCCCAAGTGGCGATTTTACACAGAAACTATCAACGAAAATATTAGCTATATCGCTGGGATTGGTCATGCCACTAACACTCACTGGCAGTGCCTGTTTATAATTTAATTTATTAGTATATTTCCAAAAAGCTCTAAAATTACCTTCGGAATGGTGAGAAGCCAATATATCCATTTTAATCTGATTTTCATGATTTTGACACCATTTTAGTCGTGATTTAAACTTTTTTCTAGCACTACACATTTCCTCAAATACAGTCCCCGAACTAGGCTTACCGAATAGTTTCCACATTTCAAATTTATTTCTGGCGTGCCCGTGGGCCTCAGCAACATGTTCATTCCAACCCACAACGACCCTATTCTTTTTCCTATGTCTAACGTCCTCCTGGTTCACTAAAGCCGCATCAGTTAAGGTTTGAACAATTTCATTATACAGTTTATCTATAACACATCTATGTGTGACGTCATTACATAAATTATCACAACAATTAGTGAGCTCTGACGGAAAATCAATTAATCGCAGTCGTTTATGACATTCATTCATATAATTATGTATTTGTTGCAAATTTCTTTCACCCCATAACACCTTATTATGATAATTGTACACATTACTTAATTTACTAACAATAATAGTTAAATCACATTCTAAAACTAACGGAAAATGATCTGACCACCAGACATCGTACAATACATTTACATTTCGCACAGTACACTGTGCGGCTTCCGTAACAAGACAATGGTCGAGCCATCTCTTAGAACCATGTGCCTCACTTATGTATGTATAGGTATTAGATAATAGACCCAACTTAACTACATCTATACATGAAAAATTTTGGTCTTTACAAAAGTTCACTAATTCGCAGTAAAACCGATCTTTCGGGTGCGCGTTAAAATCTCCTAAGATGTACACACAGTCAGTACCACAAGAATCAACTATAGCACATATCGAACTCAAAATGTCAGTAAATTCAGGTAAGTTATACGCTATATCTACAGGCATATAAACACTCATCACTAATAAAACTTTTTGTTTTAACACTATTTTAATTGCACAAATACGCGGATTATTACACTGCACTACGATAACATTTTGAAAAACACTGCGCCTCCATAGCAACGCGACGCCGCCGTGTGGACGGCCGCGCAAGACACCCGACGATAAGTCGACCGCAGAAACCCCTGTTGAACTGAATTCACTGCTGATTGTGTCCAAAAATGAAATATCACCAGGTAAAAGCCATGTCTCCTGCAGTGCAATTATGTCACTAGTATTGCAAAGTACACGAATATTTTGCAAAGATCTCTTTATATTTTTACAATTGCTTGAGGTCGTTTGACTTCTTACTTCGCAATAGTTCAAAACTACCTCCGTGTTGTTTCAGACAATTTTCTTGCTGATGTGGTGGCGAATTGAATACTGTATCGTCTATATTACTCAATAAACCAATAGGTCCACTGTCCAAATATGCACCTCTTTTCATGTTGATTTTCGCAGTTGAAAACGGCGGAGACGTTGATTTATTATAATGTAGTTCTTTTCGAAGTTCATCTAGGTCTTCCCGTGTTGCATACGATGATTTGATGGCATTAAGCTCATATTTGACTTGTTCTAGGTCTTTAAGGAGTTTACTAACATCCAGATGATCAATGGTTAGCGGCGGTAGTTTATCCAGGTCTCGTGCTACGAATACTGGGATAACATCCGGATCGACTCCTTTAAAACGGGCTATAATGTCAAATAGCATACGTTTTTCTTTGCCTTCTCCTTTTCTTATTGTACTTTTAAATTTTTGCAAGTTCGTGGGTAAGGATTCCAACAATAGTTTGTTTGATAATTCTATTTGTTTACTGGTGAAAGTTGATGCACAGATTCTCACTAACGTTTCTTCGTCAGACACTGAGATTTTATTTTGTATATAAGCCAACAGTTCATCGATCACTATATTGCACACATTACATTTTAACGTATCCGAAGTCGAACACATCGTATACGGCGATACGCGTGCAGCGCAGGTGAATGCAAATGCACGACTGAGACGACTATTATTAAACAAGTATTGGGTATTGCAGATAATATTTTTTTCTTTTACAAAAAAGAAATGAATTCGAAATTTGAATTTTTTTTCGTACATTAAATCGGAAGTGAATATTTCAAATTTATTTTTTTCAAAGTTCTTCCCCTTTAATTTTTTTTATTTATACCTTAAATTAAAGGTTATATTATAGAGAAAATAGTATTAAAAAAATTAGAATGGTATCTCCTTTTGTTTAGGAGATATGTGAATAACAGTGAGACGGGACCGCGCGGCGAGTTCTATTGCGTAGTTTCTTATTGAGTAAATCTCAACGAATTGTTATATTTTATTACAACAACTTGTAAAATTAAAATGATAAAATGTTTAAGACACAAAATTCATTTATACAATTAATAAATTTTACTATATTTCATACAACTTGTATGACACTGTCAAGAAATTTTGTTTTGTTTGGTAACTTAATGATTGTAGATACCGTATTATCTATACATATAATAAAATGATAGAAAAGTCAACACTTCAAAATACACTCTTCCAAGTCTAGCAACCGTTGCACATAAAGTCACCGCGATGCAGAATCAATACATTTAGTATGGTACAAAATCCAGCTTTGTCCGGGGTAAACTAGAAAACTACTGCACGGATTTACTTCATATTTGGCAAGAATATTGCTTAAAAGTCGGGTCAACACATAGGCTATATATTATAGTGCTATCATTTCCGAGGAACGGGATATAAATATAATAAATTTAATTCAAAAATTTTAGAGCACCGACATCTATCGGCGTCTAAGTCAAATTTCATGTGGAAGCATTTTTTTATTAGTACAAGAGCTAGCAACGTGGGGAAAACAAACATTTCAGTAAAGCCAGTTTTTATTTTCATATATACTATCTCTCATACTCTTTCACTTTTATATCAGTTGGCAAATTAATTTTAGGTTTTTAAAGTGCTTAAAAAGATTCATAAAAAAAAAATCATTCAGAGTTAGCGTCTGGCACAGAAAAACAACAAAAATTATCTGGCAATAATAAATTCATGCAGCAAAAAGTACAATAAAAACAATTTAAAGAAATATCTTTAAAAAAAAAATAAAAATCGGTTTTTTAACCAGACCTTACCACTACCGGCTGGAGACTACTACTAGACAGTCCGTATCGGAAAAAATTCTCTGTCAAAAACGTTGCTAGCTCTTATACCATAATTTAAATTTGATTGTGTCATTTTTGGCACTGTCAATGGTTATTTTTTTAATTGTCATAGATACAAAGAGTTCTGTTCCTTCTTAAAAAATGTGTATTTAATTCGTTTCAGAGATTAGCAAGATCTATACATATAAATAAATTTCATTAAGCAATTTTAGAGCAACGACATCTATTGGCCTTCAAGTCGAATTACATATGGAAGCATTTTTTTGTTGATATAAATAATTTAAATTTGATTATGTCATTGTGGGACAATGTTTCCTATTTGCTAACTAGATGGCGTTGGCGTATAAATTTTAATTATTCTGAATCGCGCTATCATTTCGTACACCAAATGTCAAAACTGAGATTACCTGCTTTGCTATAAGTCATCGTGTGGTTAGTCAAATTGAACTCTTTAGCTATCATTTTATTATTATTCAGTTTCGACTTAAAATACTTAAAATGCCTGGATAACGATCTAATTTATCCCAATGTTCAAACGATACTCGAAGGAAAAGGTTAGCTCGATGTCTAGAAACCGCCGTTGAGCATGAAGCTAGGTTGGCTAATGGCTACTCTTTAAGAACACATTGCGGAAACTCAGTCGATCGAATATCTTGAAGAGCAGGATACTCAGTTAAGGAGAGATCACTCTCAGCCTGCTCTTTCACGGTCGTTGGAGACTGATGAGCAGCTTGAAGAGCGTAGTACAGCTGCTCAGCAAAGTTATCAGAACGTACGTGACGATACTTCTGCTCATGTATCGCAAGACCGGGACAGAATGCAGGAGTTGCAAGAGCAACCATGGCTAAATAAAGAGGGAAGTGGATTCATGTACAATGTTGCGATTAACTACGCCGCACACGGAGATATTAGCAATCTTAGAAGAAGTGTGCGCCCTTTGTCGAGCCCGCAAATGGAGAGGGAAGCCCAATGGGATGTGTTGTGCATCTGATAAGGTACGCTTGGAGTCTATGCAAGACTCACCAGAACTGTTGAAACTCTTACTAAGCGGCGAACATCCGGGTTCAGCCATTTTTTAAAAAACATTCGAGCCTATAATAGCGCCTTCCAGATGACTTCGTTTGGTGCAAATCAAATCGTTGAAACAGGGTTCATGCCGACATTCAAGATCCAGGGACAAGTTTACCATCAAATTGGTTCGCTGCTACCTACAGATATTTAAAAATTTTTGCAAATGTATTTTGTGAGTGATTTTGAAGAACAAGCAAACCTACGAAGTAGATTCATCCTCCATATTAGACTCAAGAATTCTCCGATGTCCTTCTAAGTCTTGGTGAAGGTACTCTACCAGAAGAGAGAGGTGGACAAGTGTTGCTTCCAATGTCTCTCGGTAGAGTTGTATCCAGCTTAGAAGAACTCATTCGCTGTATGTACAACGACATCAGTCGTATATCACACCAGCAGAATTCTTGGGTGTGTGAGCGAGCCATTTTGACACCCGAAAATGACCAAGCTGCAGCAATTAACGAATTCTCTCAGAAATTGAGGGAAATGAACTGTCGTCGAGCAAAATGATGCTACACATTATCCTGTAGAATTTTTGAACTCTCTGTCAGCAAGTGGTTTTCCAGCGCATACTGTCAAGCTGAAGGTCAGTGTCCCGATTATGCTTCTTCGGAACCTATCTCCTCCGAAGTTGTGTAACGGGAGCCGCCTTAAAGTCATCTTGCTCCACAAACACACAATTGAGGCGGAAATTCTTACGGGTTCTGTCGTCGGCGACGCAGTATTTATATCACTCATTCCTCTCATACCATGAGGTATGTTCCTGAACTTTCCGTTCCAGTTCAAGCGCGTACAGTTCCCCGTGAGTGTTTGCTTCGCGATGACTATCAATAAGTCGCTGGGGCAGACACTGGGGACAGCGGGTGTCGACCTCAGGACGGGCTGCTTCTCACACGGGCACCGGTACGTCTCTTTATATTTTGGCTGCGGAGAGCCAAACCACTATTGTGGTTCATTGAGAAGTTCTATAAGCATGTTTGTTTACGCTATCTTCTAATCTTATCTTATATTTGTCTTAATTTGATTATTTTCTACATCTGCTTTAGTCACAACTTTTGCCTTAATTCAGCAAAATCACCTTAAAGTCATTTATTCGAAGCGGGTCTAAATTAGCACTTTTTGCACTTCAATTTTACAAAAAAACAGTTTATTCTGTTACTCTGCTTAGTGTAGATATGAAAGGTAAAGAAGAAAACCAGTAAAATTAATGTTAGTTTAAAAGATACAATTGTTGGTATATTATTATGGCGCTGTACATAGCATTCACGAAGACAACGTCGCGGGCAATAGCTAGTTTGAAATATTCATTTCACTGATGTGCAACATAGGACAATTTATTTCTATGGTATTTACTCAGATAAGGAATAATATAATATTATTCAAAACGTATTCTTAAAAAATCTACAGTTTTTTTTAAATTCAGTAAAGAAAATTGATCATAGTATGTTATTCTTGAGATATTGACATAATTTAAATGACAATCCACTAACATCCCTTTCTCACGAACTTTCTTCACCAATATGCGTATGCGCTTTGGTGGGTATTTTATAACGACACATATTTCTCACGGAAATAGACAATAGAGAACGTCAATTTCATTTTATTTACCTAATCGTGACATCATCCGATGTTGTTGGCGTTTCAGCTAAAATGGCCGATTCTAATGTAAATCTCAAGTTTTTAAGTTAAACCAAATCAGTGTTTTAAATTCCTTCAATATTTAGTGTCCTACAATATACTCGCGGACATTTGCAAGAATGGGCTACAGTGGGCTTCGGCCTGACCACCATACACTACCTCGCCCACAACGAGATCTCCCTTTGGTCATAAGTCAACTGTACCCACAATATCATCAAATTTGAAGATTTGATACTGTCATCATGCCTACCGTAAATGTAAAGCTATATCGAAGTTCTCTATCGCTCAGATGTTCAGCCGTGATCCGCGGTATTCGCGCAAACAGCTCCATCTCCAGCGCAGAGAACACGCTCCTACACACGCTGCGGAGCCACGCGCTCTCACACGCACACATGCGGCGGCGACTCGACCTGATGATGGAGAAGGCGAGGCTGCACGCAGAACAGGTAGATAAACAAACAAACAAACAAACAAACAGACAAACAGAAACACTACACAATAAAAATATTCACCACGTTGACTACGACAAGAATATTCATTACGTTGACTATGACAAGAATATTCACTACGTTGACTATGACAAGAATATTCACTACGATGACTATGATAAGAATATTCACCACGTTGACTATGACAAGAATATTCGTTACGTTGACTATGATAAGAATATTCATTACGTTGACTATTACAAGAATATTCACTACGTTGACTATGACAAGAATATTCATTACGTTGACTATGACAAGAATATTCATTACTTTGACTACGACAAGAATATTCACTACGTTGACTATGACAAGAATATTCACCACGTTGACTACGACAAGAATATTCACCACGTTGACTATGACAAGAATATTCACTACTTTGACTATGACAAGAATATTCATTACGTTGACTATTACAAAAATATTCATTACGTTGACTATTACAAAAATATTCACCACGTTGACTGTCTACGCGCGTCTACATAATTCACTATATACACAACGCTCGTCTGCATCGTCCAATAAGGAGGTGAAGAAAGAGGTGCGGGGCAAGACGCACTCGCTAAGAACACGTCGAGGAGTTGGCGACAACTATCCATACGAACAACACGTACTTTATCTTCTTATAAATTCAATCATTGTAAAGTCTATTTAACTAATAAACCAATTATAAAGTCATCGGGGTCATCATTTACGTACGGTCACAACGTCACAAACTGCACCAACATTGACTATGACAAGAATATTCATTACGTTGACTATGACAAGAATATTCACCACGTTGACTATGACAAGAATATTCACCACGTTGACTATGACAAGAATATTCACCACGTTGACTATGACAAGAATAATCACTATATTAAACTTGCTATGTTGACTACACATATACCAGCTAAGTTGACTATTCAACTCACTTTGATAATTTTTTTGTAAGAAATAAAGTAATCCATAGAAGTTTTACTAGTTATTTTATTTTTAGATGGACAAATGGCGTAATGAATATAAAAAAAAAGATATCGCACTGGGTAGATCGCACAGCGAGACCATCTCATCTATTTTACAACAACAGTAAGTGCATAATTTTTATTGTATCTTTCTCGAAATACAGCGTGGATCTGTTACTTTGGACAATCTGACGTGGGGTGAATGACCTGTTGAAATAAAACTTAGTACCGCTATTATTTTAGGAATTGGATAAAAAAAAAATTCATCCTAGTATGGAAGTCCGCAACGATAGTAGTACGTTTTCCATACAATGTCAGAAAAAAAGTTTAACCGATCCAAAAAATAAAAATGATGCTAAGTTGTATTTCGACAGGTCATTCACCCCACGTCAGATTGTCCAAAGTTATCCACCCTGTATAGTTTGAGGAATGTGATTTATTTTTCTAAAGATTCTCAAATATGATAGTGATTCTTTGACAACATTTGTAATACACAGACAAATGGTACTTGTCCAATTTTTTTTTTCTGTTTTCAAAAAAAGTATTTTTTTGTTTCCAGAACCGGACAATTATCAACATTAATTGAAGAAACTAAACTACTCAAGGATCAACTCAGTATTGTTTAAATTTTGTACTATTAAGATTTATTTAGTTGTTACCTTTTTGGAACGAAGTTCCTTATCGCGCGTTGTGCTAGACGGAAAAAATTCTTACGAAGAGTTGTCACGACACTTTTTTGTTTTATATGATTAATGCTAGATGGCGCTGTGATAAAAAAATATTTTTTTAAGTTATAAAACATTTTATTACAATTCCCCCACTAATTAATCGAAAGGAACTTCGTTCTATTCGGGTGTCCCTTGACACCTCTCAAGTTTTTTTATTTAATTATTGGTTATTTTCATATTCGGAAATTGTGAAATAAGTTAATTTGAACTACCCTCTGTTTTATTAATAATTTTATTCCTGAATATAAAACATACACAAAAAAAATAAGTACATTTTTTTTTACATATTCAATAAAAAAATTTGGTTGTGCTTGTTTTTTTTTAATGTAGGAAGTTTAAAAACTTCACAATTTGATTATAAAGATGTAAGAAAATTGGTTTTGTTCAGTTAAATAATAAAAATAAATAATTTAAGTACAAATTAAATTAAATATGAATATTCTAACAATATTTTTGCTTGTGACATTTTGATAATAAACTGATTTGAAATTAAATTTTTGTTTTATTAAACTGGTAACATTTTTTTATTATTAACTAGCTACTGCCCGCGATTTTATCTGATACATATTCTCCAAGCCGAAGTAGGATTAATCTCCTGTAGGCGGGACACTGGCTATGGCAATACGACGCGACGTGGTTTATAGGTTAAATCAAGTAAAACAAATACGTTAATAAAGTTTAAGATCTTAGAGAAAAAAGCCTGTTACTACTTACCCCTGTTACAACAAGCCCCTCGTTCCCCTAGATATAAAACTTGGAACTACTTTTGTTTTGGAATCGGTTAAACTATTTTATTGAAGTACCAGCCACACACTTATGCCATTATCAAAAACATTGCAGAAGTTTGTGGTTGACGGTTACCATTTACCATCAGGTGAGCTGTAAGCTCATTTATTTGACATGCAATAAAAAAATTGACAGTCTGAAAGTTAAACTCCCTAAAAATTTTAATATCTTCTATAATAATAATAATCTTTATTTGAAGGCTACAAATGGCCCAAAAAATGTTAGTATAACAAATAACTTGCAAGCTATGTTAGTAATTAAAATAAAAGTTTTTGTAAGTCGCTACTGTACCGCTCCATGCGAAACAGTACAGCGATTCACATACACACAATCGAGCCTGGTGGCGATCATATTCAGGACACTGTTGGAGCCCGCACCCGCAGCACCAGGGATGCCCACCACGCATTGTTGCGTAGAAGCAATTAATGAAGAACAATATGGAATTTTGATTGAAAAAGAAATAAAAAAAACTGTTTTAATTTTTTCATTTTATTGAGATTCTATCTAAAGTCGTCATACATCCGAAAACTTATTACTTATACTTATATTCTACTTTATACTTATGTAGTATTTTTATAGCTTTTTTCAGCTTTAATACAATAAAATAGTAACTAAATTTGACTTAAATACCGATGAAATCATATTAAGAAGATTTTAATGGTTTTTTGACATTGAATAGTACTAATAGTTTAGATGCCTAAATATTATGTTAAGATATTATTTTTTCATCTTTTTAATGGAAAATTGTTTAAGAAATATAATATTTTTGAGAAAAACTGAGTTAGTTGAATTTAATGGTAATACTAATATCAATCTTAAAAGCTGGTGGTTTTCATGAATTAAAAATAATAATTACTTATTGACATAATAAGATAGATAAAAGCTAAAGAAAAAAGAATTGAAAAACACAAGACAGAATACTCTACAGTTAAATCTTGAACACGTCAAAAATATTTTACAAAATTATTACATTTCAATATTAAAGAGGATTTTATTACACCCTGTATAAAACCAATTGGGGTCAAATAATTCACATTTAAAGGCAGACTTGGAAATGTTATATTTTTAATACTAATAGCTAATTATTAATTAAGTTTAAGCGTTGATAAGTGGTCCCCAAAACATTTTAGAGACTCTGGTCTCATCTTCCGTGTAGAAGAACTCTTTGCCCAGCTTCACGAACTCCTTTTGAGATAGCTTGCCATCCTAAAATGTAAAATAATATTAAGTTAAAGTAGATTTAATATTAAATGTAAATATATTACAGTGTAATCCCTACTAATATTATAAATGCGAAAGTAACTCTATCTATCTGTTACGCTTTCCCGCTTAAACCTCTCAACCGATTTTGATTAAATTTGGCATAGAGAATCTTTGAACCCTGAGAAAGAACATAGGCTACCTTTTAACTGAAAGTGACGCAGACAAAGTTATAATCTTTTTGGCTAGTCTTTTTATAAAATTGGAAGTAGATGCTTAAAAAAAAACATGATTGGTTCGTCTAAATCTTTCCTATCATATAAAGCTGAATAGTTTGTTTGTTCCCACCGAGTATGAGCTCATTTGAAAGGATAAGAACAAAACTTTTCGTATCGTCAAATTAAATCCAGTATGAACTTTTATTTATTTATTTATTGAGTTGTACCAACAAAGTAACACCAAAACACATACAAATAGAGAAGCAATCAAGGTACACATGAGTAAATGTCACTTAAATAATAGGTACAAACAGCATGCTAATACAGGGTGGCGCAATAGAACGTGCATTTTTAAAATAATTATTAAAAAATAAATACAAAAGGTATAGTTAAAATAAAACTAAGCAATTATTAAGTGATAACTGAAGTTTATTTTTTAAAAATAACATCATCTAAATGATGACCCTCTCTACGTTGGCACTCCTCTAACCGCAAACGGAAATTACCGAAAACTTTCTTAAGTAGTGCTGGTGTGATTGCTGCCATTTCACCACGAATATTCTCCTTGAGCTGACTGATGTTTCTCGGATTATTGGTGTAGACTTTGTGTTTGAGGTATCCCCACAAAAAAAGTCAGGAGGCGTCAAGTCTGGACTGCGCGGAGGCCATGGGATATCACCTCTTTTCGAAATCAGTTTGCTAGGGAACATCTGCTTCACAACCGCCATGAAGTCATTTGATGTGTGACTGGTAGCTCCGTCTTGTTGGAACCAAGTCCTAGAGTTCTTTATTCTTGAATTTTCAAGTTCTGGGGCCAAAAAACCTTCCAACATCGCAACATAGCGTTCGGTATTAACAGTGATGTTTTGCCCCCGTGCGTTTTCAAAAAAATAAGGACCAATTATTCCTTTGGCAGATATTGCGGTCCAAACTGTCACTTTAGGGCTATGTAACGGTTTTTGATGTTTGAGTCTGGGATTTTCACTATTCCAATAACGACAATTTTGGCGGTTTACGAACCCATTCATATGAAAATGTGCCTCATCAGAGAAAAGGATGTTTTCAAAATTTGAAAACCGATTGAGCATTTCATTAGCAAATGTGAGCCGTGCTATGAAGTCAGAGTCTTTCAATTCTTGAGTTAATTGCAGCTTGTATGGATGCAATTTAAGATCCAAGTTTAAAATTCGTTGCAAACTTCGTCGCGATATGTTTAGGACAGACGATCTCTTGCGAGTAGACATTTGTGGATCTTCTCGTACCGACTGCTTAACACTCTCAATATTGTCTTCGGTCCTAGATGTGCGTGGACGACCTTTCGCGTGTGGTTTAAACGTCGATCCAGTCTCTTCAAAACGCTTTATCCAGATTTTAATTAGGGGTTGTCCATTAATCACGTGAGGCTTGAAAGGGGGGAGAGGGGTTTGATAAAAATCACGAAAATAACACAAGGGGGAGGGGGGTGTAGTAAGATATCACGTGTATTTATTTTTTTAACAAATATTAAGCAGCACGGCGCGAAAATTTTAAGATACGTTGTAGGTACTAAAAATACACGTGATGTTGAGAAGGGGGAGGGGGGGTGGTCTTAAACCTCACTACGTATCACCGATGGGGGAGGGGGGGTTAAAAAATGCTAAAAAAAGATCACGTGATTAATGGACAACCCCTTAAATTAGCACTCGGAGCCTCCCTAATTTGCCGTACACCATACTCAGAACAAAATAGTCGCCTGACAACTACGTACGAACGAGAGTTTTCGTAAAATGCGCGCACGCAAAATGCGCGACGCTTCCCGTCGAAGTGACTCATAGTGACTAAAACTTTATGAACCGCGCTACCCAACGATATCGGTCTCCCCCCGCCCACGCCCCTTCTACCCCGCAAAAAAAGATGATGCACGTTCTATTGCGCCACCCTGTAGAACATCGGAATTAAAAGTTACACTAAGTATGAAAAAGAATAATAATTATAATTAAAAAAAACATGTCGTATGAAAAGTAAATCATTGAATTTTTTCATTTGTCATTTTGTCAAGACATTCGCATCATTATTTTGCAAATGCGAATATTCGTTACTCCTGTAACTGTAACACCCTTTACTGCCCACAGCTGGGCTCAGATCTCCTCAGCAGTATTTGTTAAGTTACACCCCTACTAGTAATGATTACCTACCCCGTTAACATCGATGACTGCAAACGCGATAGCCGCATGCTCATTGGACAGCCCCAAACATTCGAAGAACAACTTGAACTCACGTACAGATATGTAGCCTGAACGATCCTTGTCCACAGCCTGTAATAGAATAGAATACTAGTAAAATAATAATCTAGAAAACTCTGTGAAACGAATATATATTACTATCTCTCTCTTACACTCGAATCTATTCAGGAATGTTTTAGAAAAGGGTGAGTGAGACAGAGACATAGTGCTATCTCTGTCACATCATTCGTGACTATTCGTGAAGCGTTCAGAACAATGTGTGAATGAGACAGAGATATTGCTATCTCTGTCACTCACTCGATACTATAAACTTATTTAAACACTCGGGGTTGAACAGGTTCTTACCACGATATTTAATTAATTGAATGGTCCAAAAGCGAACGAGAAAGAGGGTAGTCAGATGTTTTTGCTCGTAAATCGACCCGCAGTACCAGTCTTCTCTTGATCATGACGTTTGCAACAACGTTGAAGTATCGAGACAACTCAATTAATTAAATATAGTTTTTTTTTTTTTATTGCTAGATAGATAAACGTTGTATGGTGGTAAGAACACATTCAAAATGCATGAAAGTATCACTCGATACTGTTCAGGAATGTTCTAAATAAGCGGGTGAGTGAGACAGATATCTTGCTATCTCTGTCACACCAATCGTGACTATTTTCAAATCTTTTAGAGCAATCTGTGAGTGAGACAGTGAAATATCGCTATCTCATACACACGATTCGAGACGTTTTGCAAAAATTCTAGAAGTCACTGTTTCTGCTGTATAAATAGGTGAGAAAAGTGATTGTGATGGGTTAAATAATTTAAAAAAGTAACGTTAACTTAACCCTTAGGGACAAGGCGTTAGGTCTTCAATTTAAAAAGCACCAAAAGAGTAAATTAAAAATTTCTACTTTCTCATCAACATTTCAATTACCTTAAACAAGTAAGGCAGCCAGCGATGCGCCTTCTTCTTAAGACTCTTATCATTAAGCACGTGGTGCATGTCCTCTAGATACTGCTCGACCGTCACGAAGTTGTACGGGTCTATGGCGCCCCACTGTTCTTCCCAGGTCATCTACAAATAATATTACAGTTATTAATCTATACTAATATTATAAAGGTCATGCATATTTTAATGATTTTTGGAACGAAGTGCCTTATCGCGCGTTATTGAAAGAGGGCTAGACGGAAATTCTTATGAAAAAGTTGACACGACACTTTTTTGTTTTAGGTGATTATCGCTAGATGGCGCTGTGATTAAAATCTTTTAAAACAATTCCTTATTTTGTTTTATATGATTAATGCTAGATGGCGCTGTGATCAAAATCTTTTAAAACACGTTCCTTATCGCCCGTAAAAAAATAGGAAAAAAAAAATATAAGATATGTATCTTTAAATCGAAAGGAACTTCGTTCCATCCGGGTGTTCCTTGACACCTCTCAAGTTTTTTATTAATTCTCACCACAAACATGAAAAAAGAAAACTTTAAAGTGAAATTTGCACTCATCAGAATTACTAGTGAAAAGATGGTCTGAAGTGAAGGACGATATGATGATTTGTAGTGTGACAGATGTATGATGAATGAAAGATAGAAAGGAGTGGAGAGAGAAGACCTCAGACCCCAGCTAAATGGGATAAGGTAGGTATAGTGAAACAAAGATCAGTAACTATTTAATAAAAAAATCGGACACATTATTTCTTGTATTTTTCAACACACTTGTGCCCAAAATGTTGTAATTAACTTAAATTCAACCCACACTTATTTCTTAAACTGTAGTGCTTTTCTACAACAACAAAACAAGTTCAAACTCACCTTAATAATTTCAGTAAACTCCTTCGCCTGCTTGTCATCTAGATGACCAAGAGACTTGAATCTATCAGCAAATAAAAGAAAGTCGTTGAATGAGATCAGACCATCTTTGTCGACGTCCAATATGTTGTGGACTGTACGCATTTTGCGACGCCAGAACTCGGACTGGAAATAAAAAAATATAATGTAAAATTTTATTAAATTAGTTTCAAACAGAAAAACACTTTTTTCTATTGCCATGTAGACAAATGACCGGCTGTTCAAACCTCGGTTGAAGAAAGACTAAAGGCATGCGCACGGTAAATTAGCCCAAACACAACGGGTCTATCTTGCTTAGTTCTTAGTACAAAAGTTCCTATGACCACCTTCCGAATCCATCATCAGACCGGGAAGTTTCTCAAATTTAGCATGTAAGATTTCACCTATACTTACATAGTTACATCCATTACAAGCTAGTATAAAGCTTGTAAAATTATACCTACCCAATCGTAACCCTTGCATTCAGTATCAGAGTCCGAATCAGAATCAGACTCCTGTTTCCTCCAGAGAAAAGGGAGATGAAACTCCAGCTTTCAAATAAAATGGATAGTCTTTTAAATCTGTTGGTATCCATAGATATTTAAATAAAATTAAATGGATCAAAGTTCTGATGCAGAGGCTTCGGCGGGCGTCTACGGGCTGTTGACGATTTAAAATTTTCAATCATGCAAACTTGTTACATTGTCAAATTTAGCTTGTAAGATTTCACCTAAACTTACATAGTTACATCCATTACAAGCTACTAGTATAAAGCTTGTAAAATTATACCTACCCTATCGTAACCCTTGCATTCAGTATCAGAGTCCGAATCAGAATCAGACTCCTGTTTCCTCCTATCCGTTTCCGGTCGGCCATGTTGTTTACTGTAACACCGTCTTAACGCGTTGTAAGGAGATTCCGTGATGTCCCGGACTTCACACTTAACGTGGCGGGGTCTCTCTTCCAGATGACACACGGAGCCGTTGCAAGTCGGCTTGGTGTGGATTAACTGAAATTAAAAAATGTATTATTAATTTAAGTTATTTTAAAGAAGAAGAATAATTTAATTAAAAATAACTTTTAAATACGAGTTTTTAAGATCCTGGATATTATGTAGAAATTGTACTAGCTAATACAAGTAAAACGAGCCCAAACACGACTGGTTTATCTTGTTTAGCAGAAGAGCTCCTATGACCTTCCGAATCCATCATCAGATCAGCGCCAATTATTGCATTAGTTAGTTTTTACGTAGGTAACCCAACATCCATTTATGAACACAAACTTTCTTATTCATTTTATTTTCGCTTTAATAACTTTATTTAGCCTGATCTTTCAACCAATTCGTAATTGACACAGAACCTTTGTCTGCAAGTCACCTCTCGACCAATAAGACTTATAACAACTGTCCAGCCGGGGTTAATATCTTCATAAATTTATCATAATATAATGTGGTCTGTGTATATAATGTTGATACGGGTCAACGTGTATGTGATAATGCGTTCAATCACCTCATGTGTGCATGTGTGCAGTAAAACTGTTAGGGCTGCATTTTCTACAATTTGAATTTATAAAATGGGCATAAAAAAAATTTTTGGAGAACGATAGTGTGTATATATGTTGTTACTGTGAGAAAGTGAGAAGGAGAAACTCCAGCTTTCAAATAAAATGAATAGTCTTTTAAATCTGTTGGTATCCATAGATATTTAAATAAAATTAAACGGATCAAAGTTCTGATGCAGAGGCTTCGTCGGACGTCTATGGGCTAATGACGATTTAAAATTTTCAATCATGCAAACTTGTTAGATAACAATGACACGATTTAGAAATACAAGCAACTCCATCTAGAAATGACATTGTGGTCTGTCTGTACCGATTGTATTGGAACGAAGTTCCGTATCGCGCGTTATCGAAAGGGTACTAGACGGAAATTATTATGAAAAAGTTGTCACGACACTTTTTTTGTTTTAGATGATTATCGCTAGATGGCGCTGTGATTAAAATATTTTATAAAACAATTCCTTATTTTGTTTATATGATTAATGCTAGATGGCGCTGTGATCAAAATATTTTATTATAATTCTCACTAATTAATCGAAAGGAACTTCGTTCCACCCGGGTCTCCCTTGACACCTCTCAAGTTTTTTATTTATTTAAATAGATTGTGTAAGTCAGTCAGATTGTATGTTGCCAACCCTAAGTAATGCAAACCTCATGTTTATGTAAAACGCATTGCATTAGTTGGCAAAACATTGTTTATCGATGAAAATGCGTAAACTGATCGTTTCAAGGTTTTTTTATAAAATAGAATACCTACAATGACACATTGAGCAATACCGTCATTTATTGTGTGGCATATATCGACTCTATCTTATCTGATTTAACTTGCACTGAATGTAACTGGCGGAATGCAACACCATTGGCTAAAAACGGTGAAGGAAAACATCGTGAGGAAACCTGCATGTCGGAAAAGGGTTCTAAAAATCCTTTGAAGATATGTGAAGTCCCCAATCCGCACTAGGCAAGCGTGGTGGACTATGCCTAACCCCTCTTCTGAGGAGACCTGAGCCCAACAGTGGAGAGTAATAGGTTGGTACAGGTACAGGAATGTAACTAAGTACCTATGTAAGTTCGAGCAATCTTGCTTGGTAAATTTGATTAACTTCCCGGTTTCCGATTGGGCAGTCTACGACTACATTATATTCAGGATCTTAGAAGCTTGTATTAAAAAATTTGAGAGGTGTCATGGGACACCCGAATAGAACGAAGATTAAAAGATATCTTATAATTTTAAGATTTTGATCACAGCGCCATCTAGCGACAATCGTCTAAAACAAAAAATTGTCGTGACAACTAAAAAAGTGTCGTGACAACTTTTCGTAAGATTTTTTTCCGACTATCCCCCTTTCGATAACGCGCGATAAGGAACTTCGTTCCAAAAGTTTCCTTTAAATAAATTATTGTAATAAAATATTATTACGTCCACTTTAACAGTAACGCTTTGATTATTAACTTGTCTGCAACGCTTGGCGGGCTTCATTAGTAAATAATAATGATTTTTTTAACTAAGTAGTTGCCCTTTGGTACGATAAGGACGGACATTCACTTGCGGCTGCATCGTATCTATTTATAACTTTCAAGGACTGTACGCTGCATTGGTCTTTCGATAATAATACGAGTAGTAAACAAGGAACGAAACAACATTGTGTTTCAACTTTTACGATTAAAATTTAATTAATAAGTAATGTTATAATTATGGGTCTAAAGTTTATCACGGTAATTATTAAAGTTAAAAATACTGTGACAAAAGTTATCAGATATTTATATTTTATTCCTTTACGTTATGTCGTATACAAGGGTATAACAAAAAGATGTATCATCATCAGCCTATAGACGTCCACTGCTGGACATAGGCCTGCATCCAGTGACCTCCCGCGATCTTGACCAGATCGTCGGTCTATCTTGTGGGGGGTCTACCAACATTGCGCCTACCGGTTCGTGGCCACCACTCCAGAACTTTTCGGCCCCATCGGCCATCCGTTCTTCGCACAATGTGTCCTGCCCATTGCCACTTCAAAGATGCAATTCTTTTTCAATTCAAAGCTTCTTATCTTACTATAATGCAAAGTAATTTAGATTTTACCTATCTACTTGTAGATTTCCGTTACAACATAAATTTAAAGACAAAATGGGATTTTGTTCTCTTTATTGATAGTAGAGTTAGTTTTCTTGTGTGACGCAGACGAAATGGCGCAGATCAGCTAAACTATAACCTAAAATTTTTAGTCGATTAAATTGTTTACCTAACACAACATGAATTATATTAATGCATGTTTTACTAATATTTTGTCTATGTCGCTCAATATCCGTGTCAATACAGTTTTCCTGTTTATTTTCATATTATTTACATATCATTATTTATTTATTGATAACGTAAACATATGTACTATATTATTTATTATGATTGTAAACTACAGTTTGTGAAATCTTGCGTTGAATTAGGTCACGTTGAGAGGTTTTTGAACTCTGTTATCAGATTTATATTTTTATTGGAAGACTAGCTGGCCAACACAACTTCGTCTGCGTCACATAAGAAAATTTTCTCACCGTTTAAACCTTCCCTGGACTTCTACGAATATTTCAAGATTAAAATAAGCCAAATCGATTCAGTCATTCTCGAGTTTTAGCGAGACTAACGAACAGCAATTCATTTTTATATATAAGAAGATAGATAAATGTGACTACGGTCCATCTGATGGTAAGTAAGTATCGCTCATGAGGTTAGCAAGTTGTGTCTTATGTGTAAACGCGTAGGTAATGCCGCGATTCTTAATTACCTGGCCAAGTTCCAATGCACGTAAATGACAACTGGTAGGCCAACTGTCAAACGGTGTTTCACACAGTTTCAATGTCGGCCAATGCATATGAAATCCCCGTTTACTTTTTTTTTATTGCTCTGTAGGCAAGCGAGCTAACGGGCCACCTGATCGTAAGTGGTTACCGCCTACCTTTAAGGCCATTCTTTAAGCCTCGTTTGAAGAAGGACAAGTCATAGCGCTCGAGAAACACCGCAGAGGGGAGCTCTTTCCCTAGCCGGATGGTGCCCTGACATTGCAGAGAATCACGAGCGACAGTAATCGCTTACCATCAGATAGGCCGTGAGCTCGTTTATCTGCAACTAGGTGACCCGCGCAACTTCGTCTGCGTCACAGAGGGATACAACATAGCCTATAGCCTTCCTCGATAAATGAACTTTCCAACAGTGAAAGAATTTTTCAAATCGGACCAGTAGTTCCTGAGATTAGCGCGTTCAAACAAACAAACTCTTCAGCTTTATAATATTAGTATAGATAAAAGAACCTAAAACTTCCCAAGTATCTTGTTACCAAGCATAAAACACTTCGACAACTGGCCCAAAAGTGAATAAACCCATAACCAACTTGCAATTTCGTTCATATCAAAACAATTGATATGATTGTTTCAAAGGAAGTGTATTTATTTGATGAATTAAAGATGGGGCCGTGTAACAGTGTCATTGGTTTGTTATTGTCGTTGACAATTGACCGGAATATCAAGGTCATTATAGAATTAGAATAAAACTGTTTACATGATGTGTTAGTCTGAAAGCATATTTTGCCTTTTTACTTTTGGAACGAAGTTCCTTATCGCGCGTTATCGAAAGGGGGCTAGATGGAAATTTTTATGAAAAAGTTGTAACAACACTTTTTTTGTTTTAGATGATTATCGCTAGATGGCGCTGTAATTAAAATCTTTTAAAACAATTCCTTATTTTGTTTTTTATGATTAATGCTAGATGGCGCTGGAATCAAAATATTTTATTTAAGTTATAATAATTATTATAACTTAAAAAAAAAAAAATATTACAATTCCCTCACTAATTAATCAAAAGGAACTTGACACTTGAACTTCCGGGTGTCCCTTGACACCTCTCAAGTTTTATTTTTTTAATTTGTACTGGATGTAGCTAGGTAATGGATTTTGCAAGCTAAAGACAAAGTTCCCGGTGTCCGATTGAGCTGAGATTTTGCACGCAGATGTATATCGCGTGACAATGCAATAATATGACAAAATGGCGCTGATTTGATGATGGATTCGGAAGGTGATCATTGGAACTCTTGTGCTAAACAAGATAGACCCATCGTGTTTGGTCTCGTTTTACTTGTATTAGCTAGCACTCTACTACTACATGATATCCTTATCTTAAAAATCTTGTATTTCAAAGTATTCTTTAATTAAATTATTTATGTTACAACGTTCTCTTTTACGAACAAAAACAAAACTTGATCAACTATAGGATCACCTTGAGAGTTTCATTAAAATAAAACCATTTGTAACAATATGCAGCGTGTGTTGCTTAGTCGTAATCTACGTCCTACTTAAACGAAGGGAGTAGGGTTGCCGAATTGATTAATTATTAATGTAAACATTGGTTTTATATGATGGGTTTGTCAGCCATTGATACACCTACTATTAGTTTTTTATAAATTAATATCCACTTCGTCATTAACACGTTCGCCGCTGAACGAGGACTAAATGATTCCTTCTGTAACTTTCTTGTGGTGCGGCAAGGAAAACGTGAACTTCTCTGCGGTGCGTAGAGCATAACTTTGTTAAAGGAGGAGGGGTCTAATATACCGCGTGTCGCCCTGTCATGTCGTCCGGTCATGGTGCGGATAACACCTCGTATCGCAGTGAACATGTTAAATGCATTGGAATTGTAGAATTTGAGAGTGTAATGTCTGATCCAGATTTTGTTATCTGGCTGTGAAATTAACTCCCCTCGGTTTTCCCGAGCGCTATGATTTGTCCATCTTCAAAGGAGATTTGAAAGGAGGCCTTAAAGCTAGATAGCGTCTCCTAATATTGCAGAGGTCTTTGAGCGCATACTGTGACACCCTGCCCCTGTTAAGAATATTGCCGACTTCAGCAACTGTCTTTGAAATCTAGTGCAGTCAATTCAGGCTAATTTTTCAACTAGAGAGGTTGTCCGTAAAATCGAGATGAATAATTTCCAATTTATTCTAAAAGTATATCCTAATCTTTTTAATTAAGTGTGTAATATAAAACCTTTTTTTTAAAGACGTTTTTCACTAGGCAGTACGATCATGGCCCATTGGCTTGCTTGCCTACATGGTATTAAAAGGTCTAAAGAGACAGCCCTAATAAGAACTAACGCGTTAAGAAAAGCATGGCCGCCGGTCGTTGACACGAAGGCCCTTCGTGGCCCTAACACGTCGTTGCATAACTAAAATTATGTCCGCATTTAACTTGTTTATTCTGTAAGATATTAATGTTATCTATTTACAACTTAAATAGTTACATAACAAAACGTAGCTTTTAACTTTTTTAAATGGATTTCAAAAAAGGATCGCAATAGTTAACGCTTAATTCGATTCTTTGGGAAGCTTACTGGGTAATATTTTTTTTTCAAAAACAACCTATTCTTTTCTACTAATTTCTACTTACTACATGAACCATTGTTTTGGGTAAACTGATTTTCTTTGTGCTCCTTTTGCAATGTTTTATGATTTTATTTTCAATTTATGAATATCTTCGACGACTTCGGTTTAAGACCAATTTATTTTAGAAATTGAGTAGGCAGCCTCACGTAATTTGAATGAAGTACGAAATGGTTCCGATCTCGATTGGTAATCATAATTTCAAACATTACAGTAAAGTGGGTAATGTCAGTTCGACCTACATTAGCTTGTCTATTCTGCATTCACTGCGTTTATCATAGTTAGCGACTAGCTAGTTGAAGTTTAAACTTAATTATGTATATTCTAGTAATTTTATAGGTTTTGTGTTGTGATTTTCTGTTCATTATAAACTACGGGAGGTGTCTTTTTTATTTCAAGATACTATGAACTCTTAGTTTTGTGGTTAGCAAAGTAACATCAGAAAAATTTTCGGTCAGTTTTCATTTTTATTTTCAAATCTAAAAAATATTCGGTTTGTTTTTTAGTCAAATTGGAATCATTTCAAGTTTCAGAATTAAAAGTAATCTCAAAAAGTTAAGGAAGACAGAACATAATATTAAGGAAAATAAATGTTTAAATACTACTTTTTTAAACGGAACTCTGGAACCGGTTTTTTTTTTTAGTTGGAGGAAATCACCGGATCGGGGTATGTGGGAGTTGAACCGCACTAAAACCTCCAACCGCTCACACTCAGCGTCCGAACCCCGGCTGAGGCCAGAACCCAGCACGGGGTTTGGAGGGACGACGCGACGCGTTACGCCATCGGCATTCTTTCCCGTCGCGCACTCTGGAACCGTAGTGAGTTTAAAATAGTTAACCAAAATGTTTCCCAATTAATTCGTTTCAAACGTTGTTGTTGTAAAGGGCATAAACCTTCGTGGCCGATAGGTATTGTTTGTTACAATATTGCCCTTGAGAGTTATTATCATTTGTTTATTACGAGCGGCCATTTTGGTCTATGTTCCATTCATAGATACTTATGGAGGATTAGGTCCGTGGGTTTTGTCACGTAAGCAAGCTGATGTGGTACTTTAACATCTGGTAACTATAGCAAAGTCATGTGAAATAATGCACATTTATAAAATTTGTTGTAAATAAACCATTTTTAGAAAACGCCAAAGAATTAATGCTATGTCCGTCTGTATTAAAAAGTGTTGTTTTCTACGATGCATCGCTAATTATTTATACATTCATCAATATTCATGTTGCACTTTTCTATCCATTCATCTTCTCTTATATATATAAAAATGAATTGCTGTTCGTTAGTCTATTTACTACATGCATATTGTCTCGCCTGAGAATAATTCCAAGATAACCTTTATCACACCCTCGCGTCCGTTGGTCTAGATTTAAAACATGAGCTAGTTTCAGCTCTTCGTGCATAACTTTAGGTCTAAAATCCTTTGCAAGGTATCAAGGAGGTGACAGCCATTCGTTTACAAATTGCTCGATCAATTTGACCATGTCATCATTTAAAAACGATGCAATTTGAGTTGCAATTATTTATTAAACATTCTAAACAAAACAGTTATTGTTGGGTTGTTTTTATCGGAATTCTATTTTTAGAATCTTCAATGCAACTTATGCAAGTTGAACCAAACTTTGAAGAAATAGAAGTATAATTTAAATTACTTTATCTTTAAGCTGCTAATTTTAGATACAGAGTTTATCTTTTGAAAAAAAAACTAAGGAGATCTCGCTTGAATGAGCACAATAATAAACTTATTCAGACACTCGCGGCTTTCTATAATACTTTCATGCATTTTTAACGGGTTCTTACCACGATATTTAATTAATTGAGTTGTCTCGAACAAAACAGTCACTAAGGGTTCATGCTCAGAGAGTCTTATAGATACAGTGAGTGTGGTGTGTCGAGAAGTGAGTTCGAGTTCCAGTGGTGCGACCCAAAAGCGAACGAGAAAGAGGGTAGACAGATTTGTTTGCTCGTAAATCGACCCGCAGTATCCAGTCTTCTCGTGATCATGACGTTTGCAACAACGTTGAAATATCGAGACAACTCAATTAATTAAATATCGTGGTAAGAACCCGTTAAAAATGCATGAGAGCACAATAATTTTAACAATTGTACCGTGAAGTCTATTTATTCTTGCGTTTCGGTTAGATGAGTAAAACAACGCATAACAGTTTAAACTTTGAAAGTATGACTTGAGACGATAACCACAAGTCAACCACTCGTCTGGGTACGTCAATTCTCGGTTGATGGCAAAACTTATCTTATAAAAATGCTTTTCTACACAACATGCTGAATTAAATTTTTAATTAAACGTAACATTTTGTCGTTCTTTATTATTTAACTACGCTGATATTATTTTTGATAAAAAAATATCTCCGTAAAATAGAATATGAGACGATAATAAAATGTAAACAAAACAAGTTTTCGAACTAACGTCACCTCGTGCTCAATTTTGGCTCCTGTAACATAAGGAAACAAGCCAATTTTGACGCAGTTTCCAGTTGGTTAAGAGAGTCTGCAAACTAATATTGAAGCTATTACTATAACCAATACTACTGACTTTATGAAAAGGCAATGAAGATCTGAAATAAGAAAGAGCATCGTCTACCGGGAATTCTGTGTTCAATGAAAAACCTAGAACGATACTTTTCCCACTATATAAGTTGCTTTCTCTCGTACGATATGAAAGTAGAAAAAGTACTATTTGCTTCGTTTCCTATTTCTAAATACACTGAGAGTTCCCTTTGATTTGAAACATGTAAACTGTGCTGTATCTGTTTGACATAAGTGATTTTACACAATATGTATTTTAAAAGCACCACGCGGTCTTTTCCGTGATCTATTTTAATTTGATCTGTTTTTGTTTATTTATTTTTTGAAATAACAATCATGACCTTTTTGTTTGTTAATTATAATTACTACGGTTGTTTGAATTAATGACACTGATAAAGCGTGAGTTTTTGAATTCGTAAAACAAGTTGCTGCTCACTTGACGTTAAGCGGATTCTATTGGCCATAGACGTTGGCTGTATCATTGTCTATGTAGTAAAATCGATTGGTCACATAAAGTTGAAGCTAATGGGACTATTGCTTTAGCATAAAAATGTTGAATAACGGAATTATTATAGACAGACGGGCAAGAAAATGATCCTTTTAAAGTAGTTTTACAGTATGCAGGAACCCAGTGGATGCTACCTAAATCTTCATTTCATGGTTCATCCATCCATGGTAAAAAAAACCGCCTGTTTACGTTACCTCAACATTAACGGTATATTTTCATCTTTAATATTAAACTTGTATATTGTAATTTAAATTCAATGAAGGTGATCGTGTTTCGCTTGCGTGCCCAATGCAACAAAATGCATTTACACTTGCAAGAACAGATGTCGTTGACTTTTCGACCTAAATAGGGACTTAATACTTAAACATACCTTATTTTTGACACTGGTAACAGATATAGCGGCATTCCTCTCGAAATTAACAACGGAACGAAGTCCCAAACGCACCATAGAGATCGCCATATTGAAGTTCAAAACACAATTTTAAAACGAATTCCTATTTCGAAATCACTTTGATAGCCATCGGACGCGTTAACAATGTTTAAGTTGTGTAGTTTGTAGTGTACACGAAAATCGACTGGTTCGAATTGTTGGTTGTCGCTTGGTTTTATTCCGGTGAGCGGGGAGTAAGAGGGGTGTTGTTTTCAACCGGCGTCGGCGTGGTTTGGTGTCAACATGGTGCATAAGGAGAATGCAGCGGTTGCAGCGCTGTATTTAGTTACATATCTCTGGTAATGATTATCAGTTGTGGTGTACAAGCTATGCAACGAGGTGTGATCTGTTTTTGTTTATTTCAGTGGAAACAGGGATACCGAAGTTTAAAAAAAATACCCGAAATCAGAAAGCCCTCTTAATTCTCCCTTAGGTCACAATAGATCGTCTTATTGCCTAATGTACCTTTTAGCATCCTCTGTTTCACCATGGAGTTGATATGGACCATAGTCTAGATTCCGTAACAACCCATTACTGCCCACTGCTGGGCTCAGGTGTCCCCCGAAGAGGGGTTAGGTATAGTCCACCACGCTTGCCTAATGCGGATTGGGGACTTCACATATCTTCAAAGGATTTTTAGAACCCTTTTCCGATATGCAGGTTTTCTCACGATGTTTTCCTTCACCGTTTTTAGCCAGTGGTGTTGTGAATAATTGCACATAAATCTTTTTCATATTAATATTTAGAGGTACAAGCCGGCCGGTTTTGAAACCACGACCTCCCATACGGAAAGCAAGCGCTCCAACCACTCGGCCACCACTACTAGATTCATAGCACCCTTATTTTAGTTGGAGGATATACCCAGCAGCTCCACGTGTTGAACCACACTAAAACCTCCAACCACTCACACTCAGCATCCGAACCATACTTGGCATGTATCGTCGCGACGTCCCTCAAAAGATTATACATCTCGCCAAAAATATATCGCATTACAGCTAGTAAACTTTTGCACTTGGATACTAAAACTTAAGTCCATCTCTTCGGTCTCTCGTCGGTGTTTCCCGAGCGCTATGACTTACTTATCCTTATTCAAACGAGGCTTGAAGAGAGTCCTTAAGGTAGGCCGTAGGTAGCGGCCCCGGTGTCTTCTGAAAATAAGGTCCATGAGCGACGATAACCGCTTACGATCAGGTAGCCCGATAGCGCATCTGCCTACGAGGCAATAAGAAAAACTTACCACGAGGCTGGCCATCAGATCTTTAGTCATTTAAAATCAAATTATTCAACTTGTTGCACACATCACATCGCTTTAAAGCGCAACAACGCTGCATTTACAAACACAAGTAAACAAAGTATTCTTAAACTTAATTTGGACCTTAAAAGCACACAGCAACATTAATAAAAGTAAAGATTAACACACTATTGTTGTGCTATTGTCAATTTTAGATAATATTTGTTTGTGTGTACGCTTGCCACCACACGTAGACTAGTAATTTAGGTTAATAACTTCATTTGCTTGTCCCTTAAGTTAAATTATCATTAAAAGTCAGTTATTATAATGATAACGCGTTGTCGTTTTTCCTTATTTAATTATAATTAATGTAAATGTTGTACGGGTAGATACGCACGTAGCACATTTTTTGTAGGGTAAGATTGGGGTGCATTTTTTTGGATGTTGTTACCTGCTGTGGGTGATTTCATTTTTTCTGTGATATTTTTACACTCCTTAATACCATCTATTTAAGGTTTAATTAACTATTTAGAACTGCATTTGTTTCAAACATCAAGAAATCCTATCCAAGTAAAAAGTACTAAGTATTTCTTCAGGTGAGGCTTGATGTTCTTAAAAGTTGGTCGTAGGTAGCGAACCTGCAGTGTCTTCTAATATTGCAGAAGTCCAAAAACGACTGTAATCAAACCTTCAAATCAGGCAGTCCCTTGGCTTTTCTACCTACACGACTATAAAAAAACCAGGTAGGTAAGCTAGGTAAAAAGGTAGAATAAAAAAGAGAGATTAAGTCCTGTATGGGAGGTGATGGGTAATAACCCCACAATGCCCTAGCATTGCAGAGTTTCATAAGCGACTGTTACCATTTATCATTAGGTGGACCGAAGGCTCGTTTATATAATGCAATAAAAATATTTACAAAATTACAAATTAATTAACTTCGAACTTCCTACAGACAATAATTCGTGGAATTGAAAACAAAACTACGTGTAGTTTTACGTATTGTTAATTATCTTTAAATTATAAATAGTTTTGTAATAGCTAATCTTAGGTAATAAGTTCCAACGCATTAAGAAACTTCCAACAAACCTTTTAATATTCCTTCATTTACTAATATATTCAACTTTCACTTGCACCTTATTTACCTAACAAGTGTGTGTACGGTACTTGGTTATTGGAATGAAGTTCCTTATCGCGCGTTATCGAAAGGGGGCTAGACGGAAATTCTTATGAAAAAGTTGTCACGACACTTTTTTTGTTTTAGATGATTATCACTAGATGGCGCTGTGATTAAAATCTTTTAAAACAATTCCTTATTTTGTTTTATATGATTAACGCTAGATGGCACTGTGATCAAAATATTTCAAAGAAATAAATTTTTATTACAATTCCCTCACTGATTAATCGAAAGGAACTTCGTTCCATCCGGGTGTCCCTTGATACCTCTCAAGTTTTTTTTTTATTTACGCTATCTACATAATGCCTAATATAGTATGTACTCACTTTGAAAAAGACAAGGTTATAAATATTGTTTGGATATAAGGGTATAAATGATTTAATTAATGTTTTGATTGACTTTATTACAATTAATCAAGAAACTTGGACGGACTTGCATCACTTACAGATAATCATGAATGACGGTAACCGCCTACAATTTGGTGGGCCGTAAACTCGTTCACCTGACTTCTTAGTTGTATTATATACACCACCTTAGCATAGCATATATACACCATAATATAAGCTATGCTAAGATTGTAAATATCCCCTAAGCATAGATACATAATTGTGAAGTCGTGGTGACCGAGTGGTCGAAGCGCTTCCTTCGGAACATGAGGTCGCGGGTTCAAATCCGGCCGGCTTGTACCTCTAAATCTAAATGTGAAAAAGATTTATGTGCAATTTTTCACAACACCACTGGCTAAAAACGGTGAAGGAAAACATCGTGAGGAAACCTGCATGTCGAAAAGGATTCTAAAAATCCTTTGAAGATATGTGAAGTTCCCAATCCGCACTGGGCAAGCGTGGTGGACTATGCCTAATCCCTCTTCTGAGGAGACCTGAGCTCAACAGTAGGCAGGATTGGGTTGGTACAGTACAGTATAGATACATAGCCTCGTCGATTTTGACTGTCTTCTGACAAATCTTGCAATATTCTAGTAGACAGATATGATTACCTACACTATCCCTCCGTGAGAACAGCATAGTATGAATCTTGCAACATCACGATAACATTTTGAGAACCTCGAGTTTATTGACTTGTTGCACAAGAAGCATTCGTTTGTCGAATCTAAGCTATAGGAGTATGATATCTATAAGTTAAATCATTTTATAGCCACATCTAAGAAACAAAAGGAGTAAACCCTCTTTAAACGAGGTTTAAGATAAGTCCTGTGTAGGTAGGTGATGGACAACGGCCCCTCGTTTCCCTGGCATTATGTATTATTGTTAAATTCATTTTAAAAAAATGTTATATTACGAAAAAAACTGCTGAGTTTCTTGCCAGTTCTTCTCAAGACGGTGGCTTAAATTTAATTAATTGTTTTGTCTCCGAACTGGTGGTAGCTTTTAAATTTTGACGTCGACAAGAATGAGCACATCATCAATGTTGAAAAGAAAATATTTCATTTCATTGCATTGTAGAGGTTCATGAGCGACGGTAACCGCTTACCTTCAGGTGAGACGTAAGCAAGTGTAGTGTCGTAGTTGCTCTAAAAATAAAAAATATAAAAAATCACTAAACTGATTAGTTTTCTGGTGTACAATAGAAGTAAAAGATTCTATTTCGTTCGTAGTTTGGCCTATTTTTGAGTTGGCTCTGATTTAGACGTGCGATGTGACTCTTTATCTCAGAAAACAATGAATTGAGAACATCATTTTTAGAGGTCAGTTAATAAGGTAATACTGCAGAACCCAAGCGAAAACTGAATCTTTTATAAATTTTCACTGATCCATCGCAGTGTGTAAACATAAAATTTAAAGTATAACTCAAAACTTAAAATGAAACCCATATATTTAAATATAATTTTATTTACAAACAGTACTTATAATAGTTATAATCTTAAATGTGTAAATAATATAAATATGTGTACATAAATACTACGCATGAGTGGATACTTTAAAATCATTTAGCTCCTAAATTAAATAAAAATTTTATACCTGTTATGGTTGTTGTGAAATGTCGATTTATGAAATTTTTACTATTTAAACAAAATTGTTAGGTTTTTTACTGGATTTCAAAGAAAGATGGGACATTTCGACTGAAGTCAGCTGCATCTCTATACAGGGTGGATCTGTAACTTTGGACAATCTGACGTGGGGTGAATGACCTGTGGAAATACAACTTAGCACCATTTTTATTTTTTGGATCGATTAAACTTTTTTTCTGACATTGTATGGAAAACGTACGACTATCGTTGCGGACTTCCATACTATGATGAATTTTTTTTTTATCCAATTCCTAAAATAAAAGTGGTTCTAAGTTGTATTTCAACAGATCATTCACCCCACGTCAGATTGTCAGATCTGTATTTTACCTACACTAGATCTTAGGGGGTATTTCCCTCTCCCCACTAAATAATTGAAACCCCCCGCAAATTATCTTCAAAACGATAGGTCGTGGACCCATCAAAAGACTCGCAACCATAATCGTAAATAGGTATGTATGGTATGGTTGTATGGCATGTGACACAGTCAGAAAAAAATATCAAACGTTTTCAAATATGTCAAATATGAAAACGTTTAATATTTTCTTAAAATGGTTAAGTTTTATTTCGATATTTACTCCACTTCAGCTTGTCTGTCAATATTTTTTCCATAATTTACATAAACAAATCACTTAAATAACTACTGTATCAATAATAATTCAGTTTTACAATATCCACTCAAGCGATTTGGAACGTATTCAGATCACGCCTTCTTGTACTCAATCCTTTCCACTTTGACCTCATCTCCGAGCAATTTGTAAACATATGTGACTACGTTCGAGCTTTGTATGTCCATCAGAACAAATGATGGGGTCGGATCTCTGGAAAAATAAGGTGTTTTGGGTTATGTTTCTTAATTAGCATTTGTGTGTAGTTTTTGTGTTTTTTAGAGGCGTGGATGTACATTTTTGTTAAGGAAAGCAAAAAGTAGGGTACGAAAAAGAATGAACTTCTGATTTGATATAAATTCAAAGTGTTAAATAAAAAACTTGAGAGGTGTCATGGGACACCCGAATAGAACGAAGTTCCTTTCGATTAAAAGATATCTTATGATTTTTTTCCTAACGTAACGCGCGATAAGGAACGTGTTTTAAAATATTTTGATCACAGCGCCATCTAGCGATAATCATCTAACACAAAAAAAGTGTCGTGACAACTTTTCGTAAGATTTTTTTCCGTCTAGCCCCCTTTCACAACGCGCGATAAGGAACTTCGTTCCAAAATTTAATTTAATACTGCATTCAAACTTTTGTCGTAAATTGCTTGGTTTGTTAGAAAAACGAACTAACAAAATCGGAAAAAAATGTATTGTATTTTACCTAATGATGTCAATTGAAGGACCATTTACGTATGCAACGTATAACCAGCTCTTCTAGGGCACAATAACTCAATTCTAATGTAGGGATTGAAATTTTTGAAACCTTTACTCAAATAAAACTAAAATTACTAACCTGTACAAAGGACTGTAAGCACCAGTCGCAGATCCAGGGTTGATATAAAACTTATTCTCATGTTCGTAAGCTTCAAATCGGTGTGTATGCCCAGATATCAGGATGTCCACGTCCACCTGTCTCTGTATCATCGCTAGTGACTCCTCGTCACCCCAGGGAACCACTTGGTGACCGTGTATGAGACCTATTCGGAACTGGCCTACTGTTACTACTTTCTGTTCGGGGTATGTTGCGTTCTGGAAATGGAGATTTTAGACGAGGTTATTTTAAATTAGGTGAGTGGCTTTGAGTGCGTCAAGTGAGGTTTTGATACTTACTTGTGGTGTAAGTGCAGAAAATTATGTTTTTTGTGATATCATATTGGAAACCTCTAAAATGATTAGTGTTTCATACAGACCTAGCCTAGTGCGGGGGCCATTGTTGAACTCCTTATGTAAATTAGTTTTATTTTTTAAAATAAATTATTTGTAAATATTTGTATCTGTATTTCTCTAATATTCAGGGTGGAATTTTGAGATGCAATGGAAGTACTGTTAGAATGTCAGTCATGCAATCACTTTTTGAAACCAAGGAATAAAGGAGGGGACTTGTTACAAAAGATCTGATTAGGTCGAAGTATCAGGTGACTACAGTCACCTCCCCAAAAACATAGATAGATAGATAGACTGTTAGAATGATTTTACCAAATTTTGCTCTAAGAAAACATTCCTTCATTGTTTTTAGGTCTTTAGTAATGTTTGGAAATAGTCAAAAAACATCCAGAAATCAAGCCTAAAGATAGTATAATAAATTTGATTTCAAATTAGTATTTAATGCATCCACCTAAAAACAACTACCTAATATATGAAAACCGTCGCCCATGGACCTATGCACTATCAAAACTACTAACAGTAAAATATACAAACCTCATCGAAATCCCCTCGTACGACATGTACATCGCTAGCCAAAGTCTTCAAATAATCATAACTCTCTTTGGTACATAAGTTCCCCGTACACAGAATATGCTGTATTCTTCCCGGTAGTAATAACTTCTTGAACTTGGCTGGTAAACTGCTGCATCGGTGCGGAATGTGAAGATCGCCAAGGACTAGTACCAACTGAAAAATGTGAATGTTTTGTTGGTTAGTTTGGTATGATTGTTACTAAAGTAATAAATACAGTATGGTAACAAATTTTGATATTGGTAATGTTTGTATTCTTGTCTGTCTGTATCTGTGTTTGTGTTGTGTGTGTGTGTGTGCTGTATAACACTGCAGAAAGCTAAGTACAACATGGTTGGATATTTTTTTTGTGGCCTTAACAGGCGGACAGGCTGACAGTCCACTTGATGTTAAATATTATTCTTAATAACTCGATTGTCCTGTATTTTTGATAAAGTACCTATTATATTAATTTAAGAGTTTGTAATTAATATTTCTTATCGTTATCTGAAACATGTATCATCGCAGGAGGAAGCTAGGAATCGCGGGCACTGAAAATGTCCATCAGTAGACGTGTTGTGGCTGAGAATAAACGTTGAATTTATATGCAAAATATGAATGCTTTTTTTTCCCACGTCAATCACACCAAATGATAATACTGTGATTAATATTTGTAATAAAGATTTAGTATACTATTATAAAGTGTAAATAAGTGTTAAACATGCTAATACAAGAAGAAAACAAGTTTTGTTAACTTGAAAAATAGGGGCGTCTGCGGTCATTTTGTGTTCGATGTTTTTACTCACCATTTTGATCAAATTAACTTTTCTAAGTAAAGGGTACTTAGAAATTGATAAAGCAAGTTATCTTTTCTCCAATTATTGTTTAGGATCGGCAATTTTGTAATTCAGTAATCAAAAAATTTATGATTTTTTTTATTTGGTTTGATCTGTCAAAATTAGGTTAGTGATGTGCGAAACTGTTATCGATCATTTTGTAACAAAAAAAGAGCATAGAAAATCGATTGAAATGAGACTGTGGCGTTCTATTTCCGAACGACACGGATAGAGAAGAGAAGCGATTTCCGAACGAAAGAGGCGGGAGACTATTGGCGCGAGTTTTGAAGAATAGACTTGAGAAAATGTACTACTTTAATTAATAATAAATATTTGATATGTTTATATCAATTTTGGTATTATTTATCAGAATGGAGAAACCTGAAGATGGTTTCCCATAAGACAATGTCTAATTAATAGTTTTGGATTTTTCATTTAATCTAAATTTTACTTGTTACAATATTAAAAAATATTACGATCAATCAACCAGATGGCAATTTACTAAAACTTGGAAAATGAACCTTAAAAACTTAAATTAATAACTTTTTCCCATACTCTAGGTAATTTTACTTTTGAAGAAAAAACCAAATAAATAAGTTACACCAACTTAAATTATTCCTTGATTGATCATTACTAAAAATAAATGTCGGAAAATTTAATTATCGAAACATTTTATCGTAACTATTATTTACTAGTACCCAACACTAGTTTCAATTAATATTTGACATTGACGTTAGCTGAAATGACGTTACAGAAACTGTGTTACTAACAAGAAAGTTCTTCCTTCATTTGTAAGGAAAAATAAAATTTTAATGACGATAAATACACTTCAGTTAAAATAATAAACAACGCTTATCGTAATTTAATATATTATTTATTTACCAATTCAAATGAATACTACGCAAACAATTAAACTGTTGATAAACAACTTAAATTGTTCCTACTGATGAATTCAAATTAATTATCTCAATTTGTTAATCCATGCTTTTTGAATTCTTAGTAATAAAAATCACAGTACGAAAAAAAGAAATGATGTTTTTTGTTGAAAATATATTTTGTGTAATTAAATGTTGTTTTCTTTGTTAATTAGAATTATAAGTAGTGTTATTTGCAACGTTTTGGTCAATCCGCGACAAGTACAAAACGTTGCCTTCGCTAAACCTGACATTGGCTGGGCCGCCCACAAAAGCGGTGGCAATAAAGCCATAAAAAAAAAATAAAAAAATTAAATGTTGTGTGCTAAAAGTTTCGATTCATTTCTTGATGACATTTTTTTTCAGCGATAGAAGCGATAGTTCTGCACTGACTTTTTCGAAGTTTGTGGAAATTAACGAACAACATCCAGCAACACCGACCACATCGTCATTTCTGTCTTGCTTCGCGCTCCTAATCTATGGCCAAAAGAAGGCAGAGAGAAAAAAGAAATATTTCATGGTGTTGTGGGTGACACATATACGTAGTTAAAATTTAGTGTAAGTTAAACACATTGGCACCAACTGCAGGGATATGGAATCAATGGAATATGAGCTCGCTAGGAACCTCACTCTGTTGTTCTTCGTGGAACGCCTGCTCGATAAAGGCGAGCCGCGCACGTTACACGACCTGTCCTGTCAGTTCGGTGCCAAGGGATTCACTAAGGAGATGCGGCAGATCGCTGGCGGGTCACAGTCGGGGCTCAAGAAGTTCCTGGCGCAGTACCCCGCGTTGTTCAACATAGACGGGGACTATGTTGATATCAACACGTTCCAGAAGCACCCGAGCGGGGCCGGCGCCTCCTCCAACAACGACTACATCGAGGAAGCCAAGCAGTACTTCGCGGGCAAGATGATTCAGTACGGCGAGGGGACCGAGGTGCCCATCAAGAGCCTCCTCGGCCACCGCAGCCAGGCCTCCCCGCAGGTGCGGCACATCTCCGGACAGCGCATTAAGGAGTTCAAGGACTTCCTGCTGAAGCACCCTGACACCTTCCAGATCATAGATGACAATGTTGTTCTAGTCAGTGAGAATCATAGGAGAGATAACGCACACACTAACTCGGAACACTTTCACAACCTGCCGGTGGCCAACATCAACACGGACACGGCTCAGCAGCTGCTGGACTACATTGCTCAGTGCATCGAAGCCAAGGGCCCGGTCATGGTGGACCAGCTCTTCCACCTGATTGTGTCACGCTTCCCACAAGAGTACTGGTACCAGATGTTCAAGTCACCAGCTGATTTAAGTGCCTTTTTAAAGTTGTTCTCTGATAGTTTTCACGTGCAAGCTAACCTTGTTACGCTAATAAGCAAACCAAAAATACCCGTTATGTATCTTAATGCAAAGCCTAAAGTAAAGACTGACACACCAAAGCCTGCGGTAGAAGAGAAAGCTCCCTCTCCGGCGCCCACAGTGGTGAGTCCCACTCCCTCGGACGGCAAGCAGAGCCCGGCCAACAGAATACTCAGTCCCATAGAATCTCCCCGCGGCCCACAGTCCAACATTGCTAACCAAACTCTCAAACAAAGAATAAACTCTATTGTCATTAAGAATTTAGCTGAAAACATGGTCAGAGATAGGGTAAACAATCATTTGAACTCACGAGGTTCTGAAGAAATGAATGGTACTCCAAGTTTGAGAAACACTGTGGTTGGTGAAGCGTGGAGGCAAAAAGTTCTACAGTGCACTACAGTTATAACCAGTGTTAGAGAATGTGCAACATTGATGGACAGCATTATGACCCCTAAGCGCAACACAAAGAATATAGTTTCCTTTGATTGTGAAGGAATCAACTTGGGCCTCAAAGGAGTGCTCACATTGTGTCAAATAGCCACACTGAATGGTGAAGTGTACACGTTAGACATAATGACTTGCCCAGGCATGATTATTGAGGGTAAAATTAAAGAGCTATTAGAAAGCGAAAATGTTACTAAAATTATTCATGACTGCAGAAATGATTCAGTTAATTTGTACAACCAGTTTGAGATAACACTAAAGAATGTGTTTGATACACAGGCAGCCCACGCTGTATTACAATTACAACAACAAGGAGTGCCTGTTTACAAAGTTAAAAATCTTAGTCTGAATGCTCTGTGTGAACTATACAACGCTCCGATGAACCCCATGAAAGAACAACTGAAGAATCTGTACCGTAGAGATCAGAGGTACTGGGCAAGACGACCCCTCACAAAAGACATGATCATATATGCAGCTTCTGATGTACTGTCTTTGGTAAACCCTGCAATATACTCCTACATGTCTTCTAATATTAAACCTGAAAATCAACAGCTTTTTGAAGAACTAAGCAATGAGCAGGTCTTTATGCACATCCAACCAACAGAGGTAAAACTTCGCAAGAGACAGAGAAAAATAAACACAGAAGTTGGTGAGTTAAAATTAAAATTAGCAGAGAGCACTAAAAATATAGTGTTGAGCAATAGAGAGATAAGATTGCTCAGATATTTAGAACTCACTGAAGAAGAAAAGGAGAAGTTGAAGGGTTGTCACAAAATATCTAAGAAATTAGAGAAATTGGAGGCGATAGGACAAGACAGAGATTCAGATTCAGATGATGATGACAGGGAGAATGAGATGGCCAGTTTGGAGTCTAACCCTTCTGACCCTATCTCGTCACCACATTCCACACAGCCTCCTAGTCTCACAGAGTCCATGCAGATGATGGATGAAATACTCTCTGACACTAGCATGGATAAAGTGGAGAAAATAAATCGCTTGGAAGCTATCTTATCTGCAGTAGCTCCACTTAGTGGTGAACTAGAGGAAAAGTTTTCTCAAACAATGGAACAAACTTTACCCCTGCTCAAAAACAAGGATTGGTCCAACCTTAGCCAAATTTTGAACATGGGAGACACGGAAAGCAAGAATTGTTGCTGCAAATGTCATAATGCTGGTTTTGGAGACGGTAAGTGCAATGATCTCAATGATACAAAAAAATCTGAGATTGGCTCACAAACTCTCAGCACTGGTGATATAGTCATCACAAGAATCCACTTTAGGGAGGAGGACAAAGCTACCGAGAGGGTGCTCGATGCGTCCCCGATGAGCAAGAGGATCGGCATTAATAATGTATCTTGATGACGCTCAGGTTTTCATAATACTTCCATTTTTCTGAGTGCCACATTTTAGTTGCAAACTCATTTTTATCTTTTTTTTTGTGATGTTTTTATTTAGTAGTTGTTAAGTTCTTATTTAAAACCTTAAACCCTGTCGGGTAAACGGTGCGTTTCTGAGATGAAATAGTTCGAACGTATTGTGAGGTCATGCTTTACGAGGTGTATAAACGCCAACGCGAGGTGTTCATTTGAGCGAACACAAACGTATACACTCGAATAAATGCAACTGTTATTAAATACAAAACAGCTACTCAATTCCTTGAACAGGAAATGACAGTATTTGCTGGATGTAGTAGATATACATATTTTTATATTTATTTTCGGCTATTGCCCGTTAAGCATCCCAAATCTGTATGTGATAGATTTCAAGGCCTTTATCTAGATCTTTTGTAAATAAGATAAACTCAGCTTGCATAATCTTTTCGTTTTTCGAATTATAATCATGATTGAGCGTTCGCATACGCAACTAACTTGTATATACCTACTTATTTATTTATATTGTTTAATGTTCACGAGTAACGAACGATATTGAACATAAAATGGCAATAATAGGTGTATAGATACAGTAACTTTTATAATTAAATATATCTAGTAGATATATTTTGTAAGTTTAGGAATTTTAAGAACGTTTATCTAAAATTTAAATTCTAAAAAGGTTATAGGGTTAAAGTTAATAAATGAAATTTTATATTTGTAGTTGTGGTGCTTGGATTATATCAGTCATTTTTTGTTACGTAGATAACTGAGAGAGATTTGTAGGTTAGAAAGAGCAATTAAACATTTTGTGATGTGATAACCGATATGGTTGTAGATGTTAACATTTTGTGCCTTCAAGTCATATCCGACGTCGCCTTGAAAATTTTAACTAGTAGAAATTTTTACACGAATTTTAGGTAGTTTTTTCATATTTAGATGGTTATTTCGTGTCACATTTTAGTGTTTATTACACAGAAATTACCACTAGAGGAAGCTATTTACACTTTTTTTTAGATAATACTAATTTATTCACTATTATAGTGATTATTTTTACTTTAATCATTATTTTGTCAATTACCCGCTTTTGATATAACTACTTACCTAGTTTTTATAGGTATTTGTTAAAAACAGGCTGGTGATTTAATGTGTAAGGATTTTTATGATCAGCCATTAAATAAAAAGTTTCTACATGTTATCAAATCTTCGAATAGTTTATATAAAATGTTAAAACAAATTACTTATAAGTAACATAATAATATTCTTTATTGCTTTTCGCTTCTTTGTTCGGCAAAGTTGTTATTGCATATTTTTTATTTCCTTCCATGTATTATTTATCAGTATTGTACCAGTTTTAGTTTTTCTATTTTTTTTAGTTCTATGGAATGCACTGATATTATATTTTATACAACTTCAAACAAGCAGATAATGCAATTTTATTTTTCTTTTTGGCGCCATTTTTACGCATGATTTTGATCAAGGAAAAGTTTTTATGTGCCTTATGGAATGCACGTTTTGAAAAATTTACGAAAATAATACCTTTATTGCATAATAAGTTTTTTGTAGTTAAATCAGTGCCACTAATATTTATAATAATGTTTTAAGGAGCATTTCTTTAGTCATTTTAAGCATAATACACTTTCTGTTATTTATCCTAACATAATAATAGGAGTATACTACCAGCATAATGTAATATGCAATTTTTATAACAACTTAAGTAACTGCAAATTGTTAGCAAAATAATTTGCGCATTGTTCATGTTTAATACAAATAAAATGTAAATTATTATTTACACAATATCTGTTTTATTTGTGCTTTTAAACCTGTTTATTAATTAATTTACAATACACATGAACCACAGCGTCGATGGTAATAAAGTAAATCGAAAGCGGTTCCGCGGTTAAATCTTGTTACAAGACTACATGAAGAATGAGAAGCCACGATGACCATAATAAAAAAAAAAACGAATCTTGGAAGAATTATCAGTTATCCACTCAACTGTGATCGGCAACAAAATTGGTTTGTTTACTTTTACCAAGTCTGTGGCAGGAGCCAAAATTGAGCACTGTTCAAAAACTTGTTTTGTTTACATTTTTTAATCGTCTCATATTTTACGGATATAATGTAATTTCGCTGAAAATGTAATACAGCGTAGTTTAATAATAAAGATTTACATAAACATTAGGTTTTATTAAAAATTGAAACTAAAGTTTATTGGAAAAATGATTTTAAAAGACAGTCAAACGCGGTAGTGATTCCGAACGAAGTTCTCAGTTTCGCCGTCTAGAGAAAAGTGATGTTCCCAGTTCAGTAGTTATACTATTAATGGGTCTATCTATAACCATCAAAAGTATCTATTTACCATGCAAACTTTTTAGATTTTGCAAACTCCACATTTTATCTTATCGCGCAATGATTATCAAAGTAAAAATATTTGTATTGAGTAAAAATCAGGATACATGCTAATGTGTCCTAGAATTCAAGCAGCATTGAGCGGCTAGCTGTTATTTCGCGTTGTTTACATCTATGACTGCAGGAGGTAGGTATGTGGGCAAGTTTAACTTATTAGCATTTGGTATTCTGTTCAACTTGGTGTTTATATGATGACAGACAAGCGTCAAGATCATTAACCTTACCTAGATTGATGTAATACATAATTCTATGCGATTGAGTTCATCGACAATCACTAATCATTAGGTCATGATCAAAATTATAAAACTAGTTTATACATACTTAGTGTGTTTTCAGATCGATTGATCAATTGGGTTACTTGACTGCTATGAGCTATCCCACGCAAATTTACCTTCCTTATAGTACAGTCCTACGATGTCATCTTTGTTACAAGAATTTGTATACTACAACTTACAAGACATACTTTTACAAAAATTATATGGTTTGAAAATTCATGCGAGATTATGTCCAGATTAACTGCTCTAAAACAAACAAAGAATCATCAAAATTAGTTCATCCAAAAATTAGATAGACCTATAACAAGGTCTATTTATTAGGGTACGCAAACAAGCAGAGCAAATCATGAAATCATGTCGATTTAACAATAACTAAATATAACACCAATAATTGAATCTTCGATCTTGAAAAAAATATTTGGGATCCCACGATGACCATCATTCATAGGGAAAACGTATCATCCAAACAAAAGCTATGCGGTGACAAACAGAAAAAAACCCTAGAAGTCTGTTTTCTGTACATCTTCCATTCCTATTTCAGAAACAAGGTTCCACATCTCACTTGATTTCATGCTTCTTTGTAACAAAGAAACGGTCGCGTCTCGGTCGGCAAGCGCTGCACCATACTCCGTAAAGTTTGCATAATTTAAAATTAATATTATCGACTGTGACGGACCGTCGATTGCTTGAAACGATTAATATTCAACGTATCTCTGTCCATAAGTCAAAAGAAAGTCAGCAATGTGAAATGAGAACATTATGTAACCGCTGAATCGTTGCACGGTGCACGCTTGCTCTTAATTCCGTTTTAAAGTGGATAATATACGGCCTTGATTCGGCCATACCATGACCAAATGATTGGTATTTTTAAATATAGAGCGTCCAGTAATTTGTAGGTTCCAAAACCACTTCACATCTCGTTTTTATAATGAGTTCGCATTATTATTTGCTCAAGTAGACAAACTTTGTGAAATGGTTTATTGTATTAATTTAATTTCCTATTAATTGTTAATGAATAATGTTAACGCAGAATGTAATTAGCAATGACATTAAGCATAAGTAGATCTAATATATAAAATTCTCGTGTCACGGTGTTCGAACTTGAACTCCTCCGAAACGGCTTGACCGATTTTGTTGAAATTTTTTGTGCTTATCCGGTATCTATGAGAATCGGCCAACATCTATTTTTCATCCCCCTAAATGTTAGGGGGTAGTCCACCCCTACTTTTTTTTATTTTTTCGACGCAGACGAAGTTGCGTGGGGCAGCTAGTATTACATTTAAACTATATTTTTAAGAATTTACTAATACAACTTCCCATCTTTTCACGTCTTAAAAAAGTAGTATTACCTACAAAAATAGTACCTACCTACCTAGAAATATACTACCGGTCGAAGGTGAGTAAGCGTAAACGCCAATAAGCGGTAAGTCTCACTGATGTCTACCATCCTGCGATGATGATGATTATAAAGAATTGACAACAATATTAGAAAAAATCCTAACTTTTAGAATTTATGCTACCGCATTGGTGAAATTTGGAAACTTATAAGAAAAAAAACAGTTGAAACTTTTTTAATGAGTTAATGACTCAACTGGGAACGTTACTTTTCGCTAGATGGCGAAACTAGGGACTTCGTTCTGAATCACTACCCTGTTTGAGCCTCTTTTAAAATATTTTTTTCCATTAATTATTAATTTCGATTTTTAATTAAACTTATATTTTGTAAATCTTTATTATTAAAATGCGCTGTATAACATTTTGAACAAAAATATATTATCTGCGTAATATATGAGACAATTAAAATATATAAGCAAAACAAGTTTTTGAACTGTGCTCAATTTTGGCTCCTGCCACAGACTTGGCAAAAATAAACAAACCAATTCTGTTGCCGATCCCAGTTGAGTGGTTATTAATAGATAATAGTACTTAGAACTACCTACATTAATAAAAATCACAGGTGCTCCACGATGAAAATAATACCTAACAGTAATTGTAATAGTAAAATTCAGTTCAAGTAGGTATGCATCAGTTTTGTTTAAATGTTACGAATGTTTTAATTGTGTTAATAGGAGAACCGCACTTGCTAATTTGCATTATTAACTTGTCTGGGTCCTACGGTCAATGTTTCAATTTACCTACTCACCTTGTACTTCAGGAAAATTACCTCCTTAATCAGACTTATAAAATCTAGATCTAGGTGTCGATTACTGAGGATTGATCAAAAATGATAATGTTGCAATAAAGTTAGAATTCTTACAATAAACTGATTATAAAGAGCATCAACTAAACGAAAGAATTTAAAAAGAAGAAAATTTAAAATCATTTAATTTATTAGGCCCTTTAAGTACGATGTTAGGTAAAGTATAAAAAAATAAAAAAATGTCAACTAATTTGACAGTGACAGTTTGACTAACTGCTGCTAAACGTCAAAAGAGAATTCAAATTCCCCAGAAATCAGTTTTATTTGAAAATCAAAATTTAGAATTATATTTAATTTAATATCCCAGTCAAAACACATTAAAATAAAGTTTAAACACACTTGACTTGTGAAAATGGAGGATTTCGATGTATTTACAAATGAAATTAACATCACACAGCCAGTTTATAAGAATATAGTGAACAAATACGCGACCGATATTCCTGCTACTCCATTTGGACCTAATTATCAAAGTAAGTAATGAAAATATCAATATAATAGCTAAACAATAACTTTATTGCACTTATAAAAGCATTAAATACAAAAAAAACTGCAATTATTATACGACTAGCTTCTTGAATAAAAACTTTTTTAGGCGCAAGGAAACTATTAGCTGAACAATGTCTCATGGAAGGTGATGAGCATAAAGCTGCTTTCAATTTCAGCGAGGCTGTCTTTGCTAGTCTCAGGACAATGGCCATCTATAGAGATGAACAGATAAAAGCTACTAGTGAGTTTATTTCTTACTTTATGTGGTATATTTAATGTTTATTAATGGCTTATTAATTTTGATAAGTTAAAGATGATTTGTAACAAATTTGGAAAGTGTTTACATTATTCATTTTAGTTTTATTAATGGCTTAATAATTTTTGTGAGATAAGAATGATTTGATTGATTTTAAATCGCTAAAAAAAATCTAGAAATCAATTAACAGTAACTGTATAATATTGTACCACTGTTACACACATATATGCAGTAATAAAATTATTATACTTACTTTGTTAGATTTCATTATAAAATTAGCAAGTATTTAAAACATTATTCAACAATCTATCTATCTATCTTTATTGTTGGGGTGGTGATTCACACACACACACACACACATACACATACTACCTATTCATAAATATTCTAAACTTAATTCTATAATAATATTAGTGCTTATTTTGTAATATCTTTTCTTTTGTTAAATTTGTTAATCCAATTGGGTAGTAGCGGGTCATTCCCATTACAAGTATGTTCATTGCTCATTGGGAAGACCCGATGTATGGTTGTGAAAACTTCTTTTGAAATAAAGGCACTTTTTACTTTTACTTTTTACCTGACACTTCGACCCAATCGGATCTTTTGTATCAAGACCCCGCCTTTATTCCTCAGTTTCAAAAAGTGATTGCATGAATTCAGCAATTCTTTTTATTCAACAATACTCAAAACTTAAATCTACTGTGATATGGAAACAAATAAGATTTTGTGAATGTTTTAAATATTACTCTGTTATACTATTTCAGATGACAAATTGAGAAAAATTACAAGTTACATTAAACCTGTACAAGACATTATTGATGCAAATCCACAGTAAGTTAAATTTTTAATACAAAAAAAAACTTGAGAGGTGTCATGGGACACCCGAATGGAAGGAAGTTTCTTTCGATTAAAAGATATCTTATATTTTTTTTCCTAACGTAATGCGCGATAAGGGACGTGTTTTAAAAGATTTTGATCACAGCGCCATCTAGCGATAATCATCTAAAACAAAAAAAAGTCTTGTGACAACTTTTCGTAATATTTTTTTCCGTGTAGTCCCCTTTCACAACGCACAATAAGGAACTTCGTTCCAATAAAAAATACATGGATATAAAAAGAAAAACAAGAATATGATTATAATATTAACTTTTCTTTAGCTCACTGCTCAAGCTTTTCCTATTCAATTTAGGTGGGAGCAATTTTCAAATATTATAGTAAAAAAAAATATTTCACATACACATAAATATTTTGGTAACTTTGAATTCATTAACTTAAAAAATTGCCTTTACATCAAATTTAAGGTAGACAACAGAAGCATTTTAACACAAAAAAAACAAAACTACCTTATCAAGTTAACACATTAAAAACTATCCTCTCTGTAAAAACTGTAATTCTTTTACAAATAAGATTTTAATTACAGGAAAAATGACAAATTTATGGAAAATATAATGAAAATAAAGAACATTGACGTAAACTCATTAAAATCACTCAAAATTGACGATGAGCTGCCGTTTCATCAGAGATACTTGAAATTCAGCTCGGAAAATAATGTGGACAACTTCAGGAGAATACTGAAGGAATTACCAAAAGGTAAAACTAATTTACGATCATTATTATCATATTAAGTAGATAAGACAATTCAAATATTAATCTTTGGGGTGTCCAAAGATATTCTAGAATGCGTGTTTACTATTTTTGATTTCTCTTGTATGTGTGTGTGAGGGTCATGATAATAAATTTATAAAAAAGTATATCATTTTGAACACTAACTTTGAAAAATGGCGGGAATCTTGCTGAAAATTAAATCCATGATAGTTTTATTTCCTTGTATAGTTATTAAACTTTCTTTACAAATTGCTAGAAACATTATTTAAATACTGTGTAATTGATAAAAAATAAAAAATCGGGAGTGTTCATTCATACTTTGTGTTAGCACTGATGGGGTCTAGGGCGCACCAGAGGTTAATGAGAAAAGAAAATACATTTGTTTATTTAATAAGGAAACATCAAGTACAATCCTACACACGATACAGGGTGTATAAAGAGCACTTCCGAAAACGAAGATGGTGGTGGTAGTACTAGTGATACCTGTGATGATAAGCCAGGAAATCGTACCATTCAGATGATATTTTTTGCAAAAAGTATAACATCCCAGGTCACACTAGTAGAAACACTAGCCTTCGTTTTCGGGAGTGCTCTTTTTACACCCTGTATATACAAATGGAAGTTCAATGTAAATAAAAAAATATTGTAGAAAAAAAAGTAATTGACGGATGATTCCTATCTATGCAAGGGTGGTACTGATGGGTTAGTCTAGCTCTTTAATTTATGCTTCTATACTAAGTATGTTAAGTTTATAAAATAATAAATTGGACTTATGGCATCCTGCTATGGAGCTCAACAAGCAAAAGCAACATTATGTGTCTGCAACGAGCACAAAACACTATCTTGAAGGAAATGGTTAACGCACCATGGTTTACGAAGATTGATGAAGTCCATGAGTATCTGGAGGTTCCCAAAGTGACTGTGGAGGCTGACAGATATAAAAAACTGTACAAAGATCGTCTCTCTAAACACCCCAACTCTCTTGTTGCTGAGCTGCTTGATCAAGCGGGAGGGACCAGCAGATTTAAGCGACGACGTTGTATTTTTTAATTGGGTCGTGTGACAGTGGACACAAGCCCTTCAAATCATTCCACTCACCACTCATTTAATTATGGTCTAGCGACCGATCGTAAATAACTACAAAAGATAAAAAAATCAAATTGAGTATAAAAAATGTACTTTACAGAATGGACAATAATCCAATTAACAACGCCATACAATCCTAATGAGAATTTGAAACAATTGAATGAGTTCCGGACCGTTGTGGATTCTATATATATGAGTGTTTTCACCAATGACTATTTGGAAGATAGTGATCTAGGTCCTTTCACTATACATATACCAGCTAATGTGCATAAAGGTAAAACTGATTTTGTGATTTTTGGGTTATTTTATTCATTTGTATTTGATGGTCAGTGGTCACTGTAGCTCATGAATAACTTGTTTAAACCTGAAGAAGGATATACAGGGTATAAAAAGAAAGGAATTGTACTGTGGCGACCAATAGCGCGCGAGATCCTGAATCGCGGTATCAACATTTGCAGTATTCGGCGCATATATACGACATCTGAAATGTACTACAGCGGGCTTAGGCCTGACCACCGTACACTACCACGCCCGCAAGGGATTTCCCTTTGGCGTAATACCACTGAGCCCACAGTACTATTTTATAGCTTTACTATAGATGAGCGTAAAAAAGGAAAAATACTTGGTCAGATCCTGATTGAATTTAAAAAATAGTTATATAAATGTTTGTTTTTTTTTCCCGAGTTATAAAATTACTAATAATAACTAAATTGTGTTTCTGTAAATTACAATAGCAAAAAACATTTCAAGCTATTTATTTATACAATATTGAACCAAAATTAATATAATGAAAACTAACATATATCTTTTTTTCTTCAGTCATTTTTCATAATGTCAGATGAGTCTAAAATTCTCTATTAAATAGTTTTCATTATGTAATACTAATAAGTTTTCATTACATATACAGGCAGATCCACCCTGTATATTATGTATAGGATATATGTATTATGTATATACCTTGGATATTTTACAGAAGGTGAAAAACCTCTCTTTACCGAATTATATTCATTGCTGGACGAAAATTACAAAACTATTGAGAATGCACAGTTTTTGAATAACAAAAAACTTGTGCAAAACTACTGGCTGAAACGAGAAGATATTGATTTGAGAATGAAGGTATTATTACAATTAATAAGTATTTTTATATATCAGCATCTTTTTTGCAGTTTTATATTAAACTAATTTAACTTTTATTCACTTTTACTTAATTAACCACTCAACTGACCCAACGGGGTATTTCGTGGGAGGGTGACGCGGTCCCATCCTGGCTGGTGGCCGTATCGCCGACGGCCCCTGGGCGACGCGATGGGAAAGAGTGCCGAGAGTGTAATGCGTCGCGCCGTCCTACATAATCCCGTGCTGGGTTCTGGCCGCAGCCGGGCGCAGGACGCTGGGTGTGAGCGGTTGGAGGTTTTAGTGAGGTTCAACTCCCACAAATCCCACCCGCGGGCATGAAAAAAATAAACTCAACTGAGAACTTTCAAAATTGATTTGTTTACTTATGCCAAGTCTGTGGCAGCAGAAAATTGTTTATTTTTACATTTTATTATTGTCTCATATTTAATTAACGTAATATTATAAGAAGTCGGTAGTTAAGTGAGCTCCGATTAAAAATTCAAATTAATATTATATTTTGCCCAAAATGTAATACGAGGTAGTTTAATAACAAAGAGTTACATAACTTACATATATTAATGATATTGCTTTAAAAATTTGATCGATTTTTTTTTATTGTTCAACAAGACAGCGATTTCGAATAAGACTAGTTGATATAAGTGTATTATCATAATAATATTATAAAGGCGAAAGTTTGTATGTATGGATGTATGTTTGTTACTCTTTCACGTAAAAACTACTGAATGGATTTGAATGAAACTTTACCACAATATAGCTTCTACATCAGAATAACACATAGCCTGCAATGTTTGAACCCCTTTGTAACGCAGACGAAGTTGCGCGGGTCACCTAGTGTTTAATATATTATTAAATATCTCTTGATTTCAGAGTGTTATAAACGTAATGGATAAAGAATGGCTCGGTGGTTGGGGAAGTTTGTTGACCGGGAAACTTATAGATACTAAATGGAAAGATAAAATTAAGAATTTAGTTGACAATACTGTTAGTGACTGGGGGTAAGTTATGTAAATATTTTTGATCAGATTAATAGTAACTGATTGTAATTTATGATTTCTTTATTGATGCAGTGCACTGCTAATAAATTTTAGTTAGTTTTCTAGTTTTTTAAAGTATTAATATGTGTGTGATATATCCGTTTTCTTAATTGCATATAAAAAAAAACTTGAGAGGTGTCAAGGGACACCCGGATGGAACGAAGTTCCTTTCGATTAATTAGTGAGGGAATTGTAATAAAATTTTATTATAACTTAAGTACAATATTTTAATCACAACGCCATCTAGCGATAATCATCTAAAACAAAAAAAAGTGTCGTGACAACTTTTTCATAAGAATTTCCGTCTAGCCCCCTTTCGATAATGCGCGGGAACCTCGTTCCAATAGTTTGAAAACTTAAACTGACCCGAAAAAAGTTAAGTGATAGGAAATGAGTAAACTTTCGAGAAATAACTAAAAATATTGAACTGTACAGGGTGTAAATAGAGCACTCCCGAAAACGAGGACGGGTGGTAGTACTTTTTTTTTTTCAGTTTGAGGAATTTACCGGATCCACGCCCGCCCCGCGAGCGATGTGGGAGTTGAACCGCACTAAAACCTCCAACCGCTCACACTCGGCGTCTGAACCCCGGCTGAGGCCAGAACTCAGCACGGGGTTTTGAGGGGCGGCGCGACGCGTTACGCGCTCGGCACTCTTTCCCGTCGCGCCGTCCCCAAGTGGTAGTACTAATGATACCTGTGATGGTAAGCCAGGATATCGGTCCATTCAAACGATTTTTGATTAAAAAAAGCTTAAAAATCCAAGTATCACTAGTACTAACCCAGCCTTCGTTTTCGGGAGTGGTTTTCATACACCCTGTATAATAATATGACTCAAATTTTTCGATTTTTTCCAGATTAATGGGCCTAAACAAAAAACAAATGATACTACTATACAACCTCATGGAAAGTAGCCCGGTGTTGCTATCACACCAAATAAAATCCTGCATCAGGAGAATATTAACTGAACATGGCAACACCGAACGTTTTCGACAAGTGTTGACGTGTTGCGAAAATTGCAGCAAAGAATTTAGATTATTAAATGAATTGTGCGTGAAATGTCTGTCGAAGTGTTTTGAGGGTGTGCACCATTTTACACTCGTTGATGGAATTAAAGCTTTCTCTCAGCTGGCAACACAGATTAAAGATGGCGACGAATGGTCAGCTCTGAAGAAGGCTAAACGACATCCCGTTATATTGATTGTTGATGAGGTAATTATTTGACGGTGATAATTTTAAATTTTATGGGAATTTAGTTGAAATTTAATAAAGATTTGAACTATGACAGATATCGGTCGATAATTGTGCACGTAGTACAGTGATAGCTGTGTGTGCGACAGACTATGTTTGTTAGCAAAAAATATTCTTTATTAACTGTTCTTTCTATATGCATCATAAAAATACAGGGTGTTGATTTATGCCGATTTTGTTAGCTCGATTTTCAGACAAACCAAGCAATTTACGAAAAATCTGAGAATGCAGTATTATTAAACATCAAAAATAAAATGATGTTTCCCTTCAGCAAAACATCCTCATGGACCTCTGCAATGTCAGGGCAAAGAGGGACCTTTTTCTATCACCTACCCATACAGGACTTGTGACTATACAGGATGTGTAAATAAGACAACTCGTGTTTGGTCTCATTTTATTTATCTTGGCTAGCCTTCTACTGCTCGGGGACGGAGCGACGGGAGAGTGTGCCGAGCGCGTAACGCGTCGCGCCGTCCCTCCAAATCCCGTGCTGGGTCCTGGCCTCAGCCGGGGTTCGGACGCTGAGTGTGAGCGGTTGGAGGTTTTAGTGCGGTTCAACTCCCACATTTCCTCCAACTGAAAAAAAAAAAAGCATTCTACTGCTTCATGATATTCAGGATCTTAAAAGCTTGTATTTAAAGTATTCTCTAAAATAAATAGTTTTAATTTTTTGTGATATTTCAAACAGATGTTAGACACGTTTCCATGGGAGACTTTACCAATACTATACAATCATCCGGTATCAAGAATGGAGAATATACATTTCTTGTATTATCTATACAAATTGCACGAGAACAATATTGTCGATGGTCATTTTGTGAGCAATGGCGGTGCCGGAAGATACGTCATCAATCCCGGTATGTATTAAGTACTTTTCCACTTAGGTAGAAGCGATTTAGTGTTCGTCATTATTTTTGATGGTTTTGCAAATAATATTTTTATTACAATAAAGAAAATGACTGACTTCCGTTGTCATCTTTTCCGTTAAAAATTTTCGATCTTAAAAAATCCTCATGACGACCATCACTTTTCATCTGACACCCTTAGCGTTAGATCATCCGGGGGATGGTAGTGGGCGCTCCCCGACCCACGCTGACACGCGGTCCCATCGCCGGCCGAGAGCGCCAGTGGCCGTATTCGCCGGCGGCCACGTCGGGAAAGAGTGCCAAGCGCGTAACGCGTCGCGCTGTCCCGCCAAACCCCGTGCTGGGTTCTGGCCTCAGCCGGGGTTCGGACGCTGGAGGTTTTAGTGCGGTTTAACTCCCACATACCCCGGTGTTTTCATCCAAATAAAAAAAAAATTTGAGAGTAAAAATAACACTAACACCACCAAAAAATCCAGATCTTAATCGATTTCAATCTTTTAATCGACTATTTCAATCTTTTATCTTAGTATTTTTTATCTTAGTCTTTAAAACTTTATATTCAGTGTCGAAAATGTAATATACTTTGTAATGTGTGTTTGTGTGTGATTTTATTTTGCAATGCTTTTGTGACAGTGTTTACGGTTTTTAAGAGTTAAATCTAATAGTTAGTTAGTTTTTAATATTTGGACATTAATTTTTAAAATCTCCTACTTTCCTTGTAATAAATATTTATAATAAATTACAGAAAAGAATCTAGACAGAATGGAGAAACGTATGAAAGCGTTCGTCGAGTACTGGTGCGAAGATTGGACCGGCTACATCGGAGAGCCGCCGCCCGCACAAGACTACATTAAATACTTAAACGAAGCAGATATATTTCTGTGAGTATTATACAATACGAAGTTTAAAGTTATCTGTACCAATCCATTACTGCCCACTGTTGGGCTCAGGTCTCCTCAGAAGAGGGATTAGGCATAGTCCACAACGCTTGCCCAGTGCGGATTGGGGACTTCAGATATCTTCAAAGGATTTTTAGAATTTCCGACATGCAGGTTTCCTCACGATGTTTTCTTTCACCGTTTTTAGCCAGTGGTGTTGTGAAAAATTGCACATAAATCTTTTTTCGCATTTTAGATTTAGAGGTACAAGCCGGCCGGTTTCGAACCCGCGACCTCCCGTATGGAAGGACGCGCTTCGACCACTATCCCACCACGACTTTTACTTCATTCAAAATTTTTAAGTTATACTAAATGGAAATCTTGACACGCAGCAAAATGACCTTCAAAATGGTGGGACTGCCCCCTCCCTCGCGCGTGATGTGTACTTAGCGTAGTACATTCTTTGATTCTTTAATTATCCAGTAGTGTAACGGTTTGGATGGAGATTATAGATTTTTTTTTTATTTCCATGTAGGCAGACGAGCCAACGGCCCATCCGATAGTAAGTGGTTACCGTCGCTCATGAACCTCTGCAACGTCAGGGGACACTGAGGGGTCGCTACCTACGACCTAACTTTAAGGACCCTCCTCAAGTCTCGTTTGAAGAAGGATAAGTCATAGCGCTACAGCATTAAACTGTATCTCCCGATTTTGTTATCATTCGTTTTTTTGATTGTCTCTCTACGGAAGTAATTTTAAAGACGTATGCACGTCAAAATAATATTTGATATTGTCGTCACGCTCGTCATCATCGCCCTCTATCATTATGAAGCCGGTGTCCCAGGTACTGCGGTCACGGCGACGGCTCGCAGTGGTCGGGGGGCGGCGCCGCGCTGGAGGCGGGCGGGGCGCGCGCCCTCTGCGTGCTGGCCGGCTGCGGCTCCGTCCGGCTCACTCGCACCCAGCCGCGACGACCCCCCCGCGCCGCGCATCTACATCTGCACGTCGCCGGCAGGTGGGTGTATGTGGATATAGGTACACAAACATGCAGGTTCGTACACACATGAAAACACACTAACATACACACGCACGCACACATACGGACTCGCCCACTCATGCACTTACACATGTACGCAGTTAGCAAGCACCCGCGCACTTATATACGCACACATATACAGGGTGATTTTTTAGAGAGGGTACATATTGCAGGAGGGTGATGAGAACTCTGTTCTAATACGGAATATTACAAAAAGTAGGTAAAATTACAAAATATATATTTTTTTTTTTAATCTGAATTCGACAAAACTACCTCAAACATAAATAATTTCGGCTTAAAGAGTGTTGACTAACGACCTCTAGTGATCTCGCGCACCCCACACCTCCGCCACAACCATCAGCTATCGAAAAACCATCATTTTGCAAGAATTTTAGATATTTTTAAGTTGCGATTACTAAGGCATTAAGCCATATTCTTTTGGTAATAATATTTTTACTGGTCGTATATAACCATCAGCTACCATGACCTTCAATATGTACCCTCACTAGGAAATCACCCTGTATAACTACGCATACACGTAAACAATTAACCCGTTAATTATTTAATACACAATACCTATTTTTATTAATTTTTCATCTTTTGTACCATTTTATCTCATAAAGTATGTCTATGTCTAATTTCAGTCCCATGGTAGTGGGCATGCTTTGGGAAGTCACCGATCTTGAAGTGGACAAAGTAGTGACAACTATGACGTCATTATACGTGAGATCGCGCGCCGCCCAGCCGTGGGCGAGCGTTGGGAAAAACAAGTGGAGTCAGGGGATTATAGGTAGGTTTTGTCTAAATATTTGTTTATAAGTTTTCGAATTTTGTCTAAGAGTAAACGATTGGACTGATATATTATTAAGATGACATTCGCGAATGTGAGTCTAATGATCATTCTAACAAAAAAATTAAGGTTTTTGACCAACAAATCTTTAGCTTTCATTAAGGTACTAGGTGACCCGCGCAACTTCGTCTGCGTTACAAAGGGATTCAAAAATTGTAGCCTATGTGTTATTCTGATGTAGAAGCTATATTGTGGTAAAGTTTCATTCAAATCCATTCAGTAGTTTTTACGTGAAAGAGTAACAAACATACATCCATACATACAAACTTTCGCCTTTATAATATTATTATGATTAAAATTCAAGTAAATTTCTTTCTTCCAGTTATTAAAATGAAAAACATTATATGTTAGGCTGCACATATCCGCAATATTATCAGCAATACTTATGTTAAAAATATCAACAGAATTTTAAATGTATTGAAAAATTCTATATTATTATTAACCTCTCATGATGATTTATCTCCTAACTACTAAATACTTTTTATATTTCAGACACAGAAGTAGAAAATAAAGCTCAAAAAACACACGAACCAGAATTACTGAGAGCAATAAGTTTATCCCGGACTTCTACTAATTTTGTGATGATAGCGAGCAGCGTTGTGGCCAGAGGATTGCCTGTTAGAAATACATATGATAAACTGTAGATAAAATAGATTTTTATAATTGTATATGACGGCGTAAATAGTGTGTTGAGGTGTAATGATGGCGTAAATAGTCGATCTTCGTTCACGTTCACGTCACAATGTCCACTCGAACGCTTGATGACCAATACTTTTGAACAAAAACTTCAAAATAACAAGTTTTAACAGTTTATTACTTTTACATCAAGAGGTCCTTTCGCCTCGACAATTCAGACACGAATGAATAATAACAGCGGCCAGCTCCTGTATTTATAGCGAGTCTCCACTTCCAACTACCCGCACGGTGAATAGGTTGGTTTCCCTTGTTATCACACCGTCATACATAATTTTATGTAATAGTGGTAAATAATAGTTTTAAAGGAAATTTGTAATATTTCATTTCTTGCTAAAATTATTTCTATTGTAAAAAAATTCAGAACGAAATTTAAGTCCTACTTTACTTTAAATTACTAATAATTAAAATTTGATTATTAACTCTTTGTGCTTCTATTTTAAAATACAGCTCCTACATATTTGAATCTACTAACTTTCTAAAAAGCAGTTTTCTATCTAATTCATTTCTATTTCCAATAAAATTATAATAGACTAGACACATCCACATTGCATTAGACTGGCATTGCAGAGGTTCATGAGCGACGGTGACCGCTTACCATCAGGTGGGCCGTAGGCTCGTTTATACAGGGTGTTAAAATCCGATGAAACAATACTTTCACAGCAAATAGTATACTTGATGTAGAAGCCATCCACCAAGTCTGGGTTTTCTAGGCATAATATATCATAAGTTATAACTAATCAAAACTACGTGTTAATTTTCTATTAGTAGGAGTTTATTATAGTACGGAACTCTAAAATTGCGATCGGATGCGCCTGTGTGCGTGAAAATAGCATATAGATATAGCACGCTACAACTAGGTCAGGGTAGGGTTGTCAAAAATAATACAAAATAATAATTTTTAAATTTTGTAAGGGAAAATAAAGTCATTATCTCCGTTTCAAAAGTATGTGTATATGATTTGAAATGTGATATAGATTAAGCCCTTAAAGTATTGTTTCACCGAGCAACAACACCCTGTATATCATGCAATTAAAAAAAAAAAACATCCTTAATTAATACTATTTTTACAAACTATGTATATATTTTTTAAAAATGTTAAGGTGAGATATTGAAACTTAAATTGACCAAAAGATTAACACTTCATTTATTGATAATCTTCACTTTTATATTATGATTATTATTTATTGTGTTCAAAATGACTGAATAACATTGAATTATCTGTGATAATTTATACTGATATTTTAAGTCAAATAAATACTAATTGATAAGTAAAATGCATTTTTATTTATTTAATACTTTATTGTACACCACTGTATATCTTAAAAATATTAAAATTTCTGACTTAAAATTGCCTTTTATTTTTAAGCGCCATTTATACGATGACATTTTCTCGCCTCGAACATACGATTATTGAAAGAATATAAAATATTGCTTGTGTCTAAACATTCATTCTTCTCGCTCGTCACCCTGGACGAGAATCGCCTCGCCATGGAACATTATTGCCTCTGTGTAAACAGAATTCCCAAGCAATAATCGTATTTTGAGTTTTATACAGTTGTTGAGGCCGAGTCTGAACAGACCCCAGAATTAAAAAAAATTGGTTGCCTGTAAAGTCGGTATACGGGCGAAAGTTTTACGTGACAACGACTCGGGCATGGTTAGCCCGCCTAAGAGCGAGAGAGACAGACATAAAAAGTGACGCGGCACGCGTGCTTCTCACTCGCTCTCATTGTGAGCGCATAACGTGAGCGGAGCGTAACGCAGTGAAGTGAAGTGTCACCCGCGGCAACACCAATTTATAAGACGTTGTCACGTCAAAAATAAAAATCGTGCTATGTTGTATTGGTCATTCACTCCACGTCAGATTGTCCAAAGTTACAGATCCACCCTGTATGTATGTGTGTTTGTGTGTTTAAGAGTGTGCAGTGATATGTCTAGCGGGTCGCGGGGAGGGAGCTGGTCTTGGTCGTCGTCTCCGACTAGAAGGCGGAGTTCGTTCCTTGCTCTCTAGTTGACGTTGTATGGCCTGCAACAAATAAAACAAAATACGCATTTCTAAACAATCTTCTGATTAAATTCGTTGCGGGGCCCAAGACAAGTTAGCTTTCGGGTTCGTGGGTTTCACTGCTCAGAGTCATTACGATGGTCGCCGCTGTGGATCCCCCCTACACAGGAGTTACAGTGGTGAGAGTAAGTGATGGGCAATTTCTAAACAAAGTGTTATGGTACAAATGAGGGTGACGACCGATTAACATGTATACGAGGGTTTTTTAAGCATTGGTCGGCATTGTTTATGTGATACACTGTTGGACAGTTGCCCTACCAGTAGGGGTGTGCGAATATCGTTCGAATCGAATCGAATATTGATAATGAAAATGAAATTAAACGAATATTCGAAAAATTTCGAATAATTCGAAAAGTTTCGAATGTTCGTCCAATTTCGAATAGTATCGAATTTGACTACGACGATGCATCGGAAATAGAACAAGAATTTGTATTTCGTAGATAATATCTTTAATGGGCTAGATGTCTACAAAATAGTCATAGTATCGATACTATTCGATTCGGCACGAATAATTCGTGAGTTCGAATTATTCGCACACCCCTACCTACCAGTTGTTACGTGCATTGGAACTTTATGACCCAATAACAGACGCCTAGAAAAGTTTTCTAAAATTAAACTCTTAACAACTAAAACAAAAACAAAACAATATTTTTCATAATTCAAGTTTATCGCATTTCATAAAGAACAAATTCCGATTCGTCACAAAAAATAATGTGACAATCCGAATTTGATCATCGACACAGCTCGAATGGAGTGTGGGCGCATGCCTAAAATGGACCGTGGATGACCGCGGTGCAATGTTGGGTCCATAATACAGTGATCGATTTTATTTTATAATTCAAATAAACATACAGATATTTTATAACTAGCACTGGATGTAAATATATCAGTACACAACTATGTAAGTTTGGGCGAATTCCTGCGAGTTAAATTTGTCAAATATATCGCGTGACAATGCAAAGATATGATACAATTTAGCTGATCTGATGATGGAGTCGAAAACCATAGGAACTCTTGTACCATCGTTTTTGGACTCGTTTTACTTGCCTTGTCTTACTTCTACCATAGAATTATTACATCTGGAATCAACATCGTGAACAACAAAATGAAGCCAATTTAAAGTGCACCGATCGCGCGTAACTACACGATATTCTGGCGTTAGTGTACCGATGACACTCAATTCATTTAACACACTAATGAAATATTACATACACATAAGTTCTTTAAAATTTCACTTTGTTATTCATGATGTTGATTCAAAACATCGTGTTGTTACGCGCGATCGGTGCACTTAAAATTGGCTTCATTCTGTTGTTCATGATGTTGATTCCAGATGTAATAATTATATGACTTCTACATGAAATCCAGTAAAAAACTTGTACTTAAAAGCTTTTTTCTGTTATGATTTATTTATCTTGGTTGTCTATAAATGGGCATTTGTGACTCACCTCATCAAGTTTGATAACATCCACGATTTCCGTGATCTTCTTCTCAAGGCTCTTGATGTAGAGACGAGCGTTCGTCACGTTGATCACAAACGATTTACCCAATAACTTGAGCAATGGCAGGGAGTCGCATTCTGATGATCTGGAAAGAAAAACGAGGTTTAAGCTGTGGCGAACATTTCCGTCGCAGTTGAAGCGCATCGCGTGCGACGTAATTCTGCGCGCGCGGATTTTGATTGTGGATCACGTCGGGGTCACCAGTTGCGGAGGTATAAATGATGAACGATCCGAAATTGATGTAAAGCGTATATTTTAGGATATTTACAATAAAAACAGAAATATAAATAATTAAAATTGAAATGCGAGAAGTAAACGTTTTGACCAAGAGCCCGTAGCTGACATATGTCTGTTCGTTCGGCCTTCCTCGTTCGCGTTCGGGAAAGATCATGCGCGCAGAATTACGTCGCACGCGATGCGCTTCAACTGCGACGGAAATGTTCGCCACAAAGCAAAGTCTGTTACGTGGTGGACTAGCATGACAAACTTACACTATTACTAAACGGGTTCTCAATATTTCAGCACTGTTTCAAGCAGCTGTTTCAAGCTTGAATAGATAAGCTCGCGAGTGTTTAAAGAAATTTACTAGCATGACAAAAGCCATGGATGAAGAGAAATTAAACCCAAACAACCCAGGAAAGAAAACCCTGGTGCCATAAGATTAGGAGAGACCACCTTATATGGGAAAGTATGAGGAAGAAGAAGAATACGTTTAAGAATAGACCTGCATAAGTAGGTGATAACTCATTGCCCTGGCATTGCAGAGGTTCATGAGCGACGGTAACCGCTTACCATCAGGGACAGTAAGATCGTTGGTCTTGTAATAAAAAAAAAATACCTACTAAGGCTAGCGATCGGTGCAACGTCGGTTACGCCACAGAAGGTTTGACCAGTTTTTACCTAATTTTTAATTTAGAAATGTTATAGCCTAGCTTGCTAAAGTGTAGTAAAATATTTTTTGAAATCGGTTCAGCAGAGTCGAAGATTACCGCATCAAAAACATCAGAACATATTTTTTTTACAATTTGCAATATAAAAAAATTTCAACGTTGCTCCAAAGTATTTGATCGATAAAAAAAAACTTGAGAGGTGTCAAGGGACACCCGGATGGAACGAAGTTCCTGTCGATTCATTAGTGAGGGAATTGTAATAAAATTTTATTTTTTATATAAATAATATAATATAAATATAATATTTTGATCACAGCGCCATCTAGCATTAATCATATAAAACAAAATAAGGAATTGTTTTAAAAGATTTTAATTACAGCGCCATCTAGCGATAATCATCTAAAACAAAAAAGTGTCGTGACTACTTTTTCATAAGAATTTCCGTCTAGCGATACCGCGCGATAAGGAACTTCGTTCCAATAAATGGGTTTCCGCGACGACCAACTAATCCAAATTTATGCGGGGACAACCACAAAAAACGTGAAAAATATCAGTAAATTTGACATCCTCCTCCTTTTTGGAAGCCGGTCAAATACTGCCTGAACTCACAACGCCAAGCCTTGTATCTGCTGCAGCAAAGACGCTAGAACATCAGTGTTCTTCTCGTACAAATGTGTAGCGGATGCATTAGCTTGCCGACGCTCTTCTAAAGCAGAACGGAGACTTTCTATGCTGTCCTGCTGTTTGTATAGCTTGGCCTGGTGTTTGGCTGTTTCTTCCTCTGAAAAACAGTAAAAATATAAAGCTTGAAGACTCAAGGGTAGGTACTTATTCATTCTCTGAAAGCTTAAATCTAGCATGTGTAGGTAGCTACAGGTCCCGACCCTCGCTGGTCCCAGTGAGTTAATCCGTGGGAGGATGACACACGGTTCTATATTGACGGGCTCTAACGTATCCAAACCACAGGTCGGATAGAAATTTCATTCAACTCAAATAAATTGTAGATACTGGACTCTTTAGGGGCAACATATGAAGTGAGTGGCGAGACTTAACGCTGTTACCAATAGGAATATCGCAGAGCATGTGAAAAGTGGTTTCCTTTCCAAGACAAGACTAAGCTTTGACATTATGTGACTGTTGCCGTTTGTTGCATTTTTTAGGAACATTTCATAATTGATAAAGATCTTACCAGTAGTTTTTATGCTGCTCAAATGAAAAATGGAAGTTGGTATTTTTGCAGAGAATATTTAACTTGTCTCTTACCAATGTTATCTCTTAGCATTTTGACATTATCACTGAGGTTCTTGAGTTCAGTGTTCACTTCATTGATGTAGTTGAACAGCGCGTAGTTTTCTTCTTCTCGTCTGGAGAACTCTTGGATTAATTTGTCAACGTCACTTTCACCTGTGAATTCCTGAGGTAGACCTTTTAATTAGTACATAATCATCAGCTCGCAGATATCTGAACTTAGAACTTGTAATATTTTTGACAACTTTTCTCCAAAAACAGTTAAATTTTGCAGAAATATGCAGGATACTCGTAGGTACATAGTTTTATGACAAACAATATGTTACTGAATACTATTAACGGGGCGTCCATAAACTACGTGAATGTGTTTTTTTTTTAATTTTCTGCGAAAAAGTGATTTTCAGGTCGTTTTATACATTGTCGGAAATTTGAGTTAAAGCGTCTAAAAGAATCAGCATCTTAAAATAGATCTTTAGCGACGGAGAAAACATGTTATGCACTTTAGAACTAGGTACTACCAATAACATCAAAAAACTACCAAATTTTGATTTTGGCAGTGTTTAATTGATACCATTTTACATTATAATTTTTCTATACCTTGATAGCATCCAAGATATTAACGTAGTTGTTATAAGTCCTCATCTCCTCCTCCTGTTGCTCCAGTCTCTTCGCTTCAGCCTTGGCGTCGGCAGCCGTCAGCCTGACCGTGCCTTTAGTGCGGAGGAACTCTTCAAGCTTCATGCTGTGATCCAGTTGTCTTTGGAGTTCACGGACTTCCTGTGCAATTAAATACAAAGTTAGCTTAAAATCCTACCTAGTTTACCTAGATATTGTAAGCCTAAAATGGCGCAGCATGTCAGACCAGACTACTTCAAATACAAGACCTAAATGTAAATACCTATGTTGACAATAAAATGTATTTGATTTGAAAAAAATATCTATGAATGGCTGGTCCGTGTAACTTCGTCTGCGTCGTTTAAGATGGAATAAATAAGAGTGTTCCCGTTAAGTTTTCACCGTCTTCCCTTCCACAAATATTTAAAAATAACATTATTTTGTATTTTCTGACTGAGATTTTTATCAATAGTTCTGGTAAAATTGTTGTAGCCCATAATGTAGAAAAAGAAAATCTCACCAAGCAATGTTTCCTATAGTCTATTGCAGCTTTTTCCTTCAGCGCTTCCAGTTTGGAACACCACTCTTCTCTCTGATCGTAGGTGGTGATGGCTTGTTCAACCAGTTCCAAGATCTGAGCCTTGCCGTCCATCAATCGCTTGATCTGGTTCTTCCAGATACCGTTGAAGAATTGTCTGGATGCAACGAATGTAATAAATTTGTTAACTTAGAAATATGGTTTTAAATAAGTTGTATTTATCCTTTTATTTAATTTGATTTAGTTTTGACAATAAATAAGAGGTCTTATGCACTTATGACCTTTTAAAGAGCGAACCGTCTATTCAAATTATCTTATTGCCAATGAGGCAGACGAGCTAACATACTATTAGTAAGTAACTCATGAACTTCTGCAATGTCAAGGGAAACTGCCCCTTACGACATAGTTATAAGGACTTTCTTCAAGCCTTATTTGAAGAAGGACAAGTCATAGAGTTAGTTTCCCTAACCGAGAAGTCCATCAACGTGGGATAACTCGTGCGAAGAAGATAATACTCTCTTACAATACGTTCACAGAAGTGTACGTTTAAAAAAGATTGAAGAAGGACAAGTCATAGCGTTCTAGAAACACGTCAGAGGGGAGTTCTTTAGCACTTATTTATCTACCTGTCTCTTAACAGTCGGTCAATTTCGAGCCTCATTTTATAGTTGTCACTGTTGACCGCATTGAACTTCTTCATGGCGGTGTCGAGACGGTTCTCCAGTTGAGTGATCACTGTCTGGTTGGTCAGAGTGTTGGCGTATACCTGAATCAAAATCAAATTCTTGTTTAAAACTTTTATTCCACTTGCACTGGATGTATACAGGGTGGATCTGTAACTTTGGACAATCTGACGTGGGTGAGTGATGAAATAAAAGTTAGAACCACTTTTATTTTAGGAATTGGATAAAAACAATTTTTCATCATAGTATGGAAGTCCGCAACGATAGTCGTACGTTTTCCATACAATGTCAGAAAAAAAAAGTTTAACCGATCTAAACAATAAAAATGGTGCTATGTTGTATTTCGACAGGTCATTCACCCCACGTCAGATTGTTCAAAGTTACAGATCCCCCCTGTATGTATAGGTACCTAACTTTGTAAGTTCGGGTGGGATATTACAAATTAAATTTAACCAACTTCCTAGTTCCTGTTGAGTACATCGTGTGATAATACAATACTATAGTACCATGGAATTGATCTGATGATAGGAGTCGAAACGTGTATTTCGTCTAATGGTTGTCATATCTAGAAGTAATTACGACCTGAAACTGTAGTTTTATTACTGACATAACCACTCAACTGGGATCGGCCAGGGCCGCGCCGCCCCTGTGTGCGAAGTGTGCGGCGCACACAGGCGCCAAGACAATAGGGGCGCCGCGCCGCCACTGCCATCTTAAATTTTTTCTTACCTAAATTATTGCGTTTTTGTAGTGGAGTATCGATAAGTAAGTAGGTACAATAGGCGTAACATAGGCATTGCATACAACAAAACTTATATTACGCTTATTGAACAAGTCTCTCAATATTTATTAATATTCTCATTTATGGTTTCATTTTACGCTTAGGGTTTTTGTTTACATTACTTACGAGCTCAACTTTAAAACGGCGGCAGTTCTTTTGAGCCACACAAGTACTAGTTATTTAGATACGTAGGCGCCGAGCCACACCACACACACCACATTTACAAAAAAATTAAATTTAAAAATACAATATAAAAAACAGAGGGCCACTGCAGGCGGAGTCTACGACCCAAGCCATCAGTGGTCAGGGCTCAAGAGAGAGGAACCTCCTCACAATACGCACCGTGTCAAGAACGACCGCCTTCTGAATCAGGCCCGCCACCCAGCCGGGCAGCAAAAGCTTCTCTAGATGACGGTCGAAGCTTTTCGCTATTAGACCGTACACAGATACAACGATCGGAACAATGATGGTCGATTCAACACGCCACATGTCGGTCACCTCATGGGCCAGGTCCAAATATTTTAGCAGTTTTTCTTTTTCTGCCTTCAAAAGGTTCTCGCCATGTGGAATTGTGATATCGATCAACACTGCCCGATGCGCATCCCGATCTATTATGACTATGTCAGGCTTACTGGCAGCAATAGTCCTGTCAGTGATAATAGATCGGTCCCAGTAGAGTGTTACATGACCATTACCGAGAACCGGCTGAGGCCAATACTGGTAATACGGCACGGTGGCTTCAACAAGATCGTATTTTAGAGCAAGTTGTTGATGAATGATTTTAGCTACTTGGTTATGCCTGTGCAAGTACTCGCCGTTAGCAAGACGGGAACAACCGGAAACGATATGTCTAATAGATTCTCCCGGACGGTGACATGCCCGACAAATGTCGACCGTCCCATCGTTTAGAATATATTTACGGTAGTTGTTCGTCATGATAACTTCGTCCATAATTGCTAAGACAAAGCTTTCAGTCTCTCCGAAGAGGTTACTGTATCGTAGCCAGGATACGGAGGCCAATTTATCCACATCGGGACCCGTAAGGGCCCGGTAGAACCGTCCGTGTAGTTCCTTGCTCTTCCATACGTCCGTGCGATCCGCCACACTCATCACCTTCGGCGCTCGCCAATTCCCATTCGCTAAGGATAGCGGAGTGAGTCCTTTATCAACTGCTGCTACATCACGGTACATACCCACGTTCACCTTAAGGAAATATTCCCGAAGGTTGTATATCTCTCGGTTGTGCAGATCCTTGGCTTTTTTTTTTTTTTTTTTTTTTTTTTTTGATGGAGGAATCGCTGTTGGCCCTTGGGGGCCTTTACAGCTTCACCATGATGGGGTGCGAGCTCAAGAGGGGCTCGGCTGAGTATATGATAGGATGAGAATACTAACAGTTGCCCGAAACAAACTTATTAGCGCATCATGAATTTACTACTGGTTCGGAACGCGACCCAACTGAGAAGAACCAGCAAGAAACTCAGAGGGTTGGCGAGAATAAAACAAAGGATCTAAATTTACTTATTATCAAACATAACAAGTAAGAATTAAACATGACAAAGAGGATTAATTGATGATGATGATGATGGTTCAAGTAGAACGCCGAACTCTGCTTCGAGTTCGACGACGGCGAACGAGATAGCCAACGCGTCGTCTCGAGCTGTTAGCGCTAGCGCTGACAGCGAGCTGCGCCGATAACTTGTCGGGAGGGTCCGTGAGGACGTGCCGCGGACGACGACGGCACCATTTCTCGGCGTGCGCGGGATCGGGTTCGTAGTCGGCGGCGGCTACGATGAGAGGGTTGGGATGGTCCTCTGCTTTTTTGAAGTAACGCTCGGAAGTATCCTTCAAAAATTGTGTGAACTTGGCATTTAACATGCCACGACCCTCACACTTCCGAGGTATATACAACCTCATAACAGATGAGCGTGGATGGTGCATCCTGTATGCCGTCAGCAGTCGCCGAACTTTTCTATCCAGGGCATCCAATTCTGATTGCGTCCGCTTTAGAATGCCAAAGGAGTACGTCAGTACAGGCATGACCCATCTATTGAAGGCTCGGATCTTTTTTCCGCCAGACAAGAGGCTTTTCAAAACTTTTACCAAGCGGCCGAAGAACCGATCCTTCACTGATTGCTTCATATCTATATCGACGATACTCAAAGCTTCGAACATTCCAAGGTATTTGAGGGTTTCCGATTCAGAAAGAGATCTAAGCACCTCACTCTGGCTGAGTTGCAAACTCTCCGAGTTTACAACTTTCAACTTTCGGTAAAGTTGTATAAAATAAAAATATTCGTTAAAAACTCAAATTCGTTTTTAATGAAGATTCGTTAAAAAATAGGCGCTTCATAGGTTCCGCACGCAGGCGCTGCCGGGGGTCGGCGCGGCCCTGGGATCGGCAACCAAATTGATTTGTTTACTTTTGCCAAGTCTGTAACAGGAGCCAAAATTGAGCACAGTTCTAAAACTTGTTTTGTTTACATTTTTTAATCGTCTCATATTTTACGGAGATGATATATTTTCGCAATGCTACAGCGTCGTATAGTAATAAAGATTTACAAAAATATAAGGTTTAATTAAAAATCAAAATAATAAATTATTGGAATAAAATGTTTTTAAAAAGGGGCTCAAACACGGTATTGATTCCGAACGAAGTCCCCACTTTCGCGATCTAGTAAATAGTGATATTCCCAGTTGAGAGGATAAGTATAATTGCTATTAATCACTTACCATCAAGAAGTTTATCGGTAAAAAGAAGGGCAAACATTTAAAAACGTAACTCTTAGTTCAGCATTACAACAATAGATGTCGTTAGTAATCTTAGAATCGCCTCAGTTCAGCCCAGATGTTCACAGCTAGTTGTCGCTAGACGGCGTTAGAAGTACATTTTTTACAACAACCTCAAAAGTTTTTGTTCTGATCAACAATACAGCATTGTTATGCTCTGAGTCCACAACAATGATAATAATAATTGAGCTAGACAAATGAGCAGCGAGCATTTTAGTTCGTTGAACTTTGATTTTATAGACCAGTCCCGGAGATTGACAAAAAAGGTTTCCGAATAAATTGTGAGAATTAAGCAAAGTTGAAGCAATTTATTTACCTCATTTGAGACATTGACTCGTACAATAGTTTAATCTTCCTCTTATCTTATACTAGGTGACCCGCGCAATTTCGTCTGCGTTACAAAGGGGTTCAAAAATTGTTGCCTATGTGTTATTCTTCCGGGGGATGGTAGACCGCGCTCCCCGACCCACGCTGGTTCTGACCCAGCGGGGTATTCCGTGGGAGGGTGACACGCGGTCCCATCTTGGCGGGCTTCGGAAAGCCCGCCGACCGAGAGAGCCGGTGGCCGTATTAGCCGGTGGCTACTGGTTCGGCGTCCGGGGACGGAGCGACGGGAAAGAGTGCCGAGCGCGTCGTCGCGCCGTCCTTCTAAACCCCGTGCTGGGTTCTGGCCTCAGCCGGGGTTCGGACGCTGAGTCTGAGCGGTTGGAGGTTTTAGTGCGGTTCAACTCCCACATACCCACATGGATCCGTGATTTCCTCCAACTGAAAAAAAAAAAAAATGTGTTATTCTGATGTATAAGCTATATTGTGGTAAAGTTTCATTCAAATCCATTCAGTAGTTTTTACGTGAAAGAGTAACAAACATACATCCATACATCCATACTTACAAACTCTCGCCTTTATAATATTATCTTCTTATATATAAAAATGAATTGCTGTTCGTTAGTCTCGCTAAAACTCGAGAACGACTGAACCGATTTGGCTTATTTTAATCTTGAAATATTCGTAGAAGTCCAGGGAAGGTTTAAACGGTGAGAAAATTTCCTTATGTAACGCAGACGAAGTTGTGTGGGTCAGCTAGTGAATTATAAAAGTTACAATTGACAGTATGCTATGTGTAAATGCACATGATAACATTAGAAAATACAGTTTACTTTCAGTTCGTTTGGCACACTAACATAATATTACACTCATTATTTCTTTGAAACATCTACTTCTTCTTCTTTTGAAGATCTAACAAGGGACAAAAAAAAACAGCATTTTTTATACAAACTGATACATCTTCAACAATGGTCCTCGCACTAGGTCAGACCTGTATCGCGGAAGACCTTACAAAGATATTACAATTGGTTCGTACAGCCAGAGACAATAATGATAAATTAAACTATTTAAGAAGAAAATAAGTTAAAATAAAAATAAACTAGATAAGCTTAATTAAAAATACAAAGAAAAAAAAGAAAAACACTACCCAATTAAATTAAGATTACTTAACACTAATAGTAGAGGAGGCGACGATGCTAAATGGGGATTTACTCGAGCGTTGAAGAGACCTATTGGGATGCAAAGCTTAGATGATAAGAAGAAAAAAATGTTATATGACATATAGCTTTACATCGGTGGGGAAAGGGGCTATAGATTTTTAAATATGTAAAAAAAAACTGTTGCATGGACATCCTCGAGCGCGTCAGATATTGATAGCATCAATGCCCTACGTATTTTTAATAACGTACGTATGTTAATCTGATCGTTTGCGTGATGCGGGTGGTTGTATTTAAAGGTTGAAAATGAAAAAAAAAAAAAAAATTCGAGCGCGTCAGATTTTCTAAGGGAGTGTTAAGTACACCAAAAAAAAGCTCTCATTCATTAATCTGACGATTTCGATGGGACGCAAACTCGCGGCTATTTTCATAATGTGCAAAAAAAAATCGCCATTTTGAAATACTCAAGCGCGTCAGATTAAGATATATATGGTTCATCTTTATGTTTTAAACGTACTGTCCCATAATCTGACGATTATCTAGAGGGATTCGCCTGATCTGACAAAAAAAAAAATTAGAAAAACGGTTCACTTTATAGCCATCCCTGCAACTTCCCGCTAATTCCATTCCTGAGTTCAAAGAAATAATATTTCTATGCATTTGAGCTCTCCCAGCTCGAAAGTCTGATAGAAGTTTCATAGAACACTATTTTTGGAATTTTCAAACTGCAATAACTTTCGAATGGATCAACCAATTTTAACGCGGTTGGCACCATTCGATGCAGTTTTATCATCCTCATAAGTAATTTTGATCGACTCACAAATTTCGGGTCGACGAAAAAACCTTTTCGGGTTTCTATCGTTCACGATATCTCTCGAACGAACAGCTTGAAAGCGATCGACGTGGTTTTTCAAGCTCAAAGGCGGATTAGTTTTTGAAGTTAATCGATAAAGTCGGTTAAAAGTTATTCCAAAAAAACTAGTTACAAAAAAAAAATTCTTATTTTTTAAATCATTGAACTTAATTAATTAAAAAGCTCAGGAAATAGCATGCAAATAAATAAGTGTATGCTTTTTAATGTTTCTACCGTAAAATTAATTGTTTTTTGTAAAGTACTTTCACCACAAAATACACATTTCAAATTAATATCACTCATATTAAATACTTGAATCACACAAATCTTATTAAAATAGCAAAAAAAGCCAAAACGTTGGAATTACGTTGTAAACAATATGCCACGAACGAATCTTTATGATCAGCTGTGATGGCGTCATGGCAACAGAAACCAGAGTGGTGACGGAGTAAGAGTCATAGATAGAGAAAGAGTGAGAGAGGAATAGAAACGCGGAGAAGGAAATGTAGGCATCACACAGCTGCACGCATTTAACTTTATCGACGAACTAGCTGGCCCACACAACTTCGTCTGCGTCACATTAGGAAATTTTCTCACCGTTTAAACCTTCTCTGGACTTCTACGAATATTTCAAGATTAAAATAAGCCAAATCGGTTCAGTCGTTCTCGAGTTTTAGCGAGACTAACGAACAGCAATTCATTTTTATATATAAGATTTTTGTTATTTCGGCTTGCGGAAATCGTCAGATTATATATTTTTTATTATTCTTGAATTATTTCCTTCAAAATAAAAAAAAATTTAGCTACGCTCGAGAATGTCGAGATGACGTTTTTTTTTTACAACTTTGTTGCCCTCTCCTTTTATTACGTCACTCTCAAATTGTCAGATTATTGGAATATACACTTTTTAGGATGTAATTAACTCACCCTACCTTAATCTGACGCGCTCGAGAATTTCTGATCGTCAATTTTTTTTTACTAATCTGATCCTGTATCCTTCACGGGCGGCCTTAGATATGGGCCTCATGTTTTGTGGAGGTACTTAACCGGGTACAAGCTACCCCCTGTATATTAATCTGCCGCGCTGTAGTAAATCCCGGAATCCCCGCTTGGGCTCCTCTACTATAAACAATACAACTACTCGAAGCGTCATTACATTACTCAACATAACAGACACAACTACACATTACAGATATTCAACCCAATCAAGATTTTTTACCATAAAACCGTAACCACATTTATCTGACTTGCAATGAAAATCCCCGTAGACTGGTCTACCTACATAGAAACCTATCATATTCATAACCAATTCGGTTTCATTTTACACACTGAACAATATCAGGCCACTGTTCGGTCATGGTCACTTCGGCTGTGGTCTCAATGACCTTCCACTTGGTTTGCAGGAACCTCTCGACTTAAATATAATATTCATAAATACTTCTCACGAACATTATAATTATTCTCAAAAGAAACATGCTGCGAAACAAACAATTTTTTTTGCAAGATAGACGGCTCACCTGATGGTAAGGCTCAGTAACATTTGCAATTCCAGGCAATGAGGGGCCGTTATCCATCACCTACTTATACAGGACTTTTCTTAAACCTCGCCTATAGAGGGACATGTCACTCATAGCGCTCCGGGAACACCTTGGACGGGAGTCCATTCCAAATCGGAAGTATGAAAATCTTAAAGCGGAGAGATTTGTCAAAGCATCCGACTTTGTTATATTGTTAGCAAACTCAAGAGTTATTTTGTGTCAGGCATTATGGATGAGCTTCTCTCTTCGGTGTTTCCCGAGTGCTATTACTTGTCCTTAAAGGTAGGCCGTATGTAGCGGCCCCGCAGTGTCCCCTGACAATGCAGAGGTCCTTGAGCAACGGTAACCGCTTACGATCGGGTGGCTAGTTTTCATTCACCTGTAATTAATACTGATTTAACCAAACTATGTTTAAGTGTTTTCTATAAAACTTCTCTAACTCTTATTCGTGGATCATTAATCTTCTTCTTGTCTTCTCTTAAATATAAAAATGAATTGCTGTTCATTAGTCTCGCTAAAACTCGAGAACGACTGAACCGATTTGGCTTATTTTAATCTTGAAATATTCGTAGAAGTCCAGGGAAGGTTTAAACGGTGATAAAATTTCCTTATGTGACGCAGACGAAGTTGTGTGGGCCAGCTAGTAAATAAATAAAAAACAAATATAACGCTAGTCCTGTACCTTCTCAGTTCCTTTAGACTTGAGCGCTTTGATTTCCTTCTGCACTTGCCGCAACAAAAAATCCAGCTCGGTGATAAAACCACGATGTTCTTTAACTTCTGAAGCGTATTTCTCATGATCCTTCAGTAGAACCACCAGTCTTTCCCAGTTCTTTGCGTTGTCCAGAATGTTTGACGTGCTTTTTGTTAGCTGAAATTGATTTTGGATGTAAAATTTTGATTCTATTCAAGTCAATGTCGGAGACAGGAATGATTAACAATCATCATCAGCCTATAGACGTCCACTGCTGGACACAGGCCCCCAAACTTCGGCACAACGCAACAGCCGAGCCTGCACTATCTGCATCTAACAACATTAACATTGAACTAAATGATTTTCACTTACTCTGTGTTATTAGCACTAAAAACGGTAGTCTGAATCTTTCTTATATAACCTAGAATGCAATCGTTATCAATATATCCACTAATTTTAATTTGGAAACATTTCAATGAAATACAAGATACATTTCCAAATAAAGCTTTATAAAATAGTGCCGAAAATGAAACTTGACTAATTCTATGCTTGACACTTTTTTTTTTTTTTTTTAGTTGGGGTATGTGGGAGTTGAACCGCACTAAAACTTCCAACCGCTCACACTCAGCGTCCGAACCCCAGCTGAGGCCAGAACCCAGCACGGGGTTATGAGGGACGACGCCACGCGTTACGCCATCGGCACTCTTTCCCGTCGCGCCGCCCCCATGCTTGACACTTAAGAAGTTGGAAATGAAGTAACTCGTGGTTTTAATAAGTGAATTAGAAGTAGTGCATACAATCATGAACACATTCGTTACAAAAAAATTGAAATGACGATTGATGAACTTATGTGAACTATACCTGATCCCTTTACTGGGAAGCCCAATGCCAAACAGTAGGCTCTACCTAATGATGTAATTTGTGTCTTTTAACCTTTTAGGTAGGTATTATTGGAACGAAGTTCCTTATCGCGCGTTGTGAAAGGGGGCTAAACGAAAAAAAATCTTACGAAAGAGTTGTCACGACACTTTTTTGTTTTAGATGATTATCGCTAGATGGCATTGTGATCAAAATCTTTTAAAACACGTTCCTTATCTTTTAATCGTATCTTTTAATCGAAAGGAACTTCGTTCTATTTGGGTGTCCCATGACACCTCTCAAGTTTTTTTGTGAAACCTTACTAATAACCCAAAAGCGACTGAAATGTTCTTATATCTTAATTCAATTTCAATATACTGACCTTCAATTCCATCATCACCTTATCCAGCTCCGCGTTGAGAGTACTGATGATGTTCCTCTGCATCCTGAGGGTTGGTTGCACGCTGCTCATCACAGTGGCTCGGTCTATTTCCATCACCCTGAACTGAAGATGAGTTTCAAAAAACCTGACATATTAGAGGTTCGTGAGCGACGGTTACCACTTATCATCGTAGGGGGTTGATTTGCGGATAACTCCGTTGTTAATGAATCGATTTAATTGATGCTTTTGTTCAAAAGGAGACGTTTCAAAGTTCCCATGATAAGATCAGGGTTTAATGAGGACATAATCTAGAGAAACTTTTTTTATTTTTTTCTACTATTCCTAAAATAGTAGCCAGTACTACAGAAACACTGGTAATTTTAGAGATTTTTTGGTATGACCGGATATCTATCTCTATATCTGTGCCTTTAAAATTACGTATTCGGATTTGAATGCGGTTTTTTCAATGTTTTAAGATGAGAGTTGATAATAATAAAGCAATAACAATGCTTTGTAGGTAGGCGAACAGGCCACCTGATCGTAAGCGATTATTGTTATAGTACTCGGGAAACACCGAAGAGGGGAGCTCATTCTATAGCCGGTGCAGAAAATATTTTTTGAAACGGATCTTGGATGACCGCGGTGGTTCCAAATAGTAGAGATGAACTCCACTTCGACGCCGGGTGGTGCGATCGAAAGGAGATGTTGGAATCATCTTGAACAATCCTTCGGAGCACTTGTAACAACCGGTATAAGATACAAGGAGAGAGTAGGTAATTGATAAGTAACTCACCTGTCTCTGTAGCTTGGACAGCTCATCTTCAGCTATCTTCTCCATCTCCATATCATCAGCAGGCGAATTCATTATGAAGTTTTTTATAACAAATACTTATGAAGAAGAAAAGTACACAATCAGTAGTCTTCAGAAAACCTGAATGTTTTGTTTGATCGATAGAAGTTGTTGCTAAGTTTCCTCAGTTTAACACAAATCATATCAACACTTTAATAGATACCTCGTCTACCATAGCGAGTCAAATGACCCGAAATTTATGATTCCTGTCTTTATGTATATTATATTCCTGTCTTTATGGATATTAGATACGAAATAAAAATGTAAATGTATTATAATTATGTGCAATAGGGTCATTCCATGTCAAATCGACAAATAGTTGGACGCGACCCCCACCGATTTGGATGATTTTTGGTGGAGAGTTTTGTCTCACTCAATCAAAAAAATTAAAAATTTTTCCTAAGAGATATTCAATATCAAAAATTTCATTGTTTTTCCGATTTTATGAGTTTAGTTATTTAATACTTCAGAGACTACTGAGTATTAAAAAAAAAACTCTGGTATATTTTCAGAGGATACTTAGAGGTATGAGAAAAAAATTTTTTTGAAAAAAATTTTAGAAACTGATCAAAATTAAAAAAAATTGAATTTTTCAAAATCGTGAAAAGTACCCATCGCGGGAAAATTTTGGCCTGAAAATTTTTTATATTATACTTATAACATATCTAAAGATATTCTGAAATTTTTAGAGGGGTGTTATTTTTCGTTTCATAGATATGAATTTTTGAATTTTGACAAAAAAAAAATATTTCTATTTTTATAATTTTTTTTGTTAAATATCATTATTCTACTACATGATTACTAAAATTTGATGTCTAAAATATTTTTTTTATGTTAATGGGATGTGAAAACAAAAATATTTCAAAATTGTATGTAATTATCTGTTTATTTAGAATACTATTTAACATTTAAGGCTTCCGTGATGAAATGAAAGGATTAAAAGCATAAAGGAAGCATTTAATTTTTAAGACTGTAATTCCTCTTGTCCTTTCAGAGTTTGCTGCAGTTTATTTCGTACGACGTTTTTTGGTCACTCCCTTTTCTGAGGTTGATGTCTCAGACCTTTTTCTCAATCTTGAAAGAAAGAAATGATATCAATTTTAAAATAAAAGATTAATTGCCATCAAGTAAAAAAACTCGAAATTCTGATTTTCCTACCTGGTTTTCATTGGTGATTCATCGATGATATCATAAACATCAGTGTTTTTTAGGCGGCAGAGTGTGACACTTTTAACATTATTTAAGTTTTGATTTAAAGTTGAATCTATAATATATAGTATATTTTGAAATATTTTTGTTTTCACATCCCATTTACATAAAAAAATATTTTAGACCTCAAATTTTAGTAATCATGTAGTGGAATAATGATATTTAACAAAAAAAAATTATAAAAATAGTGAAAAATTATTTTTTTGTCAAAATTCAAAAATTCATATCTTTGAAACGAAAAATAACACCCCTCTAAAAATTTCAGAATATCGTTAGATATGTTATAAGTATAATATAAAAAATTTTCAGGCCAAAATTTTGCAGGACTTCGTTTTATAATGAGACAAAACTCTCCACCAAAAATCATCCGAATCGGTGGGGGTCGCGTCCAACTATTTGTCGATTTGACATGGAATGACCCAATAGTAATATTGACAATTTCTATGACAAACGCAATAAAAAATTGTTTTATTGATCACATTTTTTACATATTGTACTGTGTCTATTGTATATTTTCAACAATATAATTTTTTACATTTAGAGCAAATTTCGATGTTTTTATTTTATTTCGACAGGTCATTCACCACACGTCAGATTGTCCAAGCTTACCACCCACCCTGTATACAGGACTCGAGCTGAGACAAGTTTACCACTCTGCCTGTAAAGTTGGTTTATCAAGTGTTTAAAACAAAAACACGTTCTTCACACAGCGAGCATTGTGAGGAGGTTCCTCACTCTTGAGTCCAGACCACTGATGGCTTGTATCGTACATTCCGCCTGCAGTGGCTTTCTATTTTGTTTAATTGTATTTTTAAAACATAATGTAATATAACTGTTAAATAAGCTAAATTTAACCTTAAAATAAAGTAAAAGGCATGTCTGATTCACGACAATACAGACAGGAAAACATCAGAAAAAATAGGAAGGAAAAAAGTGAATGGAAAAAATGGCATCACAATAATTTAGAATTTAGATGCCAGCACAATTTTTAACCTTCAAAAGATTTTTTCTTAATTCGACTTTATGCTTTTCTGTTTGTTCGCTAACTTCGTCGTTTATAAACCGACTAGAAGCGTCACAAAGGGGTTCAAACAGTACTCGCAATGCTGTTGCGATATTATAATATTTGCGCGGCCCGCGGAGTATTCATTATGTTTTATACTCGTGATAACTTCTCAACGAAAAGTCCGATTAGAATAAAACAAAAAGTAATTTACTTTTAAATTAATACTCTGGATAACACAATACTTTATTTGGATAAGGATTAATATAACAATACTAATTTAACGTTAAATTCATTCTTCAGACAAATTAAAACTTTTTTGAACATAAAAGCAGTTGTTGTGACTAAACTATTGTAGTTAGATATATGCTCTCTCGGACTTTTTTGTAAGTCTTGCTAAGACCTGAAAACCCGTAGTACATCATTTTGTTCTACTGTCAATAGTATTTGCAGCGTACGCATAAATAGGTTTTCGATATTTCACCTTGTCTTACAAATTTGATAGTTTCATACGGATCCCTAATTTTTTTCAAAATAAAATATAGCCTATAACCTTCCTCGATAAATGGACATTCCAACAGTGAAAGAATTTTTTAAATCGGACCGGTAGTTTCTGAGATTAGCGCGTTCTAACAAACAAACAAACAAACTCTGCAGCTTTATAATATTAGTATAGATTTTGGTGATTCATTTTTTATTAGACAGTTAGAATGAGGAAATCAGGATTTGATGATGCTGCCATCATCAGAGAGATCGTGATAAACTTGAAAAAAAAGGAAGTCAGCTTTAACTTTTATAAAAAAAAAATCTTGTATTAAAATCGGAATCAAATCGTTTTTATTCATGACATCATTACCAGATTTAGTTTCGGTTAAAAAAAAGTATTATTTTTTGTTAGATTTTAATCCTCTCTCCATATTACCTTGGTATTCGCCGTCCTTGTCTAACAAAGGCTTTGTACCACCTGAATTGTGCGTCTCGGTTGCACCTGGTGGATTACGGCAAAGATTATTAAGCGTAGATGGGACAGAGTTTTTGGCTTTCAACTTAGTTACAGCATTAATTTAGTACATAAAATATTAAGTTCATTTGCAATTGTTTTTCGTAGAATTATTACAATTCCATGCTATTTATTTTGTATTGTCATTTTCAACCCGTTATTTTTTATTTAAATGTAATATTATAATATCACTATAGTAATAGCTAGTACAGATTAGCACACTTAATTAACTATTTTATAATTCATTAAACTAAATTCGGATATAACTTCCTAAGAAAAAAACAAAGCTTTGCAATATTTTATATTCTTAAAATGTAGGTAAAATTAATGGGAAGTACAATATAAAAACTAAATCACAACTTAATAAACAACAACAGTAACTTAACAACACATATAAATTTCAACAAAGAATCAATTGCATGCATTTAGCCACTCAACTGAGTCGCAATCATAATTCGATTTTGTCTATCTATATTCGCCATCCACAGACGACTACATAAAACGACCATTTTACAAGCGCACTAACCTTCTGTTTACAACTTAATCTTTGCCACTAGCCCCGCGTTCCGGCTCGGAAGGTTTCAAACAGTGTTGTTGTGTCCGATCCGTTGTCGAGGCAACATCGGCAGTACCGCCGCGAATATTGACAAAACAATATCCACCCGTGCTCCGATCAATCTGTGATGTGCAGTGTCAGTGTATCAGATATGTTACTGTGAAAAAATGGCATTAAAAAAGGATTTCGACCTGCCCAGGAACATATTCAAGATAAAAATCCCGAAAACCAAAGTACAACAAGCGTTCGAAAAGTTCTTCAAGAAAAATAACTACACCAAAATCGTGCAGAGTTAATCTTCTAAATTATTCTTGTTAAATGGCTGGTGACTCTAGTGCTTATAGTAGAATAGATACAGTACCACCAGATCGCGAAACACCTAATTTCATAACTGATGCCACAGAGTTTGTTGGCAAAGGAGATATAAAAACATCAACACCATTCAAGCACCGTAGAAGCAGAAGCAGAAGTGGTACTAGAAAGACTCCTATAGCTCTCAGTCTATCTGATGAGAACTTCTACGAAGATTTAGAAGAGTACGTAAAAGAAATGTCAGCAGTAAGAGATACTACTGTGGCCATGGAAGGCAACGGGGAGCAGGATGTATGGGCTCAGTTGCAGCAGAAAGAATCTGATCTTCTGCTGGCTGCTGAGCTGGGGAAGGCTCTGTTGGAGAAGAACGAAGAGCTGAAGAAGGAACAAGAGAAAATCGCAGAGGAATACTCTAAAAAAGTTGAGGTGAGTTACACTGTTTATGAAATTTTGTACGTTTGTTTTTTTTGACTTAATAACTCGTAACTCAATGGATTTTGATGAACTAGTCTATATTTATAATTTTCTTTACTATAACTAACTGAAATATTACAAAATATTTATTCTCTTTAATTCTTTTGCCGATATAGACGATTCAAAACGTTACAAATTCGTTAACATACGGTATATTGCAACTGCAGTAAGACACTAACTGCAACAGTTAAAATCGAGATATGGAAACATCAACTTTGTATCATAACAATAGATGTCATTTTCATATGATTGATAATACCAGTTACTGCATTTAGGGGTTGCATTATAATAATTGTGTAACGAGAGGTGAACCAACTTGGTTTTGTAGAAGTAACATTGTTTTATACAGCAAGAGTGGTTGATTATAGTGTACTGTAACAACTTATTACTGCTCACCACTGGGCTCAGGTAAAGTTTAAGCCAGTGGTGTTGTAGAAAAAAAACATAAATCTTTTTACATTAGGATACAGAGATTAAATTTATCAAAACGTAAAGCTAGTAATCATAACTATTGACATATCCAAAGTGGATGCTTAGTTTTGCAACAATGTCAACCAACATTTAAGACGTATATACGATAATAAGATTGAAATTGGGTCTATTATAGATACGTTTACCATCAGCTTAATTAGTAAAGGCATTCATTCCATACCTTTTTTTACAATTATGATATTTTTATTTCAAAAATGAAAACGACCGATTCCCATCCCATTTTTCAAGCATAGCACAAAAACTACTATTCAGATCTTTATCAAATACATATAAGATATCAGATAATGCGCAAAGAGTTAGTTTTCTAACAAACAAGAATATTCTAAATCGGTTTATATTATGTACCAATAGAAAAAAAAAGTACACGCTAAAACGTACAAATCAAAAATCGTGAAATATTGCCCTTTTAAAATACATATTTTTGTGATCCAACTCTCAGAATAAATAATTATGGATTTTACCACATTGTCTCGTTTATCTCCAAAAACACTACACTGTCTAGTGTTAGTCATAATGAAAAAGTAGATGAACCTAGCCTCGTATATTACCTACTAGGGTTTTGTAATTGAACTATTATCCACTAATCTGATTACCTTTAATGATTTCTAGGTAACATGAGTAACAGCTAATAACCAGTTATCGATTGACGATAATTGTGGCGTTTCTTTTGTTATTTGTGTAATAATATCATTAAATACCGTTAACATAGTTAATCAATAGTTAAACTTGTCCTTCTTCAAACGAGGCTTGAGGAGGGTCCTTAAAGTTAGGTCGTAGGTAGCGACCCCTCAATGTCCCCTGACATTGCAGAGGTTCATGAGCGACGGTAACCACTTCCTATCAGGTGGACCGTTGGCTATTTCCTAAAGTCTCGGATATTCATAATTTTATCACTAGGAACAAACACAAGCTTGCGTTGCCAGCATCTAGATTACATAAAATAAGTAATTCTTTCCAGGGTTTGTCTGTAAAGCTTTATAACAAAATCCCAGTGGCCGTTCAAACATTGCCTATAAATAGGTTTAAGAGAGTTATCAAAGAACGGTTATGCAGTAAAGCATATTATAAACTTAATGATTATATAAATGACTGCACAAAATGGGAATGAGGCGCTCGTCCCGGGCCATTTCAATTGATACATTTGTAAAAAACAAAAATATTGTAAAAAATATTAAAAAAAAAACAAAAAAAAAACAACATATTTAAATTAAAAAAAAGACATGCCCGCTGAGTTTCTTGCGCCGGTTCTTCTCAGGACGGAGGCGTAATTTTAGCGAACTGGTGGTAGAACTTTTGATTTTATTTTTGACTTTCAAAATGTATGTGTGTCCACATCTACTTTGAAAATAAATGATTTGACTTTGACTTTGACTTTGACTTTGCTCGTCTGCCTACATGGCAATAAAAAAAAACAGTATTATAAAGCGGCAGTGCTTTTTATCGATCAAGCAGACTAGCGAAGAGGGAACCTAGACAAAAAGTAGTCTATGTTTCTTACTGGTACTTTACCTTTCTACGACTACGTATATCTTTACTAATGTATGAAGCTGAAGAGCTTGTTTGAATAATCTCAACAATGTTTTACTGTCTCACTATAAATTTGACGCTAAAGAACGTCCATCTAAATTTCGGCGCTAATAATGACCAAATGTAAATTCAAAATCCACTGATTTGTTAATTTATTTCAATAGAACACCTAACCTTCTCCAAACATAACAACAGTCAGTTTCTTTACACAAAATTAGCAAAACGAATTAACGAATCGAAGGCTTGAAATAATGTGAAAAAACTAAACCGTGAAGAGGAAGACAATTCGTTGGCAAACACTTGTCGATTAGATGCAAATGAACGACAAAAAATACCTTTTTAAAACAGTAAGAACCTCCGAAACGTCTAGTTTAAAGACTATCCTACTGAATTATAAATTTAAGACAATTATTTGTACGATTGCACCACCAAATATCGAGTGGAGCTCTTTTGTAGTAATATGTATATGGAATCACGGTGATTCATTACAGGAATTATTTTTTTGCTATTTTTTGCTGGGGCCTCAGTGTTTCTAGAGTGCTATGACTTGTCCTTCTTCAACTGAGGCTAGAAGAGTCCTTAAGAGGCCCTGCAGTGTTTCCTGACTATCCAGAAGCCCAGGAGCGACGGTAACCACTTCCGAGTTCCGATCAAGCCTGTTAGCTTGTCTGTCACGGCAATATAAAGGCGAAGATTGTAGGGATGTTTGTGAATCAATCACACCAAAATTTTTCACACATATATTATATAGAGTATTCTCTGGTTTAACATATAGGTTTAGAATATATTATCCAGATGTCATGGATGTTTTATGATACGGCGAACATTTAATAACTCCACACTGATCTAAGGGACTGTCTCTTTGGGTGCTGTAAGGGACGCATATATCGAAAAATTAGGATACATTCCATGTTTGATAACATCAGTACAGACTTACCTTGGATCACAATAGACTCTCGAGATAAATCATTTATCGAGGAATTCCGATAAGATTACCTCAGATAATGCTATGGCGTAAAGTTGATATTTTGGACAGGTGAATCTGAACTGTCTTTGTTTAACCTCATCGAGTTGGTTTTTGTTTAAGAAGACACTAGATTCGTTATCATTATGGTAGTAGACGTCTACTGCTGGATTTAGACCTCTCCCAAAATTAGCCAGAATGACCACACCTGTGTTGTTTGCATCCAGTGGCTTACGGTACCTCATGCTATATGGCCTCCACTCCAAAACTTTTCGGGTCCATCGGGTTCAAATGTCATCAATATCCACATTATTGGCTGTTCCAACAGCTTTCGGAAGAAGCTAAACGCAATTTTAACTCACATCCATATTTGTATCGTTATATTGCCATGAAATACAGTATTATTCTAACAAAGTAATAATTCTAGCACAGTATGCTTGTTATCAGAATATAACACGTAACGAGATTCTTATCTTATAAGAAAATAGGTTTTTAATAGAATTCCAGTTTTACACGTGCCTGAACGATGACCGAGTCATAATCAAGACGATTTTACTGCATAATTTTATACTGCCCAGCAGTAGGTATTAACTCAGATCTTAAAAGATGGATCAGACATAGTCTACCATATGGTCCTTAGGTTGGCGATTTTTATTTTTTTTATGACGGACTATTTTTTAGGCCAGTCTTAAAATATCATATACTTACTCAAAAAAGCCCTTTAGATAAATTTATAGATAAAAGATAAGAAAGAAGATATTTAAAAGAAAACACATAAAATTTAATTAAAGATGTGCCCGAAATCCTGACACTTTGGCAAAGCCTCAGTGTCGTGAGGACTACATCAAATAATGACAACTTCATTTAAGAAACGTTTAGTATTTTAGAAATTTCTTTATGTTTATTATCTTCAAAGGCAAGAGATTTAAACATCAGTTTGTTTGCCGTGATATCTCAGTTCGTGCTTTTAGCGTGTACGTGCGAATACGTCAAAAGTACTAACCGCTATCAGGCTGTTGGCGATGATTCATTTAACGGTTCACAAACATCAATACAGTTCAGTTGTTGATTTAGGACAAGATTGGAATATGAGGCTTCAAATAAGGCTTGAAGAAAGTCTGTTTTTGGATCGAATTTGGAGTATGGAGTTGGAGTAAAACCATATTAAAACCTGCCACGCTCAGTGCCCGAACTTCCGCTGAGGGCAGAACCGAACACGGGATTGTGTGGGGTGACCCGCCAAAGCTTACTTATCCACTTGTGAGAAAACTCCTTTTTTAAATGTCTTCACTGACATTGCAATATAAAAATACATTTTGGAGCTAAGCTTGCGAACTTCTAGATCATTCCAAGTTATGTAGGTTACCTTATCCAATCGCCTGGGACTACCAAATGTCATCTAAAAATGGCACCACCGACAAACATCAATTTTGGTTAGTTCCAAAGATGTTATCAAGCCGGGTGTCCCCGTGTATTTTTGAAACAATGTTTCTTTAAATTAAAAATTAGATAAGCGATGATCAAGGACACGATTCCGCCATCTTTATAAAACACATAACCATAGACCATGAACTACTTAAATATGCATCAAGAAAATATTATAAAAATGTACATCCGTTGAAGTTTAACGATCAAAGCTCGGAGCCTGTTATAAAAACCGGTCGGTGCGGTCAGCCCGAGGTACTTCCTGCAGATTTGTGTCATATCTGTGTTAAAACATTTAGCTTATGGAGTTTCGAATAGTTAGAAGGTATTCAATTAAGCCCACTGAGATTGTTTTTACTTTTTCTCAGGACGATGGCATAAGTTGGTGGTAGATATTTGAGATACCTAAATTTCAGACGACTAAAAACATGTGTTATTAATTACATTAATTATGATAATGAAGCAATTTTAATTTTAGAAGGTATTTAATTTTATGAGTGGTATTCGCCGTAAAATCGCATGTAGGTAATTTAAATTTTTGTAAAGTTATGTCTACAAGTTACAAGTACATTTTGATGCGAGTGTTATTTTTGAACAGATTTGTCAGTGAACCGCTTTTAATGATTCTTTACTACGTAAAAGGCACTGATATTTATTACTATATATATAATAAATTACTATGATTACGAAAAAGACCAGTAGTTTTAATTCAGTATAACTTGATTTTCTTATCACTCACCCAGTTTACTGTGTAATGAATATTTTAATTATTTAAAGTATTTCTGATGCAAAAAAAGTATTTCTTATGTAAAATTACGTTCTCCACTTCCCCGAAGAAACTGTGTCAAAGATCTTATGTTAAAAATTTGCATCTGTTCAAAATTGTGCCCATATTTGGTTCAAATTATAAATGAAAATAATCCGAATGATCGATCAAATGATACTATCACTTGACAACTAATTAATTGTGTAATAAAAATAGTAGCTTCTGTAAAATTTTATATAATTTAAAATAATACCAAATAAACAAACACCAAAATTGGAAATCCATTTGATTTAATATTTGGTGCCAAAATTCAGAGTAACATTCCTTGTCACGAATGTGTTCCGAACTTTATTTTCCCATACACTTTTGTAAATACGTGTGTGGTGTCAGTTTTAGGTGTCAATAGTTTGATTTTCAACACTACTTTCGAACGCTTTTCGGAACTCAATTTTGTATTAAAATAACGGCTAATACTTATTTGCAATTGTATTCGCGATATACTGTTGCTTGTAGCTGGATTGCGATGTAAAAATTGTAGGTAGGATTTTACAAAAAGTTTATCTTTAGTTTTTAACTCCTGTTTTGTACCATCCTATGGTTTTTCAACTCAAATTAAGTATATCTAAGTAAGTCTTCTCGTGATCATGACGTTTGCAACAACATTGAAATATCGAGATAACTCAATGAATTAAATATCGTGGTAAGAACCCGTTGAAAATGCATGAAAGTATTATAGAAAACCGCGAGTGTCTGAATAAATTAAAAAGTATATCTAGTTAGCTATATTTTTATCAAATATTGTTTTTTTTTAATAATATCAATTGTTAACGTAACCTGATCAATGCTTATCGTGCGTTTACGTAACACATTTTGGAATATTCTCGTTCTGCAACTGCAATAAAAGGAATCTTGCAGTGCAATTTTAATCTGTATTAAATACTACTTTCAAATTTAATGCATATTATCTTATTAAAAGTATTCAGGTCATCTGTTATGACCTAGATTAAAGATGCTTGTTTGTCGCCATATTTTTTGATCATGTTGTATTTAGATCAATCAAGATTATTAATTAGCGTGCAATTTATTTGATGCCCGTGGATATTATTGGCATCTAGATAATTATACTTTTGTGAGATATATCAAGCTTTAGGTTATATTACACGGTTAAGTAGTTCTTTAGAATAGATGTATTTTCTTTCTTGTTTGATCGAATAAAATCTTATTAAGTTATTTCTTAAATTTGTTAAATAACTTTTATATGTATACTCGTGATAAAAAAGTATTTTATTACTTAGCTATAATAGAACTACTGAATATGTCTTTGGATTTCTGTCGTTTAGTGACTGATATTAACATATTCGGTGTCAATATTTGGTGTAACATTATTCTTTGTAACGATGAAGTTTCTTATTCTTATTCGACTTTATTTTCTAATACACTTTTTAAATATGGATTTTTTTTGTTTTTTAGGTTATTGCTTAGGTTAGGTGTCAAGAATTTCCTATTTTGAGACAATGATTAACTTCCTTCAAAATTTTGTATCTTGTTATATTTGATCAAAGACATTTTAAAATATCTTAGACTATTTTAAAAGAAAATGTACGTCGCCCTTACGCTCTTCGACATAATGAAAGTGCAATAAGATTGAGGCCGCGACCTTGCTGTACGACAGTCACCATTCGACGGTATACTGTAACAGTTACCGTTGCTGTCTTGTAGACGGATATGTGTTGGTATTCGTCGGCTTTAATGTTTCCTTCGATCAAGTATTACTAGATACACAGTTCTGAAGAAAATCCTTAAAGTGCAGTTTCCCCTGGATTAGAGAGTTCTATGAGCGAGTCCATTTATGATAAGGTGGTCTATATGGTAATATAAATAGTGTTTCAAAAGTCAAACTATTTTAATTTAAAAACTTGGAAATAAAACAATAAATAAATATTTTTATACAGGGTGATTTTTTAAAGAAGGTACATATTGCAGGAGGGTGATGAGTACTCTGTTCTAATACGGAATATTACGAAAAATAAGTATTTTTTTTTTTTTTTTAATCTAAATTCGACAAAACTACCTAAACAATTTCGACTAAAAGAGTGTTGACTAACGACCACTAGTGATCTCGCGCACCCCACACCTCCGCCACACCCATCAGCTGTCGAAAAACCATCATTTTGCAAGAATTTTAGATATTTTTAAGTTGCGATTACTAAGGCATTAAGCCATATTCTTTTGTAATAATTTTTTTACTGGTCGTATATAACCATCAGCTACCATGACCTTCAATATGTACCCTCTCTAAGAAATCACCCTGTATAGAGGATCATTGAGAATCCCTAAACTAAACTTCTCTTCTTATATATAAATGAATTGCTGTTCGTTAGTCTCGCTAAAACTCGAGAACGACTGGACCGATTTGGCTTATTTTAATCTTGAAATATTCGTAGAAGTCCAGGGAAGGTTTAAATGGTGAGAAAATTTCCTTATGTGACGCAGACGAAGTTGTGTGGGTCAGCTAGTCTTATATATAAAAAATGAATTGCTGTTCGTTAGTCTCGCTAAAACTCGAGAACGACTGAACCGATTTGGCTAATTTTAATCTTGAAATGTTCGTAGAAGTCCAGGGAAGGTTTAAACGGTGAGAAAATTTCCTTATGTGATGCAGACGAAGTTGTGTGGGCCAGCTAGTAAGTAATAAATTTCATTTCATTTCACAAGTGTATTGGAACATGATAGCTCTATAGGTAATGATGAGATTCAAAGAATTAAGATTTTACCCCACATCTAAGTAATTACAAAGGAAAAATGCAAATGAACTAAAACGATATTTAAATGATTCACTTTATTTCCATGTCATTTGCAAATCATTTTACGCATACTGCCCAAGTAGGGATTTACAATGTAAATATGAAACAGTAAGGCAAGCGTGACCAACTATTTACTTATGAACAATATGAATATGCTCACATTTAGGCCAAATTTAGGAGCAAAACTAACGTGACTTAAAACCGACCTCGAAAAGGGAGGAGGTTTGTCAATTTGACCGTAATAATATGTTCGCGGATAATTTCATCATTTACAAACCGATATTTAAATGGTGATCCCATAATAATAAGGAAATCATGAAGACCGAGGAATCCAGGGAAACTTGAAAAAAGGTCGTTTTTAAGTTTAATATTAAAAACATGTTACTGGTCTTGGCAAGGACTAGAGCTAAAACTAAAATCTGCGGTTTAGTCATTGTAGTATTCCAATGCCGAATATAGACTTTTGTACATTTTATTTACAACCTTTCTTTCTTTACTTTTACTTTGGCTGTTGTACTATCCAAAATAGTACAACAGCTCACCGCATAGGTCCAATCAATTTAATAAAATCAATGTCCGTGGTGCTTTTCTTAATTCTGGCGTAATGCTTTTTCAATCTTATTTTATTGTCTCCCGCTTTGCGAGAAGGGAAGTCGAAACTCATGTTTTCCTACTCCTTCTATCATCTTCTGATTAAATTCGTTGCGGGGCCCAAGACAAGTTAGCTTTCCCTCGGGTTTTCCTGGGCTTCACTGCTCAGAGTCATTACGATGGTCGCCGCTGTGGATCCTGGCTACACAGGAGTTACAGTGGTGGGAGTGAGAGGTGCGCAAATACCCGAAACCTTTACTTTCTGATTCTTAACTTCTCCCTCACTGGCAGGATAAGATTATTTACAGTAATTGTAACTATTACTAACCTTTTTCATCGGTCAGTTTGAGAACGTAAAAGCGAGTATATAACAACGTATTCCAATCGTATCACGCGATTGTGCCTTTCCTGATTAACAAATGTAACGACACGCGTACGGTTTTTACTAAAACATTTCAACGGTTGCGTAATTGAGGAATTAACTAGACGTTTTGTATTCTACATGTGTTATGTGTTGATAATATTAGTAACTGTTATCTTTGTAGTTTGAAAAGATTTGAAAAAGGTGATTGTGTTTTGTTTTAGATAAAAAAGAAACAAGAATTATTAAGTCTCACAAAAAATTCTCAATCGGAATTCACACTAAAATCACAATGTTATACGTCCTATCTTCAACTTGTGAAATAAAATTTGATAGTTCTGTTACATTGAATTGACTGAATTGAATTAAATAACATTACATTAAATTACAGACTGCAATTTTGCCGTCGCCATTAAAAGAGGTAGTTTTTACTTATTTTTTTCAGGTCATTTTATAACATCGGAGGTTACATTAATTGATTTTTTAGTATGGATCACTAATATTTTGAAAATATAGACTATAAATATAGGCAATAAAAAAAAAAAAAAAAATAACACTGAAATAATTTTTCGAATTGGACCAATACTTCCTGAGATTAGCGCGTTGAAACAAACTCTTCAACTTTGTACTTTAGTATAGTATAGATGTTGAACGTCCTGCAACTTGCGACATACAATTCGATTTTTCTATTATATTGAATATATGATTGCGAAAATCGATTATTCGTTTTATCGGGAATTCCAATCGAGTTTTTGCTCTCGATGACGTCACCGTATCAGTAGTCTCAAGAGGAATGATAGCTTTATCTGACACACATCTCGACCACATTTTATTAGGAAACACTACTTATTATATGGTCTCTATCCTTTTTTTTTCAATAATTAATCTAATATATAAAATTCGTGTCACAGTTTTCGTTGCCATACTCCTCCGAAACGGCTTGACCGATTTTGATGTAATTTTTTGTGCTTATCCGGTATCTATAAGAATCGGCCAACATCTATTTTTCATCCCTCTAAATGTTAGGAGTAGTCCACCCCTAAATGGCAAAACAACGTTTGCCGGGTCAGCTAGTAAACTATAGTATTTATTGAGAGATTGATATTTTTAGTTGAAATTTCCTACAAAAGTGTTATCAGTGCTGTTACATTTATGTTTTAGTGGTTGCTTCTACTTTTAAGGTTAAAATAAGCTTAATTTTGTAATAAATAGTTTAATTGAACTTTATTATACTTATGAAGTTTATGACATCACGAAAATACCTTTATTTTTCAATTACAAGACTATTAATTAATGAATCTTCTTCAAACGAGGCTTAAAGAAAGTCCTTAAAAGGTAGGCCGTAGGTAGCGACGCACAGTGTCCGCTGACATTGCAAAGGTCCATGAGCAACGGTAACAGCTTACGATCAGGTGGCCCGTAAACTCGTCTGCCTACAAGGCAATAAAAAAAAATTAAATATTATATAATGGTTTATATTCAAAAGTTAAAATCAAAAGTTACATTACCGTTCACGCGTATAATCGTATAACAAATTTAAATTTAAATAATTTTACATACAAAATTGTCTGTATATGTAATTCACGATCTTGAGACAAAACAAATGAACATACATACAATTTACATATATTTTATGAAGTGGTAATGGAGAAAGTTTCATTGCATGTTAAATATCGAGTGTTTTAAAATTCCATACATAAATTGTAGTCGGTAAAGATGCTGTAGTGCGTAACGCGTCGTGCCGCCTCGCATAACACCGTGCTGGGTTCTAGTCTGGGTTTGGACAGTGAGTGTGAGCGGTTGGAAGTTTTAATGCGGTTGAACTCCCATATGGGATTCGACCATATCATTCAATTAAAAAGATATATAATATTTAAGATGTATAAAACAAGAGCCTAAGTTTAAGAGTTTAAAGTCGTTTATTACACAGATCTTGTAGCATCTAGCGCAAATTTCCGTGCATTTAGACGTTTTTGCCATAACAACTATTGGCATCCAAAATAGTACAACAGCTCACCGCATCAGGGACCAATCAATTTAATAAAATCAATGTCCGTGGTGCTTTTCTCAATTCTGGCGTAATGCTTTTTCAATCTTATTTTATTGTCTCCCGCTTTCCGAGAAGGGAAGTCGAAACTCATGTTTTCCTACTACTTCTATTATCTTCTGATTAAATTCGTTGCGGGGCCCAAGACAAGTTAGCTTTCCCTCGGGTTCCTGGGCTTCACTGCTCAGAGTCATTACGATGGTCGCCGCTGTGGATCCTGGCTACACAGGAGTTACAGTGGTGGGAGTGAGAGGTGGACCAATACCCGAAAAAGAGCCTAAGTTTAAATTCATAAGCAATCCAAAGCTTGTCTATGTATAAATACTAAGTGTATGGTAATTCTTTTTATCATTTTATAGTGTCATACATAAAATGTAGATTAAATTTTTGGTCAAACTTAAATACAAAAAACATAAATTAACAATATTCTCCAATGACCGGTTTAGCTATTGTTAATTTCTTATTCAGACACTCGCGGTTTTCTATAATACTTTTTATGCATTTTCAACGGGTTCTTACCACGACACAGTAGATACAGTGAGTGTGGTGTGTCGTGATGTGAGTTCGAGTTCCAGTGGTACTACCCAAAAGCGAACGAGAAAGAGGGTAGACAGATTTTTTTGCTCTTAAATCGACCTGCAGTATCCAGTCTTCTCGTGACCATGACGTTTGCAACAACGTTGAAATATCGAGATAACTCAATTAATTAAATATCGTGGTAAGAACCCGTTGAAAATGCATGAAAGTATTGTTAATTTAATTAAATATCTTTATGCATAGCATATCAACTTCTATACACTGCACGCCACTGCCTTGTCTGAGATCTGCGGAAAACAAATACCAGACGTCGCGTGGTAGCAAATTGACATTTTTATGCAAATATTGCTTGCAGATGTGAAATTAGTGAAATTGTTCGGTTCCGCTGAACGCATCATTGTGCCCAAGATGTTTAACACTCTCTTACATTTTTTATTGCCTGATAAGTCTACCTACCTGTTTGTAAGTGGGTACTGTCGCTCATGAGTCTTTGCAATGTCAAAGATTTAGGGGCCCTTACCACTTATTATTATTTTTAGTTGATGAAATTTCCGGATATGTGGGAGTTGAACTGCACTAAAATATCCTACCGCTCGCACTCAGTGTCCAAACTCTGGTTGAAGACGAGTAAATTTGCTACTGATGTATAATTCTTTTAAAAGGCTTTTTACTTAATTTTACATTTTCGTTAAAATTTTAAATCTATTAACCATACTTCTACTCCTTCAAGTCCTTAAAGTTAGGTCCTTAAAGTTAGGTCGTAGGTAGCGACCCCTCAATGTCCCCTGACATTGCTGAAGTTCATGAGCGACGGTAACCACTTACGATCAGGTGGCCCGTTGGCTCGTCTGCCTACATGGCAAAAAACAAAAATCTTTAAACCGAAATCCACGAACTTGACTGACACTTTAACGTTTTTGAAGAAATCGGTTAATAAAACGGTAGACGGTGATCGTTATCGATTCTACCATCGTTACCATCAATTATTCAAAGATGACCGTTTTATTGGTAAAGGTCAAGTTGGTTGTATCGATTGAATATTCTAGGTCTTATATTGTGAGAGATTTTAACACTACTGACTAGCATGGCGTTGTGAAAAACGACTCGACGCGTTACGCACTAAGGCATTTTTATCATTGTACTGCTTCCTTAGTCTGAGAGATACTGATATAAAAAGTAAATGTAATGGTCCATGAGCGACGGTAACCGCTTACGATCAAGATATGTGAAGTCCCCAATCCGCACTGGGCAAGCGTGGTGGAATAATCCCTCTTCTGAGGAGACCTGAGCCCAACAACAACAAAGTGGGCAGTAATGGGTTGGTACAGGTACAGGTACAATGTTTGCCCATAAGAATTATCTTTTTTTTGTTAGACGCCCGTTTCTACAGGTAATATCGTTAATGTAGTAGGTTCCTACTTATATCTATAATAAAGATTTGATATTCAACAAACAAAATATTATGTTGAAAATCTCACTTACTAGTTTTTTTTCACACAATCTACTTAAATGCATCATAAATCCATACGGTACTTCGCCTAAAAACGACTATTCAAGACGAATTCACAAAAGAACAATCACTTTTAAAAACTGCCTCAATTGAGACATGTGACGGAAACAGCTGGGTCCCGTGCCCGGGATCACGTGAGGCGTGACACATCTGTTCTGAGTGCAATATGCATCGCATAATGTGTGTAGGGATATCCCAGACAAGGTGTGATACTGCTGTTACATTGGCTCTCCAACGGCCAACACACGTTTTTTTTTATTGCAGTATCCAGATCAGTAATTCTCAGCTGCGAAATTTCAAAAGTGTGCCTTCAAATTTTGCAAATATATTATAACTAGCTTTTGCCCGCGACTTCGTTCGCGTGGACTTCAGGTTCGTCCCGTATTATCAAAAATTGTAGCCTATGTGTTATTCTGATGTATAAGGTATATTGTGGTAAAGTTTCATTCAAATCCATTCAGTAGTTTTTACGTGAAAGAGTAACAAACATCCATACATCCATACATCCATACTTACATACAAACTTTCGCCTTTATAATAGTATAATGATTATGATTATGATGTTCATATTTTTATTATTAGCTTGTAATTAATCCCTTAATAAACTTTTAGTTGTTATTGTAGTATATATTAGTTTATTTCCTATATTTAATATTTTTGTCATAAACTATTTACGCAGTGTGTTGTAGTAAGTTAATCATTTTTATATTTTTCTTTGTGTGCCGCCAAATATATATTTAAATGATAGCATGATATGATGAAATGATAATTATATGAGGTAATGTTCAAAGTGTCTGCTTCCTAACTAAAAAAGAATCATTGAAATCGGTTGATATAGAAAATAAATATACACAAAAACTACTAACTATGAAAAAATGAGCGACGGGAAAGAGTGCCGAGCGCGTAACGCGTCGCGTCGTCCCTCCAAAACTATGTCAAAATTACATTTTTAAACACTGATCCATAAGTACCTACTTGTTCGATTTTAAATAAATTAAACGGGACCCCATGATACCATTACCTCATCTGATACCAGAATCTTTCAAATTGATCCATCGAAAGTTATGAAGGAATAAACATAAAAAAACTGATGAATTGAGTACGATTTTAGAAGTCGGTCAAAAAACACAACTGCATTACACCGAAACAGCACTTATCACGTACATAAAACCCTTAAATAAAGTTTTATTACACACAAATTAAAACTATAAAACTGTGATGAATCGATTTGGTCTAAGTTCATGGTTCCCATATCAGAAATAAACAAATTTGGAAATCGTGTTTGAAAGTTGGAGGTCGAAAGGGTTACTGAATAGACGACTATTCATTATTATAGAATTAGATAAGCATCACCACTATTAGGTATAGAAAAACATCTATGTATGGGTGGGCCAATCTAACGTTTGCATTTTGAACTACTGTTTATTTAGAGAATGACAGCTCAAATGTCATTCAATTTGTGTTCATAATTTAGTTAAAAGTTTGACATTTACGAAATGGGACGTTTTCGGTTCGCCCAATGGGCAGAAGATCGTTTGGGCCGAAGATGAGCATTTTTACCGAAAAATCGTCTTTTCAGATGAAGTCCATTTTCACCTCGGAGGCTATGTCAATAAGCAAAATTGTCGCATCTGGGGGTCGGAAAATCCACACGTCACCATTGAGAAGCCAATGCACCCACAAAGAGTAACGGTTTGGTGTGGGTTTTGGTCCGGTGGCATCAATCGAAAATGAGCAAGGAGCCGCCGTTAAGGTCAATGGCGAGCGTTACTGGCGTTGGCTGTGTGGTGCAACATGCCACACAGCCAACATGACAGTCGAACTTTTGGAAAATGCAAACTTTATATGGCCCACCCCTTATTAGCAAAGGCTTAAAAATCCTACTATTTGTGGGCATGACAGGGCAAGACGTAAGCCTTGGCATGCAAAGCTTTTCGTCACTTCGCTCAATCTCGTGCTGGATTCTGTCCTCGGCCGGGGTTTGGACGCTGAGCGTGAGCGGCTGTTGATTTAGTGCGGTTCGCCTGTGCAAAAAAAAATTCAACACCAAGTACTGTACCAACCCATTACTGCCCACTGTTGGGCTCAGGTCTCCTCAGAAGAGGGATTAGGCATAGTCCACCACGCTTGCCCAGTGCGGATTGGGGACTTCACATATCTTCAAAGGATTTTTTGCAACCCTTTTCCGACATGCAGATTTCCTCACGATGTTTTTCTTCACCGTTTTTAGCCAGTGGTGTTGTGAAAAATTGCACATAAATCTTTTTCACATTTAGATTTAGAGGTACAAGCCGGATTTGACCCGCGACCTTCTGTTCGGAAGGATGCGCTTCGACCACTCGGCCACCACGACTATAACACACCAAGTACAAAAAGAAAAAAATGTACACAAAAGGCAGCTGGTTTACCACAAATGCATAGATATAATATCTAAATACCCAGTAGGTATATTCACGTATTTATTCACGCATATAACACTACGGTCATCAATTGACCTAACTACCATTTCGGTGCCACAATAATCATTCATTTTTAACACCATAACAAAACACCGCGTAGAATTGTAACAGTTTAAAATCACTGATATGTGAGTAATCGTTGTAATTAATTTTCTGTTGATCTCTATCTGATCTGATCTTGGAACTGATAAATCATGATAAGAAAGTTATGGGAACAAGAATTTTGAAATTCTAAATATACGAATTCAATTTTTGAAGAATACAAGATTATAATTAATGGTTAAATGAAAAACAATAATATCAATCAGTTCATTTAGAGACAAAAGATCGAGCGTTAATGATCTTCAGTCCAAAAGACTTCTAAAAACTTCAGGAAGTCGGCTATCTGTATCTTCCATAGTACCTTTAATCCATAGTCATCTAGAACAGGTGCTTTAAAGAGGTTGTGTGCGAAATAAGACCGAATTCTGTTAATAGAAACAACACTAAGCACCTACTCTCGCCTATTCCAACCTCAAAATCATTTAATTTAGCTGTTAGTTTAGTTAATTTCTGTGGCAATGATTCGCTTGGTCGACTATGATGCAAAACCAAAACGAGCCAAACTAATCTTATTTATAAGGGAGGGCTTGTTTGATTTAGCTTTGGTTGGATACATTGTCACAAGTATTTTGGGCTCCTAAAAATCTGACTTTTCCTTGGACAACTGTATGATTCTACATTCACAGAAATGACAGGATTAGGTACTTAGCTTTCTCTGGACACTGCATTAATGTAAACATTACGAGGTCCGAAACATCGGGATTTTCCTCAAATTCCAGGTGGGTGTCGAAACAGGCAATTCATAGTATAATTCGACTAACCCTACCGCACTTTTGCTTTTGGCTTTAGCTTTAACAAAAATACAGTAAGATAAACTTATTCAGACACTCGCCGTTTTTATAATATTTTCATGCATTTTCAACGGGTTCTTACCACGATATTTAATTAATTGAGTTGTCTCGATATTTCAACGTTGTTACAAACGTCATGAACGTCGTTACGTACCAAGGATGGTTAAAGAAGCTATCGAGATTTCAAGACTAGCACTTTTAACAGGGGTGACGCTTCAAATTATCGAGTATGTGGAATCCAGTGTTAAACACAACACTAAGGGTTCATGCTCAGAGAGTCTTGTAGATACAGTGAGTGTGGTGTGTCGTGATGTGATTTCGAGTTCCAGTGCTACTACCCAAAAGCGAACGAGAGGATAGACAGATTTGTTTGCTCTTAAATCGACCCGCAGTATCCAGTCTTCTCGTGATCATGACGTTTGCAACAGCATTGAAATATTGAGACAACTGAATTAATTAAATATCGTGGTAAGAACCCGTTGAAAATGCATGAAAGTATTACAGTAAGATGATGGAGTATTAGGTACTTCTGCAACGTCATCACAACTACCTTTATACAAATTGTATTTTATTTGTATATATACCAGTTAATTGTAATCCTCATCCAATGTATCGTCAAGTATCGTGTTGCGTGTCTCAAGAACCTTGTACAATTTATGTGCGAATGAACTCAAACGGAAGGAAACCTGTGCCAGTGTTGTCTATTCTGTGAAACGTTGTAAATCATTATTGTTTAGTTTGCCCTTCGATTGGTTTTGATAGAAGGGTAAATGATTCAAGCTCTGTATGACGGAATGGTTGTAGCTGGGATCGGTTGTTAGGAGTTTGAGTAACATCTTTTATGGGACATAACATAACCTAAACATCGTTCTTTCATGCAGTACACAAGACACCCGAAATATTTGAAAAATTACATCAATCATCCTTATGTCTTTCTAATTTTCATCAATCATCCTTATAGTCGTGGTGGCCGAGTGATTAAAGCGCTTGCCTTCCGTACGGGGTTCAAAACCGGCCGGCTTGTACCTCTAAATCTTAATATGAAAAAGATTTATGTGCAATTTTTCACAACACCACTGGCTAAAAAACGGTGAAGGAAAACATCGTGAGGAAACCTGCATCGGAAAAGGGTTTTAGAAATCCTTTGAAGATAAGTGAAGTCCCCAATCCGCATTGGGCAAGCGTGGTGGACTATGCCTAACCCCTCTTCGGAGGAGAACTGAGCTCAGCAGTGGGCAGTAATGGGTTGTTACAGTACAGTACAGTTTATGATTTTTGATGACTTTGACTCCAGCATCATAATCGCCGAATTGGTTCAGATTCGACAAATTCGTTTAATTTTCTTCGTTCTACCCAGTTTATTCCCAAAGTAAACTCTCAAAACACAGATACAAAAGTATTACGCGACGACGGTGTGCATTTATCGGTCTTTATTCATCAGCATATCTTTCTCTATTACCCTCAGGATATGCCAATATACCCTTGGAGTTTTACAATCTCTGACCCACGCAACCTCGTCTGCGTCACAAAGCGAATCGATATATCCTATAGCCTTCCTCGATAAATGAACTTTCCAAAAATGAAAAAATTTTTGAAATCCGACCAGTAGTTTCGGCGCCTATTCGGGACAAACAAACAAGCAAATCTTTCCTCTTTATAATATTACTATAGATAAACATTGTTTTAAGCAGTGTTGCTATTTTGATAAACCTAGTCGTTGGACTAGCGTGTCAATCTGCATAATTGTAACATAATTACATACATTTGAATTTTAAGTTATGATATAACTTAGTTTGAGAATAACAAAGATTAATTGGTAGATTTACTGTTATTTTGTTAGTTAACACCACGGTTCGGTTCAAATAAGTTATCTTATTTATATTTTAGTATTAAATGGATTTCAGATGTATATTTTTTTATAATATAGATAACACTCACAAATAACCTAGCTTCTTATTTGTAAAAAAAACTTGAGATGTGTCAAGGGACACCCGGATGGAACGAAGTTCCTTTCGATTAATTAGTGAGGGTATTGTAATAAATATTGTATTGTAATAAGTTATAACTTAAAAAAAAATTTTTTTGATCACATCGCCATCTAGCATTAATCATATAAAACAAAATAAGGAATTGTTTTAAAAGATTTTAATCACAGCGCCATCTAGCGAAAATCATCTAAAAGAAAAAAAGTGTCGTGACAACTTTTTCATAAGAATTTCCGTCTAGCCCCCTTTCGATAACGCGCGATAAGGAACTTCGTTCCAATAATTTTCGAAATTGGTTCAATAGATTCCCCCCTACAACTTGTTCTATATTTGTTTTTAACCAACTTCCAAAATCGACCCTAAATGTTTTATAAACCAATTTTGATGATTCTTTTTTTGTTAGAAAGAAGTTTAAGTTTACACAATGATCAAAGGTGGCCATGATAAGGAAATCAGTATTTGATGATGGCCGATCAAAAAAATCAAGGTAAATTTCAAAAAAGGAATCTTTAACTTTTGTCAAAAAATTTTACTTATTGCTTGAACTTCTATCTTTGCCATTCTCAGATTAGTACAAGTTTTCTCCAATTAACAAAAAAACTCGTTTATTCGCCTTTTGGCAGGTTTCATAGCGTCGCCACGCCCAATAGTCGACCTCCAAATACAATCATTTCTATTATTAGTCGTAAAATCGATACAAAAATACAATGAGTTGCCTAGTTTTTGGTAGTGTCGTTTATTAAGTTTTGTATTTAGATGCTAAATATGTCAGTGTCTGATCAAGGGGTGGGTCATATAAAGTTTGCATTTTTCAAAAGTTCGACTGTCATGTTGGCTGTGTGGCATGTTGCGTTATCCCGTTGAAACCAAATGTCGTCCATGTCATACTCTTCAACTTTTGGAAACAAAAATTCATTGAGCATGGCACGGTAACGTTCGCCATTGACCGTAACGGCGGCTCCTTGCTCATTTTCGAATGATGTCGCCGGACCAAAACCCACACCAAACCGTAACTCTTTGTGGGTGCATTGGCTTCTCAATGGTGAGGTGTGGATTTTCCGACCCCCAGATGCGACAATTTTGCTTATTGACATAGCCTCCGAGGTGAAAATGGGCTTCATCTAAAAAGACGATTTTTCGGTAAAAATGCTCATCTTCGGCCAAACGATCTTCTGCCCATTGGGCGAACCGAAAACGTCCCATTTCGTAAATGTCAAAACTTTAACTAAATTATGAACACAAATTGAATGACATTTGAGCTGTCATTCTCTAAATAAACAGTAGTTCAAAATGCAAACGTTAGATTGCCCACCCTGTAGTTACTAATACACTAGAATGATCACCGACAGATGACGTTGACCTCAGTTCTAATATAAATAGCACGTGGAGATCTCTTTCATTTGGAACCGTTAGTTTACACAATGCACAATGATCCGGTAACTTGAATTGTGCCAAATAGATCCTGTTAGCTACTGTCATTGTTGGTGTAACTATAGTGTGGTTGTCTATGGTCAAATTTTCACAGTTCAATGATAAATTTGCTCCAGTTTCGTAGATGTGTAGTGCGACTGTTAATACAATGCTACAAATCAGTTATCTAATTTATATGATTAGTAAAAGTATATGCTTTCTGTAAAAAACCTAATGCTGCCAGTGAGAGAGAAGTAAAGAAGGAATCATAAAATAAATCTAAGAAAATAAAAGTTGTGAAAAAATGTACAAAACGTCTGTATTCGGCAATGGAATGTTCTAAATTCAAATAAGCGCGCCAACATCTATTCTCTATTACAATTCAAAAAGTATTTACACAAAAGAGGTTTAAATAACAAATATTTAAACTATTTATAGATGGCGCTATCGTCGACACAAGTTTGGTCTTTACTAGAATATAATAAAATATGAATTATTGATTCTGTCGCCTACACTTTCTAAACTAAACAAACGAAATCGGTTCACACAGAAAAGAAATGTACTTTAACTTCTTACTTACGTGTTCGATCTTGAAAAAAAATGCAACAAGAAGAATAATATGATAATCCACTGTCCACTCAAGCTCAAAGATATTGGGGGATAAACATTTCAAAAAAATATTATACAGTCAACGTTATAACCTCATTATTTTCAAGAGTTCGTCAAAACTTTTTATGTGACATGATGTTGACCACCTTTTCTTGGAACCGCTGCGATCTTCCACGGTTCGCTTCAGAAGATCATTTTTGCCCCGTACCATTCTGATTTGAAATGGTTCCCGGAGCGCTATGACATGTCCCTCTTTAAACGAGGTTTAAGAAAAGTCCTGTATCGGTAGGCGATAGATAACAGCCCCTCATTGCCCTGGCATTGCAGAGGTTCATGAGCGACGGTGACCGCTTACCATCAGGTGGGTCGTAGGCTCGTTAAAAAAAAATGGTCCAATACCTTTAAGTTTGCAACTGTTTAAAGATATTAACAATGACGGAACCCTAATAATAAAGGTTTCGAGTCATGCGCTGTTGAATACCAGCTGTGATGACTCGAGGTCCGCTTTTGTTGAATGTGTGGCCTCCGCTCGATCACTGACGATCTATACTCATCTAAGGTTATTAGTGAAGAGATGCATAGTAGTTTGACTTCTATCTTTGATTCTTTAATATAAGCGAGCTAGTCGTTCGCTGGACATTTTTAAAAGAAACACAAAACAGCATTTCCTCAAAATGACATAATATATTCATTAATTGTACTACTCATTTTATCATTATTATTGTACATAATATGTATATAATATGTCTATTTATTGGTATAGTTGTTATATTTATTTCACTTATCTGTATTTTATTATTATATGTATAAGTATATAAATATATATTCTATGTATATTGTACACTTCTCTACCTTACATTAAAATCTACTTACTGTATGTTTTATTTTGGGTTTGCTGTAAGAAAACTCAGTATTGAGTTAAGCTCGCCTTTTGTGAACATTTTTTTTAATATAACTTATTTTTCTGTCGTGTACAATAAAGTATTAAATAAATAAATACATACAATAAAATAAATCGCAAAATGTATTGCTAAGCGCATAACTCAACGCCTGGACCTATTTGGCCAATTTTTTTTTACAAGCTTTGTATTAACTTGCACTGGTTGTAACTATGTATATTACAAAGTAACTGTGTAGGAACGGGTGGAATCTTGCTTGGTAAAATTGACAAACTTCCCGGTTTCCGATTGAGCTGACATTTTGCACGCAGATGTATATCGCGTGACAATGCAATAATATAACAAAATGGCGTTGATCTGATGATGGATTCGGAAGGTGGTCACAACAAGTTTTTTTTTTTTTTTTCAGTTGGAGGAAATCACCGGATGTGTATGTGGGAGTTGAACCGCACTAAAACCTCCAACCGCTCACACTCAGCGTCCGAACCCCGGCTGAGGCCAGAACCCAGCACGGGGTTTTGTGGGACGGCGCGACGCGTTACGCCATCGGCACTCTTTCCCGTCGCTCCGTCCCCGTTAGGGGTATCGATCCCGGTACCTCTCGCATGCTAAGCGAGCGCTCTACCATCTGAGCTACGCCCCCGGTTGTCACAACAAGATAGACCCGTCGTGTTTAGGCTCTTTTTACTTGTATTAGCTAGCACTACTGCTACATGATATTCAAGATCTTAAAAGCTTGTATTTAATAAGTTTTACTAATGATTGTTCATTATTTTGTTTATAACGATTTTTAAGTGTCTTTTGCATAACATTTTGAGTATAGATTATATTATTATGATGTATTGTAATGGTAGCAAGGCCAAGTGAACGTCAGTTTTCCTTCGTAAGAACCAGAGTATTTAAGTTAAAATGACTAATAGTGACGGCCATGAAACGAGACTGTTTTTTTTAATTCTTTAAGAATTTCTTAATTTATTTATAATGTATTTATGGTATGATTTTTTTGGTAATGATGAAGAAAACTGTCATAATTACAATTCAATATTACTTAATTTTTTTTTCATAATAATAATATATTAATTAGATTAGATTATATTATAAGATCGGAGCGGTACCGCTTGAATAGAGTCTTCCAGAGTAATCAGAAGAGTGTCTACAGAGATTGGGAGGCATCTCGAGGAAGAGTGACCGATGGACACCCACCAGTTGATGAAAACGTAATGACTTCATTTTGGCAAAATATTTGGTCGGTACCCATCGGTCACTCCGAGGGAGTGTGGACGGAGGCGGTCGTGCGCGCGTGTGAGCCTATCAAGGATATGAACACCGTATCCATAACGCCGATTGATGTAGCTTGTGCGGTACGTTCGGCCCCGAACTGGAAAAGTCCGGGACCGGATGGGCTGCACAGCTACTGGCTGAAATGGATACGTAACTCACACGGGCGCATGGCTGCTCAGTTTCAGCAGGCCCTTGAATCGGGAACTCTCCCAGATTTCATGACTTCAGGAGTCACTCACCTGATATACAAATCTGGCAATACCTCGGACCCTAAAAACTATAGGCCAATTACTTGCTTACCAACTATCTATAAGCTACTTACATCCATTCTGAGAAAAAAAAATTCAAATACATATTTCGGCAAATGACATAATGTCACCTTCTCAGAATGGGTGTAAGGTAGGATCCCGAGGTACTAAGGATTTGCTCCTCATAGACATGGCCATTACGCAACAAGTTCGTCGAGGCAGAAAGGGAGTCCATATGGCTTGGATTGACTATAAGAAAGCGTACGATTCGGTGCCCCATTCATGGCTAATGAGAGTTTTAGAGCTTTATAAAGTACATTCCACGCTACGCTCCTTTCTTAGTTCATGCATGGGTCAGTGGTCTACGTTTCTTCGTCAACCAGGACATGTTGGCTCTCCGGCCTCCCCGAGCTTGATAAGGATAAGGCGGGGTATTTTCCAGGGTGACAGTCTGAGTCCTTTGTGGTTCTGTCTGGCGCTTAATCCTCTAAGTACATTACTTGGAGATTCAACGCTAGGCTACCGACTCAAGAGAGGGGGTGAGCCCATTTCACATCTCTTGTACATGGATGATCTCAAATTATTTGCTACTAAAAAACCAGACTTAATATCTTTACTCAAAATAACCGACAATTTTAGTAAAGCTATTGGAATGGAGTTTGGAGTAGATAAGTGTGCGGTCATAGATATACAGAGAGGTAAAGTTGTAAACTCTGAGAGTTTGCAACTTAGCCAGAGTGAGGTGCTTAGATCTCTGTCTGAGTCGGAAACCTACAAATACCTTGGAATGTTCGAAGCTTTGAGTATCGTCGATGCAGATATGAAGCAATCGGTGAGGGATCGGTTCTTCGGCCGCCTGATAAAGGTTTTGAAAAGCCTCTTGTCTGGCGGAAACAGGATCCGAGCTTTCAATGGTTGGGTCATGCCTGTACTGACGTACTCCTTTGGCATTCTAAAGTGGACGCAATCAGAACTGGATGCCCTGGATAGAAAAGTTCGGCGACTGTTGACGGCATACAGGATGCACCATCCACGCTCATCTGTTATGAGGCTGTATATACCTCGGAAGTGTGGGGGTCGTGGCATGTTAAATGCCAAGGATCTGCACAACCGAGAGATATACAACCTTCGGGAATATTTCCAAAAGGTGAATGTGGGTATGTACCGTGATGTAGCAGCAGTCGATAAAGGACTCACTCCGCTATCCTTAGCGAACGGGAATTGGCGAGCGCCGAAGGTGATGAGTGTGGCGGATCGCACGGACGTATGGAAGAGCAAGGAACTACACGGTCGATTCTACCGGGCCCTTACGGGTCCTGATGTAGATCAGTTAGCCTCCGTGGCTTGGCTACGATACAGTAACCTCTTCGGAGAGACTGAAGGTTTTGTCTTAGCAATTATGGACGAAGTTATCATGACGAACAACTACCGCAAATATATTCTAAAGGATGGGACGGTCGACATTTGTCGGGCATGTCACCGTCCGGGAGAGTCTATTAGACATATCGTTTCCGGTTGTTCCCGTCTTGCTAACGGCGAGTACTTGCACAGACATAACCAAGTAGCTAAGATCATTCATCAGCAACTTGCTCTGAAATACGACCTTGTTGAAGCCGCCGTACCTTATTACCAGTATTGGCCTCAGCCGGTTCTCGATAATGGTCATGTAACGCTCTACTGGGACCGATCTATTATCACTGACAGGACTATTGCTGCTAATAAGCCTGACATAGTGATAATAGATCGGGATGCGCATCGGGCAGTGTTGATCGATGTCACCATTCCACATGACGAGAACCTTGTGAAGGCAGAAAAAGAAAAACTGCTAAAATATTTGGACCTGGCCCACGAGGTGACCGACATGTGGCGTGTTGAATCGACCATCATTGTTCCGATCGTTGTATCTGTGCACGGTCTAATAGCGAAAAGCTTCGACCGTCATCTAGAGAAGCTTTCGCTCCCCGGCTGGGTAAAGGGCCTGATTCAGAAGGCGGTCGTTCTTGACACGGCGCGTATTGTGAGGAGGTTCCTCTCTCTTGAGCCCTGACCACTGATGGCTTGGGTCGTAGACTCCGCCTGCAGTGGCCCTCTGTTTTTTATATTGTATTTTTAAATTTATTTTTTTGTAATGTTTTTTTAAAAATATAATGTAAAAAATAAGCTAATAAATGGATATGGAAGATAATATATTAATTAAAATCCGAAATCAGCCCTCAATGGTTTTCGAAGGTCACAAACTCGCAAATTTTACGAGTAAAGTATTATAATGAAGTAGTGCCGTGATATTTGTGACGTTGTGTTGGTAATCTTTGGACAAACTGAACCGATTTCGAAAATTCTTTTACCTTGTAGAAAGCTATGTTATTCGTTTGTTAGTATCGCTAAAACTCGAGAACGACTGAACCAATTTGGCTAATTTTGTTCTTGAAATCTTCGTAGAAGTCCAGAGAAGGTTGAAACGGTGAGAAAATTTAGTTATGATGGCGTTGCACCGGTTAGCTAGTATTAATATAGTACTGCCCACTGTTGAGCTCAGGTCTCCTCAGAAGAGGGATAAGGCATAGTCCACCACGCTTGCCCAGTGCGGATTGGGGACTTCACATATCTTCAAAGGATTTTTAGAATCCTTTTCTGACATGCAGGTTTCCTCACGATTAATATACTGTAACTGTAACAACCCATTACTGCCCACTGCTGAGCTCAGGTCTCCTCCGAAGAGGGGTAAGGCATAGTCCACCACGCTTGTCCAGTGCGGATTGGGGACTTCACATATCTTCAAAGGATTTCTAGAACCCTTTTCCGATAAACAGGTTTCCTCACGATGTTTTCCTTCACCGTTTTTAGCCAGTGGTGTTGTGAAAAATTGCAGATAAATCTTTTTCATATTAAGATTTAGAGGTACAAGCCGGCCGGTTTTGAACCCGCGACCTCCCGTACGGAAGGCAAGCGCTTCAACCACTCGGCACGACTGCGATTAATATAGATTAGGTATAAAGCTTGTATCTCGTGGCCACATTTTAAAATCCGTGGGAAACCCCGCTACAATGATTACATTTCCTGATTCGGCGACAGTTTTCCATTGTACACAAACAATTGTCAATGTGTATCGCACTGGTAACTGTACCCTATTATATTATTGATCATAACGCAGATAACTGTATATGGTAAATACATTTTAGGGTTCCGTAGATAAAGGATAAAAACGGGACCCTATTTTTGAGACTTCGCTGCGCGTCCGTCTGGGGTACTATTTTTTTCACGATTTGCTGTCCCCATAGAATTATTACATCTAGAATCAACATCATGAACAACAGAATGAAGCCAATTTAAAGTGCACCGACCGCGCATAACTACACGATATTCTGGCGTTAGTGTACCGATGACACTCAATTCGTTTAACACACTAATAAAATATTACATACACATAAGTTCTTTAAATTTTTACTTTGTTATTTCTGATGTTGAATCAAAATATCGTGTTGTTACGCGCGATTGGTGCACTTTAAATTGGCTTCATTCTGTTGTTCATGATGTTGATTCCAGATGTAATAATTCTATGGCTGTCCCTTATTGCGTGTATTTCTTTTGTATATGAACCGATTTCGATGTTTATTTTTTATGAAGCAGACTCATTAAACATTATCTCATATAAATTTGATAAAGATCTGACTGGTAGTTTTTGTGCTATGCTTGAGAAATGGAAGTCGGTCGTTTTCATCTCTTATATATAAAAATGAATTGCTGTTCGTTAGTCTCGCTAAAACTCGAGAACGACTGAACCGATTTGGTTTATTTTAATCTTGAAATATTCGTAGAAGTCCAGGGAAGGTTTAAATGAGAAAATTTCCTTATGTGACGCAGACGAAGTTGTGTGGGCCAGCTAGTTTTATAATAAAAATATTATTTGTTTAGTATGTTTTGGAAAACTGCTCTTAAATGTTTTCTAATTTAGATTTAGTATTTTGTACATCCAAATTATACCTACATGTTCCTAAAATGTATTATTAATTATTATTTCATTGTTTCCAGGTAAGTTGTTCAAGCCTTGTGCGAGTTGTTGGGAGGCCTGTCACGTAAGGACGCGTGACTTGGTAAGGTAGGTATTGTTCGGCTCAGGAGGTCACGTATTCGATTCTTAGTGCAATGAATTAATCTTCAGTTCATGTAAGAAATAGAAGTCATACAGCAAGATTATAAAACTCTACGTTTGTCATTAGCTTTTTATTATAAACTTTATACTTATAACTTGCACTGGATGTAATTATGTGACAGTGTAAATTCGAGAGGAGTATTCTTGCGAGCTAAATTTGACAAACTTCCCGGTTTCCGATTATTATGTAACACTTATTTAGCGTGGTCCTCAAGATACAGGCTTTGCCTAGTGTGAGGATCATTGGTAACTTGTTCAGTCACATCTGAAAGTGGAATCCTATATGTATTTAGTTCCTATAAGTTTTCTCTCAAATGTGTAATGGATTTAACTCACAATAAACATCTTTATTCTTTATTCCGATTAAGCTGACACTTTGCACGTAGATGTATATCGCGTGACAATGCATTAATGTAACAAAATGGCGCTGATCTGATGATGGATTCAGAAGGTGGACATAGGAACTCTTGTGCAGTATTAGCTAGCACTCTACTGCTATATGATATCCAGGATATAAGTAAATTAAGTAGTAAAGTAAATTATTTTGACTTATTTCGTGATCACATATTAATATTCACCACAGATTACTATATTTGCATACAATTAATGGCCTTCCTACTCTGCACAAATTATAGTCCAATAAATTATTGCTTGATTAATTTATTGACAGACATTAACATCGTCTGTGTTTGTAATGTAATTGAGATTATACTGATCCGTTTTTGATGGATTTGATTTTCATATCAATACCCATTCTATATAAGGGGTGGGCCATATAAAGTTTGCATATTTTCATTTTTTTTTTTCACATTTCTTACGGTTTGGACTGAAGACTCACCACTTTGGAAGTAACTTTTCAATATTTCCCAATTTTGTTCAAGCGTATAGCGTCCCATTTCGTAAATGTCAAACCTTTAACTAAATTATGAACACAAATTGAATGACATTTGAGCTGTCATTCTCTAAATAAACAGTAGTTCAAAATGCAAACGTTAGATCGCCCACCCTATATCTAGATAAAATAATATAACGTGTATTAGAGCGCCTTATAAGACGTTGACTTTCTACTAGTTTCTACTCCTGAACTTTCGTATGATGGAGACCATTTTTCTCACAGAATGCAAAAGATGAAACACAGAGAAATTGAATTTGTGTAAATGACTTTTAAAAGTAGTATTATTGAGAATTAACTCTTCTACAGTAAGTTTCTGCCTGAGAAAATACTTTTCACTCTTTTATTTTGGAATCGGTTTAACTTTTTTTCCAATATCATATGGTGTATGTACAATTATCATTGCGGGCTACCTAATACTAAAAAATAATTAAGCGATTTCAAAAATAAAGTGGTTCTAAGTGGTTCACCACGGTCATCCACGGTTCGTTTCAGGAACACTTTTTGCCACGCACCATCCGGCTATGGAATGAGCTCCCCTCCTCGGTATTGCGTGAGCGCTATGACTTGTCCTTCTTTAAACGAGGCTTAAAGTTAGGTCGTAGGTAGGGACCCCTCAGTGTCCCCTGACATTGCAGAGGTTCATGAGCGACGGTAACCACTTTCTATAAGGTGGGCCGTTGGCTCGTCTGCCTACATGGCAATAAAAAAAAATTAAAAAAAACTGACCTGTCAAAATGCAAACTTAAAACAACTTTTAAACCACTTCAGCTGAGATAAAGTTACAGATCTGTATATCAAACCAAACGCCTCAGTTTTGTATTAATCTTATCACAACCACTTCAAGTGTGTTTGTTCTATTTCGATCCAAACATATTGCTCGCCATATCTCGATCCAAAGCTCGGAGTCTATTAAGATAAAAGCTCTCCCCAACTTCCTGTAGCTTTCAACTTAGATTGCTTCCGGTTCCGCTAAATGTTTGCATCTGCTGTTTTTTTATAATGTGATAATAGAATTATAAAAGTTTGGGGTAGGTTTTTTAAGCACAGGAACTTATGTGGTTTTTTAAGGTTGGAGATATTTTTAGTTCAATTATTTAAAATTATGGGGTTGGATTTATTTTGTGTCTCACACCCACATGGAAGTAAAAAAAATGCTTATTTAATTAGAATAATTCATAATTATAATAATGAAACCGGGAAGTTTGTCAAATTCAATGGACTCCCATCCGCGGTGTTCCCGGAGCGCAATAACATGTCCCTCTTTAAGCGAGGCTTAAGAAAAGTCTTGTATCGGTAGGCGATAGATAACAGCCCCTCATTGTCCTAGCATAGCAGAGGTTCATGAGCGACGGCGATCGCTTACCATCAGGTGGGCCGTAGGCTCGTTTATCTATCACGCAATAAAAAAAATAAAAAAATTTGGCTTGCAAGATTCCACCCGAACTTACATAGTGCAAGTGCAACTTATTACAGCTTATCAAAACATTTCTAAATAATCTCTTTGTTTATAACACATTGTTTTATTTACATATTTGATCTTACAATATCGATATTAGAGTAAAATTCGATTTTCGTGTTGAATTAGTGAAAACCCCACGTATATTTAAGCAAGTTCTTACACAGTCCGGTGACAGCCTCCATGAGTCACCATGACATCACCCTGACTCATAACAATGACCTTACCAAGCCTTTCAAACTTATGACCATTCCGTGCTTTTTGACCGACTTCCAAAAAGGAAGAGGTACTCAATTCTTGGGTAAAAATAGGTTTGACCTATTTGGATGGTCGTAATCGGTGTAGGTATCTAGAAAATAAATACATTCAAAAACACACAGAAAATCGTGTAATCTTCTCCGTTCAAAACTAATATTTTTAAACACAGATCCAGGAGTATTTGTTGGATCTCAAAATTAAACCACATAACGACCACCACTCTTTATCTGAAACAAAAATCATCCAAAATGGTCCAGTGAATCCCAAGTTATGCGGGAATAAATATAAAAGTATACAAACGTATTGTGAGTACTTTTTTTTTTATTGCTAGATAGATAAACGAGCCTACGGCCCACCTGATGGTAAGCGGTCACCGTCGCTCATGAACCTCTGCAATGCCAGGGCAATGAGGGGCTGTTATCTATCGCCTACCGATACAGGACCTTTCTTAAACCTCGTTTAAAGAGGGACATGTCATAGCGCTCCGGGAACACCGCGGATGGGAGTCCATTCCAAATCGGAATGGTACGGGGCAAAAATGAAACGGGGCAATTTGTCTGTAGTTTTTTTTTGTTTGTTCTCGTATTATTTTGGTTTGGTTAGAGCTATTTGGGTGATTCTTGGGTTACATGAGATGTGATGGTCGTCGTGGGATTCCATTTTTTTTAAGATCGAACGAGTAGTTTTGGTATTTAACATTACACGATGATTTCACGTGAAAATTAAAAATCCGTTTAAATATTCGGATTTGGACTTGTTGGATCTTGAAAATATTAAACGTGATTCAACGACAATCATAACCTTTCACCCGACACCAAGGGGGCGGCGCGACGGGAAAGAGTGCCTTGGGCGTAACGCGTCGCGCCGTCCCTCATAACCCCGTGCTGAGTTCTGGCCTCAGCCGGGGTTCGGGCGCTGAGTGTGAGCGGTTGAAGGTTTTAGTCCGGTTCAACTCTCACATACCCGGTGATCCGGTGATTTCCTCCAACTAAAAAAAAAAATCATCCGACACCAGAATCATTCAAATCGGTTCAGCCAAATCAAAGTTATGCGGGAACTATGCAGGAACATAAAAATATACAAACGTATTGAGTACTTCTTACTTTTTAGAAGTCGGTCAAAAACATTTTTTCATCGCCGTGATTTGACGTTATAAAGCTACTACCAGTTTGGAAAAATAATAGCCTTCCAAATGAATTTATAGAAGGATGTTACTTTGGTTAACACGGATAACTAAATAAAGAACTAATTTATGATTGTTTTGTGTGATTTTACAATGGTTTCGTCATTGTTTTGTAGGTTTTAAGGTCATGATATTTGAGCCTGTATCCGTTTATGGACAAGACTTCAAATGAGTTTTCTCTATAATTTCTTCAAAACTACGTCACGAATGGACAATTCAGTCAGTGCAGAGCAACATTGCTTATTCGCGACATCACATCAAAAACTGCTAAAATGATCAGTGTTTTTCTACGAGTTTACTATATCATGCATGTGTTATACATACGCATAACCTTGCTTTTGAATCACTCAATTTGATAAAACAAAAACCCATTAGTGTACTCTTTTCCGTCGCACCGCCCCATCTTATACGCAATTTCTATGCGTATGAAATCTGGCGTTCCCATAATATACAGTGGAGGTACACAAAAATATTGACAATGTCCAAAATATTGACAAACAGTTTGAGTACCAATTCACGGTAATGCTCAATTATATAAAACGGTAATGTTTAATATTATTATGAAGATGATTTGTGGAAACCTTTACATCATCAGTAAGTCACGAGTTTTTGTCGTGAGTTATGTTTTTTTGAATGATGTCACTCACTGAGATTTTCACTAAATTACCTTTAAGCCGCATTTCTATATTGGCTCGCCAATTCCTGTGCGCGCAAATGACAACTGGTAGGCCAACGTACACATAAATTTCTTGAAACACTCGCGGTTATCTACATCACTTACACCATCGAAATATCGGGATCGTTCATTTAAAAATAATCGTGGTAAGAACCCGTTTAGTAATAGTGTAAGCAACATACACATAGTTTCAATGCTGAGCAATGCACCTCCGTTTACATGTTAGTCGGCCGTCACCGTCATTTGTTTTTACGTGTGTTGAACGTTGGTGAACCAATGTGGAAACGGGGCTTTAATATAAATACGTTTTGCAATACTTTATGTGAATGGTCAGATGTGGTTTTCTTTTTGACTGAAGAGTAGGTACACCTTTTTACTTGATTTCGACGTCAATGAGTTTTGAGAAGAGTTTGAGAGGCCGTAGGTAGCGGCCCCGCAGGGGCAGTGCCCTCTGGCAGTGCAAAGATCCATGAGCGAAGGTAACCGCTTACGATCAGGTGGCCCGTAAGCTCGTCTGCCTACGGGGCAATGAAAAAACAGTTGTACATGATAAATCGTAGGCGCGGTGTCCCCAGATATTGCACAAGTTCATGTTTCACTTACTAGTGAGATGGACTGTCTACCTACGACATGAAGAAAGGAATGTATCCTGACATTACAGAAGTATCTCTTAGATACGAGAACTAAAAAATATCATCACGACTAATTTAAGAATTTTCTCAGAAACATATTATTTATTTATTTAAATTAACATCAACAGTATAACATATATATATGATACATCTTTGAGAATCCCAACTGTTACGCGTGTTTTCAATAGGTACCTTAATCTTGTTCCGATTCAAGATATAAAATTAATCTTATTTAATTCAATATGCTTCAATTGCGTTTTTTATTATTTTCTAATCTCATCATGCTTCTTGAACATTACTTATTAATAAAAATAATAAACTGCATAATATTATTAATGGTTTATTCCTTTTATATTAAAAAAAAATATTCTACATAGTTTATTTAATATCTATATCCTTAAAGGTGCAATATAAATGATAAATATATCGTCGTTGAGTCATCGCCATCTTGATATAAATGTCGTGAGATACTTGTGTTTATCCTTATCTTTATAACAACGCTGTTTTCTATCTTATTTGTATTACAAAACAAATGATTGACTGTTTTCTTTTCTGTTTCTGTATTTTTCGTAACTAGGTCTCATTTCTCATCAATAGAGATTTAGACATTCTGTTGTAAGTACTTTTATGAGAAATTTTTATAAACATAAAGTATTCATTTTTGATATTTGACACTATTTATATGTATTACTAGCTGCCCCACGCAACTTCGTCTGCGTCGAAAAAATAAAAAAAAAATTAGGGGTGGACTACCCCTAACATTTAGGGGGATGAAAAATAGATGTTGGCCGATTCTCATAGATACCGGATAAGCACAAAAAATTTCAACAAAATCGGAGGAGTTCAAGTTCGAACACCGTGACACGAGAATTTTACATATTAGATGTACTAGAAAAAAAAAATAAAGATAGCTACAATAAAAATAACCTTTCCAGTACGTTTAAACACTTGTAAAAAAATCAGATACCTCTCTCTTTTACCACTGTAACTCCTGTGTAGCTAGTATTGTTTTTTAATGTAAAAGAAATTAAATATAGAAAATTATAAAGATGGAGACTCGTACTCGTAATAATTACGAACGCATTTTATTCTGCAAGAATGATGTCATCTGACATTGTGGAAGATCCTTTTCACATCACCTTGTTTATTTGCAAGATTATTAGTCATAGCATCGTAACCGTCTATAATTTGTATGTGAAAACAAGATTCTTCAAATATAAATAATTTTAGTATTTCAATTCTAACCGTATATTTATGATATCTTCTTATGAAGTTTTAAAGATCTTTCATCGGTAGACTCTAACGTCAGAATGTCGTGTAGTTACGCTATCGAAATACAAGAGCAATGTCAGGAGATATCCTTTCCTTTATGTCGTAGATAGACGGCCCACGTGATGGTAAGTTTACCGACGCTCATGAACTTGTGTAACGCATCTACGATCTACCTTATACAACTCAACTCAAACCTCGTCTAAAAGACAACTCACAGTCAAGTCATATACTATCCTTGTCAAGACCACAATTAAATTTACAATATATCGTGACTGATACAGAACACCATTATTAAAAACTTATCGAAAACAGTATATATATATATGCAGTAAACGGCTCTGTACTGCCTATTAGAATTAGCAACGGCCATACAAACGGGTTGAATAAAAACGAAAGTGCTGTGCGTGATCATCGGTAAATTACGCTCTAGTTTACAATCGAACCAGACAACACTGTTAAATGAATACTTTGATTTCATTTGAGAATTGATGGAAAATTAACAAGGTTTAACCCTTTCAGGGCAATAAGATGGCTGAGACTAAATATGCGAATACTACACAATATTTAAGTTATTCTGTAAAGTAAGAGATAACACTAGAAAAACATAGTAGGGTGTACAAATTTCCTATAAAGTTCATATGAAACATTTTAACACAACGTACATAAACGTAACGTTTGACATTCATTAAAAAAATATCGATTCAATAATAATAACGATTTTTATAGAAGGGAAAAATATTTCCCTTGAGCGTGAAAGGGTTAAATGACATACATTGACATTGCAAAAGTTCATGAGCGACGGTAACCACTTACGATCAGGTGGCCCGTTGGCTCGTCTGCCTACAAGGCAATAAAAAAAAATAGGTTTCATATGCTTCTTCGAAATAATTTTTTTAGACTATTCTTATAAATAAATATCTTGGATATCTACTGACACTACAGGCACGTCATTACTTATATTTTAGGTACCCTTATTTCCTAAACCAAAATATGTTACACACATTAGAAGCAATAAAATTGTACTTAATTTTTTTTCTTAAAGTTAAAACTCTGTATTTTCTCACTAGCTTTTATGAAATTAAAAAAACAGTATTCCATTACCCCAAAATTCTATTAAACGCACAATAAAATCAAAGCAAAACCTAAACGCAAGCTAAACAATAAACTAACCTAAAAATAGGTCCTAACTGCATGGGAAAATCAAACTTAACTCATCCACTTTAAGTTGATTTTTGACCAAAGCCTTAATTTGTTGTGAGTCATCATTTGGCCATGTATGTACGCGAAATGTTTTCACATAGCCGCATTAATCGATTCAAAATCTAGGTCAGTATGGCTAATAGCACAGAATATTAGTATGTAGATATTGTTTAAGAAGCTATTAAGCTGGAGTTTTAGCAGAATTTGGAGTTAGTTCCAATGACAGTTGAAGAAAAGAGGGAGAGAGAAGAAGGATGTGTATGAAACTGGAATATATCTGAATCATTAAATATATCATGGTAGCACAATAAATTGTTATGACTGTCATATTTTGTATTATTGATGAACCATTACTTACTCTTAAAAACATTACAAAAGCAAAATCGAAAAAGGTAAAAGATAAAGTACATATCTAAGCTTGTGACAATAAAGTAGAAGATAATTTGAATTGTGATGCAAGTCAGTTTCAAATAGTAGATGAAGTGCAGTTTTACTGACGCAGTAAAAGGTGCTAAAACTATTAGCATTCGTTTTCAATAGGAAGTTAAAGACTGCAATGACGTCATCAATTACTAAGTACCACATAGGTGTGAAGTTGTCTATATTCCCACAAGTATATTTCCCAGTTCCTAAAACAATCGGTTTTGAAATGTCGCGACAAATCGCAGACGACGGAACACTTTCGCTTGTTCCAATTTTTTACTCGTCAGTTATTCTGCTCACGTTCCGATAGCTGCATCGTTTTATTATAATCCTTATTAACAAGACATAGAGTCTAGTATACTATACTCAAGAGCATCGATTAGTGGAATTTTTCGATGCAAATGGATTTTAAATGCATTTCATGTTCCTTTAACAGCTCAATATTTATGAAAATTAATTTTAAGGTTATTATTACGTAATCTATTCAATGCGTCTTCTATTTTCAAACAGTGAATCGAACCACAGACAATAATATTTTTGTTTGTCAAACTTCGAACGTTGGCAAAATTGGCCAATGAAGCGAAAAATTGCGGTTATCAATACTAAGGTACTTATCAAAGAAACCGAGAGGTATTGCTATCTCCAAGATAAAACATTATGATGGACGAGTTACGTAAATAATGAGAGCTGAAAAAGCGTAATCAACTCCAAGAATGAACTGGGTATTGGTGTCATTGTCAAACGTAAAAACAAAATGGCGGCGAGAGTGGCGCGAAAACAATTGCCGAAATAAATAAGAATTGCCAATGATATTCAAATACTAGGCGAGTATTGAGTAAAATAATTATTTTAAATCGATCTTTCATCTTACGAGTCTATGAAGCTTTTAATAGATTTGAGGGATTTAAAGATATACCCTGGAAAACGCAAGGTATACAGTACTTCTATAACCACTCCACTGGGAACGTCACTATTCGCTAGATGGCGAAACTGGGGACTTCGTTCGGAATCAATATCGTGTTTGAGCCCCTTTTTAAAAACTCTTTTTACCAATAATTTTTAATTTTGATTTTTAATTAAACCTTATATTTTTGTAAATCTTTATTACTAAACGACGCTATATTGCATTTTCAGCGAAAATATATCATCTCCGTAAAATACGAGACGGTTAAAAAATGTAAATAAAACAAGTTTTAGAACTGCGCTCAATTTTGGCTCCTGCCACAGACTTGGCAAAAGTAAACAAACCAATTTGGTTGCCGATCCCAGTTGAGTTGATATACTACAGGTGGAAATGTAACCTTCTACAAGCTGAAGTTTGGTTCATGTTCTGTCAAAATACTTGCTTTGCTTTTGTTTTTGAAATGGTTATAAATTTTGTATTCAATATCATAATATTATATTGCCACGAGCTGAGGTTCGGGATAACAGTCCTGAATACTGTTCTAGAAGCTTCTCGAATAGTGTCGAAGGGTGTGAAAGAGATAGCCATATATCTCTGTCTCGCTTACACACTTTTCATAAACATTCCCGATCAGTCTCGACTGAATGAGAGAGATAGCACCATATACTATGGTCTCAATCACACACCAGAGAGAATTTCCATTTTTATTTATCTCTGAGCACAAAAGTGACTAAATCATCTCCAAATCGAGGACAAAAATCACCCAAGCATCCATATTGTGATTCGTTTTGGCTTTCAACCGCAATGAACACGAAAACTACGGTGATAGTCGACCTCGAACTAGATATAGTATGGGAATTAGGTCCTATTGGAATGTGGAATATTCTAGAATATTATATTGAGGAAAAACTTTATTATAGTGAGAACTGTATTTTTTAAATTAGGTGATGGTGATCCCGTCCCTTATACATTTAAATGGCTACTTGTCCTTTTGATATTCAATTCATTTATTCACAGACAGTTAAACAAGTAGTCTTACCTGATAGTAAGTGGTTACCTGTACCAACCCATTACTGCCCACTGTTGGGCTCAAGTCTCCTCAGAAGAGGGATTAGGCATAGTCCACCACGCTTGCCCAGTGCGGATTGGGGACGTCACATATCTTCAAAGGATTTTTAGAATCCTTTTCCGACATGCAGGTTTCCTTACGATGTTTTCCTTCACCGTTTTTAGCCAGTGGTGTTGTGAAAAATTGCACATAAATATTTTTTCACATTTAGATTTAGAGGTACAAGCCGGCCGGATTTGAACCCGCGACCTCCCGTTCGGAAGGAAGCGCTTCGACCACCACGACTTTTTACCGTTGTAAAGAATGGTTACCGTCGCTCACAAACCTCTGCCTTTAGGGGCCGTTACCTATCACCTTCTGTACATTTCTCACGCCATATTTAAAGAATGACTTATCATAGCGCTCCGGTAACACCAACCTAAGGACGGGAGTCCATTCTAAATCCTATAAATATTTGTTCAATGTCCTTTTACGAAACAATTATTGCAAATATAACTCCAATTACTATAGCCGTCGTCCCTTCAGTAACATTTAAATGGCAAACAGGTCACTTGTTCTTGATATTTACCTACTTTAGTTAGACACTCATTATCAGGCAGCTGTTGTTATATACAATGCAGGTGTGCATTATTAAATTATCTCTTATAGTTTTGTAATTATTTTAATGTTGATTGTTTAAATAATTATGATAGAAAAAAGTCGTTATTATTAGACACACGTCACACACTTAATGACCACGGGAGTTACCTACACTTTTTAAATGTCTTTTATGAAGAATGAAAATGAGAGTGTATTGTTTAAAATAATGTTGTGGGTACAGTGGACTAATGGCCAAAGGGAGATCTCCGACCGGGCGAGATAGTGTATGCCCAGTCAGGCCGAAGGCCACTGTAGTAGATTTCAGATGTCGTATATATGCGAAGATTTTTGCAAATGTTGTAACCGCGATTCAGGATTTCGCGCGCTATTATTGGTCGCCACAGTGATGATCGTTTTGGAAATCGGTCAAATAATAATCGTAATAAAATTGGAGAATTTCCTATACCATCTTAAAAAAAAAACCTTTGCCACTAACAAAAATGTTCTGAAAATCTTTCAAAGATATGCAAAGTCTCTAATACGCAAGCAAGCTTGGTGGACTATGCCCGATCCCTCTACTGAGGAGATCTGAGCTCAGCAGTGGGCAGAAATAGGTTGTTACAGTTGAAATATAATAAAAACTATTTTAAACATAAAATTTGAGACATACCTTTAATTGAAGCTACAACCGGTTTTATTAGCAAAGAATCTAGTCATAAATTACAGCCCTAATATGGCGAATCGTAGGATATGGACATCCTCCAGTAATTTTAAAAACTAGCGAGGATTTTTAAAATGTTATCAAAACTTGTTGGGTATCCGCTATTACTATTTATTGCTCAATTAGATAAATGTCGTTTAGGTAAATCGTATAGGTACCTATATATAGTGATTTTAAAATGCTTTTAGCATGAACTGGAAGTAACTATGTGTCCATGTAAGTTCGGGAGGAATATTGCGAGTTGAATTTGAACAAAATACCGATTTCTGATTAAGCTGATTTTTTTTATGAACAATGCATTATGCAATAATATGGTATGCAGCTGATCTCATGGAGTCTGAAGCCATAGGAACTCCTGTACTAGATAAGATAGAGCTATCGTGTTTGAGCTCGTTTTACTTATCTTGGCTAGAGCACTTTTAACATGAAATCCTTGAGATCTTGAAGCTCATCTATAGGTGACATTTAGCAGACCAGTGGGAAATGATATCATAATCAATACATAGTATAAAACAAAGTCGCTTTCGCTGTATGTCTGTATGTATGCTTAGATCTTTAAAACTACGCAACGGATTTTGATGCGGTTTTTTTTAATAGATAGAGTGATTCTTAAGGAAGGTTTGTATGTATAAAAAAAAAAAAAAAAAAAAAAAATGTATAATAAATGCATAATATAGTAGAGAAACACTGATAAATTTAAAGGTTTCTAATGTGATGTCGTAAATAAGCACGTTTTTTTGCGCTTATATTGCAAACGCTGGCTGAACCCTACGAGATAGACCAAAATAATGTACTACAGTATTGTTCACCTTAAAAAATTCAATAAAAAAGTCCACGATGGTATATGGCTATCTCTTAGGGATAACCCAGCATAACCATTTTTATTCTTTACTAAAAAATGGTTATTTACGAAGTGATTTTAAACAATACAGCATTAATCCTTATCCAATTAAGTACCTTAAATAAATTGTGCATTTATTATAGATCAATATGCTTTTTACAGCATGTAATTTAAGTAAATATTACCGAAGATATTACAAATTTAAAATGCAGGGTCGTAGTTGTTTGCGCCGGGCGGCGCGTGCCTATATAGGCTACAATTTTTGAACCCCTTTGTAACGCAGAAGAAATTGCGCGGGTCATCTAGTAATATTATAAAGGCGAAAGTTTGTATGTATGGATGTATGTTTGTTACTCTTTCACGTAAAAACTACTGAATGGATTTGAATGAAACTTTACCACAATATAGCTTATACATCAGAATAACACATAGACTACAATTTTTGAACCCCTTTGTAACGCAGACGAAGTTGCGCGGGTCACCTAGTTTATTAATAAGTGCGAAGGACCACTTTTTAAGCAGTTTTGTATTTTCAATTTACGACGAGATAAGTAGGTATTGAATAACAGTAAAATATTTTGTAAACACAATAATGCATTTTGTTTACTGTTAAGTAATCACTCCAATTTAAAACGTGTTTTTAATAAAAGTATTTTAACTTTAGGTTGTGAAATGGACTTCCAAAATATTATTTGGTTATTGCAGAATGCTCTAAAATTACTCAATCGTACCCAATTTTCGAAAGGGAAAATGGATTAGATCAAAACTACTTTTGTAACTGCTGTTTGAAACACGTATTTGCTGATATGAGGACTCATTTTTCATATACATCCATCCGAATTGGTCCACCTAAAATAATGTTAAGTATAAACCAACCTACCTTGTACCTACTGTAGGAAAGACGGACAATAGACATAGACATACTTTATTGGCAAAAAAAGAAACATACAATTCAAAAAAGAAGAATAACAAGACTAATTTCTTTTTTCACAAACCAGCCGTGACTCAGTATAATGCTGACACAGAGCAATAGGATAAGTGCCAACATCCAGCGCTGGTTTTCAGTCCCGGCTGGTAGTGACGTAACAAGAGTAAGGAAAAACTTACGTCAACAATAAATTGACGTGTCCTAATGATAAACAAAATGCTAACGATAGTATAAAAGTTTATTTGTAATTGCTTTGTAATTTACAATTTGCTTATTTTATTTATTTGTAATTTGCTTATCGTTTTGCTATAATAAAGATTGTCTATCTTTCTGTTTCGATATTGGTAAATCAGCGAACGGCTCACCTGAAAGGAAGCGGCGGGGCACAGTGAAATTACTATGGACTTTCAGTGGTATTAGGCCAAAAGGAGATCTCCGAGGGGCGGGGTAGTGTATGTATGGCAGGCCGAAGCACACTGTAGTAGATTTCAGATATCGTATATATGCGCCGAATGCTGCAAATGTTGATACCGCGATTCAGGATCTTGCACGCTATTATTGGTCGCCACATTACCTATCTTGTATAGGACATTTTCTAAGCCATTTTGAAGAACTCTCCTCTCTCCTTCTTTCCAAATAGCTCTTCTCTCTTTTTCTTTCTAACTAACTTCTCTTGTATTCCTAACCTCTTAACAATATCTAACTCAAAACACAGTTTTATCTACTAAACATAGAGAAACATTGCATAATACTGATCATAATGTCTCACATAATCTGATCTCCGTGTTTCCTTGTTACTTCACACTTCGTTGATTCTTCCGTAATAATATACATTACAGTCTCAAAGACTTGCTGGCTCCAGTTACCAGTAAAATAGATAAGGTAACTCCTATGCACTGGAATCTAGTCATAGTGGATTAGTGGTTGAAGCGCTTACCTTCCGTACGGGAGGTCCCGTATTCAAAAATAGCCGGCTTGTACCTCTTAATCTTAATATGAAAAATATTTATGTGCAATTTTTCACAAGACAACTGGCTAAGAACGGTAAAGGAAAATATCGTGAGGTAACCTGCATTTCGGAAAAGGATTCTAAAATCCTTCGAAGATATGTGAAGTCCCCAACCTGCATTGAGCAAGCGTGGTGGACTATGCCTAACCCCTCTTCGGAGGAGACCTGAGCCCATCATCAAACAAGCAAAATATCCTTAAATTAATACAAATTATTTCAATAAATTGTTTTTACTAGCTAATTAACATACCAATATATCCGAGATGGCATCATTCACATCGTCATAATCAATTACTTAACGTGTAAATCTATTAAGATCTAATTCCCACAAATTCAATTCGATTCTCAAACGATATATCGATTATTAAGGAAGTCCTTGAATAACTCGGATTTCATGCCTAATAGCATACAGACCGTTCTCCCAACAAGGAGTTAATAGCTATTGATTGCTTTACCAATTATTTGATCAAAAGAAACGTTCAGTTCTAGTAGATAATGATTGGCAGTAGCCGTTGCTTAATCTTCGACATTTGGAGTTTAGTTTATTTAGGAAATTACTGGTATTAGAGAAGTAAATTGTGTAGTCATTTGTTTCTTGTTATATTATAGAATTTTGCTTTGTATTATAGAACGCCATAAGCTTGCTACCTATCATAATAATATTATAAAGGCGAAAGTTTGTAAGTATGGATGTATGGATGTATGGATGTATGTTTGTTACTCTTTCACGTAAAAACTACTGAATGGATTTGAATGAAACTTTACCACAATATAGCTTATGCCTACCTCAGAATAACACATAGGCTACAATTTTTGATAATACGGGACGTACCTGAAGTCCACGCGAACGAAGTCGCGGGTAAAAGCTAGTAACTTAATATAAGTAACTTGGAAGTAACTACATTGTAGATTGTCAATTGATTGTTGACTGTCAATTTTTTTTACTAGAGAGACAAAGCGTTTTAAAAATTTAAATAGCATAATTCACAGAAAGGAAAAAACTCATGTACAAGTAATTAATTTATTTACCTTTCAGAGTAATAAAAACAGAATAATATTTGTTATCAGCACCATCCATTACACCCACGCTATCGATTATAACGAGATATTAACCGGCACATCATTCGCGATACAATATCGATTTGTGTCACAATTAGTTTAATGATAACTGTTGTGTTGTCTCCAACAAAATATTGTAGTTATAAATCACTTGTTTACCGAAAGAGATGCAGTTTTTCCCAATTTTGATCGGGTCATTTTATTTCACCTTTTGTTACGTTATTGGACTTTTAGTACGGGTTCCTATTTTTTTAAATATATAGCCTATAGCCTTCCTAATAAATAGACTATTGAACACTGAACGAATCAAATCGGACCAGCGGTTCCTGAGATTAGCGTATTTATCAAACAAACAAACTCTTCAGTCAGATTAATCATTAATGGGAATAAACAAATAAAAAACAATTAAATAAAGTACTATTTGAAAATCGATTATCCAGACTGAGCTCCTTACTATAAAACGTAGTATAAAATTAACACACGCTTTAAGTGTGTTTAAACCTTTAAAACTACGTAATGATGCGGCCTCTTTAATTAGACTGTTTCAATAGAAAAACACTTGATAATTTAAGGTTTTAGCAAATCTTGTTAGAACCCTCCCTTTGTTACATAGACTAAAGTATCTAACAATTTAATATCTCTAGAGTCTAGAGAAACCATAAGTCAAAAGCAAAGTTGGTGATACAAGGATCTTGCTATTACCCAACATTGAATTAGCAACAATAGAAATGTCAATAACATGAGAATATAGATCATAATCTTAGTCATAGCGGATCTAGTACACATCCTACATCAACATCATTTTGATATACGAAATTATACCTTAAAGTCTAAAACATAAGGCACAGAATTGTTTCCAGTTAAGGTTCACATAAAAATGATCTTTGAAGTAATGGAAATTAAGTTGTTATTTCAATGATAAAGTCGTAATTTGTGAGAATTGCTTTTGTGTGCAGATGAAATTGATCTTTATGCTCTTGTCAATAAAGTATGCTTTGTTTGTATCATTTTTTGCGTAGATTGAAATCAGTACGTTATGTGGTCTTTGTTTTAAAGCGTGGTTTGTCCAAGGGCGACTCTTTGTTCTGGTTTTCGTGGAAATACCTTTTTTGGTTCCGTATTGTTTTCATGTTAATTTTTATGCTGTACGTTATGGTATTGATGATAATAATAAGCCATTTCCATTATTTTTCTCACAGCCTTCGATTAAATATAACAAGATAAACAGTTCCGAACGTAGCGTTAAAATGTGTCTCCAAAATGGAACTCTCGACACACAATTTGAGTGGTGTTTAAGTACTTTCATGCATTTTGAACGATTTCTTACCACGATATTAAATTAATTGAGTTGTCTCGATATTTCAACGTTGTTACAAACGTCATGATCACGAGAAGACTGGATACTGCGGGTCGATTTACGAGCAAACAAATCTGTATACCCTCTTTCTCGTTCGTTTTTGGGTAGTACCACTGGAACTCGAACTCACATCACGACACACCACACTCAATGTATCTACAAGACTCTCTGAGCATGAACCCCCAGTGACTGTTGTGTTTAGCACTGGATTCCACATACTCGATAATCTGAAGCCGTCACCCCTGTTAAAAGTGCTATGTCTTGAAATCTCGATAGCTTCTTTAACCATCCTTGGTACGTAACGACGTTCAGAAGATAGTACGTGAGGATTATGTAATTGTGTTTAAGTAGTCTTATGCTTAACTGGTCACTCTTCCAGCTTATTTCAATTATATAATTAAGATTGTTTCTGTTTGAAAAAGGACAAGATAATTTTAAACTGTCTAAAGTATATTTTACCTCAACAATATGTAGCGTAGGTACTTGATTTTACTTTAAAACAGTAATAACTTCACATTCCTCAATATAAAAAATAGCTTTTGCTTTGAAATCTGGCTATTTAAAGTGCACGTTAATAAAAACAATGTATGAAAATCCACAAAAATACTGTACCAACCCATTACTGCCCACTGTTGGGATCAGGTCTCCTCAGAAGAGGGGTTAGGCATAGTGCACCACGCTTGCCCAGTGCGGATTAGGGACTACACATATCTTCAAAGGATTTTTAGAATCCTTTTCTGACATGCAGGTTTCCTCACGATGTTTTCCTTCACCGTTTTTAGCCAGTGGTGTTGTGAAAAATTGCACATAAATCTTTTTCACATTTAGATTTAGAGATACGAGTCGGCCGGATTTTAACCCGCGACCTCCCGTTCGGAAGGACGCGCTTCGACCACTACCCCACCACGACACAAAAATACATTTAAATTTATTTATAAAACATGAACAAACAATATTATATTACCTACAAACTCAAGATACTCTGTTTGACCCGAATCGTTTGTCGTGACAAGCCTCAATAAGGAACAGTGAATGTCTCACGTTTTACAACCATTGTTCCATAATAAGGGGAATTACAATAAACTTGATTTTAGGGCCAAAATTGGGGCTGAAAGTTCGCCCCAATTTTGGCGGAAGTCGAAAGAAGAAACCCGAAAGATCTAAAAATCTTGTTTAGGTCAAGCTTATCCCATTCAAGTGGTCAATATGTTTTTACAAGCTTATATTAATTTGCACTGGATGTAACTATGTATGTATACAACTATGTAAGGTCGGGTGGAATCTTGGGAGTTAAATTTGACAAACTTCCCTTGTGATTTCTGATTGTGCTGAAATTTTGTATAGATACATATTTTGATGTATATCGCGTGACAATGCAATAATAAGGTACCATGGAGCTGACATAAAATTATTACATCTAGAATCAACATCATGAACAACAGAATGAAGCCAATTTAAAGTACGCTGCACGCGCGTAATAACTCGACTATCTGGCGTTAGAGGGTGCCGATAACACTCGTTTTAACATTTGTTTAGCACACTAATAAAATATTACACAGACATAAGTTTTTTTAAATTTCACTTTGTTATTCATGATGTTAATTCAGAATGTCTGGTAGTTACACACGATCGGTGTACTTTCAATTGACTTCATTGTGTTGTTCATGATGTTGATTCCAGATGTAATAATTCTATGGGAGCTAATAATTGCCAAGTCATGTTGAGGAATGCATAAAAATGATTTGTGCGTATAAAACTGTCTTTCATTAATAATAGTTTTGTGGCCCAAATAGATCACGGTACTCTAATCGGTTTCGTTTAAATCTGTTTTAAGTTTCTGTGTTGCTGTGATAACAAAACTCCCTAAATTTTGGGGAAAATAGACAGCCTTAGATATAGACTAGAATTATGAAACTACTCCAAACAGAGATTGTAAACTATTTTTTTGAACGAAAAAAAAAAAACAAATTTGAAATGGTTCCTCGAGGTATCGAATATGCTAAAATTCTAACAAAATTCTTAAAATCATTATTTAGACTATTTTTCCTGGAAGGAGTCAAACTCTAATGTATAGTGGTGTTTTTGGAACGAAGTTCCTTATCGCGCGTTATCGAAAGGGAGCTAGACGGAAATTCTTATGAAAAAGTTGTCACGACACTTTTTTTGTTTTAGATGAATATCGCTAGATGGCGCTGTGATTAATATCTTTTAAAACAATTCCTTATTTTCTTATATGTGATTAATGCTAGATGGCGCTGTGATCCAAATATTTTATTTTATTACAATTCCCTCACTAATTAATCGAAAGGAACTTCATTCCATCCGGGTGTCCCTTGACGCCTCTCAAGTTTTTTTTTTTTACTAGATGTCCTATAAACTCGACTGCCAGTATCATAAAAAATATAGTAAGTAAATCGAACTATACCCACAAGATTCTGTTATGTGACCAAAGTCACGTAATTTTTGATACTCTCAATTAATTACCTAAATGGTTTTTTGTGTAATTGAATAGCCAATAACGTATCATTTTTTATTACATACAATTTACCTGTATTTATAGTAGTTATAAGTAGATAAAAGTAGTACAACAGAATAAGTTTTATACAGAAATAAATTTTAAATACTTTTAAATGTGCCTTACATAACTCTTTTTAAAAGCATTAAGTGATCCGTGCTCATCACTGGAGAGGCATTTCGTTCGGACGATGGTAAGTGGTCACGGTCAGTGGACGTATCAGGTGGCCCGTTGGCTCGTCTGCCTACATGGCAATAAAAAAAAAAGACTACCAATTTTGGTAGTGTTTACTTGGATCCATTTTTACGCTCGAATCGTACAGAATAGTTGACCCAACTTCGTCTGCGTCACAGCGGGATATAATAAACGGACAACACTGATAGAATTTTTCAAATCGGACCAGTGGTTTCTGAGATTAGCGCGTTCAAACAAACAAACTCTTCAGCTTTTAGGTATTGGTATAGATTTGATCAAAGCTTGCAACCCCATACATTAGTCTCGCTTCGCACATGGCTGGTTCAAAGAAATTATATTATGTAACAACTATAAACATAGCTTTTATGTGTTTGTTTGTATATATTAATTACTTTACTTAATGACCTGTTGTGAATTAGAAGATGTATTTCATTATAGTTAACTATTGTAGTGTTGTATTTGTAGTCATACTTTACAAGATTTATATTAACTTGCACTGGATGTAACTTTGTATGTTATTATCTAACTGTGTAGGTTCGGGTGGAATATTGCGAGTTAAATTTGACAAACTTCTCGGTTTCTGATTATATAATCGACTGCCTCTAGCTCTATATAGGTTAGCCGATTATGATATGTTATAGAATTTGGTTTGCAATAATAAAACTAGTTACTTCTTCAGTGTTCACAACCAAACTGTCTTTATTTGTCAAAAAGCATCATAAAGTAAAATTATAAAACATTCTAGATACAAAAATTATTAAAAATAAAAACATGAAATATTAAAGAGTTCGAAATATGTGACAAAGAGTTTGTAACAGATTAAGCTGATATTTTGCACGCAGATGTATATCGTGATTCGCGTGACAATGCAATAATATGACAAAATGGCGTTGATCTGATGGTGGATTCGGAGGGATGAGATTGTGCTAAACAAGATAGATCCGTCGTGTTTAGGCTCGTTTTATTTGTATTAGCTAGCACTGTATTGCTACATGATATCCAGGATCTTAAGGTTGGATTTAAAAAGTTTTTTTCAAAATATATGATTAGTATAGATTTTGTCTTAGCAGCATACAGAAGGCTATATAAGAGACATAAATGTATGACCTCAAGTCAACTGTCAATTCTCGAGACCTCACGTAAAGGTTTTGTTGTGAAATCGTATCGTCGCACTCATTTTATTTAATAGTCCATTCTGTAGTTTACACGATCTCATACGTGAGGCCATGTACTTCAATATCTTTTTTTCTTGCAAGTTTAAAGCATGATTCATTAAACACCGTGTCATGGCCTGGCTTGGTTATGTATGTCTGCAGTGCTGTACTGTGCTGTAACAACCCATAACTGTCCACTGTTGGGCTTATGTATTCTCAGAAGAGCGATCAGAATAGTCTACTACCCATGCGGATTACGGACTTCAATATCTTCGAAGGACTTTTAAAATTATTTTCCAATATGTATGCTTTTGCAATGTGGGAACTCTGTGCTGCTACATACGGGGGCGGCGCGACGTTAAAGAGTGCCGAGAGTGTAACGCGTCGCGCTGTCTCGCGCCGTCCCTTATAACCCCGTGCTGGGTTCTGGCCTCAGTCGGGGTTCGGACGCCGAGTGTGAGCGGTTGAAGGTTTTAGTGCGGTTCAACTCCCACATACCCCGAATCCGGTGATTTCCACCAACTCAAAAAAAAAACAATCGACCTATCTATGACCCTCGTTTAAAGACAGTTTGTCATAAAATGTCGATAAAATAATAACAATGAAATGTTTCACGTAAAATTACAAAATCATTAACATTTAATTAAATTATTCATAATTATTCTGTCGAAATATCAGTTAGTTAATGTACTTCGTACTATGTGTGTAATCGTAATGCTCGATATTTCGTAATTAGACTGATTTTATTGAGCAAAAGAGGTTTTTTTGTCAATATTTCAACTTATTTTAGTGAATATAATAAAATTACTGTATTGAATAAAATTTAATGCGAATGTCGATATGTCGGTGTATAATTGGAACGAAGTTCCTTATCGCGCGTTATCGAAAGGGGGCTAGACGGAAATTCTTATGAAAAAGTTGTCACGACACTTTTTTGTTTTAGAGAATTATCGCTAGATGACGCTGTGATTAAAATCTTTTAAAACAATTCCTTATCGCGCGTTACGTTAGGAAAAAAAATATGAGATATCTTTTAATCGAAAGGAACTTCGTTCCATCCGGGTGTCCCTTGACACCTCTCAAGTTTTTTATTATATTATTTATCTTTGTTTCTGTATCAAGTTATATTTGATCGAAGTTCACATCATATATACATTGTTTTTATGAACACTTAGCAAACGTAACAGTAGGTTAACGACTCATTTGTTGGAAAACAAGAAAGTATGGGAATATTGTCAACTCGTAACTGTACTAGAAGTTAGTTGCGCGTGTTAATTGGTATTGTTTTTTTTAAATAGGTAGTATTTTTTTATGATTTTATTCGTTATGAGTATGAGAGTTTTTGGAACGAAGTTGCTTATCACGCGTTGTGAAAGGGGGCTAGACGGAAAAAATTCTTACGAAAAGTTGTCACGACACACGCCATCTAGCGATAATCGTTTTAGATGATTATCGCTAGATGGCGCTGTGATCAAAATCTTTTAAAACACGTTCTTTATCGCGAGTTACGTTAGGAAAATAGAAATAAGATATGTTCTAATCGAAAGGAACTTCGTTCTATTTGGGTTTGGATGTCCCATGACACCTCTCAATTTTTTTTATTTCAAAATTGACTCGAAATCGGACTATCCATAAAAAACAACTAGCAAAAACAATGATAACAAATTTACATCTTTTACAGTTTACCTAGAAAGTCCCAAATCTTAATAATAATATAATCATTCGACCGTCATCTAGAGAAGCTTTCGCTCCCCGGCTGGATAAAGGGCCTGATTCCGAAGGCGGTCGTTCTTGACACGGCACGTATTGTGAGGAGGTTCCTCTCTCTTGAGCCCTGACCACTGATGGCTTGGATCGTAGACCCCGTCTCCAGTGGCTCTCTGTTTTTTATATTGTATTTTTAAATTATTTCTTTTGTGATTGTTTTTTGTAAAAAATGAGCAAATAAATGAACATAATCATATTCTATAATTCGTGAGTTTTTAATTGTGATTTAATATTTTAATAAGGTTATTGCATTCATTTGGAACAGAAAACTTCAAAATTACGAATAAACAAACCATTTGTGCTTAATAATTTTTATGTTTTCCTTTTCAGTTTCATTGTTGAAGTTTTTATTATTAACTAGCTTTTGCCCGCGACTTCGTTCGCGTGGACTTCAGGTTCGTCCCGTCTAGATTATTATCAAAAATTGTAGCCTATGTGTTATTCTGATGTATAAGCTATATTGTGGTAAAGTTTCATTCAAATCCATTCAGTAGTTTTTACGTAAAAGAGTAACAAACATCCATACATCCATACTTACAAACTTTCGCCTTTATAATAGTATTATGATAATTGTTTTGACTAACCAAATCAAGTCTTAAAACCGGTTCGCATTAAGTGTATATTTTAAAACATTGTCGCCAAATAGAAACTTGTAAAACAGGCCTTATAGAGCAGTTGATACGTAGATTTTGAAGGCATCTTTTTAGCATAAAAGTCAAGGTTGATAACGTAATTATGTTTAGGAAATGTTGCGGCGAACGTATGTGAAGGTTCTTAAACTTGCAATGTTACTAGTATTGAGGCTTCGGGAATATTTACAATTTACGAAGTCTTTATTGCTACTTATAATATTAATACATTTTAAGCTTAAAAACTTGGCCGCTTACGATGGGTCTTATCAGACGACTCAGAGTCACTCAAAGAGCAATGGAAAGGGCTATGCTGAGTATCTCTCTGCGTGATCAAATCAGAAATGAGGAGATCCGCAGAAGGACTAAAGTAACCGACATAGCCCAAAGAATTGCATCTTTGAAGTGGCAATGGGCAGGACACATTGTGCGAAGAACAGATGGCCGATGGGGCCGAAAAAATCTGGAGTGGCGGCCACGAACCGGTAAGCGCAACGTTGGTAGACCCCCCACAAGATGGACCGACGATCTGGTCAAGATCGCGGGAGGTCACTGGATGCAGATGGCGCAGGACCGGTCGATGTGGCGAGGTTTGGGGGAGGCCTATGTCCAGCAGTGGACGTCTATAGGCTGATGATGATGATGATGATGATGATGATGAAGCTTAAAAACTATCTATATTTCATATTAGTAGCGTGTCTCGTGACACATAGGCCTCTTCCAATTCATTCCAGTCTTTTCGATTTCTTGCTATTCTTGTCCAGATTACTCCGCCGATCTTGGTAATATCATCGTCCCATCTTTTTAGTTGCCTTCCTCTCTTTCGTTTTCCATCGCGCGGCTGCCATTCCGTTACAGTTTTTGTCCATTTCTCCTTTGTATCTCTCATGATGTGACCAGCCCAACGCCATTTCGGAAATATATTTTATATAAAATAAAAGTCTACTTACTGTATGTTTTATTTTGGGTTTGCTGTAAGAAAACTCAATATTGGGTTGAGCTCGCCTTTTGTGAACATTTTTTTTAATATAACTTATTTTTCTGTCGTGTACAATAAAGTATTAAATAAATAATAAAATTATGTGATACTAGTGGGCACGCGCAAATTCGTCTGCGTCACTTTCAATTAAAAAGTAGTCTATGTTCTTTGTCAGGGTCTAAAAATTGTCTGTGCCAAATTTCATTAAAATCAGTTGAGAGGTTTAACCGGGATAACGTGACAGACAGACAGAGTTACTTTTGCGTTTATAATATTAGTAGGGATTATGTCTACATCTCAAAATAAGGAATCTAAGGCGTTTTGTGGTAAATATTTGACTAAAATAAACTAAATGTTTGGATCAATCTATTTTTACCTGAGAGCTATTTTTGGGGTAGATATTTGAGGTAATCTGAAAACTTGGTCCGTAGTTCTCCTGTAATACCTTATTTGGAACTGCAGACCTCGCACGGGCCCCTACAGTTAAAAAAAATAAGGTAGCAAAAGTACCTGCCTTTGTGGGAATACTATTTTTTGTCGTATAATATAGGACATTGTTATAGTCTTTTTTATTTAAGTTTAATTGAAATAACTGTAACATTACGGTTAAGAAACCGTACTATTTTGACGCACGTTCGTCTACGCAACTGTTAGATGAGATACCGATGACGCGGAATGACCCAAAATTAAGTTAAATTCAATTATGATGTTTGTTAAAATGTAAGGGATTCACTCAAAGATATGTTTTTTTTTTTTTTTTTTTTATTGCCTTGTAGGCAGACGAGCCAACGGGCCACCTGATAGTAAGTGGTTACCGTCGCTCATGAACCTCTGCAATGTCAGGGGACACTGAGGGGTCGCTACCTACGACCTAACTTTAAGGACCCTCCTCAAGCCTTGTGAAGTCCCCAATCCGCATTAGGCAAGCGTGGTGCACTATGCCTAACCCCTCTTCGGAGGAGACCTGAGCTCAGCAGTGGGCAGTAATGGCTTGTTACAGTACAGTACAGTACCTTCGAAATTGAATCATAAAGGTATTTAATATAAACAAATTGCGTTAACCCTTTTAATTACGCCGTTCTACTACAAAAGGTCGCACGAATAACGCAACGGTTTCCGTAACAAACGCTCATTGTTAAATTTCGAAATAAATCGTATTGACTTCAGAAAAACTATTCGATACGGTGTGAAATATCTTTGTGAGTGCAGATTGACAATAATCATATTGTATAGAAGTTGTATAGAAGTCGAGTGGTCGAAGCGCTATCCTTCCGAACGGCAGGTCGCGGGTTCAAATCCGGTCGGCTTGTACCTATAAATCTAAATGTGAAAGAGATTTATGTGCAATTTTTCACAACACCACTAGCTAAAAACGGTGAAGGAAAACTGCATGTCGGAAAAGGGTTCTAAAATCCTTTGAAGATATGTAAAGTCCCCAATCCGCACTGGGCAAGCGTGGTGGACTATGCCTAATCCCTCTTCTGAGGAGACCTGAGCCCAATAGTGGGCAGTAATGGGTTGGTACAGTACAGTACATAGAAGTTGCAAATACGGAAAAGAATGCCGTAGTGCGTAACGCATCTCGCATAACCCCGTGCTGGGTTCTGGCCTCAAACGGGGTTCAGACGCTGAGTGTGAGCGGTTGGAGGTTTTACTGCGGTTCAACTCCCATATATCGCGGGGTGTGTGGGAATTCGGATATTTCCTCCCTCTAAAAAAAGTTTTTTTCAAGCGCACTATGTCTTGTGCAGTCTTCACATTAAGCCGTAGTATGATACGTTTTAGCCGCTTGTGCATAATTTGACGTCCATGAAAATCTTTGCGAAACTTGCATAACAACTAAAACAGGACTCAACAAAATAATTTTTAAGCTAAATTTATTGCTACAAAACTACTAACAATCAACTAAATAAGTTTCTTTAAACACTCGCGGTTATCTACATCACTTACACTATTACTAAACGGGTTCTTACCACGATTATTTTAAATTGAGCGGTCCCGATATTTCAGCACTGTTTCAAGCGCCATGATCACGGGAAGAATGAGGAACTGCGTCGTGGTAAGAACCCGTTTAGAAATAGTGTAAGCAACTAGGTAAATAAGGTTTGAACCATAGAGTAAATAGTTTTCATTTATCGTGCGTTACTCGTCTGCAATGCATAATAATGTGCAGATTATAATGCACAGTGAAAGTTAAACTGCGTGTGTGTGTCCTGTGTATGTGTGGGTTAGAATTAGCAGGGACGGACTCGGGAATATATAATCCTTAAAAAAATTATGACAAATAGATAGATAGATAGATAGAATATTCTTTATTGTACACCAATCAACAAAGAATAAAGAAGTAACATTTTAGAATAGTACAATCGGCGGTCTTATCGCTGATAGCGTTTTCTTCCAGACAACCGTATGGCGGACCAAAAGTAAAAAACAAGGTATTATATATTTGCGGTGTAGGTACCTACGAAAAATCAAAAAGAAAGAAAAATAAAAAATGTATTATTATAAATGATTAAAGGTTATATGATGTATGTTTTAGAGAATGGAAAAAAAGAAACAATTACAAAACATAGTAATAATAAGACAAGACAAGCTTTCGCTCCCCGGCTGGGTAAAGGGCCTGATTCAGAAGGCGGTCATTCTTGACACGGCACGTATTGTGAGGAGGTTCCTCTCGCTTGAGCCCTGACCACTGATGGCTTGGGTCGTAGACCCCGTCTCCAGTGGCCCTCTGTTTTTTTTTTATATTGTATTTTTAAATTTATTTTCTTGTGATTGTTTTTTTAAAATATAATGTAAAAAATGAGCAAATAAATCAATATGGAGAGACAATAACATTCATACACAACACATACAACTACACACACCCTGGAGGTGTCTTTATATTTTCAAATATGTAATAAATATCACATAACGAACATTAGAATTGTCTAATTTAATGATTGTTATTTCGTAAACGTATTTTTGACCGGCTCCAAAAGGAAGAAAGTAATCACTTCATTTGTACTTTTTTACGTTGGTTTCCTCATATTTTTAGTTTGGGTGGACTGATTTGGATGGATGGTTCTTTTTCAAATAAAAGATCGTCGTGGGATCAGATGTAACTTTATTAAAGTTCAAAAAAGTACTTTTGTGTCGATGTTTAGAAATGTAGGTATATTAAAATTACAGACGAATTGACTGCCTCCTCCTTTTTGGAAGTCGGTTAAAAACGAGACTAAAAATTTTATTCTGTAGACTAGCTGCTGCCCGCGACGTCGTCTGCGTGAACCCTATGACCCGTTTTTTTTTCATTTTTCCCGGCAACTATTCGATTTTTTCTCGCTGTAAAAACCATCCTTGAACTTCAAAGAACATTTTAAAAAAAGATTTGGCCAAATTGGTCCAGGCGTTGTTGAGTTATGCGCTTACCAACACATTTTGCGATTCATTTTTATATTATAGATTATCATGAAATCCTTAGTCCATTTCTGCAGTAGACAGTGCATTCGCGTTTCGTGACAGAGCAGTATCGCAACCAAACATTTTAGGTCTGAGCACGCGCGTTCCTATACACCGAGGTAACCTGTACTCAATGATACATGGTTTCATACTAACGTGTTTGATAGTATGTATGAACAAATAATATTTATAAAAAAAAAATGTTGATGAAAATCCGGCTCGAAGGACCACTTTCTTATGTTGGATGCTATAGGATCCAATAAAGAAAAGAGTTATTGCTTTTTAAACTTTATAATGCATTGAAACAATGAAAAAATTATAAAATTAAAAACATGACTACTCTCCTATATGGCTAGAACAGAAGTGAGATAAAAATGAAGAATTTTCTACAATTAAATTTGGCATAGAATAACGAACAAAATTTATAAGAAGATTTAAAAATAAATAAAATAGTTTCCATGCAAATACAAAAAAGTTTATGTTCTGAACAGATTGACTTATTTTGCAATAGTACAAAAAAGTTCCCCTCGACTTTTCTGGTCTGCCATGATCAAAACCTAATTTATTTATCATGAAACAACCATTGAAATATCTAATTAAAAAAAAATATATCAAAATCGCATATAAATGACGAAGGAGTTATTTATGAACAAACATACATCCTGTTTTTGAAGTCGATTGAAAATTTAATGAAAAAATAAAACATTTAATTTTCTCAAAAACTAAGTGTTAATTTATTTACCGAAAATTTAGGTACCTTTATTTATTTATTAAGTTGTACCAACAAAGTAACACCAAAACACATACAAATAGAGAAGCAATCAAAGTACACATGAGTAAATATCACTTAAATAATAGGTACAAAAAGCATGCTAATAGATAGTAAGTAACATCGGAATTTAAAGTTACCCTAAGTACAAAGAAGAAAAATAATTTATAATTAAAAAAAATGTCATATGAAAAGTAAATCATTGAATTATAAAATTAATATTGAACGATACAAAACACTAATATATTATGAGTTAATAGAGTAATTAAAAATTGAGCGATAATACAAAAATAAAATAATGTTAATGTAATACCTTTCAATGATATCTGAAAGAGTATACACTGTTGTATCTGGATACATGTAGTATCCTGATCTTTAAATAGAATCCCACGAGCAGTCGTTCTACACACAAGTTATTCATGTTATCATTTTGAAATCTCTAAAAAAAGTCTCCCATTCTTCATTTTGTACAGCTCAGCAAACATAATGAATACGACAGCTAGTACCAGTAAAAGTGACAGATGCCTGATGCTTGATATCAATGAGACAGAAGCTACCACATCTGAATGGGTATTGTGAAAACTTATGGCCGTAATCTGAAGATGTACTGCCAAGAGCAGGTTAGGGCTGTCACTATTTAACATTACTAGGTACGCTGTTCTGAACAACAGTATGAAATAGTGTCTCCAATTTACCTTTACTAAATATCAAGTGTTTTACAAAATGTTGAAAAAATTTCAATTTAAAACTATTTAAAGCGACAGAGAATCCTTACACTATTACTAAACGGGTTCTTACCACGATTATTTTTAATTGAGCGTTCCCGATATTTCAGCACTGTTTCAAGCGCCATGATCGGATGCCGTCTCAAAAGTAGATATTTTCAATTAAAAATAATCGTGGTAAGAACCCGTTTAGTAATAGTGTAAGTGACAGAGAATCCATTTATTCCACTATGGAAAATATGTAATTAATGTAATGTAAAATATACGCAAACATTCGTATAACGCCCGCCGAGTCACTAACATCGAAAGTCTACCAATTTTTGAATTTGGTAGTGTTTAGTTAGTGCCGTTTTTACGTTCTAAATATGTTTCTTGTGAATTTAATCGAAAGCTGTCACCAATAAACGGTGATAATTAAGTCCTATTTAGTCTAGGGGCACTCCATTGAAAGTGGATAGGACTGTTGGTATTCGTATTTATTGCTATTAATAGGTACGCTAGGTTGAGTAGGTATCTTTAAACTCAAAAACTGATGTTGAATACCACATTTCTTAAAAGTCAAATGAAATCAAACTTTGTTGAAAATCTAGTAAAATTTATCGAAATCTACTTCTAGTCTACTTTTGCCATTTAATCTTATCTGTTGGACTGCTATCAGTTATTTATCTTAGATTTTGACTATTTAAATTAATTACCGCCTTCCAAAAAAGAGGACTCAATTAGTCTGTTTTATTAGGAAGCAGACACTTTGGTCATTGTCTCATATAAATTAATAAGATCTGGCTGTTAGTTTTTATGCTATCCTTAAGAATTTTTTTTTGTAATAAAAATATTATTTTCTATAGTGGCAGCCCTAATCTTGGTCTTACGGTTCATGGGTTCACATAAGTCGTTCAACGCGTCCGAACTGGGTCGGTGAGCAAGTATACAATGGCTTTCGTCAACCCTACTTATGTGGAGTTTCTAATAGGAAATACTGGTTCATATCTCAGTGATTTGTATTTTATAGTAGAACTAGCAGGCACTACTTCGTCTGCGTCACATAAGATGAAATAAGAGTGTTCCCATAAATTTTCTCATGGTATAAATTTACAACCCTTATCACTTAGGGGTATGAAAAATAGATAGTAGTCGATTCTCAGACCTAGTGAATATGCATATCAAATTTCATGGCCCAGCCGTCTCAGAGGGGTATGGTAACTATCATTGTGACACGAGAATACGTGGATAATAATTCATTTTATAAATTTTTCACAAGATTTATGTTAACTTGCACTGAATGTAACTTTGTAAGTTCGGGCGAAATCTTACAAGTTGAATTTGACTAACTTCCCGGTTTCCAATTGAGCTAAACCTTTGCATGCGTATGTATATCGCGTTACAATACATTAATATGGTTTTTGGATGGAATTAGAACATGGTCATTTAAATACAAGCTTTTAAAATGCTGGATATCATGTAGCTAGCCAAGTTAAACGAGCCCAAACACGATGAGTCTATCTTGTTTAGTACAGGAGTTCCTATTGCATAGTCACGCTTTATATACAGGGTGATTTGTTAGAGAGGGTACATATTGCAGGAGGCTGATGAGTACTCTGTTCTAATACGGAATCTTACAAAAAATAGGTAAAATTACATTTTTTTTTTAAATCTAAATTCAAAACTACCTCAAACATAAACAATATCGGCTTAAAGAGTGTTGACTAATGACCTCTAGTGATCTCGCGCACCCCACACCTCCACACCCATCAGCTGTCGAAAAACCATCATTTTGCAAGAATTTTAGATATTTTTAAGTTGCGATTACTAAGGCATTAAGCCATATTCTTTAGTAATAATATTTTTACTGGTCGTATATAACCATCAGCTACCATGACCTTCAATATGTACCCTCACTAGGAAATCACCCTGTATAATTTGAGATAAAACGTAAAGAAAGGCTTTTAAGTTTAACCTTCACATTTATATGACGCAGATGAAATAAATATTAAAACAATATCTTTATAAACTTGCAGAAAACACTAGAAAAACAAGTTCAGTCGACATATTTGCTATATTTTTCTTTTGTTATGCAAATCAATAGTCTAGTAATTTCGCTCCAGACAAAATAAATACATATTGTTGTAATGTATGTGCGTGTTCGAGCACATTTGTATAAATATTGAGACAATGAGAATTATGCTTTTGTGACGTCACAGTATTGTTGCTAAGAAAATTAAATGTAATTATTGTATTTTGTTTTTCAAGAATTACATCGTTTTTGATGAAGCGATTGAAGTAATTTTTGCGTTTTATTTTATTTTTTTAAATATATTCGATTTTAATGGTGTTTTTTAAATCTGGTGTTAGTTAAGTTAAAAAGCTTTTTTAGAATATTTGTTTTTTGACAAAATTTATTTACTCTTTTGTAATTCGATTAACAAAAAAAAACTTGAGAGGTCACGGGACATCCGAATAGAACGAAGTTCCTTTTGATTAAAACGTATCTCATAAAAATATTTCCTTTCGTAACGCGCGATAAGGAAGGTGTTTTAAAATATTTTGATCACAGCGATAATCATCTCATCTAAAAAAGTGTCATGACAACTTTTCGTAAGAATTTTTTCCGTCTAGCCCCCTTTCACAACGCGCGATAAGGAACTTCGTTCCAACACGAAATTACATAATATTTTATACCATGCAGGAAAAAATATTTTTCCCAACAGTAAAAACTACAATTTAACCCACAATAACACTAAACAATATAGCACTCAGTTGATCAAGTTAATTAGATGGCAAAAACTTAACGTTTCCGTATCCGGAAGAGCAACTTCCGGTAGACATCTTGTTTCCCAACCATTGTGTTACTAATTATAATAGAAAGCATGGCTTAACACATTCTATTGTGATAGAATTAATGTTATTAGGCATTCATTTCACTTCCCTACTAATATTATAAATGCGAAAGTAACTTTGTCTGTCTGTCTTCCAACCGATTTTGATAAAATTTGGCACAAACAATCCTTAGACTCTGAGAAAGAACATAGGCTACTTTTTTTACTTTTTAATTGAAAGTGAAACAGACGAAATTGCGCGAGCCCGCTAGTATAAAATAAATGCATTTTATATGTTGCTTTACCTACTTAAGGAGAAAACATACTACAATATTGAAGACTATCTAAATGAAAATTTATAAAATAATTGTATTCATTTTTGTATTAAATTAAATTGTATTTAAATTGTTTTAAAAATTTGTACGTCACTCTGTGACAAAACATGATTAAGAACTTTTAAATTTTATACAATAGATCCTATTTGTACTCATGTTTCAAACAAATAAAGATATCTATTTAAGATAATAAAGGCGTAATTTTAAATAGTTATGACATAATTTTTCTAATCTACTTATCACGTCCAAGGAAGGTACTAAATTATTTTATTTCTTAATTTACTCTAAATAGTATAAAAATAATAGTTTTGTTGAAACATTGCTCATTTTTTAAGTATTCTTCTCAAACAAACTGATCCGCGCATCTCGGCTTGTATCATAAAGGGATATAATTTAGCCTATAGCTTTCTACGATAAATAAACTATCCAACACTGAAATAATCTTGCGAAACTTTAAAATTGGACCAGCTGTTACTGAGATTACTGTTCAGCTTTATATCCTTAATTTAACATCACTTGCTATCAACAAAATTTGAATAAAACCAACTTAAATTTATGTCAAGCATTGTTTGCGACAACGTCTAAATATTGAGACTACTCATAAATTTAAAAAAGTGTTGAACCTACCCCTCACAAATACTCCAAAAAGTTTTTCATTTAGCTAATAAATCTATCTCTGTCTGTTTCTAGGAGTTGGAGCAAGAGAAACATCTTCTTAGACGGCGATTGGATACCACCCAGGGCGAGTATGAAGCTAGGATACTTGAGCTGCAGAATGACATCAAGGAACTGTCAGTCAAAATTGACACAAGAGACACTTCTGTCAAACAGGTAGGAAACCTTTAATTATCCCTACTAATATTATAAATGCGTAGTAACTCTGTCTGTCTGTCTGTTACGCTTTCCGGTTAAATCTCTCAACCGATTTTGATGAAAGGCACAAACAATCTTTAAACCCTGAGAAAGGACATAAGCTACCTATTATTGCAAAAAAAGGGAAGAAGAAAAAAACGGGTTATAAAGTTCACGCAGACGTCACGGTCTGCAGCTGGTCGGTACTATATATTTGTAGTAGAAAAGAAATATATAAAACGTTAAAAAATATATAGAGTAAATTGTTAATGATGGTAAATATTGAAGGTCATAAACTTATTCAGACACTCGCGGTTTTCTATAATACTTTCATGCATTTTCAACGGGTTCTTACCGCGATATTTAATTAATTAAGTTGTCTGTCAGAGAGTCTTGTAGATACAGTGAGTGTGGTGTATCGTGATGTGAAATATCGACAACTCAATTAATTAAATATCGCGGTAAGAACCCGTTGAAAATGCATGAAAGTATTGAAGGTCATAGTTGATGGTTATAACTTATATACGAACAATTATAACTAAATAATTTGGTATAAAGCCTTAGTAAACGCAACTTAAAAATATCAGTAATTCTTGCAAAACGATGTTGATCTAGGCAGACGAGCCAACGGGCCACTTGATCGTAAGTGGTTACCGTCGCTCATGAACCTCTGCAATGCTGATTTAAATTTAATACCTATTTGCCTAATTCATAATTTCCTCTCATTATATCCACTTAATTAAAATGATTCTAATTCTTTCTCAAACACAAAATACACACCTACATTGAACAACCCAAAATTTATCTTATCACATAGTACATTGTCCCTTTAAAAGAATGCAGATACACACACTAATTACGAAATACATTATGTTGTAATATGTAATGTAGAAATGTACTTTATCTTGTGACAGGTGTACACTGTTTGTTTAAATTTCGTCATGTGTACGAGAATTTTACTAAAATTAGATTTTCGAGTAATTGCAACTTTACTGCACAACTTTGTGAGCGTTGAAAATCATGTGAAAGGTGGACATCATGGGGTACTCATGTTTTTTTTTTCAAGGTATCTATTATCAGCGCTATTGGTAAATACCTACAGTATTTTAGCTGTGGTAGTGTTATTTCAGCTAATCAAATGAATAACTTCTAAGTCCGTGGTAGTTTGGTGGTTGTAGAAATGATGCAACTCCGTACACAGTACACACACAGTTTATTAATACAGTACTTAGAAGATAAACAGGAAAAGAAAGAGAATAGAGCACAACACAGTGGATACGATAAGTCGATCTTTAAAAAACCAGTCAAAAGAAAATTTTTCGAGTTTAACAGAGAAAAACTTTTGTCCTCTAAATAACCGTAACTAAGCAACATTAACATTGTTTCTATTGGTTCATTCATTCTACGCATGCGTCGCGACGCCACACTACTCCCCCCCAGAGACCTGGTTAGGGGCGATAATAATCCGGGAATCGGACCTGTCGACCGGATCGTGTGGTTTTAGGTACGACAGAAGTAGTAGGTGATGAAGGTATGGTAAAAGTATGAGATGAAGAAGAAGAAGATGAGTATGAAGTTGGTTGGCGAGGCGTCTCGTCTGAGTCGCAATCTTCTGCGAGAATAAACGCAGGTTTGAGACGATCTACAGACACTGTTACAGGTTTTCCCTTCACCATGACTTTGAAAAACTTGTCTTTCCTATCTAGTACCTTATGAGGGCCTGTGTAAGCTGGTTGAAGAGGAGGCCGTGAAGCGTCTTCACGTAGGAAGACGTTTTCAGCGGTCGCCAGCTCCTTAAATATGAAAACGCTATGTTTGCCGTGGCGAGACGTAGGAACCGGTTTTAACTTTTCAGCGAATGAGTGCAAGCGCGCCGAGAAATCTGTCATATCAGATGTGCAAGGCGTACGAGGGTCGAAAAATTCGCCGGGGAGCCTAAGGGGCTCGCCGTACAGGAGTTCAGCGGATGAGGATTGAAGATCCTCCTTGAAGGCACTACGTATGCCTAACAGCACCAGAGGTAGGATTTCTGACCAATGTGGACCAGCGTGACATGTGATGGAGGTCTTGAGTTGCCTGTGGAAGCGTTCCACGAGTCCATTACACGCTGGATGGTAGGCTGTGGTACGTTTGTGCTGGAATCCAGTGACTTTGGCCAGATATTGAAACAGCGCAGACTCAAACTGTCGACCGCGATCTGTCACAATATCTGTTGGTACACCGAACCTAGATATCCAGCCAGATATGAGTGCCTTAGCCACCGTTTCAGCAGTAATGTCCTCTATCGGCATAACCTCTGGCCACCGTGTGAATCGGTCTATGGCAGTGAGGCAGTATTTGAAGCCATTGGAGACAGGCAATGGGCCAATGAGGTCGATGTGGACATTAGTAAAGCGGGCGCGGGGTAAGTCGTATGTACCTAACGGCGTAGACACGTGACGACTTATTTTCGCACGTTGACATGACAAGCAGGATCGTGTCCAGTCTCGACAATCCTTCCTGACCCCAGGCCATACAAATCGGTCAGCGACCAATTTGGCGGTCGTTGAGGCACCGGGATGGCTGAGGGAATGGAGACTTTGGAAGACTTGCTTGCGAAACTTTTTAGTGACGAAAGGCCTGGGAGTCGCCGTGCTGACGTCACAGTACAAAGGTGTACGACTACCAGGGAAGTCCATCTTTTGAAGACGGAGTGATGAGTCACTGAGGCAATGATCCAGCTCTGGGTCATTATTTTGAGCTTCGCTGAGGTCTGAGAGACTTATTGGGACGTCCAGTTCATCCGCGCGAGACAATGCGTCAGCAACGACATTGTTCGTGTCGGAGATATGGCGTATGTCTGTGGTGAACTGGGCAATGTAGTCCAGGTGTCGAAATTGCCTAGGCGAACAGTTTTGCTTCCGTTCGTGGAATGCAAAACTGATCGGCTTGTGATCTGTGTAGACCGTGAAATGTCTCGCCTCCAACATGTGTCTGAAATATTTGATGGCTTCATAAATGGCGAGAAGTTCACGATCATATGGCGAATATTTAGTTTGGCTCGGGCTCAGCTTCCTTGAGAAGAAAGCCAAAGGCTCCCAAACCTCGCCATTGAGTTGCTGTAATACAGCACCAATAGCTATATCCGACGCGTCTGTCACCAGTGCTAACTTGGCTTGGCACCGAGGGTGCGCCAGAAGAGCTGCATTAGAGAGACTGTCTTTGGTATCGGAAAAAGCCTTTAATGCGTCGCCAGAGAGGTTGATAGGCGTGGAGCCTTTCACAGACCCAGTGAGAAGGGCGTTAAGTGGAGCTTGGGTTTGAGCCGCCTTCGGCAAGAAACGCCTGTAAAAATTGGCCATTCCCAGAAATCGCCTCAGTGACTTAACGTCCTTGGGTGGTGGAAAATCGCGTATGGCGCTTACCTTTTCCTCTAACGGACTGGTACCGCTTGCCGAGATACGATAACCTAAAAAGGTTACCTCTGATACGCCGAAGACACATTTGGACGGGTTTATCACCATGCCGTAGTCCTTGAGCCTGGTAAAGACCTGGCGTAGGTGGTGCTCGTGCTGAACCCTGTCCTTGCTAAATATGAGAAAATCGTCCAAGTACGCATAGACGAAATCAAGTCCGCGCGTCACCTCGTCGACGAAACGCTGGAAAGTTTGACCTGCATTTCGGAAATTCGAACATACCAAAGGGTGTGGTAATTGCCGTCTTCGGTATATCCTCTGCGCACATCGGGATCTGATTGTAGGCCTTTACCAGGTCGATGGTACTAAATATGTGACAACCAGAGATGTTATGCGCAAAGTCATGGATGTGCCTAATTGGGTACATGTCGGGTACAGTTCGTGCGTTGAGTTTTCTATAATCGCCGCATGGCCGCCACCCATTTTCTTTTTTAGGAACAAGGTGCAATGGCGACGACCACGGACTTTCTGAAGGCCTAGCTGTGCCGTTGGCTAGCATAGCCTCGAACTCGTGTTTCGCGATTTTCAATTTATCGGGAGCGAGGCGCCTAGGTGTGCAAGAGACGGGTGGGCCGGGTGTGGTGCGGATGTGGTGTAAAGTGTTGTGTGGAATGCTACGCTGCGTACCTGCCGGTCGTGTAATTTCAGAAAATTCTCGCGAAAGTAACTGATGATACGGTGATTCACCTGTGAGAACTTTAACGGACAAAACAGAGTTACATTTACTAGCCAGTGAAGCTGGAGCAGACAATGTTGTAGTATTATCGATTAACTTTTTACATTTACAGTCAACAATTAGATTATAGTATGACAAAAAGTCTACTCCTATAATTGGTTTTGTGACATCAGCCACCACGAAGCGCCATGGGTAGTTACGACGGAGTCCAAAATCCAACGTAAGGTGCGCATACCCATATGTGTCTATGGTTGTTCCGTTGGCCGCCATCAGCTTGTAGGAGGTTGATGCTCGACGCTCTTGTAGTTGAGACCGGGGGAAAACACAGAGGTCGCTACCAGTGTCGACCAAAAACTGCGTCTTCGTTCCACGATCCGTGACGAAAAGGCGACCAGGGGAGGCGGGGCAGTCTTCCGTCGCCATTACAGACTGCCTTCTGCGTTTCCCGATGTATAGTCGCACGGTTTTTGACATTTTTGTGCCTTCGATCCAAACTTCGCGTGGTACCAACAAATGGGAAAGCGGCGGTACATCGATGCTGAACGGGTTGAGCTGCGTGAAGTAGAACGGCGTCGCTGCGGCGAGTTAGGTCTATGGGTTTGGCGGGAGGGTCGGGTGTACTCGTTGAGTTTGAGCGCGAGATGCTCAACCATTTTTCGGAGCTCGGCGATTTCACCCGAAACTGTGCTGCCAGGTCCACTGCTGCTCGTTCCTGCGTGCGGCGCCGACGTTGCTGCAACGTGAGGTGGGGACGCAATCTCCTGTATCCTATCTGCCAGTTCCGCTAGGTCTTCTAGTTTCTGAGACGACTGCGATGCGAGGACTGTCTGGATACTGCGCGGTAGCCGGTTGCTCCAGATAGATCTCAAGAATTCCTCTGGAACATCCGGTCCTGCCAAATCCTGTAGGTGGCGGAGAAATTGGGATGCCTTCCTGTCACCTAGTTCCTCATGTGTCAGCAGCTGTCTGACCTTATTCTCGTGCGAGGCGGTGAGGCGCTTGATGAGTTCGCATTTCACCTTCTCGTACCGATGTCTCACTGGAGGGTTGACAATAATATCCTTTACAGCCTTCGCGTGGACGATGTCCAAGTTAGTGATGACTTGGTTGAATTTGATGTAGTCATCAGTTATGCCGAAATTTTCAAATTGTCCCTCCAACAACGCGAACCAGATCTCAGGATCGTCCGGTGAAAAAGTCGGAACTTTGAAATTTAATTTCCGTACATCAAATGACGATCGTTGATCCGGGTCCGTGGAAACGTGCTTTTTCTTAAGGCGTCTGGTCGTCACGTTGACTTTTTGTTCGTCGGCGGTTTTTGCCGAGTCACTCGATTCGCTCTTGAAATGGCTGCCCACTGGTTGGCTCATAATTGTGTTCTTAGAACAGCGGGGTCACCAATTTAGCTGTGGTAGTGTTATTTCAGCTAATCAAATGAATAACTTCTAAGTCCGTGGTAGTTTGGTGGTTGTAGAAATGATGCAACTCCGTACACAGTACACACACAGTTTATTAATACAGTACTTAGAAGATAAACAGGAAAAGAAAGAGAATAGAGCACAACACAGTGGATACGATAAGTCGATCTTTAAAAAACCAGTCAAAAGAAAATTTTTCGAGTTTAACAGAGAAAAACTTTTGTCCTCTAAATAACCGTAACTAAGCAACATTAACATTGTTTCTATTGGTTCATTCATTCTACGCATGCGTCGCGACGCCACAGTATGAACTAATAGCTTATGCTGAGCTGAAACCTTTTCTCACGTCATATTGGGGACACAGCCATTTACATGTTGTTTATGTTCAACATTAATTTGTTGTTTTTTGTACCTACAATGAATGCATTTCATATTTAATTTAGGTCCATGTTAATTATTTATATCATACATAATATTTACGAACTTGTGTCCTCTGTGTGTACGTGGTGAATAAATATTTTTTCTTTCTTTCTTTCTTTCTTTCTTTTCTGCTATTCTAACAAAATGGAAGTTGGTCGTTTAGCTTAATAAACGATATATAATTTATTCTGATTCAACTGATCTTAGTTCTTCAATTCGCAGTGATTCCTTATATACAAAATAAAATATTATGTTAATACTTAAGCATTATGTAAATACTAGCTTTTGCCCGCGACTTCGTTCGCGTGGACTTCAGGTTCGTCCCGTCTAGTCGTATAGCCTATGTGTTATTCTGATGTATAAGCTATATTGTGGTAAAGTTTCATTCAAATCCATTCAGTAGTTTTTACGTGAAAGAGTAACAAACATACATCCATACATCCTTACATCCATACTTACAAACTTTCGCCTTTATAATATATATTAGATATTAGACTAGATGTCGATTTTAATAAAGGCCCACCGCCGCATGAGAACTTTTCTAAAAAAATATACACTAAAATCTTAACTAAAATACCTAAACACACAAAGAAACAATTGAATCGAGTATTTCAAAATCGATTTTCCAAGCTCAACTCATTACTTTTATAACAAGAAGCAGTTTACTTTTCCGCTGAAATACCTCGTTTCTACTAAAACCAATTACGACACGGTCAAATTCGGCGAATCACCGAGTGTTGACCCGCGTAACTAAATAATACTGCTTATATTACTATAGTTACAAAAAATATTTTGTTTTTGAGGGTTCTTACCACGATTATTTTGAAATGTGCGTTCCCGATATTTCAGCACTGTTTCAAGCGCCATGATCACGGGAAGACTGGGTACTGCAGGTAGGTCATCATCATCTGTCTACCCTCTTTCTCGTTCGTTTGCCGATACCACTGGAACTCGAACTCACATTTCGACACACCACACTAACAGTATCGGGCTGTAACTGTAACAGTTGAAATATCGGGACAGCTCATTTCAAAATAATCGTGGTAAGAACCCGTTTAGTAATAGTGTTGGTGATATAGATAACCGCAAGTGCTTAAAGAAAGTTATTATATATTGTTTTTGGTTTAAATTTTTCGTGGTATGACTATTTTTTATTGCCCAGTCAACGGACTACCGTCGCTCATGGACCTCTGCAATGTCAGGGGACACTGCCCCGCTACTTACGACCTAACTCTAAGGAGTTTCTTCAATAAATAATCTTTATCGCATTAAAAACCATGACATATTTAATACCACCAAAATACCTGCAAAACTTTAAACTGATCAACGATTATAATATTAATTGTACCTATTTGAAAAACTAATAAAAATATCGAAAATAAAGTTTAGGAACATTCTCTAAAATCAGAAAATTAAAATATTTGCTGTACTGTATTTTAGATATCCCACAGCAGGAATCAACTATTTTTACCTGTATACCTATTTATGCTATAAAACAATTCTAAATACTAAATTTCCACAACAGCTAAAACAATCGCCAACGCCCTTGACCCTTGACTAAAAAGTGTTCTTTGTCTAAAATTCGGATGTAATTAGTGTTGGTAATAGCCACCATAGTAGCTACAGCTAAGTAAGCCAAGGTTAGGAATACTGCGGTTGAATACACAAGAGGTTTTAATTGTAGACAAAGATAAGAATAAGAGAAAATAAAGCAAAGAAAGGTATTGATACCTATTCACCAACAGAATGCGAAGTTTAATTAATCTACTTTCCATCTTATTTAAATGACAAGTTTAAGTTGACAGACAAACGAGCCAACGATCCACCTGATCTTAAGCGCTTACCGTCGCTCATGAAAGTCTGTAAGACAAGGGCGATGGGGACCGTTACCCATACAGATATTTTCTTAATTTTTTTAAAGTGAGACATGTCTTGAGTTTCTTTTTTATTAAACGGTTTTATTTAGCTCACCCCGTTTGTTTTATTTATTAATTAAACAGAGGTTTATTATAGTTGGGAACGTCAATTTTCTACAATCGTTGTTGTCTTAATTATAGTGTAACATTACAAAACAAACATTTTAATCAACGGTTTTATAATTCCCACGACTGTATCTATTTTATTATTTTTTGGTTTTTAGTACATTTATCCTAAACATTGCAATGTATGTTTAACATAAAACCGTTTAACTTAAAAAGCTTTTTACCTATTTTTATTGTGATTTCATTTCTTAACTGTAAGTTCGTACATACAATGTCACCCACGTTCTTAAATAAAGACACGTAATGTTTTTTAAGACTACAGTACAAAGAACTTGCAAAGTATAATTGTATGCAGATTAACTTTGTGCCAAAACTGTCTAGCCTCAGCTGACAGTGCTGATTTTCAGAAAGAGCCTTCCAATAAGTCATGAAAGAAAGAAAGAAAATACTTTTATTCAGCACACACTTAAACACTACATAAAAAGTAAAAACAAAAAACATAAATAAAATAGAAGAAACTGTGCTTAAGATGTGCACTGAAGGGGCGACCAGCTCAGCATACAGCTACAGCTTTGAAGCTGTAGCGCTGATTTTCAGCTGGACCCATTGAAATCAGAGCAAGAGCTACACTAAGGTTATGAACACAAACCCTAAATATTTTATCCAACGAATAAGCTACTAAGATGCCTTAGAAGTCTAAAACGTGCCCAAAACATTGGTCTTTAATCCGATTTAGTTTTAATACGGCATGTTCCGAAATCACGTTCAAAAGACGTTTCTCGCACGTGAATAGAGAACCCTTACTAATGTCATTAGTGAGTTTTATTTGGTATTTTACGGTTGGCTTTTGTGTTCTTTTGTAGTTTGGTGGAACGGATTAGTGGAGATTATGGGACTATCACGTTTGTTACTATCGAAGTTCTGTTTCAAATTTAAATGTTATTATCAAAAAGTTTGCATGAATTATCTATATGCCAGTAAATGGACACTTGGTACTCGAAAAAACTTGAGAGGTGTCATGGGACATCAACAGAACGAAGTTACTTTCGATTAAAAGATATCTTATATTTTTTTTCCTTACGTAACGCGTGATAAGGAACGTGTTTTAAAAGATTTTGATCACAGCGCCATCTAGTGATAATCATCTAAAACAAAAAAAGTGTCGTGACAACATTTCGTAAGATTTTTTTCCGTCTAGCCCCCTTTCACAACGCGCGATAAGGAACTTCGTTTCAAAAACAACATGCATATATGCATTTTATAGCTGAGAAGTTTATCTATAAAGAAATGAAACAAATTTGTTTCTTAAACAGTCTACCTCGGTTAGGACAGGATTTCCTACTCTCCAATAGATCAAATAAGCTCTACGGTACCATCATAATATTATTGCGTTATCAGGCAATAAACAAACAATATGTGTTCAAAATTTCAGCTCAATAGGAAAGCTGTAAGTTGCTTAAATTTATGCATGAAGTCGTGGTGGCCGAGTGGTCGAAGCGCTTCCTTCCGAACGGGAGGTCGCGGGTTCAAATCCGGCCGGCTTGTACCTCTAAATCTAAATGCGTAAAAGATTTATGTGCAATTTTTTACAACACCACTGGCTAAAAACGGTGAAGGAAAACATCGTGAGGAAACCTGCATGTCGGAAAAGGGTTCTAAAAATCCTTTGAAGATATGAGAAGTCCCCAATCCGCACTGGGCAAGCGTGGTGGACTATGCCTAATCCCTCTTCTGAGGAGACCTGAGCCCAACAGTGGGCAGTAATGGGTTGTATAGTTACATCCAGAGCAAGTTAAAGAAAAGCTTTTAAAAATAAGTCTATCACAAGCCTTTTAAAGACTGCGACTGAAATCTATTCTGATACGTTTTTTAAGTCTTTAACTGTTTCTGTATTGAGTACCGATTCTGTTATTCCGGCCACAAAATAATTCGACTATACAGAGGTATTTCTTATTAATGTACATATTTTATTATCACGAATTGTTGATACTTGCGCAAAACTCGTCAATGCTGATTTTAAGTTGATTAGCTTTTTAACTATCATTGGGTGTACCTAAGTATGTAAGTTCGGGTGTAATCTTGCAAGTTAATTTAAACCAATTTAAATTTAACAAAAATCTGATCTGATAATGGAGTAGAAAGGTAGCGATAGGAACTCTACTTCTAACTTATATTAAAAGCTTGTATTTTCATTTATTTTTGTCAAGAAATTTCTGTAACTTTTGACACTACCTCTATACTCGTTTGATATTTCGTATTGGTGTTTGGCGCGATTTGTACGAATAATTTACCTCTGTACAGTATTGTTTTTGTGTACAAGCCTTACAATAGTTTCGTCACTTGCATAACTGCGCGTCAACGTTTGACAGTTCGATTCATTTAATTCCGTATTACGTGCGTCGCGATGGTAAACTGGCCCCCTGTGACGTGACATTATACTTTACTTTATTTGATGGACCGGTAAAATAGTTATTTTTTTTGGTACTTTAGGTTATTGGTAGGGAGTCGAAGTTGCCGCCGAATGAAGTCGTGGTGGCTGAGTGGTCGAAGCGCGTCCGTCCGAACGGGAGGTCGCGGGTTCAAATCCAGCCGGCTTGTACCTCTTAATCTAAATGTGAAAAAGTTTTATGTGCAATTTTTCATAACACCACTGGCTAAAAACGGTGAAGGAAAACATCGTGAGGAACCTGCATGTCGGAAAAGGGTTCTAAAAATCCTTTGAAGATATGTGAAGTCCCCAATCCGCACTGGGCAAGCGTGGTGGACTAGTAATGGGTTGGTACAGAAGGTAGGGAGTTGGTAGGTAGATTTGACCCCATTAGGCCAATAACGAACTTAGCCTTAAAAATTATATGTATCTCCTTGGTGTTACCGGAGCACTATGACATGTCCATTTTTGATCAAATTTTAATAAAAGTTTACAGAGTTGGTGATGGGTAATGACTCCCAATACCCCGGCATTGTAAAACGTTATAAACCGCTAACCATCAGTTGGGTCGAGAACTCTTTGTCTGTCATGCGATAAACAACTTAGTGGATACAGTATATTAAAATAAAAATAAAATAAAATAGCCTTTATTAACTTACTACTTACATTTCCTTACTTTTAATAACTAAATATGATAAAACTATACTATAATATAATATTTTAATTTAATTTTTATTTATGTATGCCGGTAGTAGTTGCCTCTGCGGCATAGGCCTCTCCTAAACCTTTCCAGACGTCTCTTTCCCGAGCCAGCTGCATCCAGTGGTTTCCACACCTGAAGTGAAAAACGTCTCTCCATCTTTTAGTTGGTCTTCCTTTACTCCTTTTACTGTCCCTTGGTACCCACTCTGTTAGACGTTTTGTCCTCTGTCTGTTGTTCATCCTGCAAACATGTCCTGCCCAGGATACAGTATATTATTGCTTTAAAATTGATACAACTAAACTCACAACCGTCGAAATCCGAAATATACAATACACTTGTATCATCACATTGAAGGTCACCAGTGGAATTACGACATCGTCTAATTTATACGGGGTTTCTATTTAATAACATGACGCTTGTCGAGGCCAATTAATGAATTAAAACCGCACCTAGGAGCTACCGTTGTGTTTACCATTAGGGCTTGGGAAATCAAGTTTCCAATTTAAAACCTAATTCCGAGACATTTGTCGTCAATTCCGTTGTATTCTCAAAAAAGCTGAGTGATAGGTACGTATCCAACGATAAAAGGAGTCTTTGTACTTTATATTACAACTAGGTGACCCGCGCAACTTCGTCTGCGTTACAAAGGGGTTCAAAAATTGTAGCCTATGTGTTATTCTGATGTATAAGTTATATTGTGGTAAAGTTTCATTCAAATCCATTCAGTAGTTTTTACGTGAAAGAGTAACAAACATACATCCATACTTACAAACTTTCGCCTTTATAATATATATTATACAGATATTCAAATGAGTATGTTCAGTTGATGAAACATAGACTGACTCTAAAATCCACCCTCCTTAAATTGTCCAAGCAATTGTGCTTCAAAATCAACAGGACAAGTAAGTACCTACCTAATAATTTCTATTAATTATAAGAAACTAGCGGACCCGCGTAATTTCGTCTGCGTCACTTTCAATTAAAAGGTAGCCTTTGTTCTTTCTCAAGGTCTAAAGATTGTCTGTGCCAAATTTCATCAAAATTGGTTGAGAGGTTTAAGCGGGAAAGCATAACAGACAGACAGAGTAACTTTTGCATTTATAATAGTAGTAAGGTTATGTGCAGTAGATTTAATGCAGTTTGGGAATGAAAAACTTAAATTATTTGTTTAAATAGTCAACAATAACATTCGCGGCCAAATATCCTAAAATCGCCATTCGCAACATCCCTATTATCGTATATATCCATTATGTCCTGTTGAGGTGGTCGAAATCTCCGAATTTTGGAAATCGCACTAACCGCTCACACTTGGGGACGGAGCGACGGGAAAGAGTGCCTTGGGCGTAACGCGTCGCGCCGTCCCTCCAAACCCCGTGCTGGGTTCTGGCCTCAGCCGGGGTTCGGACGCTGAGTGTGAGCGGTTGGAGGTTTTAGTGCGGTTCAACTCCCACATACTCCGCCCGCGGGGCTGTCGGGGATCCGGTGATTTCCTCCAACTGAAAAAAAAAAAACCGCTCACACTTAGCGTCCAAACTCAGTCTCTTATACAGGACGGCATTCTTCACCGTCGCGCCCCCCATTACCGCCCTACCATGACTAATAACCTCAAGATCCTCTGACCTCGAAAACCAAAAGGAAACAAAGACACACTTCCATCCACACCACCTCACCTTGAGACAAGGCTGTACACCCTTTCCGTTTAAACGCCGAATTTGAAATGTTTCTCAACAGGATACATCGACAACTACACCTCCACGATGATTCATTTATCAACCGTTAGTAATCTGTCTCTGCACGGGTGAAATTCTGATACCAAATTTAAGATTACAGAATGACTTTATTCAACTTTATGGTAGGTTTCCACTTATGTCAGAATATAATAGTATGAAGAGAGATATTACGAAACCACATTTGAATGGACTAAGGAAAAGAAATAAGTAGATTTGTGCTAGTGTCCCCATTGCGTATGTCAATGCATAGTTCTCAACAGTAACATATTTGGAGACACTATTTGGTGTGGCGTTTAAAGTGGACTGTATTACTGTATTATTTTTGTAGGCGTTGATCCGGGCTTCTCAATTTCGACCTGGATTAATTACAAAAACCATATACACCGACCGATACATTTCCGTATTCCAACTTACCTCTGCTAGCCGGACCGATGCTCGATGGATGAGATTCTTTCTTCTAGGCGGCCGCCGTTAATCACAATTTTAGTCCGATTTAATTATAAATTTTTCCGACGACAAACGATCCGCGTCGCGTCGGAAGCCAAAAGACAATAGTAAAGATGTGCCATCTGTCAGTACTAGGTCTTTGAAATTAAACCTCATTTATCAAAATGAAAAATGGCCGAACACTATTAGTCGCCTCAGTGCTTGTTTGGCCAATCTGACATTTTTACGAAAATGACTTTTTAATGCAGTATTATAAAGAATGAAATTTCCATCCGACTGGTAAAATATTTTTTAAAATATTCAATTCTAAAACAATAAAAATCTCATTTCATTTTGTTTCTCAACACGGCACTTCACGAAAATTCCGTGCTTGTTTGCTGTCTCCTGTAAAATTTGCTCGAGTGCAGATTGGCCAAACAAGCACTGAGGCGACGTATTGTTAAAATCTTTAGAACTAACAATAAATATATTTGACCTAAGAGCCTCGTATATAAAGCAAGCGTAGTCTTATAATGAATACCTATAATATTTAGGAGTAACTCAGACCAGCTAAGTAATTATTACCCAACAACTTAAGATAAATAGTTTAAGAAACGTGTAGATAATTACGTTATATCTTACACAAAAACATGGGTCACTTCACTAATTAACTGCTTTGTATGTAATGTATCTTACCACACTTTAGATAATTTTTCAACGGTCGTTCTAGTGTATTTATCTCATGCTAACGACCTTAGTGCAGAGTAGAACTTACTTGTTTTTAAATTATTTTCTTGTTTGTTCTTTGCTTAATTAAAGACTGCTTTTTTATTTTGGAATTTATAACGATTAGATTAATGTGTACGACGACGAGATCCTGAATCGCGGTGTTGACATTTGCAAGTTTCGGCGCATATATACGACATCTGAAATCTACTACAGTGGGCTCCGATCTGACCGGGCATACACTATCTCGCCCGGTCGGAGATCTCCCTTTTAGCCTAATACCATCGCTACCCACAAATGAATTGAACACTTCCATATTTTTATCTTTCTGTCTATGTCCTATGATGGACTGATAGAAAATGCCTATTTAGTCCGCCTTTGTTCACGTATTTTGTATTTTAATTAAATAAAAGAGATCTAAGTTTTCACCAGTGTTTAACTTAACTGGAAACCAATTATAATTCCAAATATATAATCAATTAAATCCAATTAAATGGTACAAAATCTAGTGAACACTTCCAAACTTGTGTCGCAAGTCGTCACGCCGACTGACGTCCTTCCGAAACTCTCTGAATAAGAACATTTCGTAAACTGGGTCCATCCGAAAACGATCTTTATGTCAAAGAGTTAAAGTTTATTTTGTAGTGAGAGTGAATGTTTCGATTATTAACACGATTAACTACGCTTGCTGTTTTGATCGCGATGAGGTTGTGAGGTTGTATGAGATTTTAGGTTGCTTTGCATGTATAAGGTTTGATAAAAGTCCTGTGTTCACAAAGTACATCATATAACATATCCTTCTGTATCAGGTTGAGATAAGAAATGTGTAGATCTTAGGCGATTAATAATTTGCTTCTAATGTCCTGGCATTACAGAGGTTCTCGAGCGACTGCAACTATATACAATGAGGTACCGTAGAAGGAGGAGACCGTAGGCTCGTTATTCTTTATTGCAATAAACAAAGCTTGTAAAAAAATTGTATCTGTATTCCATTTATCACCAAATTACCGAAAATGTCAAAAGCTGGTGTTACAATTTTTGATAAATTTTGTTCGGGTCATTTTATCACACCTTAAGTTACAATATTACTTATAACTATTAGTACGAATCTCTATTTGTTTTAAATATAATAGAGCAAATAGCCATCCTCGACAAATGAATATCTCGAATATCTAACACTGAAAGCATTTCTCAAATCGGACCACAAAACAAAGACCACAAGTTTTCCTAAGATACACACATTCAAACACACTTCATATTACATGAACATATACCTAATTCACAGTTAAAACATCTTCCATTGTCAACAGAGAGACGAAGAGAAAGCCAGTTTAATAGCTGATCTGACGGCGCAGAACTCTCGTCTCACCACGCAGCTGAAGGAGTCTTCGGCGATGGAGGCACAACTACTGGCACAACTGGAAGGATTGAAGGACCAGTGCTCGATGAGGAAGACAGATTTACAGGTAAAGGGAAATAAAATACAGGGTGGATCTGTAGCTTTGGACAATCTGAAGTGGGGTGAATGACCTGTCAAAAAGTCCAAAGTTACTAATCCACCCTGTATACGTGCTTAGATGTGATAAACGAAGAAGGACAAGTCATAGTCGTAGTGTTGTAAATTTGAAGAAAGGATACCAACGAAAAGTTTAAAACAGATATGAAATTTACTTCAAGTAATATTGGAAAAATTAGAAGTCACTTTTGGTTTTGATAACGGTTGAATTTTATTTCAATATCGCAAATGTTATTGCAAAATAGTTTCAACTTGGAGAGTATGGTATATATATGACTTTATAATTAGTTATTAATAACGTGCATTGTTACAATTTTAGATTTTAATAAAAATACACATATATTATGCATATCTAATGATAGTGACAGTACCCATGATAATAAAGCCACAATTTAAACAAAAAAAAAACTTCACAGGATCACGTCCAAAGTCTACAATCGTTGAAATCGGAGCTGGCTCTCGTGACAGACAAGAAGTCGGACCTTGAACGAAGACTGACAGGGTCACTGAAGGACAAGGAGAATCTGATGCAGCAGCTTGAGGAAGCCAACGACAGGATCGCGGCTTTGGAGAGGCAGTTGAAGGAACAGGTAAAAATTACAATAAAATTACTAAAACATGCGCAATTGTTAATGGTGGATATTGAAGGAGGGTAATAACAGATCGATTTTGATATGGAATATAAAGAAAATAGGTACTTAAACTTGGACTAAATTATCCTCAATTTTTAATGGATAACAGAGCATTGACCAACAACCAAAGTCGAGCCATTAACTCTCGAGTGACAATCGTTTTCATGCATTTTCAACGGGTTCTTACCACGATATTTAATTAATAGTGATAGTTAACTAATTAACAGTGAGTGTGGTGTGTCGTGATGAGAGTTCGAGTTCCAGTGGTACTACTCAAAAGCGAGTGAGAAAGATGGTAGACAGATTTGTTTGCTCTTAAATCGACCCGCAGTATCCAGTCTTCTCGTGATCGTGATGTTTGCAACAACGTTGAAATATCGAGACAACTCAATTAATTAAATATCGTGGTAAGAACCCGTTGAAAATGCATGAAAGTATTATAGAAAACCGCGAGTGTCTGAATAAGTTTTAAATGACAATCGTTTTGCACAAATTTTGGAATTTTTAAGTGACATTTACTAAGTGTTACACTATTTCTGGTTATAATAATATTACTAGTCGTATACGAACTTCAATAAGTACTTTCATTAAAAATTCATCCCTTAGAAACAGAATGAACCCGCAATGAACCTACAATATTCTCGTTCAGTAGCCTCTTTTCCACACGCTAAAAAACGATCCTTGATCATTGACCTCCGCTTTGGTCGATTTTATATAGCTGATTGACTTACATTGCGTGGAATATTTTATATACTATTTTTCGTATGTTGAGGGATTGATAAGTTTATAATTCGCTAAAAAGCTCTCTGTTAAGGGTTTAAATTTAACATTAAGTTTACCAATTTGTAATGTATAGTTCGGTATACTTGATTGTGAAAATTTGACTTTTCCCGTGTGTACTGCAATTCAGCAATATTAATCTGGTTAAAAAATATAATCTAAGTAGCTAGAAAACTAAAAGGATTTCAACAATAATTTCGGAAGATCATATTAATATCTTGATCTAATAACACCTTAAACTCAGGATTTGGCAAATTCTTCCTTATAATATTAGTACCTACAGTTGTTGAAGAAACTATAGCTATTACAACTAAACAAACAAATTTAAAACAATCCCAAAATTTCAAAACAAGACAAATTGTACTTTGTTACCTAATAACAAAGATTACAATTGGTTGTACTGTAGTCTGTAATAGTGTTCAATGTCTTTGCTTAATGGTAATTTTCAGTGGCAATATTTCATTCACCAGTTCTTATTATGAAATTTAAAACAAAACTAAAATAAGCCTGATGTTTTGTGCAACATCCATTAAGATATGATCAGTAACATGATTTGTGATGGTCAATGATTGATTCATTTGGCTGTTGAACTATACATGCATTAGTGTTTATAATTATTTAGTTTCGTGTTAGGAAACATTTTATCAGTGATTTTGAAAAATCTGTACCAATATTAATCATGTATAGCGTCGTTTTGTAGGTTATGTCAAGACCTTTCAAATTATGTATAGTATTGCCAGATACGAGCTCTGTAGCGCGTTGTACATAGTCGCGAAATTCAAAAGACAAAAAGGCGGAAGATATTTGACAACCTTTATATTAAGAGAGGTGATCTTTAGATCTACCGATCCGATTTCGAATTCTTTTACAAGTAGGAAGCTATGTAATTTATGAGTTACAAAGGCTATATAATAAAATTAAAAATAGGTCAAATCTGGTGAAATATTCCTCCCTAACATGTGGCTAAGTTTAAATTTAGTTCCAAGTGTAATAGTTTTGTGTATATGCTTTTTCACCAGGAAAATAGGAAGGAAAAATACTCACAATAACAGATTTAAAATAAACTCCCTTACCCATTCAACCTACTCGTTACGAGAGAGTTCTAAAAAAACTGTAATTATGTGGCAGCCATCTTGGATTTCATTTACAACGAACTGACGGGTCATCTGATCGTAACCGCTGGTAACTGTCGCTCTTGGACCTCTGCAATGTCAAGGGACACCTACGACCTAACTTTAAGGACTCTGTTCAAGTCTAGTTTGAAGAAGGACAAGTCATATTATAACGAAAATTAACTTAGCAAGATCTGTAGTTGATATTGTTAAATATTATAAAGAGGTAATGTCGTGATGATCTTTGAATCTACTGAACTGATTTCGATAATTATTTGATAAGTAGAAACTAGTAGGAAGCTACGTAATTTGTGAGCGTCATAGGCTGTAATAGTATGTCATATACTAAAATAAAAAAAGGTCAAATCTGGTAAAACATTCCTACATCTGTGATGAGAGATGAAATGCGATGCGACCAAGTTGTGGGGGCAAAAGCAAATGTCTAATTTCGAAGTGCAATATGTAGGTAATTGCGAGCACTGGCTTTTGTCACTAAGAAAAAAGGTAGACTAAATAAAAACAATTTAAGATTTTAAATAAACTCCCTATAGCCTAGACTGTTAAGGTTTTTAATACACATGGCAATGCAGAGGTCCATGAGCGACGATAACCGCTTGCGATCGGGTGGGCCGTTAGCTCGTCTATCTGCGTGGCAATAAAAAAAAAACATTTTTAAAAAGTTTAGAAAACTAACCCGATCGTAAGTGGCTACGGTCGCTCATGGACCTCTGCCTATGGCCTAACTTTAAGGACTCTATTCAAGCCTAGTTTGAAGAAGGACAAGTCATATTATAACGGAAATTAACTTAGCAAGATCTGTAGTTGATAACAATCAACATATCAGTGATAATTTTTTATTATCTGTCAAAGAATCGCCTTTCTATAGCTACGTGTAATTTCCGTTGTAAAAGAACAATGGCCGGTAATTATAAATTAATCTCAGTCGAAGGTTTATGTTGTGAAACACTCTCAGTAGTGTTGTATATTTTATTTTGCATATCATTTTATCCCTAGCTGACCTGCGCAAATTTTCCTATGCACAAACAAAAAAATCTTCAGCTTTATAATGTTAATAATGGTCCGAGAGCTGGTGCCGATTTGTGGGTAGGTACTTAAGCAATCTTATTATAGATCATTATTTACGAAAAAATATAATATTACCAAAAATACAGGTTATTTTGCGTGAACTTTTCTACCTTTTATTTTCAAAAAATGTGGAGTCTGTTTAATCCCGCCACTTAGCAGCCAGGTCTCCGAGTTGAAGTATATCAGGAGAACTATGGACTAAATTTTAAGCTAGCCTCTAATACCATTCCAAAAATTGGCGCCAGTCCTCATACTATAAGTATAGATAATTGTAATTTTGGACACAAAATTCATGAATGTCATTACCAAATGATAGGTATTATATCTAATGATGCCCTTTGCATCAAGACTCTCAAAGACCGCATCTGATTGCTCTAAATTCACGATTGCTTCAAAATTACCGTTATTTGATGGTGTAACCCGAACTGAATCTTCTGATGAACAAGATAAGGAGTTGCAAACTGATATAATGTAGATCTATTATTGTTTCATTCATTGTGTAAACGTGCACTTTCAAAATGAAGATCTGCATAATGACTTTGGGTATTGACAAAGAATGAGTAACATAGTGACTACAGTTATATAATGTGGTCGAGTGGATAGACTGCTTTACTTGCGGGAGGTTGAGGGATCGAATCCTAACTGTGTTTGTAACAATATTTCGTCGCCTCAGTGCTTGTTTGGCCAATCTGTCATTTTTTACGAAAACGACTATTTCATGCAGTATTATAAAGGATAAAATTTCCATCCGACTGGTAAAATATTTTTTTAAAATACTCAATTCTAAAACAATAAAAATCTCATTTCAATTTTTTTCTCAACACGGCACTTAACGAAAATTCTGTGCTTTGCTGTCTCCTGTAAAATTTGCTCGAGTGCAGATTGGCCAAACAAGCACTGAGGCGACGATTTGTTAAAATTCGTGTACAGTTTATCAAAATATCATTGGATAAATATGACGAAGAACTGTTTTTATTTTACGTCGCGAACCAACAACTACGAAGTATACATACGCATATACCTTCAAAGCCTATTTTTCAATAGTACAATAACATAATCCAAGGTGTACTTAATCAAATGACCCGAAAAAAATATGGCAGTGGCCAAATTTTACGTGTCAGTTAGTTTTCTCTACAGGATATTAAAAAAACACTCCTTAAAACGAAGCCAGGACACCGGAACAATAAGACGAATTACAAATTAATCCAAGATAGTTAAGCTTATAAACAGTTTAGGAACTACATACTTACGCACTTTATGTACTTTTTCACAAAACAACGCCAGCAAAAAATTCGTTGGTTAACCTAATTACTCTCCAATCCACAGGAACACCTATACCAAAACACTCTCAAAGACCTGGAACGTCTCCAACGCTCCCACGACACCTTAGCCGAAAGAGTCGGGGCACCAGACCCTATCGATGCATCGGACACGGCCAGATCTCTCCACGCTGAGATGGAGACCGAACCTGAAGACCAGGAGGACGGCTGGCTGAGGTCTGAGGCTGTGCAGGTGTACAGACAACTCAGGTCGCTGGCTCTGCAGCTGAATACTGGACATGATGATGATTCAGGTGGGTTTTTGAGGTTATTTTATTTTACACAGAGATTTCCTCTTTCAAAATGAATGTAAAATATACAGTTTTGTGTCGCTGTCAGAGAAGAGCAGAACTAACTCTTCGATCGATCTTTATACGCAGTCCTTCAAGTATCTAATCTTAACTTTCACATCTTCTGAATAATTTCGTTGCGGGGACCAAGACTTGTTATCTTTCCTTCGGGTTCCTGGGCTTCACTGCTCAGAGTCGTTACGATGGTCGCCGCTGGTATATCTTGACTACACAGGAGTTACAGTGGTGGGAATGAGAGGTGGGCTAATACCCAAAATAAATGTAGAAATTTCAAATTAGACTTAATTTAGTTAACAGTTATTTAAGGTAGGCTTGTACAAATCTATTAACAGCTTAAAAATTAAAATAGAAAGTTTTAATACAGCACACGATTCTGAACCCCAAATCGTTTGACCTCCATATGTCGAGTAACCTCAATAGCTAGTTTTGGTACGCACGCGATCTCGATCGATTCCCTACCGACCTTGTTTACTGCAAAACATCCTAGTTTTTGTACTATAGACTCAACTTGTTTTATTTCTGAACTCATGTCCTTCTCAAGATGGTGGAAAAGTTTTGGAATTGACGTTTTTTTAATCATTTAGCAAGCATGACTTCTCGTACGTTGAATAAAAACATTTAACTGTATACCTCTCTCTTCTCTCTCTCTTCATTTCCTATGTCCCCAAGGTGGGGCAGAGGGCCTCCACAGTGCTTCTCCACTTTGATCTGTGTTGACCCACGTTCTTTAGCTCCGCCCACGACAACCCGGTCGCTTTAAGATCGGCTGCGACAGAACGCCGCCACGTTTGCCTTGGGCGGCCACGCTTTCTGGAGCCCTGAGGTGTCCAGTCCTAAACTGTATACCTAATAGTCATAAAACTTAAATATTTATACATGTAGTCTTTTGCACTCACACACACATCTTAATTTCAATTTTGCATTATCTTACTTCCGTACTGGTTTGAAATCATTTGAATTTCGTGTCGGTGATAGATGCGTATGTGAGTACGCCAGTGAGAAGTTTAAGAACCTTTCTTTTAACTTATTATTTATTTTCTTGAAATTGAGGGTCATTCTATAAAGTATTTGACTCTGTTACTAAACGGGTTCTTACCACGATTATTTTTAACTGAGCGGTCCCGATATTTTGTAAGTGATGTAGATAACCGCGAGTGTTTAAAGAAATTTATTTGACTCTGGATGATACTATGCTGTATGTACCTATGTAAGTTCGGGTGGAATCTTGCGAGTTAGATTTTACTAGTTTCCGGGTTTGCAATTCGGCTAAAAGTTTGCACGCAATTCTACGAGTAGGTAGGTATAGGAAATGCGATAATACGGTGCCCCGTAGTAGATCTGATGATGAAGTCGAAAAACTCCCATACCCACTCCTATCCTAAACAAAATTGGCTCATCATGTTTGGGCTCGTTTTATTTGTCTACATCTATACCTATGATATCCAGGATCTGAAAAGCTAATTAAATAATTTTCGCAACAATTTTTTCGCTCACACACAAAAGCTTATTTTCTGTTTACTGTCAAAATTAAATAGATACTCATTGCCTTATATAGAATTAACGAAAACAACAAAGGATGCCGTCATCCTCATGCTGCAGGTCACGAAGATCCACTTAATCACGACCAAACAGTTCAGTTCGCGTGTCTCAGAACACTTTGCGAATACATTGGACTGAGCACGACTTCCGTTATAAAGTGAATTTCGGCAATTTGTTTCGATGATGGCGTGTGCCACTCGTACTAAAAACTTAGCTGGCATAAATAGTTTAATTTAAATTAGTTTTTTTTTTATCCTAGACTTCATGTAGAGTGTTAAGACAAGTAAAACGAGCTTAAACACGATGAGTTTGGAATGAAATACTTTATTTACAACATTGATGACGTGCATGATCATTCTTGAGACGTGCAAGAATGGTCTTGTTGACGTCACCGTCCTGAGAAGAACTGGCAAGAAACTCAGCGGGCATATATTTTTTGTATTATGTTTGTTTTTAGCTACTTTCTCAGTCCATTAGATCAGCTCCATGATGACAAATTGTACTGTCATGCGATACATATTATGTGTGTAAAATTTCAGCTGGAAACTGGGAAATTGGTCTAATTTACTACTTGCAAGATTCTACCCGAACATACATAGCTAACATCCAGTACAGGTTAAATACAAGCGTCGAGTTAGTTCTCTTTCCCAAAACATAACATGACATAAGTTAACAGTTTTTCCTGTATTTTGTTTCCCAAATGTTTCCCATTCTCACGTCACGACAAGTTTTGTAAACTTCAATTGTTATGGCGTGTCTCAATACTACATGATATTTCATAATATTTCGTAACATACACGATACAATGTCGTGTAAAGATGTCACGAATTTTCAATTGTTGCAATTAGACTAGTGAAGTTTTCTAAACAAAGATTATTTTTCCATGTTTTTTAAAAAATTGTATCCAAATTGACACGCTATTATAACTTAATAATTTATTAATCCTAAATTTCCAAAACGCTAAGACTAGTCCTTCTTCAAACGAAGAATATGGAAAGTCTTTAAAAGATAGGTAGCGGGGCAGTGTTCCCTGACATTGCAGAGGTACATGAGCGTCTGTAACTATTTACAATCAGGGGGCCCATTAGGTTGTCTGCATACATGACAAAAGAAACTAAAGCTGGATTACCTACAAAAAACAACAACAGTACAGTTAGAAAATAAATATTTTCACTAGTTCGTCGTTTAAGATAAGCGAGTGCCGTGGAAAATGCGTGAACGATCGTAATAACTGTGGGAAAGTGGAATTAATCGTAACCAAGTGATCTCGTTGATGTCGTGGTGATTACGTATTCTATAGGAGATACTTGGTAATATAAAAGCCTATCGCTACTGCTACTGTTAGGTTCAGGTCTTTCCAGTAGTCTGCGTCGCTTGTCAAATGTCAGTTAGCGACTTTTATGTTTAAAGCCTTCTCCAATTTTCATGTTTCCTGGCTATGTTTTCTTTTGCCACTTTAGCTTTATTTTTGCCTCATAGGTAGACCAGCATAAGGCACACAAGTGAGTAAAGTTGCTCATGAACTCATGCTATGTCTGAGGTCACTACATAGCTCACCTGGCCACCGATGACCAGGACAAGTTATAACTAATATTTTTTTAACGGCGACCTAAACCACTTACGATCGTGTAGCCCGTTAGCTCATCGTCTACATGGCAATACTGAACCTATTACTTACATCAACCTTCGTCAGTAACCCTCAAACAAAACAAGTTTTAGAACTGCGCTCAATTTTGGCTCCTGGCAAAAGTAAACTGTTACGTATTTAATGTATTTATTAGTAATTGTACATTGTAGTTCTATTCTATTCTAATGTAAATGTAATGTCACTGTGTAAATATTCCCGTCTCTTAGCAACTATTTATGGTAAAGACATGACATAAACAAACAAATTTTGAGACATTCGCCAGTTGAGTGGTTAAAGGACAAGAACATAACAGTTATCAATATCCCCAGGTCTGCATTCCGACCTGTCCATCTCATCTCTGGACGGCTACGAAGGCGAGACCCTGCGTCGTGGGGCCCTTGCAGCTGCCTGTGCTGATGCTGTAGCAGCTTATGCGACATTAGAAGGTTCTAGAGTGAGGGATTCCATCGCTGCTCATGCTCGACGCGCCTTGGAGAGGGAACGACAGATTGATGAGAAGAATGATATCATTGCTGATTTGTCTGCTAAGGTAAGATACACCATATATATCTATACTAATACAGGGTGGATCTGTAACTTTGTCCCAGCTGAAGTAGGGTAAATGACCTGTAGAAATATAATTTGGAACAACTTTTATTTTTGTATACTCGTAAATATCTTATTGATGAAAAATGGTGAATGTATTGTTTTATAAAAATTTTCCCAAAAAATTGAGATGAAAGATAACAATTAGAATTCCAATCCGTTTTAATAAGCGAGTAGGCTTACTTATTGAAACTACAAACAACTAGATAATATTCATAGTAGAACATATAATAATTAATTGTTTTATAAGTAGTTGTAATTAAGTAATTTAATTAATTTATGTTTTTCGTTTCCAATTAAAAATCACGGCCATTTGATTTAAAACTCCAATCAGCATGTAAATATCTTCTTTAATACCTCACTATCATCAAAAATATTCCTGAAATACAAAAAAATATATTCTACATCATTCTTTATACTTTAATCTTTTTGTAAAAATAGCAATGTAAGGTGCTTAATCCATTAATCCTTCATCAAAAGAAGCCAAATAAGTTATATCCTAAACGAAGACAAGACAGCGGCTTCCTTAGCTCATAATCTCAATCTATTTACTGATGTGTGACAATCCTATTATCTACTATTAATTGTAACGTACTTTGCTACACGCAAAACGGACAAAAATTAAGTCTAAATGATTTTTCTGTAACTAAATTTAGTTTGCCCCAAATTAGGAGCGGTTATTTTTTTTATTGCCATGTAGGTAGAAGAGCCAACGGCCCAATTGATCGTAAGTGGTTACCGCCGCTCATGAACCTCTGCAATGCCAGGGGACACTGAGGGGTCGCTACCTACGACCTTACTTGATTAATGATAACTTCAATTTTCGTCAATTGCAACTATGTTCTGTTTTTTCGTTGTCAATAAATAAATATAACAATTATTTAGCTTTACAATGATTCCTCTTTCGATGGTTATTACTTGTTAGATAATGATGAAAATTTTATTCATAGATTGATTAAATAAATGCACTATATAGGTCGTGCATCTAGGTTGTTCACCCTACTTGCGCATTGGAATATTGCGATGGTGCGGGAACCATTTCACCCTTTTTCCAACATGGCTGCCAGTTTTCTAACTGTATTCTGAAAACTGATAAGATGTGCTATCTAATTTATTTTGATCAGCAATTGATCGCACTCAACGTCACGGTCACTCGCTCATAGAATCGATACGTATTACGAACGATTCGCTATATCGATTTAATTCAAACCAATAAAACGCGGGAACCGCCATTACTGTTTGCGGTAACTGTCAGGTACGGTGTTGCCATGATTTTGTTTTAGTAAGCTGATTGAATTAAACTTGTAAATTATGGATTTTGATTAATTTTAAACCTCATTAATTTAGGTTTTTTTAATGCAAAAAAATATTGTGGGATTTCAAGTATGTAACAAATATCAAATGCTCTGCTCATACGGCAAAAATTACACTTGTTATTTACACATCTATTACAAAATATAGTTTTAGAGACAATATGATAATATGTATTATAATGTTACACATATGACTAAGATCGTCCCACACATGCCTACAGTCCAATAAATATACATATATAGTTTAAACTTGATCACGATTAAGCAAAGGAGAGTTTTATGCAACTTGTTACAAGAATCTTAATTTAAAAAAATACAATTTATTACAAAAATGCAAAAAAATATTGTGGGATTTCAAGTATGTAACAAATATCAAATGCTCTGCTCATACGGCAAAAATTACACTTGTTATTTACACATCTATTACAAAATATAGTTTTAGAGACAATATGATAATATGTATTATAATGTTACACATATGACTAAGATCGTCCCACACATGCCTACAGTCCAATAAATATACATATATAGTTTAAACTTGATCACGATTAAGCAAAGGAGAGTTTTATGCAACTTGTTACAAGAATCTTAATTTAAAAAAATACAATTTATTACAAAAATAATGAAGGAAAACATCGTGAAACTTGCATATTTGAAAAGGTTTTGAAATCTTTCGAAGATATGTGAAGTCCCCACTCCGTGTTGGGTAAGCTTGGTGGACTATGCCTGATCCCTCTATTGAGGAGACTTAAGCCCAGCAGTGGACAGTAATGGGTTATTACAGTGTAGTACTGTGTATACACTGTCATAAATTGCAGTGGAATCATTTTAATCGCAACAGCTATGGAATGAGCTCCCCTCTTCGGTATTCCCAGAACGCCATGACTTGTTCTTCTTTACACGGGGCTTGAAGTCCTTAAAGGTAGATCGTAGGGAGCGACCCCTCAGTGTCCCCTGACATTGAAGACGTTTATGAGCGACGGTAACCACTTACGATCAGGTGGCCCGTTGGCTCGTCTGCCTACATAACAATAAAAAATACATTAATTGAGTTACAGTATCAACAAACAGTTTAACAACTACATTCAACTATATTTATTACATTAATTCAATAAGCACGTAACAACACAATTAAAATTAATTAAAATAATTGGCTTACGCAACAACGTATAACACCGTCTAACTGACCTCAAACGTTGAGACAATACAAACAAGTTTCTGTTTAAGAACATGTCCGGTTTGCATAAACCCGTCCACGGTGACATCATGCGAGATAGAACCAATTTTTGGACATCCTAGATTTAGTACAAGGGTACACCGATATAGGGGTATTGTGGGTGTCTAATATAAAAAAAAATATACGACTATTCTAATTTCTATAATAGAACAAAAATTACTAGTAATAGTATCTTTCTCACATTTATCCACTCAGCTGGGATCGGCAACAAAATTGATTTGTTTACTTTTGCCAGGTCTGTGGCAGGAGCCAAAATTGAGCACAGTTCTAAAACTTGTTTTGTTTACATTTTTTAATCGTCTCATATTTTACGGAGATGATATATTTTCGCTGAAAATGTAATACAGCGTTGTTTAATAATAAAAATTTACAAAAATATAAGGTTTAATTAAAAGTTGAAATTAAAACTTATTGGAGAAAAAGTTTTTAAAAAGTGGCTCAAACACGGTAGTGATTCCGAACGAAGTCCCCAGTTTCGCCATCTTGCGAAAAGTGACGTTCCCAGTTGAGTGGTTATATGAGAGTAACTGCTGTCCGTGACGTCATAGCGTGGGCTTTATAACCCATTTTTTTTTCATCTCTTTTTATTCGCATTAAAAGCCTATGTTCATTCTCAGGGTCTAAAGATTGTTCATGCCCAATTTCATCAAAATCGATTGAGAGGTTTAACCGGGAAACCGTAACAGACAGACAGAGTTACTTTCGCAATTATAATATTAAGTAGGGAATTAAAGGGATGTAGAATATAGCCTTCCTCGATAAATGAACTATCCAACACTGAATATTTTTCACACGTTCAAACAAACAGATTTATATATTGGTATCTATAGATTATGTTCTAAGTATCTGCTTTTTACATAGAATTATTACATCTGGAATCAACATCATGAACAACAGAATGAAGCCAATTTAAAGTGCACCGATCGCGCGTAACAACACGATGTTTTGAATCAACATCAGAAATAACAAAGTGAAATTTTAAAGAACTTATGTGTATGTAAGATTTTATTATTGCGTTAAACGAATTGAGTGTCATCGGTACACTAACGCCAGAATATCGTGTAGTTACGCGCGATTGGTGCACTTTCAATTGGCTTCATTCTGTTGTTCATGATGTTGATTCCAGATGTAATAATTCTATGGCTTTTTAACAGAAAGAGAACCTTGAGAAAATTAAAAAAAAAATGAAGACTGACCATCCAAACTAAATTATACCAGGAAATAAATTTGAACAGTCAACTTGAGAACCTTCTTTTAGGCAGTCGATCAAGAAAGGACTTTCTATAATCTTATCAAATAGTCTAATATTGTTGTTAAATATAATAATTAGTGTTGTACTAGGACGACAGTACATTAATGTAAAACTAGCATAATGGCGCATGGCGTGACCTCTGTGACGTCACGATACTCGAGCGATAGGGTTGCCAAGTTTTAAAAACATATTTATGGATAATAAAATATGTTTTAGTAAATATATCTATTTTTTCGGAAACTTTTCGTAGTTCTTCTGGATGATTTAAGTTAATAAGTTTTTTCAAGACTTTTTACAATTTCGATAATACAATTCCATTGTTCATTTGATATGAATAGACTGGCAGAGAATGCCTACGGCATTAAGTCCGCCTATGTACACACTTGTGCATGAAGCAATAAATAAATAAATAGAACAAAAACTCTTTATTGAACACCACAAAAACATGCAAAAGAAACACCTTATTTTTATTGTAATTTTACTTAGCTTCTTCAATTTTCATACCTGAAGAAGGACAAGTAATAGCTTCTTCAATTTACAAGATTTACAAATTTTTTGAATCGGACTTTCCAATATAATTTAGTTACTAACTTAATTTCCATATAAACCGATTATAAATTATCCACTCAACTGGGAACGTCGCTATTCGCTAGATCGCGAAACTGGGGACTTCGTTCGGGTTCAATACCGTGTTTGAGCCCCTTTTTAAAAACATTTTTTTCCGATATTTGTTAATTTTGATTTTTAAATAAACCTTTTTAAATATTTTTGTAAATCTTTATTACCAAACGACGCTGTATTGCATTTTCAGCGAAAATATATCATCTCCGTAAAATATGAGATGATTAAAAAATGTAAACAAAACAGATTTTAGAACTGTGCTCAATTTTGGCTCCTGTCACAGACTTGGCAAAAGTAAACAAACCAATTTGGTGACCGATCCCAGTTGAGTGGTTAAAACTCTTAGTTATTTTAAAGTATTTTTGACAGCCCTATCTAAAACACGCGGTCACTGAACCATGCTGACTGACTTCACATAAAGCCTTTAGAACCTGAGTCATGCTCCTACAGAAATATTGTATTTTAAATAACTACTTCAAGTAAACGGGTAAATTAATTGGTTTCTATTTTAGCATTAACTTTTTTCAACACATAATTTATGGAGGATTAGACGAGGTCAAGGACTAAGATTAAAAAGTCAAAGTAAACCATTAACACGGTCGCTGAAAAACGAGGTCTAAACGATCTCTTCTGTGATGCGATGATCATAACTTTGTTAAAGGAGCTGGGGTCTAATAGACCGCGTGTCGCCCTAACATTTGGTCATGGTCCGGGCCGATAACACCTCGTGTCGCAATTAATCATAGATAATTTCTGAAATGCTAAGTTAGTCTGGAAAAGAGCAAATTTACCGAATACTTACTTAATTTCGACTAACTGACCCGCGAAACTTCGTCTGCGTCACAGAGGGAAACAATTTATCCTATAGCCTTCCTCGATAAATGAACTTTCCAAAACTGAAGTTTTGAAATCGGACCAGTAGTTTCGGAGCCTATTCGAGGCAAACAATCAAACCTTTCCTCTTTATAATATTAAAATAGATGACGCTACGATGATTCTTACAAGATGTTTTAAAATACTAAAGATAAAATAATCAGTACGTCGATAGTGTAATTCTAATCTTATAGTAAGGGTGTACAATAAGGCGAGGCGCAACGCAACACTTTAACCAAATCGATTGGCCTCCTATACATTTTGTATGCACTAATCTAGGCGGACCGAAACCTTCATTTGTCAGGTTCTCATATTATAAAAAAACTTGAGAGGTGACATGGGACACCCGAATAGAACGAAGTCCCCTTCGATTAAAAGATATCTTATATTTTTTTTTCCTAACGTAACGCGCGATAAGGAACGTGTTTTAAAAGATTTTGATCACAGCGCCATCTAGCGATAATCATCTAAAACAAAAAAGTGTCGTGACAACTTTTCGTAAGAATTTTTTCTGTCTAACCCCCTTTCACAACGCGCGATAAGGAACTTTGTTCCAATATAGTATAACAGTGTAGGTACAATAACAGTGATAGGTTAAAAGTTATTTTCAATTATTTTTGGAAACATATTCTTTAAGGAACTTGCCGCGCTTTTTCCGTCTGAGGTTCGGACGCTGTGTATATTTTATGCAACCTTAGAGTTCTCATATCAAACAATAGATAACGGTCGCAATGCCTTGCAGAGGTCCTGTTTGTCACAATAAGCCTCATCTGTTACTGCCTGTCATTTACCTATAAGCAGGTACTGTACTGTACCAACCTGTTGCTGCCCATTCCTGGGCTCTCCTCGGTAGAGGTATGAGGCTTACTCCACAATGTTTGCCCAATGATTACCTACAGGTCGTAAATCTCCAAACATTACAATCTGACATCTTCACCCATTCAATTATGTATTAAGTCTGTTTCACACATTAGTCGGTGCGCTCAATGAGCGAGAAGCATGCGATGATCCACTTTCTTTTTTTAAACCGCGCTGTCGTGGGATCATTTAGGTTTTTATTACTGCATTCAAACCATTGTGCCTTCAAGGTCAGTTCTGGTGAAATCTTGAGAGAAGAGTTTCTAATTTTTGGTGCCATCTTCATAATTATTTGAATGTGTTTGTTGTCCTTAGTTAATAGTCGTGGTGGCCGAGTGGTTGAAGCGCTTGCTTTTCCTACGGGAGATCGCGGGTTCAAAACCGGCCGGCTTGTACCTTTAAATCTTAATATGAAAAAGATTTATGTGCAATTTTTCACAACACCACTGGCTAAAAACAGTGAAGGAAAAAAAACATCGCGAGGAAAACCTGCATATCGGAAATCTTAAAATCCTTTGAAAATATGTAAAGTCCCCAATCCGCATTAGGTAAGCGTGGTGGACTATGCCTAACCCTTCTTCGGAGGAGACCTGAGCTCAGCAGTGGGCAGTAATGGGTAGTTACAGTACAGTACAGTTGTCCTTAGAAGTATTTAAATGGTCGATTAACTGTGATGGTTATCTTAGTTGCGGTTAAAATTTCAACTTTCATTTTGTGCCCATCTCGGCATCTCCCGTTACTAAAGTGCCTGTGTGTATGATAAGTATTTTGGCACGATTGTGGGCGACATCACTTTAGGCGTAAAACCAAACTTTGTTCTACATTTAGATAGAATAGACAGAAGATAGAATATTCTTTATTGTACACCAATCAACAAAAAATAAAAATGTAACATTTTGGATTAGTACAATCGGCGGTCTTATCGCTGATAGCGATTTCTTCCAGACACCGTATGGGGGACCAAAATTAAAAAAACAAGGTATTATATATTTGCGGTGTACCTACAAAAAATCAAAAAGAAAGAAAAGTAATGTTGAAAATGATTTACATCAAATGAAAAGGAAATGTATTGTTATAAATGATTAAAGGTTATATGATTTATGTTAAGATTTCTAGCACTAAATTAAACACAATAGTAGTCTTCCTAAGCTTTATGTATCAGAAGTTTAGTCTAAAGATCATCATCATACTATTGAAAACCGTAATGATACACCATTTAGTACCAACTCTCTAATCAGTCTTCCTGCTCCACAGCTATCAGTAGCAGAGGTAGAACTTCGTGCTGCTGCAGAAGAGAGGGATAAACTCCTCAATGACGCCAACTACAACAGTCTTCAGAACGACGAGGCCGTCACTCGCGCCAGGCAAGAGAGAGATGAGGCCATCGAGAGGAAGAAGACTGCTGAGGTATGAGACTTATATAAATATAAGCATAAATAAAATTCGAACCCGTCGTATTCCTCTTAAAATAAGGTGTAATAAAAAATATTTATGGTAGGCAATAGGTAATGTCAGGTCAGGCCTAACGGAACAGGTTATTGAATTCCATAAGTAACTGTCATGCAATAAGAAAAGAAAATTTGCACTCTTGAAGTATTTTTTGGTTGGTTTTCGAAGGTAAATTGTAGCAGAGAATTTCCTAGGAATGCCTGTTTTTGTAATGAAATTTGTTGGTTAACTTATGTAGTTAAATAATTATTAGGTACCTACCATATAATCCATACACCATTTATGTAATGCAAGTAGTTGCTTAAAATTGAGAAATCTCTTAAAATCATCAATCATACTTGACACTTAACATTCAAATAAGGTTATTATGATGTTGAGAATATTTCTATTGACACATGAATGTGGTGGATGTGAAGTTGAGGAACGAATTGACAGATGATGACATCAAACTTACATGTTGGTAATATACATCACCTTATACTTCTGAATCTTAATTTATGAAGATGAACGTGCAATACAAAGGGTTGCAACTTTGATTAAAGATCGTGAGGTTTTTTTTTTCATTAAATACAAGCCTACGGTCCGCTCCTTGCTTTTTTTATGCCAGGGCAATATTAGTTAAAGAATCTTATTAAAGCTCGTTACATGGAGATACTGTAAATCATTTGGTACTTGAAGTTTTTATAAACGAAGTAATAGCTATTAAGACTTTTTATCATACATTATTAAGTTTTATAGAAATGCCTTTAGTGTGTTCAAATTAGTGGATAAATATATAGGTATTCAGGAATGAAATAACACTCATTTCTACTATTTCCAGGTGGCCCTGGCTAAGACCCGCGTGGAGCTGATGCAAGCTAACAGTCAGCTGTACGAGGCAGTGCGACAGAAGGTCGATCTGGGACAACAGCTTGAGCAGTGGCAGGTATGTAATAACATCAGGCTCAATTGGCTTTAATATTAAAATAGGGAACACTTCATGTCATCGAACACTTATTTGATGGTTCACGGACTTATAATCGTACATTGTTTACTATTTTGATATCTTCTACTTTTACTACGACTTCTCAATGTTTGAACCTAAGACAATCAACCTAAGGTGACCACCACGTTTTGTTCAATATTTCCAGATGGACATGCAGGAGCTGATCGACGAGCAGATGAAGCACAAGCTGACGAGCCAGGAGAAGCGGCGGAAGGTTCCTGAACAAGCCCCTCCCACCCGCACATCGCGCATCCTCGGATTTTTTCACCGGTGATCTGTTGTACACCCCAGGCCATAAACACAACCATCGTATCAATTATATATTACATTTTAATAAAGCAAGACCAATTCTCGGCAGTTTTAATGTCCATCCTGACGTTTCTGAACGATAGTAATCTGTCAAACGTCATCCGTGTGGCGGCCATCTTGTTTGCCGTTGACGCGATGGCGGCGCTAGAGGCCGCTGTGTGCGTTTACATTTTATTTTTTAGAACGAGTGATTCTTACACTTACGCAGTGATAGCTAGTTTAATTTTTAGAATGTTAATAATTAATTTTAATGTTTTTATTTTTTAATAATTACAGTTTTTTTTATATATTATTTTATTTTAGTACATTATTTGTATAGTCTGCACAACGTTTGATGGCTGATTCAGACGCGAGTTTTAAATACCAACTTTGTACAACAGATGGTGAAATGAATTTAATTTTTGTATTTTTGGTGGTAGAATGTCGTCATGGTTGATACCCTTTTACTGCAGTATATTGTAAATATTCTTGAATTATACCTAAAAACTAGAGTAAAATGTAATATTTGACTCGCTGTAAAAAGGGTATCATCACCTATTAAATTTTCGAACGATACGATCGATTCTGTAAAAACTTACTAACTATCATTAATGAATCCACAAACGTAAGTAATTAATTCATAACTAACTTCATTCCGCCATTTTGTCGAAATCTAACTACAACCATTTTTAAAATATTCCTCTGCAGACATTAGTAAACTTATGTTTAAAATAAATGACTATCAAATAACTTGTAAAATTATATCCTGTATTATTCTTTAATGTAATTTTTTCAAATTCGTTTTTAATATGATATTTTCAGCGTGCGTAAAGTTGACAGGCACACAAAAGAATTAAAGGGTTACATCAAATAATAATAGTATGGCGACCAATAATAGCGCGCGAGATCCTGAATCGCGGTTACAACATTGCAAAAATCTTCGCATATATACGACATCTGAAATCTACCACAGCGGGCTTCGGCCTGACCACCATACACTACCTCGCCCGCAACGAGATCTACCAACGGCCAAAAGTCCACTGTACCCACAATAGTATTGCCTAAATACTGTGCCTAGTAACTTGACGCTACGCGAAGTGCATAGGCACACTAAACAATTGCAGTAATTATGTCATGTAATTACTATAAAGCACTTTATAGGCACAATAATTTGACGTGCTCAAACTATTTTTTCCTATTGTGTGCCTGACAAGTTTACGTTTCATTTAAATTAAAAATTATAGTCGGCAGAGGCAACATTAACGCGAAAGTTCAGCCATTCCAAATAACACTTAGAACTAACATAGCTTTGTAAATAACACATAAAATATTAGTTAAATAAATTTATTTCTTAGTTCATAAGAATTCACTTGAAGTGAACAATTTTCTGGTGCACTCTAGTTTGTAGTATTTAATTAAATACATTTTAAAAACGTCAAAAGAAAAATGACAATGTCCTATTGTAAGTTGCTATTTGTATATTTTATAAAAACTTACATTTTATTGTTGGCAACACCGTACCATTAAATACAGCTGCAGTAAACGCTGTGAAGTTACATTACCCATGATTCAAGAGATTACCAACTGAAGAGTTAAAGTAATTGATGGTCTTACTGTTCTCTATGGTCTCTGCTAATTGGGCCGTGAACATAATAGGTTTATCATAAGGTCATATTTTTTCTTTTGACGTTTTAGGCAATATTATTTTTACCGTAGATCAGACATATTGCAAAGTTAGCCATAATATACCGTATAAAAACGAAACATGATCTGTCGGACTTAGAATATTGTAGTTAAATAATGATTACACTTTTTAAACTTTTAAAATAGTTAATTATAAATATTTTTGTTGCAATAATTAATAATACTGTGCCTTAAACGTACCTGGCCTTCTATGTGCCTTAAAAATTACAAAAATATAGATATTACAAAATTTTATTTAAACACAACAGTGCCTGAATTTGATAATGTGCTCAACATAAAGATATTGCTCATAAATTAGACATCTCAGTTTGACAGCTGTCATAATGACAGATGTCAAGTTCTTTGGCAAATTTGGTTTCATTATTTTGCTTTACGAATTCATTATAATAATTATTATTGTTAATCATTAAGACTGAAATAATAATAACTTGGTTCTACAATACGTTTAAAGCCTAAAGTATTGAAAAAGCTTTATTTTTCTAACTTTTATGCACAAATATTTTCAATACCTTTTTGGTCTTTGCTTTTAAATAAAATGAAACAGGTTTATGTTAATTTTCAGTCCTAAGATAATCTAATTTCACCAATGATTTAACTCGAAGCAGAAAGTTCTGAAGTAAAATACATTTCCATAGAAAGAAATGGAAATTTTTGAACTGATATAAACGATATAGTTTTTTTTTGAAAAACCATTTTAGTTTTAAACTCAGCGTGATTTTATGCTAGTACTTTCTGTTTAGTTGGTTAGTATAGTTTTATTTTACAATAAATGTATATAAATTTTATTTTTCGTACAATTTTACTTAATACACCGCTGTGGAAATAATGTAATTATTGAGATTTGTTTTTAGCACTGTACCTACTTAATCATTTTCAATCCATAAATTTTTTGCGTATTTTATTTTGGAACCTCATGAAAAAACTTAAATCCCATAAAATTTTGTTTTTTTTAATTTATAAGGAAGTGCTTATGAAAGACCAAATTTAGTGAATCAAAGTCTCATAGAAACAGGAACAACACCAAAATTGGTCAGATTTACTTTATGTGCCTTAATTAAATATGATGAAAAACTCAGAATATTAATGTAATTGAATAAAAGTTAGTGCAGAATCTAAAATAATAGTCAAACGGTACCTTTTCGTTAATAAAATAAAGTTGAAGTTCCTAAACAAGTATAAAATAAACTCGTCCTAATTACAAAATCAAATAAAAAGCAAAAAGTGCAACTTCAAGATGTGCCCGAAATAATAACAAATGATCATCACATAGGCACAGCCAAATTATTTCTCTTGCAACAGGAATTACAATTACTGAGGACCAAATTATCCATTACATTATGAACTAACCAAAATTGGTATTTGTCTCGTAGTGCCATCTATAGGTGACATTTGACAGCCACAGACAATTTGTTAAACGTCAACTTGAGAACATTCTCTATTTAAAATATCTGTCAACAGTCTGCACTAACTTTTATTCAAAATCAAAATTTGATATCAATACTTATGTATAGTATTTTATGAATGTACTTACACGGCACCTAAGTACTTAATTAATTAATAAATAATAATAAATAATTTTTATAATAAGATCTATAAATCATGACTATACACTACGTTGTAATTTGTTTGTGGAGTTTAATAAACGATAAAAAACACAATGATTTTTATTTGTATTAGCTTCGACTGCCACATATCCCACAGACAGATCTGGCGATTTCCTCCTACGAAACACTAAATCTTGCTAAGCTCAAATACCGAGAACAGCTTTACCGATTTCGCTAATTCTTATTATGAACTTATTCAGACATTTCATGCATTTTCAACGGGTTCTTACCACGATATTTAATTAATTGAGTTGTCTCGATATTTCAACTTTGTTACAAACGTCATGATCACGAGAAGACTGGATACTGGATCTTTTTATGGTCTTTGCTATTATGGAAAAAAAATATTAATGGTTCAGTAGATTTTGAAACATTATTCAGTACGAATGATAAATCCATCCGTTTATAGCGAAGATCTTTCGACCACAGAGTATGTGTTCCCGGAACACCATGACATGTCCCTCTTTAAACGAGGTTTAAGAAAAGTCCTGTGTAAGTAGGTATTATATTAAGGCCCCGTATTGCCCTGGCATTGCAGAGGTTCATGAGCGACGGTGACCGCTTACCATCAGGAGGGCATTATAAAAAGTTACATTTAATTGCATCGAAGATATTACTTTAAAATAATATGAGCAAGTTGCGCGAGCTCACCAGTGGATTAATAAATTACAATACAGATCACCAATACAGAACAAACTCCTTCAAGAAGAACATAAAGAACAAAACTTAAAACAGACAAGAACTATCAAAGTGCAGAAGCCATTTTGACAGACATTTATTTCAAGATATTGTTGAAATTGAATTTATTTAGCTAACAAAATGCCGACGCAAGTGGAACAGAAGGTTATAGATCCCGAAGCTGAACTCAGCAATGTGCAGAGAACGGTTGGTTTATTTCAAAATTTTAATGGCATGTAGGCAATCGGGATCGGCCACCTGGTCAGGTATATTTATCAACGATAATGAACCTCTGCAATATTGGGTTTTTTTTTTTTTTAGTTGGAGGAAATCTCGGTCGGGGTATGTGGGAGATGAACCGCACTAAAACCTCCAACCGCTCACACTCAGCGTCCGAACCCCGGCTGAGGCCAGAACCCAGCACGGGGTTATGAGGGACGACGCGACGCGTTACGCCATCGGCACTCTTTCCCGTCGCGTCGCCCCCGTCTTTCCCGTCGCGTCGCCCCCGAATGTTAGGGGTAACTGAAATAATAGCTTTAGTAGATAAAATAACAAAATGTGGCAATCAAACTGTGCTCCATTATTTGACGAGTCTCCAAGGTATGAATGCTGTATTTTCCTTAGATAAAGCAAATCAATTGTAAGTACCTATACTGTTTTATACCCTTTTTAAAATCACTGTCTATCACCGAACATTTCCCCAGTGTAGCTATGAAAGGGAAGCCGATTGGAATCCAGTTAACTAGTACCTTCCCAATTATCATTAACGAAGAAAAACAATTACATCAAACTTTATTTATTTTTAGTTTCAAAAGCTGGCGCCGATGTGTAGCGTCGAGAAGCGAGCTCAAGGAACTCCTCAGCTCGCACCGCAAGCTAAACAGTTGTCTATACTTGCCAACGAACTCAAGGAAACATTACTATGCATAAAAGTTAGTTTATTACAAAAGCTACTACATCTATGACTAAATGAGACTTGGATTGTTGTTATTGATCGAAGTCCTTTCCCTGATACTATGAAATCGATGAATGAAAAAACAGTTCTTAAATTTTATCAAACTGATTTTGTTATGCCGTTTTTGCTAGCTATGCTTTGTAAATATTAAGCCAATAAGTAGGTAGTATTTTGATGTTTAGTGGTTAGAATTTTATACGGAGCTTTCATGCATTTTAAACGGGTTCTTACCACGATATTTAATTAATTGAGTTGTCTCGATATTTTAACGTTGTTGCAAACGCCATGATCACGAGAAGACTGGATACTGCGGGTCGATTTAAGAGCAAACAAATCTGTTTACCCTCTTTCTCGTTCGCTTTTGGGTACCACTGGAACTCGAACTCACATCACGACAAGTGCAACAACGTTGAAATGTCGAGACAACTCAATTAATTAAATATCATGGTAAGAACCCGTTTAAAATGCATGAAAGTATTATAGAAAACCGCGAGTGTCTGAATAAGTTTATAAGGAGCGCTTACTAAGAATCGAATTAGAACGCGGGCCTAAAACACACTTTTAAAAACCTCTTCTAATAACAAGAACAATAACTCCTTTACTTAAAATCGGTACTAGACAGTAGTAATTGAATTAATCTATCAGAAAACACTAAGTAATACATTTTACATGCTACGTACGTACGTTACTATATAAGTTCAAGTGGAATCTTGCTTGATTGATTGATGAAAATTGCGTGACAATGCAATTCTGTACCAACCCATTGCTGTTTACTGTTGGGCTCAGCTTTCCTCAGAAGAGGGACAACGCAATAATGTGACAAAATGGCGCTGAATTGAAAATGGATTTGGAAGGTCATAGGAATTCTTGTGCTAAACAAGATAGACCCGTCGTTATTTACTTGTATTAGCTAGCACTCCACTACTACATAATATTCAAGATCTTATGAGCTTGCAATTAAAAAGTTTTTAATATTTTTTTCAATATAGTTAGCCAGCAAAGGTCAACACGCCCACCGTGACAACATGGTTAAAGCTGGAACCCGCAAGTCCATAGTGGAGTATGAGCACCTAGAGTCAGTGTTGAGAGACGAGAAGGCGCAGCAAGCTGAACTGGACTGCCTCAACTATCTAGCTCAGAAACAGCTGGTTGAGCTGCTGAAGAAAGTGCCTACGGAGGCTGATGTAAGTTCATGATCAGTACACGATGTTTTAGGGTAGAAGATTTTTGTTTATTGACAGTTCTATCTATCACACAGCTTCAGAATATCTTTTCCTTACAAGATGGAGTAGCAATTAACACAACATTTGTCACACTTAATGAAGAGTCTTGATTTAATATATTAAAGTAGGAACTAGGTACCTATTAAATATGTTAAATATATTAAACATACAACTCACTCACGACACACCCACTCACACACTCACATAACACCAACATTCACACCTACACAACACATACACTCATACACCACACACACACACACACACACACGCACACACATAACTAAAACACACGTTATAACCAATAAGTTACTTTTCTCTTTAATATTATTTTCTTTATTTAAATTGTGCTTAGTTTGTAAGATGTTGTTGTTCAATAGGGAAGAAGCAAGTCATTCCCACCACAAGTATTATTATTACTTACTGGGAGGACTCATTAATAATTTGTATCAAAGATTCTAAAAATAAAGCACTTTTTACTTTACTTTACTTACATAATTCTAGCTTAATGGTAGCTGACAGCTTCTGCGTGCATCGGCATAACAAGACTCATTCGCAACGATAACCCCAAAAGATAGTCCGTTTACTAGTTTAACTACCAAAGCATTAAATGAAAATGTTTATCTAGGAACTCGCAATGATAGAAAATGCCAGTAACCGTCTTCGTCGTATGGAGAATAGGCTAGATCTGGCGAGCAAGAGGTTCTGTCTCGTCAACTCTGATAACAAGAAATTGAGGGAAGAGATACATCGATTACTTGTTGAGAGGTACACTTTGTCTTATACTTCTACAAACGAGCCTTGAACCAAGTCTTTAGAGTTAGGTTGTTGGGAGTTGGAATTAGGCGCTCGGGACGTGGTGCGTCCCCTGCAGGAAGCGGTCCGGGATCGGAAGGTCCAATCTCGGCGGTCCGTAATGTAGTCGTGGGAACGGCGACTCGCCAACCCCACTTGGGGTCTGCGGACCGTCGAGGCGATCCGCCCCGTCCTAAAGGATTGGGTGGGTCGTGGCGCAGGACGCCTCACCTTTTGGATAGTGCAGATGCTGAAAATAAATAAAGAGTTAGGTTGTAGGCAGCGGGAGAGTGTCTTTGAACATTGCTAGTCCATGAGCGACGGTAACAACATACGATCGGATGCCCCGTTAGCTATAAAATCTATATACCTACAGGGTATAATTTGAATTAAGGGGGCCTCCAGGGAAAGCACTCGAAATAGTGATTTTAGTGAACTTTGCTGAAAAGAAACATACGTTTATTTTTAAAAAGAAATAGAAATATATTCAAGAATTTTTTAAACTCGTTTGGAACATCTAGGAATAGAACTTGCTAAAAAAAATTAATTTTTGCATAAAACATCTCGAGCGACTTTTAACAATGTTTCGAGTTCTGCAAATCGAAAATATGCTGCTGTCCCAGAGACTGCACTCGGCTAGTGTTGGAACGAAGTTCCTTATCGCGCGTTATCGAAAGGGGGCTAGACGGAAAAAAACTTACGAAAAGTTGTCACGACACTTTTTTTGTTTTAGATGATTATCGCTAGTTGGCGCTGTGATCAAAATCTTTTAAAACTCGTTCCTTATTTTTGTTTTAGATGATTATCGCTAGATGGCGCTGTGATCAAAATCTTTTAAAACACGTTCCTTATAGCGCGTTACGTAAGGAAAAAATATATAAGATATCTTTTAATCGAAAGGAACTTCGTTCTATTCGGGTGTCCCATGACACCTCTCAAGTTTTTTTTTTCTTTTATTTATATCTAGCTGTGTCAGTAACAAAGTATCTTACGGTCAAGTATTTCCGTTTCTATTTGTGTTTATAAACCACAGGTACAAAAACTAAACATTAGTACAGAACTTGATCAACATCTTTTGCCCAGGAATGACTTCAATATCCAGTGGAATCGTACCATCGGGAAGCTGATGAAAGGCAAGGAATACCTCATGGACATCTTCGAGATCGCTGCAGTAGCGTTCGGTGACCGCGACGAGTGCTGCAGGAAACTTGAAGCACTCAAATGGAAGGGATTGTTTCAATTGAACAGGGATGTATCGGTCAGTTTGGAGTTTTAGCAGGAGTTTTAAAATGTCACCTACTACTACCACCACTGTGGATCATGAACTTCCATAGTGCTTGTCTATCTATCTAATATATATTATAAAGGCGAAAGTTTGTAAGTATGGGTGGATGTATGGATGTTTGTTACTCTTTCACGTAAAAACTACTGAATGGATTTGATTGAAACTTTACCACAATATAGCTTATACATCAGAATAACACATAGGCTAAAATTTTTGATAATACGGGACGAACCTGAAGTCCACGCGAACGAAGTCACGGGCAAAAGTTAGTATTTTATAAAAAGGAAAAGTTTGATTGTTTATTTGTCTCGAATATGCCCCGAAACTAAGGATCCGATTCGATCAAAAATTCAAGTTCATTTATCGAGGAAGACTATAGAATATATTATTTCTCATTCTGACGTAGACGAAGTTGCTCGGGTCAGCTTATCACTTATACAAGTTCTAGCTGTCGCATAGACCTTTGTAATATCGCTCATTTACTTCTGCCCACGCTGCACCTAACGATTTATGGCCGACACTTCAAATGTTTCAAATATTTGGAAAATCACAGGAGATGCAATTCTACGAAGGTGAACTGAACCACCTAGCTAAACTGGAGGAGTTTCTTCGAGTTAAAGGGTCTAGGAGAATTTGTGAAGCTGATGAAAAAGAGGAAATAAAGAGACTAGAAGAGATTCAACGTTGCGAGCAAGAGATAGCTAGATATGACGCACTACTTGAAGAGATATTTGTAAGAGAATGAATGTTTCAATTGTAATTCCTCGTCATATTTCTAAAATTTGAGGTTATATTGATTAAGTAGTATCATCTGGTAAATTGACATTTTGTGAGAAAAAATAATTGAATACCTAGACTACATTTTCAATACAAGTTAGCTTGCCTTCGGGTCCCAATGCACAGAATCCCTAATGTATGTACTTACACAGTACATAATGAAATGAAATGAAATGAAATACTTTGAAATGAAATGAAATACTTGAAATGAAATACTTTATTTTCAACATTGATGACGTACTCATTCTTGTTGACGTCAAAAGTTACAAGCTACCACCAGTTCGGACACAAAAAAATAATAATTGTAGCCACCGTCCTGAGAAGAACTGGCAAGAAACTCAGCGGGCATGTCTTTTTTCTTTTATGATCATATATTTTTTTTAAGTATTTTAACAGTAACGAATAACAGCTGTGGGCCCGTTAAAAGACTGTTGTATTACACACACTAATCTTGATTTTCATAAAGCCCTTTTCGTACCTGACAGTTTTGGCAGTTGTAAGATATTTTTTGTAAACATGAAATCTTCTATTTATTTGCCTTTTATTACTGGAAAAAAAACTTTTTTATATACAATATCATGTTAAAAGTTGCACATTAGGTTCCAGCACATCCTTGTGATGTAAAGGCCTCCTCCAGATTTCCCCACGTTTCTCTGTCCAAGGCAACCCTAGTCCAACAATTCCCAGCTGTTTGCTTTATTTCATCGGCCCATCTCGTAGTCTGTCTTCCTCTATTCCTCTTATGGTTTTGTCGCGGTATCCATTCCGTAATAGCCAATAAATTAAATTTTTCCATTTTTCTTGCTTATCTCTGATGACATTACTTATTACTAAGAGGAATTTGTTTAGACCCATTTTTTTTCAGGGTTACGCCGGTTCCGACAGAGTAGCGACGATCATAAGCCGATTCAACATCAAGGAAATCGAAAATTTCTCATGTTTTGTGCTTCTGTGCGAGATTTTGCAGGAGTCCATCATCTTAAGAAGAGATCTTGAGAAACTTAGACAGACTATCTGTTAGTTACTGTTACTGTAGTTTCTTATTAATCTTATTCATTAAAAATGCACGATAAGTGTTAGATTTTTATAGTTTATATTTTAAAACGACTGTCTTCAGGCTACGCAATACTTTAAGTTTGAAAACGGCAAGATAATAACTTAATAAGCAAGGAAACCCTTGAATATTTTTACTAGAACTAATTAACTTACAATGATATTTAATTTTACAATGTGGAAGAAACTAAGCTTCGAAAATGTTATAATATGTATGTTGAAAAAACTTGTAATCATAGTGACCCTACAATTACAGACATTTATAAACAACTAGCTGGCCCACACAACTTCGTCTGCGTCACACAAGGAAATTTTCTCACCGTTTAAACCTTCCCTGGACTTCTAGGAATATTTCAAGATTAAAATAAGCCAAATCGGTTCAGTCGTTCTCGAGTTTTAGCGAGACTAACGAACAGCAATTCATTTTTACATATAGGTATAAGATGATGACCACTTTACCAATAGATTTTTTTTTTTTTTTTAGTTGGAGGAAATCACCGGATCCCCGCCCGCCCCGCGGGCGGGGTATGTGGGAGTTGAACCGCACTAAAACCTCCAACCGCTCACACTCAGCGTCCGAACCCCGGCTGAGGCCAGAACCCAGCACGGGGTTATGAGGGACGGCGCGACGCGTTACGCCCGAGGCACTCTTTCCCGTCGCGCCGCCCCCTTACCAATAGATAGCTTAATCTTATTTTGCAACACGACCATAACAGCCAATGGTTATTCTCACTCACGAACTTAGTACAAGGACATCACGACAATATCAAGACATTAACACTAATGATTCTGTCGCCAGTGGACCAGCGTGATATAAACGAAGCTCGCGAAGAAAAACAGGACAAACGCATTGCCGACATGACGCGGGAACTTCAGCAGCAAAGAGACAGCACCCAGAATGCTGTGGAACTGAACAATGCTGCTGATAACACCATCATCAAAGTGCTTAAAGGCATCGATGATTTAGTCCGGTTAGTGCTAATAGCTTGGGCCGAGTAACACTTTTGCCGAATAACGAGTACCGAGTTTTACTCGGCTCAATTTTTTTTCAACCGAGTACTCGGCCGAATAACTCGGTTCAATGAAAACGTCATACTTTACCTTGGTTAAATTTTCAATATTAATTATTTTTATTAATGTTCTCATAATTACTATCGCATTATTTTTTGTCACATTACTGTTCTCGTAATCTTGTCTCATTACTCCTAAATCATTAACATAATTTTGATTTTATTAATTCAGATTTTGAAAGATTTCCAAAATTAGTAGTAAATACTTTTTGATTAACAATTGTTTTAATTATATCTACCTAAATATATTGCTTTTCTTAATCAAGGTATACTCGTTACTCGTTATCAAATAACCGAGTTATTCGACAGAGTACGAGTATCAAAAAACACGCCAAGTACGCAGAGTACCGGGTATCAAACGAGTACTCGGCACATCTCTACTAATAACCATACTCTTTGAAGAGACCCGAGCCCAGTGTTTAAAGTATGAAGGATAGATCGCTTTCTAAAATATAGAACGGGTAGCTTAGCCCATTGGGGGGCGGCGCGACGGGAAAGAGTGCCTTGGGCGTAACGCGTCGCGCCGTCCCTCCAAACCCCGTGCTGGGTTCTGGCCTCAGCCGGGGTTCGGACGCTGAGTGTGAGTGGTTGGCGGTTTTAGTGCGGTTCAACTCCCACACACCGGATCCGGTGATTTCCTCCAACTAAAAAAAAAAAGCTTAGCCCTTTGGAAATTATTCGATAAGTTCCCAAAAAACTTCTCTGTAGACAAACCTCTATAACATCAAAATTCAAGAAGCTTAAATGTCTACTTTGATACATGGGTATATTTTATACAAAAAGAAAGCTTCAATCAGATCTTCTTCATTAGGTTATCAAGATGCGACTGCACGCCATTATTGTCGTTGCTAGGCAACCACAAGGAGGTTACCAAGTGGAATGTTCCCAAGTTTTTGCGCATTCTCGAGGCTGAAGTCAAGAGCCTAATTGAAGTTGCTTATGGAGCTGTCAAGGTATTAAACTTTTTATGAGGGAAATATTGATAACCTGTGTGTTTGCTATTTTTCTTTAATAATTTCATGCTTTAAGTTGAAAATTGTTATAAAAACAATACGTCGCCTTAGTGCTTGTTTGGCCAATCTGACATTTTTTACGAAAATTACTTTTTAATGCAGTATTATAAAGGATAAAATTTTCATCCGACTGGTAAAATATTTTTTTAAAATATTCAATTCTAAAACAATAAACATCTCATTTTAATTTTTTTCTCAACACGGCACTTAACTAAAATTCCGTGCTTGTTTGCTGTCTCCTGTAAAATTTGCTCGAGTGCAGATTGACCAAACAAGCACTGAGGCGACGAATATTTTTAAATGAATCAGCTTTTTGCCAACATAATTAGGCGTGATTCATTTACACCTGGCTCAGATGGGAAACTCCACATCATTTTTATGATTGGTTATAAATAGAACTCAGTTTTGGTCTGTGAATAATAAAGTAGATAAAACTTCAAAAAGCGCCATCTGTTGTGCAGTAGTTAAACTATAGCTAGGGTTTTAGCTGTGTAACTAAACTAGTTACTAAGGTGTGGGCCATATAAAGTTTGCATTTTCCAAAAGTTCGACTGTCATGTTGGCTGTGTGGCATGTTGCGCCATCCTGTTGAAACCAAATGTCGTCCATGTCATACTCTTCAACTTTTGGAAACGTCGGTAACGCTCGCCATTGACCGTAACGGCGGATCCTTGCTCATTTTCGATGATGATACCGCCGGACCAAAACCCACACCAACCGTAACTCTTTGTGGGTGCATTGGCTTCTCAATGGTGACATGTGGATTTTCCGATCCCCAGGTGCGAAAATTTTGCTTATTGACATAGCCTCTGAGGTGAAAATGGGCTTCATGGAATTTTTTTTTCACATTTCTTACAGTTTGGACTGAAGACTCACCACTTTGGAAGTAACTTTTATTTAAAATAAAATATTAAATTATTAATTAAATATTTCCCAATTTTGTTCAACCGTAAAGCGTCCTATTTCGTAAATGTCAAACCTTTAACTAAATTATGAACTCAATTTGAATGACATTTGAGCTGTCATTCTCTAAATAAACAGTAGTTCAAAATGCAAACGTTAGATTGCCCACCCTTTTACAAAGTCCACAGTAGGTACACAGTACAATAATATAAAATGTCACTTCACACTGCTTGACACTGGAATGTTTGCGCTGCCTTTGTGACACTGACGAAGTTGCGCGTGTCAGTAAGTTTTCAAAAATAAATTGAGTGATTCTTATTTTGTTTTTAATAAAGCCCCCCGCTCCGACTCCAAAAGCAAAGAAGGGCCCAGTGGCTGCTGCAACTAAACTAGTTGCCGATCCCTATGTGGAACTATTGAGGCCGAACAGGATTGAAAAACTTGTGCCTTATCAACCGTGCGCTTAGTAAGTCTTAATATTTTGTTTTCATTAAACTAAGTATTTAGGGTAAAACATCCAGTTGTTGTTGAGAGAGTGCGTAGTGTTTAAAAAAGATGTGCGCCGTCCATTTGCAAATTATTTGCTTTTATTTACGCAAAATCCCATACCCAATGGTAAATCGTCGTTTTGACATATTCATGTTATTTTTCTATCAGTGTCTAATCCGAAAATTTTAACCACCACGTTCATTTTCAATGAAAACTATTACTTTGAAACAATTCGTTATCGTTATTTTGAAACTCGTAAAGGGGAATAATTATTCACCAGTGTATTAATTTAAATCTAAAAGCTTACTTTATTATAATCGTACACAGTCCTTAATTAGTAGTTGCACCCTAGAAAAAACTTTTTCCAATTTCAAAATTCTACTAAAAATGTTGTCAGCTCTCATGTTAAATACTTCTACTTTTTTTTAATTAAATTATATTGTACTGATAATTGGTAGTTATTTATAACTATTAGAAGTAAAACGATTAGAATGTTAATAAAACAAGTACACACATTAACGCATTATGCTTTTATTCAGCTGTGTTGAAGACTACATAATGAACTTAGTATTTGAGACTCCAGCTGTACCTGCTGACAAAGAATATGTAGAAGGTATATTCCATCTCGAAGATGTAAACACAAAATTTGGTATTTATACTCTGACAATACCAACGTAAGTTGAATTTAATGTTTATTTACTAAATTACTTTAACAATTTTATGCTTTATTATCTAACATTTTATTATTTCACAGAAAACGTCATCCGTATCGAGGACCCAAGAAGGAATAATGTTATTTTTTAATGTTTTTTTATTTCATTTATTTTTAGTAATAATTTTGTCTGAAAGTTGAAGATGACAATAAATTTGTTTTGGTTTGTCACGCATTTTTTATTAAATACAATCCTTCCATAAATTACTTTATCGAAATATCACTAGTAAATACTATAAATCACCATGTATATAGGCAATTTTGAAGATTCTAAAGATTATTCATCAATGGTTCATTGTATTATTCAATGGGCGTTAAGTGAAGCTTGTAAAAAAATTAATAAGAGTAAATTAAAACGTATGAAGAAAAATTGAAGATATCTTCACAAATTTGCTTCACCAGCAATTCTTCACGAAATCGGTGAATCATTTCTGAATTTGTCGATATCACAGTAAATGAAAATTCGTCTCTCGCCATTGAAAGTTTCTACTTTAGTAGAAAAAAAAATACTGTAGTAACACTGAGAAAAATAATGTTACCAGACATTAAATTTTCCCGTATTATATGCAAGTAAGATTTTTTGGGAACCAAATTTGCATTTTACGACTACGGATTGGCTTGAATTAGGTGGATTAAAAGTAATTTACTTTTGTTTCTGAGACTGTTTTTGCAAAGTTTACAAAAACAAATAAAGTATTGTTCATAGAGGATTGATATTATTTTTACAATATAGTAAATACACACTACGTAACTGTTTTGTAAAATATTTTAAATATTGTACACTTGTACATGTTTATAACTGTACCGAAAGAGATATAAAATATTTTTTTCTCTGATTTAGGATTTTGCACCACAACGACATTTAATGAGGACTTTTTTCCATTAAATAGGGAGATATTACCATTAAGTTGGCAACTCAGACTGTGTTTCTTTCTGTCTTTGCGTGTGTGAGTTATGTCTCCGCCATTGAAAATCATTTTAGCCGAGAACTGAAATAGGTTGTACCTTTCATAATCGGCAAAAATCTAAACAATCTTCCTCCTTTTATCTATTCTATTCAGCCATATTTCGTGCACAAACAAAATATCCGATGGCAGACAGAGACACAGATGAGTTAAACATCGATAACGTAATAAAAAAATTACTAAAAGGTAAATGTTATTAATGGTTAAAAATTAAAAACGGTTAAATTTTTACTAAAAAGAAAGTGAAATTCGTTGTTTTTTTTCGCGTACGATTGTGTTTTTGGTGTGATTTTAGTGTTTTTATCGTGTTCAAAAGTGTTGTTTACATTTTGTTTTTCAGTACGAGGCGAGAAGCCTGGTATGAATGTACAGTTGACGGAGATAGAAATTAAAGGATTATGTTTAAAATCAAGAGAAATATTCTTATCACAACCTATATTACTTGAACTGGAAGCCCCGTTGAAAATATGCGGTGAGTTCACGTAAACTTTCTCAAAAAGAAAACATCTCGTATAACTCGCAATAATTAATTAGCGTTTATAATTAGCGCTATTTTAATTGGTTATTTGAAGACATTTAGTTTATTTATTGTCTAACGGTGTCACAATTGTCTTCTACCTTCACAGACTACCGACACAGACACTCTTGTGTAAAGGAAATCTGCAATGATTTTCTGCAGATAATTTAAATACAAAATTGAAACATACATGCATTAAAATAAAATTTAGTTTAGACTTAATATTCAATAAATTCCGTAGTTCAGTAAGTACAATAGCAGAAATTAAAACAAAACTGTCTTTTGCAAAATATTAAAACATATTAAAACAAAATGTATCATTATACAGTTTGCAATACAAACTTTACAACAAACTTAACTAGATCTGCACAATAAATAAATCTTAATTAGCGTTCAAAATTGGAACACAAACAATCACTTGTTTTCAATAGACAATGCTCTGTTGTTGATTTAACCCGGTGTTTTCTGTTACAAAATACTTTAAATTGTTATAAAAGTATACCTAGTATGCTGGATTATAGTCATTTATAGTGTATGTAAACAGTATAATACTTTGGACATAGACCCCAGAAATTGTAATAAAAAAAAGTACATTTATAGTGTAATTGAAATTGTTTTAAATTTACTCAATTTTGGTATTACAACACTTCCCTGGATTCTACAAAAGCTGGCAGAAAACACAATTATTTTCAATGTTATTGTGAAGAGAATAATGTTAGAATTTCAGTACATCTTTAAAAACATTTGACCTAGTGCATTTTCAAACAAAATTATCATAGTTGATGTTACAAATCTTATGAAAGTAGAATTCATAAATTGTAATATTCATTTTGTATTTACACTGATGTTCTTTTTTAAACTAGAACTTAGTTTTTGTAATGCATGTGTATGAAAAATGTGTTAAAAAAAATTGAAGGGATAATCCGTTACAATATATATGTAGTACCTTGATCTCAGTTCAAGGTCAATTTATTAATACAAAGAACATTTTAATTATATAAAACTCAAAACAATCTTTTATCAACAAAGTAAACAATTTTGATAATCTTCAAGACAGGTATTGTTTAAACAAATTAGTGTTTTGTACAAAGTACAACATGATATTCTAAGCCTAAAGTTACATTAAAATTGTGGCAATAATTTTATCCCCTTCTCTAAAAACTTCTCCATCTCTGTAGAACTTTTAAAGCATTCCTCAATCTTAGAGTGATTGTAGGATTACAATGTTATGGTTGTAGGTTGTTGTGATTATAAACTTTAAGAAAAAAAAAACAATCAAAAGATAACCTCCCTTCTTGAAATGAGGCTAGTAGTAGTCCTTATAGGTAGGCCATAACTGGTGCTTCTGCAATGTCCTCGGACAATAGAAAAGCCCATGAGCAACGATTACCACATACAATCAAATGGTCCTTTAGATTGCCATCATCATGTTTGGACATTTATGTGTCTTAACTAGCACTACTACAAAACAATATCCCGGGTTAACCCTCTCACGCTCAAGGGAAATATTTTTCCCTTCTACAAAAACCGTTATTATTATTGAATAATATATTTTTTAATGAATGTCAAATGTTACGTTTATGTACGTTGTGTTAAAATGTTTCACATGAAATTTATAGGAAATTTGTACACCCTACTATGTTTTTCTAGTGATATCTCTTACTTTACAGAATAACTTAAATATTGTGTAGTATAAGTCTCAGCTATCTTATGGTCCTGAAAGGGGTAAAAGCTTATATCATTAAAGAGTTTTCTTTTAAATCAGACACACATAGTTACAGCAGCATTTTTGTAAACAGAAACAAGATACGACTTATCATTCGGCTCGTTTTTCTTACTTTACTGCTACACACTTCGGGATCTCAAAAACTTTCTCTTAACAGGAGACATACATGGACAGTACTACGACCTTCTAAGGTTGTTTGAGTATGGTGGCTTCCCTCCGGAGTCCAACTATCTCTTCCTCGGAGACTATGTGGACCGCGGCAAGCAGTCTCTTGAGACGATATGCCTGCTCCTCGCTTACAAGATCAAATATCCGGAGAACTTCTTCCTTTTACGTGGTAACCACGAATGTGCCAGCATCAATAGGATTTATGGGTGAGTCTTGATATTTCAGAAATTATTGTATAGGTAATGACTTACTTTATGGCCTAAAAACTGTTTGCAGTGTACAGCAGTTTGTTTTGTTCAGAAGTCACAGTCAATTAACAGTGTAAAAAGAAAATTATAGTAAAACTAGCTTTTGCCCGCGACTTCGTTCGCGTAGACTTCAGGTTCATCCCGTCTAGATTATTATCAAAAATTGTAGCCTCTGTGTTATTCTGATGTATAAGCTATATTGTGGTAAAGTTTCATTCAAATCCATTCAGTAGTTTTTACGTGAAAGAGTAACATACATCCATACTTACAAATCTTTCGCCTTTATAATAGTATTATGACTAAACCTAAATTCTTTTCAAGGTATTTTATCCACTCGACTGTGGTTGTCAAATCCTCTATAGATGGTACTTACTATCAAACCATGGTCAATTTTGGCCAGAGCTTATAAATTTTAAACCATTCACTTTATTGTTTGTTTCGCACTTACCTATTATATTTTCTCTCTTACCTCGTTTAAGGAGAATGTTCTTACCTTAAAGTTTGCCCTATTTTGTACAAAACCCTTCATGTTTTCGTCATGGGAGTTGAACATCGCGGTGTTTAGTAACGCGCGGTCGCTCAACGCACGAAACAAATGAGGCCATCTTTATACTTACTCGACCGTACTCTAATTTACATTTAAAATTATGCTGATTAAACTGTTGTGTTTAGTTTAATTCCATACTGGACGCAATTTCTTCGCGCGTATAAATTTTGTTTTATTCAAATTAATGCCTAAAGTCCTGCACATAAGGATGAAAATAAAGGATGTAATGAATACTTGCATTCGCAAATAAAACACGAATGTTTTGAGAAAAGTTGCGTGGATCTAGAGGGATCTGACTGAGCCAAAATTAACAAATTAAGTCACAGGCCTAACCTAAGTTTTTCTTGTTATTCTTTAAGAGAAACAAGTATTTTATTACGCATCAAAATATAAGAACCGGTAGTTGCGTGATGATTTGTATTTGTGAATCATCGTTCATCGCCCCCTGACAAAACTAAATTATTTCGCGACCGTATTTGATCATTCACTGCATAAGACACGACATAAGACTGCTAAAGGTGAAATGGATTTACTGAAGTAGGTTTCAACGAAGGAGGTTTTGTAAGAGGTTGTGAAAATTAGCTTTTTGATAGTTAGTTGAATAGTCAACTGAACCTTAGTCTTAACACTTGTATGTACTTGTCTTGATCAGTCTTAACTTTTTTTTATCTTACAAAAAATAACAGAAGTAAACTTATTCAGACACTCGCGGTTTTCTATAATACTTTCAAGATCATGATCATGACGTTTGCAACAACGTTGAAATATCGAGACAACTCAATTAATTAAATATCGTGGTAAGAACCCGTTGAAAATGCATGAAAGTATAACAGAAGTATAATTTAAATATTTAAGGGACTCCTATATTTTCGGTATTTAATATATGAAGAAAAATGATAGAGCACCTGCTATCTTGCATTTGCAATTTATCATACTTATGGCATTCTACTAGTCAAGCTCTTTCATTAAATACCCATATTATTATATAGCGACCATACTGAATTTGGTCACACTTTATTATTTTAGCAACTCGCTTGAAACCCCCAAGTTTACCTTATCCACTCAACTGGGATCGGCAACCAAATTGGTTTGTTTACTTTTGCCAAGTCTGTGGCAGGAGCCAAAATTGAGCACAGTTCTAAAACTTGTTTTGTTTAAATTTTTTAATCGTCTCATATTTTACGGAGATAATATATTTTCGCTGAAAATGCAATACAGCGTCGTTAAGTAATAAAGATTTACAAAAATATAAGGTTTAATTAAAAATCGAAGTTAAAAATTATTGGAAAAAAATGTTTTTAAAAAGGGGCTCAAACATGGTATTGATTCCGAACGAAGTCTCCAGTTTCGCTATCTAGCGAATAGTGACGTTCCCAGTTGAGTGGTTATTGTCCATTCTTCATCTGCAGCTGATGAGATTACCGCCTCTCATGATCATTTTACTACCTATCCTATTCTTAGTCAGTCTTCAAGCCTCATTTCTATAAAGACAAGTCACAGACCGAAGAATATAAATAAACTAAACTACAGTAACTAGTTCGTGTAGTTTTAAAGTCCCTACGAAATCATTTGTTCCCTCAGAATATTAAATAGGAGCTTTATACGTAGGAAACTAGAAGCCAGCTTTGTGTGATGTTTACTAAAACTGAATTACTAATTTGTTAGAATGTTGACAAGTTATAATTCGTTTCCTTGCCACTGGTTTTGTAAAGGGTTGTTTCAAAGGGCTTTTAGGGCTCAGTCGGAATAATTATGATGAAAACAGTGTTTAAAGTTAACACGTATTAAATAGAGGTGAAACTTTCTTAAGTTTCAAATGTTGACGTGAATGTTATAATTATCGTAAAGGTAATTTTTTTTGATAAAAAATATCTCATAAGCTACTAGGTAAAGCGAGGTAAGGCTGTCTAAATTATCATCATCATCAGCCTGTATACGTCCACTGCTGGACATAGGCTCCCTCAAACCTCGCTACGATGTCCGGTCTTGCGCTATCTGCATTTGAAGCCTACGTTATACAATTACTTTAAGTTCTCAGTTTGGTAAAATATCCTTTTAATTGTTGGAACGAAGTTCCTTATTATTTGAATAAAGATCTCATTTTATTAACCTCAGAGTTCCTATTTATCTTATTACCTAAATCAGAGTTTATAAAGATATAAACGCTACATCATCTAAGAAATCGTATATTATCTTAGATTACCATTAATCATGATACCGAATTAATTATAAAGTAATGTAAATTTTTGTTTATCAACACATAAACAAGACTCGTATTCCACGTATACTAGTAGGTATTTACATCTGTGTGATTAAATTGACTTATAGCAACTGAGAATTGGTAATTTTATGACGAAATTATAGTACAAAAAAGTGAAATAGGCATATCTCGGAAGATATCTCGACGAGTTCACTGAAATAATTTTCCAAATCAGTAGTTTCAAAGCCTTCACAATACAAACAATCAAATATTTCCTCATAATATTATCCACTCAACTGGGATCGGCAACCAAATTGGTTTGTTTACTTTTGCCAAGTCTGTGGCAGGAGCCAAAATTGAGGACAGTTCTAAAACTTGTTTTATTTACATTTTTTAATCGTCTCATATTTTACGGAGAAACTATATTTTCGCTTAAAATGCAATAAAGCGTCATTTAATAATAAAGATTTACAAAAATATAAGGTTTAATTAAAAATCGAAATTAAAATTTATTACAAAAAACGTTTTTAAAAAGAGGCTCAAACACGGTAGTGATTCCGAACGAAATCCCCAGTTTCGCTATCTAGCGAATAGTGACGTTCCCAGTTGAGTGGTTATATAGACTAGCTGCTATTACTCGATGTCACACGGGACTTACTTCGATAGTAGGTATTCTGTAGTCAAGTTCATCGCGCCCGTATTCGAGACAGCTTTGAGCGCATGCGCAGATGTCATCAGATAAAACGTCTAGAAATTAATCTGGAAGACTGAAGACGTCATTAGGCTTAACTTCTCATCTTGACGAGATTAAATTTAGATTTATTTTTGAACTAAATCGCTGGGAATTTTTCATTAAAACTTTGAAGACTCGTTTTCTACAATGAAAGTATGTGAATGGATCGATTTCAGAGATATTTTATTGCCATGTAGGTAGACGAGCTAACAGGCCACCTGATCGTAAGTGGTACCTTCGGGTTAAAGGCCACTGCAGTGTATAGAACGTGGTGTTTTTAAGTTACCTAAAAATATAGGCGATGAATTATTGTTTTGAAAACTAAATTGTTTTCACATTGCAATCGTTGCGATAAATTTGTCACAATTTCTTGAAGTGTATTGCTGTCGTATATTTATCGCATTGTTATCTATTTGTAAACGATACGCAAAGTACACGACACATCCGCCGATAGATAGCCTTATCTCTAGAATTCATCATAACGTCGAATTATTTTAGCCTTCCGGAATGTGTACCTTTGTCTTAGTTTATTGTTAGAGTTAAGTCATCTTAACTGTGCCCTCTGCGGCGTAAGCGATGATGACACCGATTCGTACCGGATTCTTTTTTGAAATTCGAATAGTAAAAATACAGCAATGGCCTCCCTAATCTTCGAGACATTTGATCACTTAATTAGCTAGATAAAAAGTTACCATTTCACTTTTTTTTTATTTTGTTATTGTCCTACAAATTGTAATAGATTGTTTGCAAAATAAATATTACCGAAAATCTATTTAAATGATTCATTTATTGCCAACTATTTGACCAAGTGACTCATGATAAAAATATCAATAGTGATTTACAGGTACAATTTTATTAGTCTCTTGCCCGAAATCAGTACGTTGTCTATAATTCGTCTATCACGCAACACGTAACAACCTATTTGAAGCTTAGTCATTCCACAGAAAACTTGAAACAGAAGTGAAATTCAAGTTCATATCAGTCACAGAAGAACGTAAATGATGGGATCTGATAGTCATAATACAGGCCCTTTACCTACCCTTTTAAAGCTTATACTTGATGAGATAATGTGCTGGGAGAATATCACTTATTATAATGAATGTAGTCAACTGTCAGTAACCTTGAACTTTTATTGTATTGGAAAAGGCAAGGTGAAAAATCATCAATTCACAACATCTCTCGCCACAACGAGCGGTTCTCCGCTGTCTGCATCCATACATCCCGCAATCTTGATCAGGCCGTCGGTCCATCTTGTGAGTCTTGTGGGGTCTGCTTACGCTGTGCCTATCGGTCCGTGGTAGCCATTGCTCTCTGAGCGACTGAGTCGTCTTATAAGACCCATCGTAAGATAAACCAATATGAAATTCAATTTAATTTTGCATCCAATGTCGTATCTACAACGTATGACACTCGCTCCCGCACTTTTTTGAAACTACCTACAATTTCGTGTCTTAGTTCGTAAAAGGTATTTTTATAACTTCTGTTTTATTCTGTGGTCATGGTCTGACAATGAACCACATCGTTTGGACGTTGGCCAAACGCATGCACACTATTAGATACACAATATTGGAGCTATTTTTTGTACAAGTCTTGTTCGACATTGGCTGGAGATAAGGGGAATTTACTTGCACCATGATAATATAATAGAGGTCAGACATCATTGATAAATTTTGTAAGGTTATTTGCAGAATGATACAGGGATTTCTTATTTGCTTATCTGGCAATTAATTCTAGTAATTTGGAAACCATTCCATAGTAGGTACGTGAAAAAATATATTTTGAAGCAGACCGTGAATGACCGCAATTTGTTATTTCTGTATCTTTCGATCAGAAATAACTAAAGAAATTATGAGAGCGGAAAAAATCTAAATTCATTAATAACAAAATAAAATGCTGCATTATAATTTTAACGAATGTATACCTTACTAGCTGCTGCCCGCGACGTCGTCTGCGTGAACCCTATGACCCGTTTGGCAACTATTCGATTTTTTCTCGCCGTAAAAACCATCCCTGAACTTCAACGAACATTTAAAAAAAAATTGGCCAAATTGGTCCAGGCGTTGTTGAGTTATGCGCTTACCGACACATTTTGCGATTCATTTTTATATTATAGACTAGCTGACTCGCGCAACTTCGTCTGCGCCGAAAAAAAAAATTAGGGGTGGACTACCCCTAACATTTAGGGGATGAAAAATAGATGTTGGCCGATTCTCATAGGTACCGGATAAGCACAAAAAATTTCATCAAAATCGGTCGAGCCGTTTCGGAGGAGTTCAACTTCGAACACCGTGACACGACAATTTTATATATTAGATTGTTATACAATAAATTTAATTTTCCAATACACTTGTTCAGAACTGTATTTCACATATCTCTAGCTGATAAATCTAGGACCTATTATCATTTCGAAAGAGCATTATTCGCAATTTGATTACGATTTTTCAAACCATCATTTCACATGTCATAACTTTAGTTCATTTTTCATTCATATCTGTCCCAGGCCATTTCTGAATCCCCTCTAAACTTGCGAACTGAAACTTTGGACAGTTTCGATATAAATGATCAAAGTTCTATCGATTATAGGTATAAGTTGTACTCAGTAGTAAATCACGTGAATAGTACTTATTAGGGATGTAAAGTAAATTCGTTCGCGTAAACTCCCTTGCTATAGTAGATTTAGGATAGATAAAATATAGGTACCTATTTAAGAGTACTTGTAAATTACAATAACTGCAAGCAGATGCAGCTGACATGTCCGTCAAAAACCTTTGTCATTGGCTCCTTTCCTTGATATAACTTGTCCTCCTTCAACCAGGCTTGGAGAGAGTCCTTAAAGGTAGGTCGTTTGTAAGGCCCCGACAAGAAGTCCATGAGCGACAGTGACCACGTACGATTAGGTACGTTATAATATTTAAAAAAAATCCTAAGAAACGTGAGCGTTTACAAAGTCTAATATTTTGGTCTGAATCTTGAATTTATTGTTAGTCCTTGAACGTCTTCGTAGTTCTATGTAATTGTCTAAGAATAGATTTCAATGGAATTGCTTAAGAACTACGTGGGCGCGCTGAACTTTCTTAAAATAACATTAGCTTCTACTGTATTTACCATAAGAATGTTTGAATAAAATTGGAAAATATCTATTGTAGGTTAACCTAATTTTAAAACGATTTTATTTTACAAAACACTTTTTTTGTTCACAATACTTGATCTGGTGTATATAATACTATTATAACGGCGAAAGTTTGTAAGTATGGATGTATGGCTGTTTGTTACTCTTTCACGTAAAAACTACTGAATGGATTTGAATGAAACTTTACCACAATATAGCTTATACATCAGAATAACACATAGGCTACAATTTTTGATAATAATTTTAGCTAGACGGGACGAACCTGAAGTCCACGCGAACGAAGTCGCGACCAAAAGCTAGTATAGAATAGGTCTAAGAAACGATGTGTCAAATCTTACTACAATTTTTGTCTAGAATAGTAAAAAAAAAAATCCGTTTTAGATAGTCCATCTTTCGAGGCTATATTTTATTACCTAAAAAGGAGGGATTCCTACTAAAACTCCAATAAAGTAACCTAAAGTGTAATAAAATAAAAAGTGTAAATTAATAAAACATTGTGTGTTTGTCCTCAGATTCTACGACGAATGCAAGAGGAGGTATAACATTAAGCTATGGAAAACATTCACAGACTGCTTCAACTGCCTTCCCGTTGCGGCGATAGGTAAGTCTTAAATATAATCTACATTAGGTACCGGGCCTGGCCACATCGCATCTAGTCGCACTAAGTTTTATATGAAAACCTGTGAAGTACACCAACAGCAGACGGAGTGGAATACAAGAGTAAATTTACATTTTTTTTTATTCTTCTGCAATCAGTCTTTAAGACTATAATCATACTATAGTTGTAGGTTCGCGCTGTGTGAGTGTGTTCTCCAGTGAGAGCACTACTCATAGTAGCTAGGAAGCTTAGAATCTTTCTTGTAAATTTGTAATATGGTATCTCTTCAATTTACATGACGACAAAACTTATAGGAATGTCTATTATAGCTAAACACGACATTTTTGTTTTAAAGCAGAAATTGGAGCCTATTGCGGCCGCATTTGTCGCCTAATTCCGTGTAAATTTTTAAGTAATACAAAAATCGTATCATTCCGTTTTTCAATAAAAATAACTGTTCATTCAGTATGTAAATGCTTGAAATGAACACTAGACGCAAATTTCAGATCAAAATTTACGTTAAACAAGTGCTTACCACAGCTTAATACTTTCTATTACCTAAAAAAAACTAATCTATATTCAATAATCACGATAAATCTCCTCTATCTATCAATTTTCATATATTCTCAGTACAAAATAATAATGTTCTCGAGTTTGATGTTGACCTTTCCCTAACAAGGTACAAAATGATTGAATTTTCTCGTATTGAGGTCGGCTGTATTGTTTCCAACCTTTTCGAAGTTTATCGATATTAAATTAGGACCTACGTTCAGGATATCTGGGTCATGTCATGTTTATCCAGTGGAAAACTGTTTGATTAATGTCCGGGAGTTGTCGATGGATTTCCCAGGGGTTCGTTTTAATGAGACTACCCTTAATCCAGTTTGGGGTTAATTTAAATATTGTTTAGCTTTTCATGCGGTATTGGTTTTGCTGGTTTATATTCGTTAATTAAAGTTAAAAGCGCTTATATTAAAGGTCACCGAAATTTTATAAATATTCTTTAAATTAATAGAAAACAAAAAACTGAATTAAAGTACAAAAAAAGACAAGCTGGTTTTTTCGCCAGTTCTTCTCAGGACAGTGGCTATAGTTTTTTTCCGAATTTCCGAACGATGATAACTGCTTAGCAAAAGATAGGCCGTAAGCTTGCTTATCTGTCCTACAAAAAAAACCGGAATATAAAGCTTCACCCACATCGCATCGAGTCAAAAACATCCACATAGAACAAACCAAACTTTGTTATCTCGTAACAGTTAAATTTCTTTTGTGCATATCTATATAACTTGTATTTATATTATACTTATACTACTTAAAAAAAATATATGCTCATAAAAGAAAAAAAGACATGCCCGCTGAGTTTCTTGCCAGTTCTTCTCAGGACGGTGGCTACAATTATTATTTTTGCCATTTAACTTTTGCCGTCAACAAGAATGAGTACGTCATCAATGTTGAAATAAAGTATTTCATTTCATTAGTTCAATAATTGTATTTCACAAAATACGTTTTTGTTGATTAATATGACGGTTCATACAATTACTATTACGAGTTTTGTTGAACGATGTAAATTATTATTGTAATGCCCGAGTGATGTCATCTTGGGTTTACGGTTTACGCGAAACTCACGTAATAAAATGTACACTTACTAAAATGTATTAGTAACATCCAATTCTTTTAAATTAAATGCCCTATGTACCCATACTCTCTCTCTTCATTTCTTATGTCCCCAAGGTGGGGCAGAGGGCCTCCACAGTGCTTCTCCATTTTGACCTGTGTTGAGCCACGTTCTTTAGCTCCGCCCACGACAACCCGGTCGTTTTAAGATCGGCTGCGACAGAACGCCGCCACGTTTGCCTTGGGCGGCCACGCTTTCTGGAGCCCTGAGGTGTCCAGGCCAGGGCCTGCTTTGGTATGTGACTATCGTCTCTTGTAAGCGTGTGGCCATGTCCATTTACGATGTTTGATCTGGTGTTCGATCGGAGATTCCCTGCATCTATCCCACAGGTTCTGGTTTGAGATTTTTTTCGGGCCAGTAGATACCGAGAATCTGGCGGACCTGTACTCATACAGTTTGAGCTTAAGAATTTATAAAACTATAGTGTTCTGGCAGGCGCTGTTCTGTCCATAAATAAGGTTTTGACTAGGCTCGATTGGAAAATAATCAATAGCTTTCTGATAGGCGTTGTTATATCCAAAAATAAAGCTTTGATTAGATTCAATTGGGAAAGAATATCAAAATCGATGTTCCAGTGATGAAACTTGTAGTGCAGTTATCTGACTAAGTTGTTTATTCTATCACCATCTCTTATGAACTTTCATTACTAAAAAGTATATAAAACTATTTTACTCGTAAGGTAGTGAAATGGTCTGATTGTGTGAAGTCTATGCTGGTTTGTCGTGTAACAGATGATAATATAATATATTATGTAAAGATTGAAAGGTGTAGAGAGAGAAGACATATTACGCTGACACCATATAAATGGGCGGGAGAAGGATAGTTATCGAAAAGTTCACCTGACTTGATAGGTTTCTCTAAACTTCAAAATGGCCAGCCTATGCATACCTATTACATTCTGATGGACCTGTTTTTAGCTCAGAACATTCTGTTCTGTGATTGATCCAATTAAGCGCTCACTGTACCGTGATGTGGACATCGTCCCATACATTGTTTAATTTGTCGTTCGAGGCCGTATTTAAAAGCATTTCAAGGTTTCTCTTCGTTGAGTTGAACTTTGAGATTTATGCGAGTGGTTGACTGATCAAATTGAAATTCTAATTTGTATCTTGTGGTGACATCTTTTAGTATGAAAGTACGTTAAGTAGTACTTCTTTGAAATATGTAAGTTTGTCAGATCGCGATTCGGATACATTTTTTTTGCAAATGATCTCTACGAATATACTTCTTAATCCAAATCAACAAGTCATAAAAATGTATTTTATCTCTCGTCTTGAAATATATTACATAAATTATATTCTCTAAATAAAATATCTTTACCTCTGACGTCAAACTTGCTCGTTGCATTCATTGACGACGAATTGATTCTGATTGTTATTGATGATGATTGAGAGGTTCGCTTAAATGATGTGTTTGTTTGTTGAGCACTTGTGTGATTTATATCATTTATTCCATTACTTTAACTGGTACTAAGTATCAATATGACGTTGGTTATGAAGAAAGTGGTGATTTGAGCCTTTATGACAATTCGGTGATCTAAACTCTTTTCAAAAATAAATTTCTTCTCGCGGTTCGCATCACTAGCAGAATTACTAAATGGGTTGTTACCACGATTTTTATTAAATGTGCGATCCCGATATTTCAGCACTGTTGTAAGCACCGTGATCAGATTGTTTCAAAAGGATTTAATGTGTCTTTCCTAGTCGGTACGATTGATCGATGAATTGAAGTTGGGTAATATCCTGTCAAAATACAACCTGAAACCACTTTTGATTTATGTATAAAGCCTTGTCTTAGATCTTAAGCTTCTAAATTATACGGCATGATTTTCTTTCTTTCTTTCATATTGAAAAAGAATTCTTTCCTATTGAATACGAATCATTCTGGCTGTAATAATGACCAAGGAAACCAATTAATTTCAATGCAAAAGTGACCGCGAACTGAAGAATTTACGCTACAGTGCCTAAGTTTCATGGTAAAACGATGAGTAAACTTCTTGACCTCCAATCTTGATTCCCTACTTGCGCGTATCTCGTTACACTGATCTCGCGCGATATCATAATTACGCATAAAATATCAATCGTTCTTCACACCGCGTGCAAGGTCGAATTAGGGCTGTCAAGTTTCGTTAGATGTAAACATTTTGAGTCTTCCTTATTTCGCCGGCTTTTTGCATTAAATAATATTCTATGTTTAATGTTATTGGTACATTACATTCAAAACGAAGGTTTTTTACTTTTTTTTAACAATTGAATTTAAATTTCGCTATTGGAAATTTACAACTTTCGTGTGGTGTGTGACATGTCGATACGATGCATCATACTTCCTGCGCAATTTTATAATTAATTGTAATGTACCTTTTTTTCACACTAAAATAATGTAACATTTTGTTTCTCGTTACACAAACATCTATCTAAAACTGTAGTATATTTTCTATCAATTCTAGAAATGATAATGTAGAGACAGATCCACACGTAACAAACTGAAGATTGTCAACCCTTAGTCTTCGTTCATCATTTCTATTTTCAATACGTAGGTAGAACATGAAGTAGGTACATTTTATTTTGCATGTGCGTCTGTGCCACGTGCCTTTTGTTCAACATTATTCAACAATCTTTTCCTTCCGCGTGATCGAATCGATTTTATGTGTTCAGATATACAAAAACTTGATTTAGATGCTTATAAAGATCGGCAAGAATGGGTAATTTCGTATGATCTATGTATGTTATTTTAGGAAATTGTTTACCTAACGGTCTTAACGTTTAAAGTTTTGGATCAAATGTATATTTAAGAGGAACTCTTTTGAATAACATTTCTGAAAGTTGTGATATAAATAACACATTGAATCTAATTTTCTTACTAGCGTTACATGAATCGTATACTTTTCGTACGAAGACTTTCAATGGCATGTTATGGTACAACCTCTCTTTTCCAGTATCAGTATCTAACTTCTAAGGTGTTTAAGGACTTCCGAACCAAGGGTTTTTATTACTGAAACAGTTACAATTTCCAAAAAACACCAACTTCAGCCCCATATCACTTACACTATTACTAAACGGGTTCTTTCCACGATTATTTTCAATTGAGCGATCCCGATATTTCGGCACTGTTTCAAGCGCCATGATCACGGGAAGACTGAAGAACTGCGGGTAGGTCATTTAAGAACAGACAAATCTGTCTACCCTCTTTCTCGCTCGTTTGCCGGTTTGATCGCTCAATTGAAAATAATCGTGGAATGAACCCGTTTAGTAATAGTGTAAGTGATGTAGATAACCGCGAGTGTTTAAAGAAATTCAGCCCCATAGTTCACAATTTCCTTTCCTTTTTATGACCATGTATGCTGACTGCTAACGGACTACCTGATCGGGCTTAGTTACCATTACTCATGGACCTCTGCAATGTTAGGAGACACTGCCGCTAACTACGACCTTTGAGGACTTCAGTTATTTGTCATAAAATAAAATTGGATATGTCGCCTCATTAAATATCGAAGCATCCTTGAGCCGTTTGATGATGTAATAAAGTTGCCCTTGTCCCGAGAGAGAGTGGTGCACGCGACAAGTCAAGGTCAGACGGTTTTATCACCGTCCATCGAAAACGAAAGGGTTTTGATTGATTTAACTACGTAATTAGAAATTACCTAAAATGTTAGCTTTATGAAAAAAATAATACAAAAAAGACATGCCCGCTGAGTTTCTTGCCAGTTCTTCTCAGGACGGTGGCTATTTCTTTTTCCGAACTGGTGGTAGCCTTTTGACATCAACAAGCCTGAGAATTTAATTAACGTTGAGAATAAATAATTTCATTTCATGTGTAAGAGGTTTTCTTACGTCGCACAAACTAGAAACGAGTAATTTTTGTGTAAGCGTGATCGGCATAAAAGTGGACATAAGTCATGAGATACGCAGAACTAATATAATGGGTCAATTTGAAATCAATGATAACTGTCTTTAATTACTAAAGACGTTTCTGGTAACCAAGTCTGAAAAAATAACCGTTTGAACTTAGGCATCTCATCCGCAGTAGCGGGCTTAGTAGATGTCGATTTATATACATTCAATGAATGCCCAATAACCCTGCGTGCGTAAATCTGTCTGATGATGGACATGCACCATTCGCACAATAAATGATAAGACTGCAAATGATAATGTCAGCGAACATGGTGATGTCATGCTACCGGTGATTTGTCTCGACAGTTGACGATCGCGACGGTAGATAACTCTTCAATCAATAAGGCTTTTGTCTGATTAGGGCATAGATAACAGATGTGATGCTGAATTTGAAAATAGAATTCTTTAGTGTACTTGCTTTGTTTTTTGTCCTAATGAAATTGTCTTTAGGATGGTTCGAGATTCTAACTCGAGTATGGGATCTTCGATAGGCGCATACATGTCGGTCTCATTAATTTAAAAACGAATTCGAGATTATATCACTTGTTTTCATTTTAACTTTACCAACCTGCACAGGTTTCCTTTTATAAAGATTTTATAAAACAAACGTACTGTAACAACCCATTACTGCCGCCCACTGTTGGGTTCAGGTCTCCTACACGTCCACCACGCTTGCCCAGTGCGGATTGGGGACTTCACATATCTTCAAAGGATTTTTAGAATCCTTTTCCGACATGCAGGTTTCCTCACGATGTAAACGGTGAAGCAAACTTCACCGTTTTTAGTCAGTGGTGTTGTGAAAAATTGCACAAAAATCTTTTTCATATTAAGATTTAGAGGTACAAGCTGGCCGGATTTGATCCCACGACCTCCCGTTCGGAAGGAAGCGCTTCGACCACTCGACCACCACGACTTACCACGACAAACAAACGTAGTCCGCAATAAATATATCCTTCATGGCCAGCTTACAACTAATGCAAACTTTCTCAAATGTGCAGATTTTCTTGGAATGTATCTTTACTATCCAAGCAACTTATAATACCTTTCTATCTTTCTCTTTTCGTCTTTATTGAACTTTTAAACATAAGATTCCTATCACATGGCAGAAACTGTATCGAATATTAACAATAGCATACATGATTTTAATATTAATACATTTTGAACATTGACACGTGATGGTCCAGTTACGTATATCAAATGAATATTAAACAGTTTTCTACGCGTTTACATTACAATAGAATGTCGTGATCGCACGCGGATTATATTAAACTAAGTAATTTGACTACGAGAATACAGCGTTATGTAATATACAGGGTGTCCCAAATAAAATACAAAAACAGTCGTTTAAATCAAGCGACCGTAACACACAACGATGGCGCGATTCAGAATCCATACAAATAATACGGTAGAAGAGTCATTTTTGTCCGGGATAAACTCGAAAACTACTGCAAGGATTTACTTCAGATTTGGCACCAATATTATTAAGAAGTCAGGTCAACACAAAGGCTATCATACTATCATCTTTGGATTATAAAAAACGGAAAAAAGTAAATTTTATGAGACAAATTTAGAGCAACGCCATCTATGAAACTTCAAGGCGAATTAAATATTTCTTTTGTATTTTTGGTGTTGTATAGCCCCATATCGAAATCCTTAATCCGCATACAAATTGAACTAGACTACTGACTATGTCTTATTTGAATATAATCGTACAGTTTGCACACTGAAGTACCTAATACATGTATAATGTATCGAAGTGTCCTACATTCACAAACTGTAGTTACGAGTTCGCTGACCCGTAGTCGATAAACGAGACCGGGCGTTGCAGCTTTAGTTTACGTCGGTTGTCATGGCAACGGATGCACTGCATTGATAATTGGAAATAATGTACTGCAATGTCATTAGTTTGTTGTGTGGTGTAGCTTTTTATTTGGTGGGGTAATCATATAATAAACTCAGACACTCGCGGTTTTCTATAATACTTTCATGCCTTTTACACGGGTTCTTACCACGATGTTTAATTAATTGAGTTGTCTCGATATTTTAACGTTGTTGCAAACGTCATGATCACGAGAAGACTGGATACTGCGATCGATTACATTATACTCGATCGATCGATTGGATACTGGATTATCGAGTATGAGGAATCCAGTGTTAAACACAACAGTCACTAAGGTTTCATGCTTAGAGAGTCTTGTAGATACAGTGAGTGAGGTGTGTCGTGATATGAGTTCGAGTTCCAGTGGTACTACCCAAAAGCGAACGAGTGCGAGAGTAGACTGATTTGTTTGCTCTTAAATCGACACGCAGTATCCAGTCTTCTCGTGATCATGACGTTTGCAACAACGTTGAAATATCGAGACAACTCAATTAATTAAATATCGTGGTAAGAACCCGTTGAAAATGCATGAAAGTAAGCATATATAATTATATATATACTAGTTCCTGAGAGGTTTGGAGGATTCTTGTGAAAGCTTCTAAACCTCTTTGAAATAGGCAGTATAGTATAAAAGTATATACTTTTGTACGAATATAATATTCGAAATGTCAAGTATGTTATGCTCGTCTTGGTATACTTTTTGGGACTCGGGGGTTCATTTTATTTTCCTTGTAAAATATTATGGCTAAAATATATTTAAAATCTGATGCCTGATAAGCCCAGAAATATTTGTAGGTACATCACATCAACACAATAATAATAAATCAGAGTAAGAAATATACATATATTCCTTTTTTTGTGTGAATCACTATCTAGAAACGCATCAAAATCTGTTGCTTCGTTTGAAAGATTTTGGTAAACGTAGACAGTCACCCTCCTTGGAGGTATTTAAAAAATTAGTTTTTAATTATTACCTTACAGTTTGAACTACATTTTATTATAATATCTAGGAAGTAAGTTAATTGTATAATTATTAATTATTGTTTTCTTTATTATTTTTGTTTCGTTTAAGTTAAGTTATATGTATCTTTTTTTTTTTTTTTTAATTTTTAATTATACACCGCTTTGTATTTTTAAATAAGTTTATCTCCGTACATGGTTGCCTGGAAGAGATCGCTTTAAGCGATAAGGCCGCCAATTGTTACACTGTATTAATTGTACAAAATCATTATAATTGTATTTCTATGTGGTGTTACAATAAAGAATTTTCTATCTATCTAAACATACATATAGATTATAGACAGACAGCGGGAAACAAATTTGTTTTGTACTATGTAGTAAATGTATTCGGTTTCGTTTAAATAACAAGGAAACTAATAAATAAATGATCGAGAAACACGTGATCCTTTAAAAGGAAAATAAACTTATGTTTTATATTGACTACATTCGGTTTATTATCCTTTTGTTGTAAAACATTTATTGGGAAGTTGCTTTTTGAAGCTTTATACTCAATCTTTTCACCTTATGTACCTAATAAGATTTCCAACCACTAAATCATAATCAAAACTAATTGAAAATATTTCTTTCCTTTTCAATTTTATCTATCTTAATACATTGGAAACATACAAAAAAAAGTAGTGTTTCTCTATTTAAAATATTTTATTTCAAAGACAACTTTTTAAACACAAGCATTTAAGACCTTGAATATAATCAGTAGAGTTGCTAGCTAAGACAAGTAAAAGGAATCCAAATACAACGTGCCTATCTTGTTTAGAATACTACAAGAGTTCCTTTGGACACCTTTCGAATCCATCATCAGATCAGATATCAAGATCTAAACATACTATTTAGGGACAGACAGTGGAAAGATCTTTTGTACTATATATATATTTTTTTTTTTTTTTTTTTTTATTTAGTATACGTAATTTTATAACGCACACTATTATAATTACAATCTAGTCTAAATCAGACTAATAAGCAATTTTGTTTTAACCTAAATTACTATATGAATGAATGTTTTAATCTTAAAATTTATAATTCCTTGACATACGTTTTATCTTTTGTGTGTTTTATGTTAATAAAATCACTGACTCGAGACTATCTATTTAACCATGACCGTGGAGAGTGAAACGTTATCACGAGGAAGGAATCAGCTATCAGTCATGTGATGTGGCACATTGTTTGAAAGCATTTAGTATCGCTTGATGATGAAATTTCATTCAAATAGTAAAGAGCACCTAAATCAAGTTGAATTTATAGAATAAGTTATATGTAGCTCTGGTCCATACCAGCGTAGGAGTCGCCTTGTGGATTATACACGAGCTCTCGACTGAAGAGACCTGAGCCCAGCAGCCCAGCTAACAAAATCCCAGTAGCCGTTCAAACATTGCCTATAAATAGGTTTAAGAGAGTTATCAAAGAACGGCTATGCAGTAAAGCATATTATAAACTGAATGATTATATAAATGACTGCACAAAATGGGAATGAGGTGCTCGTCCCGGGCCATTTCAATTGATACATTTGTTAAAAACAAAAATTATTGTAAAACAATATTAAAAAAAAAAGAAAAAAAACATATTAAATTAAAAAAAGACATGCCCGCTGAGTTTCTTGCGCCGGTTCTTCTCAGGACGGAGGCGTAATTTAGCGAACTGGTGGTAGAACTTTTGATTTTATTTTTGACATTCAAAATGTATGTGTCCACATCTAATTTGAAATAAATGATTTGACTTTGACTTTGACTTGAAAGCAGTGGGCAGCAATGAGTTGTACAGTCCGGTCCAACCGAAGCCAAACAACAACCAACAGAAGCAACCAATGTTCGACCGGACGTGTTTTTGCACGCACTTTAAAATTATAATACCATTTGTTTATCGAGTAGGGTTGCATTTTTAGCCTAAAACAGTATTGTAAGAACGACATTTCTACACCGTGTAAAAGATCCATGAAAATGGAGATAAGTAATATGAAATTTATTTCAATCAAGAATGTACACATCCTTTCAACCGCGATCTCAGGAAGTTATGAAAAGCCTATGCTATAGTGTATTTCATGTTTTCACGTTGTAAATTGTAATTACGTCATCGCTATTGTTTCGATTGTTTCCGGGTTCATTTAACCGCTTTGCATGAAAATGAAAGTGCACTTTGATCCTGGAATCGTGAGTCATCGAAGATACTGATGTTATTGTATGATAATTACACTACATACGATGATTGGAGAATATACCGTTATGACGGGTTTGCAATCTCTCAACAAGATTGATTTAAGACGAGATTTTTTACGTTAAATTCATCATCGTAGTAGGTACGATCTTTCTTACCTTTCAGTTGTTTGTCCAGTGTCTTCCTTGCTATATTGGTACACGGCTATGTCCCTACAAAGCCCAGCAATTGAATTGTTATTGGAGAGTTATTGTATGGTTTACCACTCGTCTGTGGCTGTCAAATGTGACCTATAGATGGCGCAACTAGACGAACTCCAATTTTGGTTTGTTCAGTTCCCAAATGAATGTTTAAGTTATTTTTGATCTTTCGGATCCAACCATCTAACTAGCGATTTGACTTACTCAACACCTATGTTAATATCTCGTTTTAAATATCAACGAAAACACATTAAACTAAAATATCGTTTGTTATGTAAACTATAGAAAAGGATTTTAACAAATAACAACATTTTGAAAGTTTTTATTTGTTCTTTTAGCTGCTTATTAGAATTTCAAATTTTACCTTAGGATTAGACATTGTGAATTTCACCAGCAGTCGTATTTCGAAGATATAAATGAAATATTTCGTTGTTTATGGTTTATCTTGGGAAATAATTATTCGTGTATTAGTGTACCTACGTTATTTAACCATATTCCATGATTCATTTGCATTTTGTGTGGCTTTACTCAACAATTTATCGACACGATAATGACATCTGGTCTACTCTTTCCTTAAACTGGCCATATAAATTCATAAAAATGTTAGACGAGTACTGTACTGTGTATACACAATCACTCTAGTTACTAAATTTATCTACGTGAAAGGATCGAACGTAGCGAAAAACATGTTTATATAATTTTACAATAAAACGAGTTAGAATTTCTTGAACAAACCAACGTAACGAAGAGACTACGTACGAAATGTAAGATAAATATTTGAAGAAGCCAGTACGTTTGAGAAACGTAATTTCATGAGGATTCTTATCCCAGCATCTGTTTACGGAACATATTTCATTGTCATCACATTTTGTTGACATGGCTCTGTTAAGCTAAAGACTGGTGAGATTAGGACCACCTTGAACAAAATCCTTAGAAGTAGTACACTTCACTTGCCAAGATTTACATGTAGTGGGATGGATTCAAGAGTAAAGTATCACCTATTGAGCCATCGCTACATCTTTCTGATGGATGCATAATGATAATTTACTTCATAATGATACAATTTCCTTTTAAACATAGAAGACAACTAATCAGTAACTGATCCTGGGCTGACCAAAAAAGATGGCAGAAAAACACGTCCAAACAATAAATCCACACAAAAACATTATAAATTACTTCAGATACGAAGGTTTCATAATACAAAGAGCGAACGCCGTAAAAAGGAAAAGTCCTTGAAATTGTAATCGCTTTGAAAAATGGTCGAGAGTTTGGAAAATCGTTGTGTTCCCCGAGAAACAAACGTTTCCGATTTTCGGGTCACGGACGGATTTTAACCTTGGAATAGTCGAAGTGTACGAAAACATTTGAGTGCTCTGTTGGCAGTGCGTCTTATGGCGTCACAACGTTGCTGGTGACCAAAACTGAAATGATTTCACGCACAGGATAGGCATTTTAGAACAAACAATGTTGAAACTATAATTGGTAGAATTTTTTGCTAGTCACGTAGACCTGAAATTTCTGGAACTAGAGAACGCTGTTCAAGATCCCAAAACTTATTTATATGAACGTTATCTCCTGAATCAGTAATTAAATAGTTTTAACATTGAGCTACAGTACAAATAAACTCTCATACCAAACACCCATAAGCCCTACAAGGTCACAATATGTTTACAAATATAGAAATACCTTATATCTGAGAAGGAAGTAAACAGAAATTAGTACTAGGCAACGTTATCAGCCTCGAGAAGTCGAGACCATGTTTATTGTTTGATCCGTTCTTCCTGGAGCTTCGGAATCGTGCCGGGAAAATTAATTTGATGTTTGTCTCCAAATAATAGTTTATTTACTACGTGATGTGATTGCGTTGTGGTGATTATTCCGATGGTTATACGCAGCTCTATTGGGTGTGTGTTTGTGGTTAGGCACGGTATAACCGCACAGTGGATTTTGGAACTTATCAGTGTCTGTTATATTATGACGTAGTTCACATATTACTAGCTTTTGCCCGCGACTTCGTTCGCGTTGACTTCAGGTTCGTCCCGTATTATCAAAAATTGTAGCCTATGTGTTATTCTGATGTATAAGCTATATTGTGGTAAAGTTTCATTCAAATCCATTCAGTAGTTTTTACGTGAAAGAGTAACAAACATCCATACATCCATCCATACTTACAAACTTTCGCCTTTATAATATATATTATTATATTTTAAAGCCGAAACTTTTTATTTGTGTTTGCTATCTAGGACTACTAGGACTTTAGGTAACTAAAGAGTCGGTCAGTCTTTTTCACCAACTAAAACAACTAAACGTAGTCTTCAACATTGTATTAATTTTACTTATCTCGTCTCATACTTAAGATTAGAATCAAATTAAGGAGCTAATTACATAAAAAAGAGAATTAGTAAAACCAATTATCCTAAAACGCCTGAAAATACCTGTTTGTCTAACTAATTACCGAGTACTAATTCGTAATTGCTGTTTACAAAATGGGCCGGGTCTAATGTTCCCTCGTTTGGATACCGAACGCCTGTTTTATTAACTGTATAGTGATTAGCTGATGTTAATCCCATGATTGATTTAGCCTACACGTGTTTTAGCTGTTCTATTTTGAGAATTCAGTGTTTTTCCGACCTTTCGGAGTCTGCAAAAATGTGATCAGAATTAGCGAGCGTAAGTTTTGATTGATTCGTAAAGTTATTTCCGAAGTAAATAGGGGCTTCGTTATATCGAAGATTACGTCGGTAGAACGACGAATTTGTATGACATCTATTTTTGTTATTGTTCAGAATTAGAAATCAGAGGACTAGAGATCCACTGCTGAACATACATATAGCCTTCTTTAATTTTGCCTCAACAACCTGTACTATGCTATCTGCATTCTATAGCTTACCAGTCTTGTAGATTGCTAGCATCGCTTCTTAACTTCGACAACGTTTTAGGTCCACAAATAATTGTTGTTAAGATGCCATATTGTTGAATCAAGGGGCGACTAGATGACCAGAATGAACGTTTTCAGAAATCATAACTTTATCCAATGTCTGATTGGACTTTTTTACTACGTCATAATGAATTTCTTTAAACACTCGCGGTTATCTACATCACTTACACTATTACTAAACGGGTTCTTACCACGATTATTTTTAATTGAGAGGTCCTGATATTTCAGCACTGTTTCAAGCGCCATGATCACGAAACGAATGATAAAGAGGGTAGACAGATTTGTCTGCTCTTAAATGACCTACCCGCAGTTCTTCAGTCTTCCCGGACCTCTCAATTAAAAATAATCGTGGTAAGAACCCGTTTAGTAATAGTGTAAGTACGTCATAATGACTTTTAAAAACTAAAATCTATAGGAATAACAAAGAAAGACAGTCGTAATACTGGGTGCGTACCGTCACACTTACGTAAGGTGTTTTCTCATCCGGTTCAAGGTTAGGAGTGTTCGCCATCACTGTCAGGGTTTGTTGACTCGCCTCTGTTTATCGTTACTGATAATGCATTTATCGCGTGATCGATTGCTAATTTTCTCTTTTCACTGCGCATGCTCCGTGGCTGCTATGTGAGGTCGATGCTGGTGTCTTGTCTTTGAATAAGGCTGATGCAATGTCGGGTGAAGTACACAGCAGTAAAATGTTTGTATGAAGGTTGTGACTTCTTTGCCTTTTTATTAAACTTGCACTGCATGTATGTATGTAATTTAGGGTGGAATTGAGAGAACTGAAAGTTTATAGACACATAAATTGTGTGATAATACTAACATGGGACTGATCGGATGATGGAGTCGGAAGGAAGCCATAGGAACTCCCGTACAAGACAAACTCATCGTGTTTGGGCTCTTATGATTTTTTTCTTTAACTGTAGGTCTTTCTTGGTTTACATTTAGTTTTTTCTGAGATTTCTAGTATGACAGTTTCACATCTTCAGATATACCTACAACTTCATAATCTAACCACATTTCAAATAAACCTCCTCTATCTGTTTATCTCTCCCTTTTAATACTACATTATTCATATTTTCAACGTTATTAATCTAAGGAATAATAGGAGTTAAATATGTTTTCGCTAAAAGCTTTTCGTAAGTTAGTGAGTAATTTCAGAGGTCGTAGTGACAACGAGGACGACCGGAGAGCGTACTTCCAATTAAGGGAGGGCTTTCTCTCGAATTGTTTAAGGCTTGCGAATAGGGTTGCCAAGTCTGCGAATCTTGGTACCATAAATTATAGCCATTTTGATGCCAAATTTGGGTCAAAATATCTTTAACGTGGGACCACGTTAAATAAGTTTTTTTTTGTCTTAATCTTGGTAGATATTATTTGCCTTGTAGATAGGTGAGATAACGAACCACCTGATCGTAGAAGTGGCTACTGTGCTGGTCCTCTGCGATGTCAGGAGACAGCGGGACCGCTTCCTACCTTTAAAAATTGTCTGTATTTAAGCCTCTTTGAATAGGGAAGAAAATAGCGTATTTTTATTATTACTCAAATAATCTAAAGAGTTAAAACCCGGAGTCTGTTTATTTTGGTCACAAGCTCAATCAAAATGCTACTATGGCTTTTTTTCAGTTGGATGAAATCACCGGATTCGGGGATATGTGAGAGTTGAACCCACTAAAACCTCCAACCGCTTACACTCAGCATCCGAACCCCGGCTGAGGCCAGAACCCAGCACGGGGTTTGGAGGGACGGCGCGACCCGTTATGCGCTCGGCACTCTTTCCCGTCGCGCCGCCCCCAGGCTACTATGGCTGGTATTTTTTGAAAGCCTGGCAACCCTACTTGCGAATAATATCATGTCGGTTGTTTGCGAATTTACGAACGTTCTTAAAGATACTCGTATTTGTTTGTCCTACTTTACTCCAATTCATTACGAATAGCTTGATTCCAAGTTTTGAGTAATGTTAGATAATATGATTTTGTTTACATTTATTACTATGCAATTTTGTCTGTGTGACAGTGAGAAAGGTCACTCAATATTTTTAATGTTGTTTAATAAAGAGTATTCAAGATATTATTTAATTATGATCCATTTAGGTTTACAATTATCTCTATTTTATTATCATATTATATCATGCCTGACTGGTATAAAAGTAACTTTAATTTATCTTATACACGAACTATAGGTTAGTTTATGTCATATGACAATCGATCTAGCCGCTTCAGAGGGGGCGGCGCGACGGGAAAGAGTGCCGATGGCGTAACGCGTCGCGTCGTCCCTCATAACCCCGTTCTGGGTTCTGGCCTCAGCCGGGGTTCGGACGCTGAGTGTGAGCGGTTGGAGGTTTTGATGATCCGGTGATTTCGTCCAACTAAAAAAAAACCCGCTTCAGAAATTATAAAATATACAGACGAAAATTTTGCATACTTCAACCAAAATTAACCGTATACAAATAAATTACGTCACAAAATTTCGTAACTGCGTATCGAGAGATTAAGATGAACATCCTTAAAAGAGCGTCTTAGCGCTCATCTCATGAAACTTTGTAACGACATCGTTCCCAAGCTCATGACTTCGTTATCCGAGAAAACTGCTTTATTAAACACGGAACTGTTTCAGTATATTTTTCAATAATATGGTAATTAACTAGGAAAGTTAGAAGGCTTAAATGGAGATGGGCAGGGCATATGATTAGGGGCCAAGATAAATGGAGTAGAAGAATGACTGGATGGTATCCCAGGAAAGGGAAAAGAAAAAGAGGCAGACCGCAGAAAAGATGGGATGACGATATAAGGGAAGTGGCGAGCGTCACATGGAATAGAGTAGCATATGTAAGATCAGAATGGAAAAGATTGGAGGAGGCCTTTGCCGACTGGCAAACAGATCTGAAAGAAACAAGCGTTCTAGGATTTGTAACTACAAATCCTAGAATAAGTTTAGGATAAGTTTTATGTTTTTATAATTGTTTTAACTTCTTTTTTCATTTTGTGGATCTGAATAAAGGCTATATTATTATTATTATAATATGGTAATTGTTAGTTATCTTAAAAGGCTGACTTATTGGATCGGTAGTTGAGCTTCCAATGAGTTAACGACACATCAAATGATAAGCCGTACACATGAACTGTAAGTAAATAATAATCTGAAACTTGTTTCTTTTTCTATTATTACTTTTAAACGATCATTTCGTCTTAATTTCTTCCTAATTGCGTTTTCAGCTGCAAAAAATCCATCTACTGCTAGAGACATAGGTCCTCTCCACCTTTCACTCTCACCACTGCAACTCCTTTGCTGACAAAACGCTAAATACAATGAACACGCCTTAGTTGTAATATATGTTGCGGATGCTATCACGGATGACAGCTCGGAAGATTTCCTCGCAGTTCCGTGTCATTGTCTTCTGATTACGAGGAAAACGTCGATTGTCACATGCCGTATCAAATCGGAAACACTGTCACAGAATATACATGAGAGAATATAAATCATGTTCGCTTGCATCGTTATTCAAGTAAGGCTTAAAACTATGAGCAACGGTAGCACGTACCATCAGGGTATACCACTGTGTGTCTGTTTTTTTTTTAATACGCAATGTATTGTAATATGGATTTTTGTAATAGATAGCGGTTCAAGAGCAATATCTATGAGTACAATACATGTGTAATGTAGTAGAGAAACACTGATAATTTTAACGGTTTTTGATGACCTACCTTATGGTAAGTTGTCATCTTCTTCTTCATGTATTCAAGGTGGGGCAGTGCTTCTCCACTTTGACCTGATTTGAGCCACGTTCTTTAATTCCGCCCATGACAACCTGATTGTTTTAAGTAGAAGTAACCATAAGCCTCTGAAATTGGAGTCCCGTATGTGCAATGTTATTTCTGTAAGTTATTCTGTGACGATGATATAATTGATACGAATCACAAACATCTGAGCTGAAAGGTCCTCTGTCCTGAGTTCGACCTTCGTCAATCGTGACTTGTCTATTGAGCTGACGAGTTTGTTTGAACGAGCTATTTCAGGAACTATTATCATTGTGTTGATGCGTAGATCAATAGGAACTTCTAGTTGTGATGAGGAATCATAATAGCATTTCATATCAGCATTCTGATGATGTGTATTTGTTTAAAGAAATAAATAAATATTTAAGATGGTTATTTAAATTTTCGATTTGTAGCATAATATTGGAGCGTGCTCATTTCCATGAAGCATGCACACAAGTTGCTCATTACTTTTTTACTAAAAACAATTCACAAATCACTTTGTGGCTATTGTAGTACTTCTACTAGCGAGTTTTGCTTTACAAGCTTCGACCGTCATCTAGAGAAGCTTTCGCTCCCCGGCTGGGTAAAGGGCTTGATTCAGAAGGCGGTCGTTCTTGACACGGCACGTATTGTGAGGAGGTTCCTCTCTCTTGAGTCCTGACCACTGATGGCTTGGGTCGTAGACCGCGTCTCCAGTGGCCCTCTGTTTTTTTAAATTGTATTTTTAAATTAATTTTTTTGTGATTGTGTTTTTTTTTTAAATATAATGTTTTGCTTTTAGTGTTAAAATTTGCAAAACACTGATAGGGATATGCAATGGTTATTTGATCATACAGATCGAACGCCATTATTATTTAGTCATTCTCTTCTGCAACGCAGACGATATTGCTCATGTACTGGTTAATGTCAAGATGTGAGTAATACATTGCAAGTTATAATAATCCAGAGTTCACGTCGAACACACGTAGCGATTCACGAATCGGTAGTTGGCGCAACGCCAGCTGCAACTCGCAGGTGTCTTACCGGTTCGCGATCTCACGTACACACGAAAAATAATAATAGACCTAGTTGCTTCCAATGTCATGATATAGCCACATAAGACACAAGATGAGAACGCAAAAATTATACCTGTACTGTACTGTAACAACCCATTACTGCCCACTGCTGAGCTCAGGTCTCCTCCGAAGAGGGGTTAGGCATAGTCCACCACGTGTCCAATGCGGATTGGGGACTTCACATAGGATTTTTAGAACCCTTTTCCGATATGCAGGTTTCTTCACGATGTTTTCCTTCATTGTTTTTAGCCAGTGGTGTTGTGAAAAATTGCACATAAATCTTTTTCATATTAAGATTTAGAGGTACAAGCCGGCCGGTTTTGAACTCGCGACCTCCCGTACGGAAGGCCAGCGCTTCAACCACTCGGCCACCACGACTATTTAAATTGGAAATGATACCTAATACTACCTAAATCAAGCATTGGTAGCCTTTCAATGATTCATGGTGTGATGAGATCGCTTCGTTCGCGTTCAGTGTTATCGTATCTAAAACTAGATGACCCTAGCAACTTCGTCTGCGTCACAAAGGGGTTCAAACAGTACTCGCAATGTTGTTATTTGCGCGGATCGCGTTGGGTATATTTTTTTGCGTTTTATACTCGTCATAACTTCTCAACGAAAAGTCCGATTGGAATAAAACAAAAAGTAATTTACTTCTACATTAATAATCTTGATAATATAATACTTAATTTGGATAAGGGTTAATATAACGATACTCATGTAACGTTAAATTAATTTTTCGGACAATTTTTTTATTTTTATAAACATAAAAGCGGTTATTGTGACTAAACTATGATAGTTAGATATATGCTCTCGCGGACTTTTTTTTAGATCTGCCTAATACCTAAAAACCCGTACTACATCATTTTGTTCTATTGTCAATAGTTTTTGCAGCGTACGCATAAATAGATTTTCGATATTTCACATCGTCTTACAAATTCGATATTTTCATACGGATCTCTAATTTTTTTTAAAATAAAATATAGCCTATGTTACTCGGGGATAATGTAGCTTTCCGAAGGTGAAAGAATTTTTGAAATCGGTCCAGTAGTTTCGGAGCCTATTCATTACAAACAAACAAATCTTTCCTCTTTATAATATTAGTATAGATATACGTAATTTCTATATTAATTGATTTTTGTCAATTGCTTTTGTAAATTATGCAATAAAGTGTATGCAACGTGTTAAAACGTTACAATATTCTTTTTAAATTAAGGCTTTTTTCATCATACTCTCAAAATGTTATTTATTAAGAACATTTTTTTCTATAATTTACTCGTTTTCGTGGTCAATGATGACGTCAATACTCTTCAGTCTCGTCTAGGCATTGAACGCAAATAAAACGGTACGTTGTTCATCCATTCAGTAAATCTTGTGACAAATCGTACGTGTGATTTTGTACAGTTAATTCTTACTATTTACTAACCAGTCCGCTCATATTCGTTCTACGTCACATGGGACGAAAATCGAAAGAAGTAAGATCGAGTTAAATTATATTTTACTTTATTATTTTTAGAATATAATGTCCTAAGTCACACTTTATCACCAGCATCAACCTAACAACGATTAAAAGTCCTGTCAAAATCGATTCAGCCATTTCAGAACCTATGAACCGGAACAAAACAGATACATATTTTAAAAAATATTTTCGTGTATGTGGGTACCATATAAATAATTTTTTTTTATTATTGCGAGATTGATAAACGAGCCTACGGCCCACCTGATGGTAAGCGGTCACCGTCGCTCATGAACCTCTGCTAATGCCAGGGCAATGAGGGGCTGTTATCTATAGCCTACCGATACAGGACTTTTCTTAAACCTCGTTTAAAGAGGGACATGTCATAGCGCTCCGGGAACACCGCGGATGGGAGTCCATTCGGGGTGTTCGGTTTCGGTACATGGTACGGGGCAAAAATGATCTTCTGAAGCGAACTGTGGAAGATCGCAGCGGTTCCAAGTAAAGGTGGTGAACCTTGCCCCTGCGGCGTGTGGTACGATGGTAAAAGGGATATCATATGGTAAAAAACTGTTATATCAAATGATCAGAAAGACACTCCAATTTTGTTTATACGTAGTAAAGACACAAAGTCTACATTCAGTAATATTGTTTGTTAATGTTACGTAAAACAATTGTTTTATATCACAATAGCCATGTCTCAATACTGTGAAGTCTTAATTTTACAGTTACGAACAAATTAAATTCAAGTTTTTGTAGTAATCTTGTTTTACTACAGCTAGTTATATTTTTCTTGTTTAACCCGTTGTCTCATTTTGGGCTGAGCTTTGCATTTCTTGTAAATTCGTCGATTCATTTTTTATTTTGTTTTTTTTTCATCAGATTAGTGATGTGAAGTATTTAACCAAGCTGTAGGTAAACTAGAGCAAAAGCACTGTTCTAAAAGAATATAAGGTACTGAGAGGCCATAACGATGTCTACAGCAAGCCTAGACGTTGATAATAACAAAAATTACAGTTACAGAGTTTTCGTACGTTGAACCTAACATATTTACATTGTTTTTTGTATACAACCGGTCGTACTAGTCGGCTTATGACGGATTACATGATTACGATATCTTCTCGTTGTTTTTTAGAAGATTCTTTCTAATGTTTTTGTTCGGCGTCAGTGCGTTGGTAAAGAATGCCGTAGGGCGTAACGCGTCGTCCGTAAATATTGCCTTTTAACATCGTCTTATCTTGGAAAATTTTCTGTTTTAAATACGGTAATATCTAATACATATAAATCTCGTGTCGCGATGTTTGTCCGCGATAGACTCCTAAACTACTGAACCGATTTTGAATTTAATTGGCACACCATGAGCAGTCTGGTTCAACTTGAGAGACAGGGTAGCTTAGATCAAGGTCTGATGATGGAGCTGGAAGGTGGCCACAGGAACTCCGTCAATAAGCAAGATAACCTCATCGTGTTTGGGCTCTAATGAAGCATTCTGATGAGTACTTTTAGAAAATTCCCGGGAATAATTCCTATACGACGCAGACGAAGTTGCGCAGGGCAGCTAGTTTATTAAACTTATCAAGATGGAAAACAAGGTACTTTTTAGTTCATCCCAAAAACGAATTAGTAAGAAAATTTAATACAAACTGAAAGTCGCGTAACAAAATGTAGTTTATTAAGGTTCCACGATGTCATGCAAAATATATTTTTAGTTTTTCGTCTTAATATTAAAAACAAGTTTTACTCAGCCGGCTGTTTGTGGAAAGCACGATGAACCCTTTTCAAAAATGTATGTAACGCCCACGCATCGTACCCGAAATTTTGTAAACACATCATAAAGGATCCCTCTGAGACTCTCGACTCGGTCCGTTCTTAAAATAGCCGTTTTTATTACATTTGTAAAGAGAAAAATGTACATTATAAATGACAAATGCGTTGAGTTTCCGTAAATGGTGAAAAGTAGCGTCATTTTTGTATAAAAAATTGTGTTTGTTGAAGTCAGTTTGAATGCTGTTGTAGCTGTAGTGGAAAGAGTGGCGTATAGGTATATGAGAAGTGGATCTTACTATTATAATAAATGGAGAAGTTGGTGACTACTGATGTGTGGATGTATAGATGACTCTTAAGCATATTTTACCACAAACTTTTAAAACTGATACACTCCTTTTGAATCTGGTAGATGTCGCGAAATTGAGTAGAACGTCTGCTTAAATAATATTTTCAACAAACCTTAACCTACAACAGTTTACAGTAACTGCTTTAAATCAAACTATTCGAAATATTTTACGAATGTCTAAAAAATCAACAATCTCTATGAAGGTCATTACGGCTTACCTTCACGGAAATGCCCGAATTAATGAGGATAAGTGAAACAAGGTTAAATATAACAATTGTTTGAAAAACATTCCCTGACAAGTATTTGCAGTACATACAAAAAATTGACGAACGATTTTTAAACAGGAGTTTATTTCAAACACAATACATTGAGTGGGGTGAATGTCCTATACAAGTTACATCAAAAATTACAATTTCGAACCACTTGGGCCTACCACTACCATAATATCAGATATTGAAAAAAAAATACCGTTCTCAATACAAATGTTTCCAAGTTGTATTTAGATAAAGTTGGGCCGTTCAGAGAATGCGTTCCTGACACTTAATTTTGTAATGGCGTTGCAGTTACGATAAAAATATTTACGCTGGTTGTTTACGGTTTTAACAATTGATGAGCATTAAAACAACATTATTATATTTTTAAGAGTGTCAAGCGAAAAGATTCAGTAACCCGGAGCCGACCCATATATTGTCTATGGAACTACTAGACTGCGCAGCTCATTTATTATGGTACCTAAACTTCAGCTTGAAGAAGTTTACAGCAACATTTCACACTTTTGGTATCAATAGGTAACAACACTTGATCGTCTTCCAAGCACGTGTTTATTAAAGTTAATAATGAAACAAGTTTTGTTCAGTCATGTTAACTAGGTCGCGACACACAACTACATATGTGTTGAATGAGGCCGTTGTAGAGATAGGGTAGTCGTCAAGTTGTTTGAAGTGAGACTCCGGAGCTATGTCATTGTTCTAGTTGCATTCCAGTCGTTTGTTTTAGAATTTGAGATGAAATTGCTGTCTGAATGTGAAAGACTTTCTTCCTTACTTTTAGTGTACGTGAGCTTTTAAAAGGCAGGAACGTTTAGCGTTGGCTCTATACAGATTGACGGACTAAGCACTTGGTTAGAAAATAATCTTAACTATGACTATCTTTATACTTTATATTATCTGGATTGGTTCATTTATTCTTCTTTAGACGAGTTTAGTATGGGAGGCGATTGTCGTTCCCTCTGGCAATGCAATATCGTGAATAGCGGTAACCACTTACTCATCTTCTGCATTTTTTTATCCCATTTAAACATTAGTCTTTACCTCTCTCCAGTTACAAGCGTTGTTCACGTCGCAAATTTTTCAAATTTCATTTTACATACAAATCATTTTTCATTTTCAAATTCCATACAAATTGTTTTCTTAGGCCTACCTCTCGCCTCTTACAATTCTCTCTCATAACATACTACAATAAATTGTAATGAAATTTTTCGATCTGTAACGAAAAACAGTTCACCGCATAATTTCACAATCCCAGACCGCATCTCGTAAAATCTAGCAGAATTTCGAAAACCTAGTAACCGCAACTAGTGTGTAACTTGCATCTTAAAATGATTAAGTAACTAGTGTTATGTAAGTGCAGATGATGTGATGATAAAAGGCATCAGCTCGGTATTCTTACGACGAAACACGTTTACGTAACTTGCGCTTTCAGTTTTTGTTTGGGGAATGACGTCACTATTGTGTATAAGTTGAATTTTCTTGTTTAGATTTGCGGTTGATTCTTTTTTTACTTACTGACGAAAACTGAGGGGATGTTGTGTATGATGCCTCTGTGTGTTTGCCGGATGAACCGATTTGGTTTTTCGTTTGTGATTTTCTGGAAATAGGTATACTTCTTACTTGATTAATCAACAGTCGAAAAGATTTCGTTACTATATTATACCGTTATTATCAGTAGTAAAAATAGAATCCTTCAGATGTAATTTATTATTTTTCTCGTTTACCCTTTTTTTTTTTTTTTTGTTGGAGGAAATCACCGGATCCCCGCCCGCCCCGCGGGCGGGGTATGTGGGAGTTGAACCTCACTAAAACCTCCAACCGCTCCCACTCAGCGTCCGAACTCCGGCTGAGGCCAGAACCCAGCACGGGGTTATGAGGGACGGGGCGACGCGTTACGCCATCGGCATTCTTTCCCGTCACTCCGTCCCCGGACGCCGAACCGGTAGCCGCCGGCGGATACGGCCACCGGCTCTCTCGGTCGGCGGGCTTTCCGAAGCCCACCAAGATGGGACCGCGTGTCACCCTCCCACGGAATACCCCGCTGGGTCAGAACCAGCGTGGGTCGGGGAGTACGCGGTCTACCATCCCCCGGTTGCTCTGACGTAAGGGCGTGTTGAGCGAGACACGGCACCTTCTTGGGTCCCCGCTCGCACTCGCATGCGTTGGGGACCCGAAACTCTTAGGGGGCCAGAATCCGGGCCAGACCCCGGTCCCGACCCCCTTCTCGTTTACCCTTAGAATAATAATAAGATGTAACCAAAACCTGAATATTTAAACTACGTATTCACAAACTCCAAAGCTAAATGACCTTCTGTACTGTACCAACCCATTACTGCCCACTGTTGGGCTCAGGTCTCCTCAGAAGAGGGATTAGGCATAGTCCACCACGAATGACCTTCATACGAACCTAAAGTCATAATGTACATTCGCTTCACGTACGATGTTCTGCACGAGCTTAGTGAAAGCTTTTGAAACTTTATCACAGAATACTTAGTATAGAGAAGTTTAATAAATCGTGCTTTTCGGTTTTAGAGATACTAAAGATTATTATACACGTACCGTCATTATACCGTCTCTAATGGGTATAAAGAGATCGTCGCCTCAGTGCTTGTTTGGCCAATCTGACATTTTTTACGAAAATGACTTTTTATGCAGTATTATAAAGAATAAAATTTCCATCCAACTGGTAAGATATTTTTTTTAAATATTCAATTCTAAAACAATAAAAATCTCATTTCAATTTTTTTTTCTCACCACGGCACTTAACGAAAATTCCGTGCTTGTTTGCTGTCTCCTGTAAAATTTGCTCGAGTGCAGATTGGCCAAACAATGTGACGAGATGTAAAGAATATTTGGACGTTTTTCGATATTCGAAACTGTGTGGAGAGAATCTGACGGAGCCAAATAAAAAAAATGTTCTATACTTTCAAATGAGCTTATAGGTACTGTTGACAACCTTCCATTCTTAAGATAATTTGCGATGAAATTTAAATTATTTGGGGGGGAGCACTTATACAGGGTGGATCTGTAACTTTGGACAATCTGACGTGGGGTGAATGACCTGTTGAAATACAACTTAGAACCACTTTTATTTTAGAAATGGGATAGAAAAAAAAATCATCAAAGTATAGGAACTCTTACGTTTTCCATACAATGTCAGAAAAAAAGTTTAACCGATCAAATAATAAAAATGGTGCTAAATTGTATTTTAATAGTTCATTCACCCCACGTCAGATTGTCCAAAGTTACAGATCCACCCTGTATACTCCTCCGTCCCACTAGATTTAGTATAAGTAAAATATAGCAATTTAGCTGACTTGCCAACCTTTTTTCTTTGAAAAACAGTCAAAACCTTCAACTTTTTCAGTTCAGACGTGTAACAATCACGTAAATCTGTCATGCATTAAAAAAATCTTGATAATTCTTATTCGATCTTATGTTTGCTTTCGTCACGATTTGTATGTTCTTCTGTTAGTTTTCTATAACTTTATCGCTGCCGGCGTAAACCACGGTGGCTTTGGCTTCCCTTCTGCCCACGTCATCGCAAAGGATGTTTGGGTAGCCGACGGGCTATATTTAACCCTCGCCTTGGCTCCAATTACTGACCCGACTTTTCATTTTGCAATAAACAGAGCAACGGCCATCTTGAAATGAGGTTGAATTGCGTAAAAACTACCAATACGAATGGATCTTTGATTAGAGAAATTTAGATAGAGAAAAAATCATTTGTAAAAGTAAAGTAAATAAGATAGAGCATAACAATGACATCAATTAAATACTATCAAAATCAAGAATTATTAGACTATTGCGACCGGCGCGTGCCTAAAGAATAAAACATGGATTCTCTATCGCTTATTATTGAAATTGTTTTAACTCTTTAAACATAAAACATCTTATAAACACTGGTGTAGGTAATGTGTCTTAGAGTTACTATTTTGCACTGTTTTGTTCGCTACAGTGTATCTATTAGATCGATGAGTTAATCTCATTTCATAGCCTTGCATGACGTCGCAGACCTTGTGTTTACACCCACTCAGGGTGGTTTTACAAAGGGTTGGAACTGAGAGACGCCTCTGTATTGTGATTTTAGTTTAAAGACAGTTTGATGAAGTACCAAACTGTACTAACTGAACCATACATTGCCTGTACCACAAAATCATGAATGAATTATCAGTTTTACTTTAGAAATATGTAGCCTATGATACTGACAACGTTGATTCGTATTAATAAAATAATTTTCCAAATCGGAAGATCCAAAGATTACCCCTGACAACGTAACAAACATCGCGACATTATCTCTTTTTAATAGAAGTATAAAGAAACAACTACAACACGAGTAAAACCTTACTTATAGTCTAAAAATAAAAATATTTCATCCCAAACTTTTCGAATGCAAGATCTGCAATAAACTTGTCAAGAAAAATTACCCATGCAAACATCACGTGAAGACAGGTTTTATCGTAACTTTAAAAATAAACGATTATCGCTATCTAGATTATTTTACGTGTTTTAAAAATAATCTTGGAAGAATGTTTTGGAAATTTTATTTTTAAAAGATAGCATTCATTATTTATTGTACACAAAAACAGGAGAATTATAAACATATTAAGGCGAGTAAAATGGCGGTCCAACAGTGTCTCCTGACATCGCAGAGGTCCATGAGCGATGCCAATCACCTCCATAAGATAGCCCGTTGGGTCTGCTTACAAGGCATTAAAAATCTCTTTTACAGAATGATTTTCTAACATAATGTGTAATCCCAAACCAGTGGCGTGCATACATATTTAAGTCAGGGTATGCAAAAATATAAATCTGAATAATTTTCCATATATTTATGTCCTATAATCAATTTAATTTAACTTTTACGCTAAATGTATGCCAATTATAGTAATGAAAAGTGTATTTTGATTAAATATACAACGTTTAATCGTTTTTTGTTACAATTTTTTAAGCAAATTTGAAATGATAGGGTATGCAGTGCGTATTTGCTTGTATGAACTACACGCCGCTGTCCCAAACGCAAGTGAATTGTATTTTGAATATTTTTAAGTGGCGTTACACTGAAATGTCAAATCACGTACTATCTTGTCGTATATAAATTGGTATACGACCTGACGACCTTCAGTATTTACCATCATTAACAATTTACCCTGTATAAAAATTATCGATATACCATAATTTCTACGTTGTCATTATCACGTGTGTAAACCCACGTGTACGTTTCTGTCTGTCAACTACATACTCTACATGACTCGCGTGTGCTAACGTCAGCAATGAATTATGCATGCGTCGGCCACACACACTGGTGTATATTTTACGCGAATAACAATATATTAGGAACTGTAAAAAATATTGAGGAATTTATTTTTGTATCAATCTCTATTGAATAGGATGTTTTCAGTTTTTTTGTAATACTTTTGAGGAAGAAACTATTTTCTTGTGTTATAAAATCACCAAATCGTTAGATGCTCTTAGTTTGGGGCTTGTGATAGTCGTACCGTAGTTAACAGCGAAACCCTGCTCGGATCATAACCCAACACAAGGTTTATTGGAAAATGCGTCGCTAGGATTCCCGTACAACTTTAAACTACCACTAACCAAAATAATAACTAAAGCATTTGATAAATATTTCCTTGAAGAGTACATGGATGCATTATGAAAATGCATCCATAATATAATATAATGCAATACACAATTGTAAACATGTAATTTTGTAGATGATCCAAATAAATAAATAAATAAATGAACAAGTACACGATGCAATGATTCCCGTAACTAACCCTGAGAGACACTATACCTACTGATTCAAGCAATGTCCTATCGCAATTAAATTATCTCTTTCTACGTAATAAACAATTTTTATCATATTTCTCGAAAGCTCTCGATTCACCTCGATGAATGAGAAGTGTTTTTCAGTAACATTGATAAGTGTACTTCAATTAACTTCGAGAGGAGACCGCCGTCTGGCTTGATAACGTAACGTTCTTGAGAGTATTACTGGGTGTTTATACTCTACGTAAAATCTTGTGAATGGATTATAATTGAACTTTACAGTTGTGTGTACACATCAGAATAGACAACGGGAAACAACTGCTGGGATCAATTACTGTATATTTATTTTACTAATATTAGAAATAATAATGTCGTGATGTAGGGGGAAGGAAACCTTATGATCGACTAAAGATTTCCTAAATTCATTTACTTATAAGGAGCTTTGTTGTTTGAAAATGTCATAGACTATAAAATTGCAATTATTTATTACACAAAACAGAATATTAATCCATTTTTTTGTCATGCACCTGCAATATCTAGTAGATAATAATCTAACAGTCATGTAACTACAACATGTAATTATCGAATTCATCTTGACTAAAAACCTGTGATGACTCATAACGTTTTAATGTTTACTAACACCTATGGACTCACTGTGTACTGTACCAACCCATTACTGCCCACTGTTGGGCTCAGGTCTCCTCCAAAGAGGGATTAGGCATAGTCCACCACGCTTGCCTAGTGCGGATTGGGGACTTCACATATCTTCAAAGGATTTTTAGAATCCTTTTCCGGCATGCAGGTTTCCTCACGATGTTTTCCTTCACCGTTTTGTGGTCCACTCACTGTGTGGTCTGAATTAAATAAATAAATAAAAAAAAATAAAAAAATAAGACTTTATCAGAGTCATGAACGTTCGCTTCAGAACGTTTCAGCGGCTCAAAATAATGTCTCAATGTTGTTGAGAAACTCCAATGTTGGTGTTTATTTACGTCGCGTCACGTTTGTATAGCGAGTAACGTGGGCGCGAGGGTATAACACACCCACGTTTATAGAACAGCGCTCTTGGGTAGAACATCGTTTTAATCAAATAAATGGAGATGCTTCTATGTAATAAAATAGTCGAGTTATTTCGCTGTAAAGATGCGCTTTTGTTTGTTTAGTTAAAGGAAAGAGAATGCTTTTGAAATTGAGTTTTAAGCTCCAGGATTTTATGTAGAAGTAGTGTAACAAGTAAAACGAGTTCAAATGTGATGGGTCTGTTTTGGTTAGTACAGGAGTTCCTATGACTACATTCACATTTTACAGTTCAATCGGAACCGGCGAAATTTGTCAATTTTAACTTGTATCCAGTTTAACTAGTATCCGCCCTAACTTGAAACGAGGCTTGAGGAGGGTCCTTAAAGTTAGGTCGTAGGTAGCGACCCCTCAGTGTCCCCTGACATTGCAGAGGTTCATGAGCGACGGTAACCACTTCCTATCAGGTGGGCCGTTGGCTCGTCTGCCTACACGGCAATAAAAAAAAAACTTTCATAGTTACATCAGTACAGTTTAAATATGTCTGTGTAATTTTGTATTGTACGCTGGTTAAGTACTGTATTATGTGTGAAATTTATCGTTAATTGTGTACTGTTTGTTTCCTAAATAAATAAAGAAATAATAAATTGTTTATTCCACATTTTTTATGTTGTGTTGTTTTAAAAAGAAAAGTACGTAACAAATCCCATAATAGGTATTCATTGTAATTTACATTTATGTGTGTAAAGCGTTGATGTACCTAAAATAAATACATCCAATTAAATAAGATCTTTCAGAATCTAACGTTTGTATCAATTGTTACAGTCGACGAGAAGATCTTCTGTTGTCACGGCGGTCTGTCACCGGACCTGCAAGCCATGGAGCAGATCAGACGGATCATGAGGCCTACGGACGTCCCCGACCAGGGCTTGCTCTGCGATCTGCTCTGGTCCGACCCTGACAAGGACACGGCTGGATGGGGCGAGAACGATCGTGGTGTCAGCTTTACATTCGGAACTGAGGTAGGTTACACGATGTAGGATCCAAGGTTATGAGTGAAACGGAATAATGAGTGAGAGAGAAAGGGGTGTTATTAAAATAGTAGAAAAAATGAAAGTGTGAATTAAATATTAATTTATTTTTCTAAATTCAAAAATACAGGGCCTGAACATCGCTTCGAACTATTTTTTTTTAAATATGACTCAAAGCGTGTTAATTCAACAGGCCATCTGGTCGTAAGTGTATTCCGTCGCTTTGCAATGTCAGGGTTAGGTATGCCTGAGCGTGTATAAATTTTAAAAAGAAAAAAATTAAAAAGGTGCGATCTAGGTACTAGGGTGCCCAACCCAATTCAGATCAAAGTCCAGTTAATGACAACTACTAATATATCTTCAGCTTTATAATAATATCACTTTCGATTGTATTTACATTTATTATAATGATTAAAAATTTATTTAAAAAAAAATTACCTAAAACTCTTCGAAATTTGAATTTCTACATACAAAATGTATGCAAGTTGCTAATAACTGGGTCACTTTTCTAAGAAACATGAATTTCTCGTTAACAATGATATTTTTTAACAAAATATTTATGGAATCAGATACTTGATTAAACAGTAATTCATACTCGTAATTAATAAACAAAAACTAAGTTGAAAATGGAAATCGCACTATATGACGAGCATCTAGGTTGGTCACCCTGTGTCGTTTTACTATGGTTAGTTGAGTTTGTCGTTGTGGTTATCAGGTGGTCGGCAAGTTCTTATCGAAGCACGAGTTCGACCTGATCTGCCGCGCGCACCAGGTCGTGGAGGACGGCTACGAGTTCTTCGCGAAGAGGCAGCTCGTCACGCTCTTCTCCGCGCCCAACTACTGCGGCGAGTTCGATAACGCAGGTACGACTATATCATACTGTACTGTAACCCATTACTGGGCTTAGAAACATACCACGCTTGCCCAGAATAGAACTAATACAGGGTGTTTCGTTCATTCATTTAATATTAGATATAGTGTAGCGAACGAAATGGTGTCTCTAAATAAACTACCTGCACTAAAATTAAAGTGTATTAAAAAATGTCTTAAGTGGGAACAGAGAATACAAGTTTTGTATTATAGAAGTGTGTTCTTGTTAAATTTTGATCGCAAAATTTGGATTTTTGTTAAGTCGTGTATCTAATATATTTGATTAAAGCAGTAATTGTCTCAAAGCTTCGTATATAACACGTGTATTGTCTAAATCGTTTCAGGCGCGCTAATGTCAGTCGACGAGACTTTGATGTGTTCGTTCCAAATACTGAAGCCGGCCGACAAACGCAAGCTCTACTCCGGACTCAACATGGGCCGGCCCAACACGCCGCCGCGCGCCCAGCCCAAGAACAAGAAGAAGTGAGTCGCGCGCACACACACACACACACACACACACACACACACACACACACACACACACACACACACACATGTAGTATACATAGACATAGACACACACATACGCGACACCCAAGTACAAGAAGAGAAACACAAATACTCATACACTGAGAGAGAAAGATAGATAGACATGTTTGTAGTCATGCACACAGACACATAAACACGCACACACAGAGAAGAGTGGATTTGTGACTCTATCCCAGCTGTAGAGGGGTGAATGACCTGTCGAAATACAACTTGGGTGGTCTCCTCTTTTTTTTGGAATCGGTTTTTTTTTTTAGTTTGAGGAAATCACCGGATCCCGTATGCGGGAGTTGAACCGCACTAAAACCTCCAATCGCTCACACTCAGCGCGGGGGACCCCAGCATGAGGGACGACGCGACGCGTTACGCCATCGGCACTCTTTCCCGTCGCGCCGCCCCCATTGAAATCGGTTAACCTTTTTTTAATATACATATATTACATGGAAACCCGCAATAACAGTCGCATGTACGAAAATAAAAGTAGTTCCAAGTTGTATTTCGACAGGTCATTCACCTTAATTCAGATGAAAAAAAATTACAGATCCACCCTGTATATCATTGAATCAAAGTAAATTATAGACACTCTTGTTACTACTTAATCTTCTACTATACTACTCACAAAGTATCTGCGATGTAGTTTGAAAAATGTACTTCAGTGTCGAGATATTTCTACGATAAATCTAAAGGAATCCGGTATGAATCGGCTTCTATAAACGCTTCGCCTCTTCAACAGTTACAATAATAGATAGTTTACACTTAATCAATAAAGTTATTTAATCAAATATTCCCTGTTGTAATCTTCAACGTAATAATTAGACACTTTTATTTGACCAAAGTACTATTATTACAAACTTATTCAGACACTCGCGGTTTTCTATAATACTTTCATGCATTTTCAACGGGTTCTTACCACGATATTTAATTAATTGAGTTGTCTCGATATTACAACGTTGTTGCAAACGTCATGATCACGAGAAGACTGGATACTGCGGGTCGATTTAAGAGCAAACAAATCTGTCTACCCTCGCACTCGTTCGCTTTTGGGTAGTACCACTGGAACTCGAACTCACATCACGATACTCCACACTAATCAATTAATTAAATATCGTGGCAAGAACCCGTTAAAAATGCATGAAACTATTATTACACTTTTAGGGACAAACAAAAATACACCAAATTTTAAAATGATAGTGTGGATTTGAAATAGACTGCATTTAAATTGCACAAAATAGTGAAAGTTGTCTATAAATTAACTTAACATTAATTTCACTATAGTTTGAATACCAATGCTATTAGTAATAGTGGAATTGGAATGAAAATAGTGTTATTTTAGCCTAGAACTTTAGGTTACCTTTTAAAACTAAGGTCTTAATCACTTTAGGTCAAAAATTTTAGTACATGAGGTAGTGAAATTGATTTTCAAAAAGAAAATTGAAGCCTAAAAAGTTAGTTGATGAAGGAATCATGAATCTAGATATACATACAAACAAGTAGCAACATAATATGAAAGTCTGTTTCTATGTATTTTCTACGCAACGGATTTTGATGCGGATTTAGAGTAAACGCCCAAAAGTACGTTCGTGTATAGGCCTCCGTAGACTTTCATTAAAAGAACTGGAAAAAATGTAGTTATTGTCTCCTTTTATTTAAAATATTACAATTTTGTTTCAAATAAAATAGCATAAAGCATAGACAATTAAAATCTTATTACATAAAATATTTAAAAATCTTAAAATGCTTTTAATAAATAAAATGTTTTTAAATTGCTGTTTAAATACAATTATAATGGTCATTTTTATAATAATTTATTTCGATCGCAGATTTATGTGACCAACGAAAAAAACAAGGTAGATGAATGTTTGATTATCAAGACATTTTCATAATTTCTACCCCATTTATTATATAAAGTAAAATTATGATCCTGCCTGAAAGATATGAAAATCATTTTGACATTGCCTTGTAACCGTCTTTTTTTTTTATTGTTGAATTTTAAATATTACCCAGTCGTTTTCTTCATTTGTTGTCATAATCATTTCTATAAGTATACCTATTTCAGTTTTAAAATAAAATGTTAGCTTGTGTGTTAAAAATGATTGAATTTACCCACTCATTTAAGTAGAAAAACCTCGAAAAATACATTGTTTTGAAAGTTTGTACAAATAAAATACGTATTAGAAAACTAAAAGTAGTAAATTTAGATAGTTACTTATATTTTTGATGTTTCACATCCTGTTAATGTTTCCATACCCGGACAGAACCCTGTCAAAGACAATTTTGAGAGAACTCGAACTAGCATGAATTTTGTACTCCCTGTTACTTTTACAATGTGAGATTATTGAATTAACTTGAAATTAGATGATTTTTTGTATGTTTCAAAGATTCAACACTGTCCGTAGAAAATTATAGATCAATGATTGCTCAGATATAGATTCCAACGTTGGGTCCAGCTGAAAATCGTTCTTTCTGCAACTTGAGCCTTTTGTTGAAATAATATATTGAGGTCATACATTCAGAGACACATCACTTACACTATTACTAAATGGATAATTACCATGATTTTTATTAAATGAGCGAACCCGATATTTCAACATCTATGTGGAATCCAGTGTTAGATGAAAAAAAAATCAATCTATCTTACGCGAGTGATCATGGCGCTTGCAACAGTAAAGAAATATCTAGAGAAATATCTAAATAAGGGGTGGGCCATATAAAGTTTGCATTTTTCAAAAGTTCGACTGTCACACACACATTTGGACTGAAGACTCACCACTTTGGAAGTAACTTTCCAATATTTCCCAATTTTGTTCAAGCGTATAGCGTCCCATTTCGTAAATGTCAAACCTTTAACTAAATTATGAACACAAATTGAATGACATTTGAGCTGTCATCCTCTAAATAAACAGTAGTTCAAAATGCAAACGTTAGATTGCCCACCCTATTAAAGATATTTAGATAAAGATTATTATAGTTAAGAAAATTCCCCATTTCAATTTATAATATAACCTCCGAATACCCTCCTGTTTTTCACTCACATGTATGTTTTGTATTAATGGCCATGTTCTCGTGTCCCGCAGCTAACCCTCCCACTGGTCGCAGTCAGCCACGCATGGATAGACCTCTACAAAACGTTTTATATTATCACTATTATATACCCTGAACATTATAACATGGTACATAATGCAGGTCGCATACGGTCTACAATATAACTAAATACAGGGTGTAAACATTGCACTCCCAAACACGAAGACTGATGGTAGTACTAGTGATACCTGTGATGATAAGCCAGGAAACCGATCCATGCAGATTTTTTTTTGCAAAAAACTTCTCCCAGGTGTCACTAGTACTAACACAGCCTTCATTTTCGGGAGTGGTCTTTATACACCCTGTATATTTAGAGTTCTTTCAAAACTATTGCAAACAGATGAGGTTTATTCCATACTCTGTTGTCCCTACAAAAATATTTTTAAAATCATTAATCATTATCTTGCAGTATGTACCATGTTTTAATTTTCATATCATATACTTCACTGTATTGATGTTTTAGTGTATTACCTTACAATGCATGTAAAATATACGGTTACATATATGTTTTAAAATCGCCACTTGTCTATAATAAATAATGAAAAAGTTTGATTGTAACTACATTTTAAATTGAAAAAAATGACGCAAATGAAACACCAAAATAATCACGAATTCTGATCTCGTTTTTCTGTTTATCGCTAAGTTTTTAAGTTTCAAAAATACAATTTTTGTATACACTATTTTCGTCAGAACTGTGTATCTCGTTATGTTTGATCGACGATTTTAAAATTAAGTTTGAACAGAACATGAACTTAAGATATCTAAATATCGAAGAACATTATCAGATTTAAAAACGTAATAAAACATTGATCCGATTTTGTTGATGGATCGTGGCGATAATTGAATGTATTATAAATTGGTTTTTGGTTAAACTATGAAGAATTTCAATATTAGTATTGACTTGAGATTATGTTTGTATTTTGTAATGTTATTTTAAATGCATTCAAATTAAAAATATCTTATGTAACCGTTTGTTTATCGTATTGATTCTGTTAATGGCATGAAGATAATTTGAAAATAGTTGATCTTATGAAAATAATTGTTTTATTTGATATTGTTAGACTGTTTGTTTGTTATGTCTAAAAACTTCACGTGTGATACTGTTTATAATTAAGAACATGTTATATTTCACACCAAAAAATGTGAGGTTCAATTAAAACATCAATGTATTGAAGTATTTACCAAAATGTGTTTCAATTGATATTACAAGTAGCAATAATAAATACCGTCCGTTATGACAAGACTTTATAAGTTGGCTGTACGAGACAAATACCTTTGCGATGTGTCTAAATGAAAAAAAAAAACGAGTGTTGCCAGTAATGTCAAATGAAACACGTTTTGGTCGAATTATGTCATAATTAATAATTATTCCATTATTTTGTGTTTTATTTTTTTGATGATAAAAAGAATGTGTAGCAATCAAGTATTATTTTAAACAGCGTTGTTAATCGCTCTCTTTGTATCGTATTTGTTTTTATGAATTGGTCACACTAATTATAAGGTAGCATTTCGTAATGTTGCCAGCCAATTGTTTATTAATTTAAATCGTAATTCATTTTCATACAATTGCTGGATAATTGTTTGGCGTGATTATTTCGCTTGATATCATGAAAGGCCAGCCTATGTAAAAACTGCCTGGAATTTTAAATATTTAATTAATTGATGCGGCAGATTCATTATTTAACTAAGTTTTTATTTCTGTGCGTATAGACGGTCTGTATGGTATTGTATGTTTGTATTGTAATCGAATATTTAAAAAAAATCTATGCTTTTAAAATGACACCAGTTGTATTAGACTCGAGGCTGTACGTTCTTGTAACCGTTGGCCGTAATTTCCGTTAATATTGTGGCAACACTGAATATATAATTCATAAAAGGAATAGAATGTGTAAATGTTTAATACTAAAAAATAATTCAAGAATATTGCGAAAATAATCTAATAAATACCTAATAATGTAGTAAAAGAAATTTTGTAATTATTCGATTCCTTTTAATACATTATTTTGGAAATTTTACTAAATAATTTAAGATTTGTAGTAAGCGATAAACTTTACAACGCCCGTAGCGCATGGAAAGTGGAAAAGTTACTAAAACAATTTGATACACCGTTCTTTAAACGAGTGTTAGTTTATAGTACTTTTTCTTTATTTAGTACTTGGATTTTCTGGAATATTCCATAACAAAAACAAACTAAATAACCTCAAATACTTTGAAAGATTGACCGGTGTTACCAAGTTTGAAATTAAGTAAAATTTTAGGGAAATTTAAAAAATCCAAATACTGAATAAAGTATAATTTAGAAGCTTTTAAAATGCGTCTTGTCTTAGCCGAAACTGAAAATTTTACATTTACAGCAATGGTGACTTTACTAATGAATTGTTTAGTATTGAAAATGAATGAATATGGAACTGCGATCGCGATTTTGTCAAATACAAATTTTCGTATAGCTTCTTTGCTTCAAGAAGTGCTTAAATAAATGTTCTGGAGTCACATTATTGAAGCAGAGATCATTTTTGGTGACTTGACTAATTTTCCACAAGTTAGTCCTAATTGAGCCTATACTAACTTACATACAGAAACATGGTCGTCGATCGTAAGTTAGTGTAAAGAACTCAATATGTCGTACCAAAGTAGGAAATCAGTCAAGTTGAGACTCCGAGTTCGCATTCAAACGTACTGGAGGGTATCCTCCTTGCCGTTGTGTGCCTATAACTTAAAAACGATTCTCATCAAGCTAGGACACTAATATCTGCAATGCCTTACATCAAGGACCTAGAATCTAGGCTCTACATACTGAGCTTAAGAGACGTCGAAGATAGATATCTTCTCAAGTGATGAGAACAAAATCATTTATTCAACCCACAATATTACAAAATATCCAAATAACAACGTTCATTACTCATGGTACGACTTATTGAGTTTAAAAAATATGCGGGTAATTTTAAAACTGTTTTGGAGTAGTCTCCTGTACATTGCTGGTTCTAGTTTGAGTCACCATTGCTGTCTCACCACCGATAGTGTTACCAGATCACAAGTTTATTTACATTGCTACCCGCGCGTTAGACTGAGCCGTGTCCCTACACTAATGTGTTGGCAACAGAATTGTATATTAATTTTCTTAAATAAAATACTTGAAATAAGGTTGTGGATTTTTTATTTTTTAGATGTCTAACACAAAACAGTAGATTTCTTTAAACACTCGTGGTTATCTACATCACTTACATTATTACTAAACGGATTCTTACCACGATTATTTTTAATTGAACGCCGTTACATACCAAGACTGGTTAAGGAAGCTATTGAAATTTCGAGGAATAGCACTTTTAATCGGGGTGACGGCTTCAAACTATCCTGTATGTGGAATTCAGTGTTAAACGAAAATAAAGCCAAAAAATCAGTTTTTAGACGGCAGCCGATACTGTCAGTGTGGTATGTCGAAATGTGAGTTCGAGTTCCAGTTGTACCGCCAAACAAACGAGAAAGAGGGTAGACAGATTTGTCTGCTCTTAAATGATCTACCCGCAGTTCCTCAGTCTTCCCGTGATCATGGCGCTTGAAACAGTGCCGAAATATCGGGACCTCTCAATTAAAAATAATCGTGGTAAGAACCCGTTTAGTAATAGTGTAAGTGACAAAACAGTAGATTCGGAGGTGATTTCTATTTTATTTTTCGTTCACATTGACGAGAAGCGTGTAGTAAGAAAATGAGGTCTTGATTATCTGAAATAAAAGGAATTTCCAATCAAAAATTGGAACTGAAAAGTTTGAATCCTAATGAAAATCAAATTATGATTTTTCCTTATTATAATCTTCCAAGAATTGTGTATTTGTCGACCTCTCACTCTCACCACTGTAACTCCTGTGTAGCCAGGATCCACAGCGGCGACCATCGTAATGATAGCAGTGAAGCCCAGGAACCCGTGGAAGCGAATTTAATCAGAAAGAGTAAGAAATTCCAAGTAAAAAATATCCTCGCCTGATAAATCTAAATTGTCAGAATCAAAATATTTACCACAACAAAAGTGTGCAAGTCCATTGGTAAGAAGTTCCCCGCTCTCACGATGGTAGGACGACGGTTTGCAAGCAGTATGTTCAACAGTAATCGTCGAGGGACCACGCCCATTGTGGGCCATGACGATTGGTAGGCCGCTGTTGAAACTCGATCCGCCTTGATAATAAGATATTACGGCTAAATTAAAGTATTCAATCAAATACTTACATGCATTTTCAACGGGTTCTTACCACGATATTTAATTAATTGTCTCGATATTTTAACATTGTTGCAAACGTCATGATCACGAGAAGACTGGATACTGCGGGTTGATTTAAGAGCAAACAAATCTGTCTACCCTCTTTCTCGTTCGCTTTTGGGTAGTACCAATGGAACTCGAACTCACATCACGAACCACACCACACTCACTGTATTAATTAAATATCGTGGTAAGAACCCGTTGAAAATGCATGAAAGTATTATAGAAAACCGCGAGTGTCTGAATAAGTTTATTCAATCAAATATAGTTATGGTTTTTGAAAACATCTTGGACAAGCTTTATGGTACCGAGAACCATAATGATAACTACGATGGTTCCTACGAGTTCTACGTATACTATGATATAACTAACAAAATGACGAAAATCGTTTTATTTCATAAATATTGAATGTGGCATGTAATTTTCTAAAAATAATTTCATAATTACATTTGTGCATACTCGTGAATATACATGGACGCTATTCAAAATAACGTTATTAAGTTATAGAATTATCGACACACCTGTAATATGATTTGATTTCCGTAATAACAATAAACAAATATGTCCAGAGCCACCGCTGCTAAGTACTCGACAGTAATCATGTCGAATTTCTGAAAAAAAAACCACACATTTATCTAATCTATGTAAGTAGGTACTATATTTTTTGGAACGAAGTTCCTTATCGCGCGTTATCGAAAGGGGGCTAGACGGAAAAAAATATTACGAAAAGTTGTCACGACACTTTTTTTGTTTTAGATGATTATCGCTAGATGGCGCTGTGATCAAAATCTTTTAAAACACTTCAAACAAAAATTATAAGATATCTTTTAATCAAAAGGAACTTCGTTTTATTCGGGTGTCCCATGACACCTCTCAAGTTTTTTTTGTAAAATATGTTCTTCTGGTTCCAAATTCAAATGAATTGTTTTATAAAGCAATGTACTGCAACGATCATGATTTCGATCTCTAAATCTCATGGGTTGTCTCGGAAAGATCTCTTAGTAGGAATAATAATAATTGGTCTCGCTTCTAAAATTGTTTTTGTATGTCTCTGCTGTAAATTATGCAGTAAAGTGTAATCATTCTATTGACAACAATCATTGTCCCAAACACTGGATAAGACTGATCACAAAAAGTAAAATACAGGAAAATACAAAAAGGTTTCCCGTACCGGGAATCGAACCCGAGCCTCCTGGGTGAAAGCCAGGTATCCTAGCCACTAGACCATACGGGACTTGTCGGAGAGTTTGAAAATAGGTCACATATTATTTGACCTCTGGTTTTACAAGTGGATTTTGAGGTTTTATTTTTTTTACATTTCTTATAATAAATAGCTGGCCTTGAAACGTGACTAAAATATGACGCATTTCCAAAGCATTCGATCGTAAACATTTACTTCATACATTTTTGTTCTTAAAATTGATCAGTGCATAAATAGACACGCTACTTATGCTCTCGGACATAGAAAATATTTTTTAATTCAATTGAGCCCTCCTGTTCGATTCTGCTGACCCTTTTTAAAACCGACTGATAAATAATTACAGCTAAAACGGAAGAACAATGCCATGCTTATGGAATGTGATCACCGTTTTCAACTATAACTTGTCCATCTTCAAATAAGGCTTGAAAAAGGTCCATAAGACTAGGTTGTAGAGTAGGTAAAGGCGTTGTAATTTCCCCTGACATTGCAGAGGACCATGAACAGTAGATAATCACTTGCACCTGTGTGGAAATTAATTAACTGTGTGCCGATTCCGAGTTTATTCGCAACGTAAACGATCAGGTGGCGCTGTTTCAATTCCTACAAATTAGAGTTTACGTAAACGCAGCGGGCAGTGAAACAAAACTCAGAATAGGCCATAGAATTATTACATCTGGAATCAACAGAATGAAGCCAATATAAATGCACCAATCGCGCGTAACAACACGATGTTTTGAAACAACATCTATCTATACATATAATAAAATGATAGAAAAGTCAACACTTCAAAATACACTCTTCCAAGTCAAGCAACCGTTGCACATAAAGTCACCGCGATGCAGAATCAATACATTTAGTATGGTACAAAATTCAGCTTTGTCCGGGGTAAACTAGAAAACTACTGCACGGATTTACTTCATATTTGGCAAGAATATTGCTTAAAAGTCGGGTCAACACATAGGCTATATATTATAGTGCTATCATTTCCGAGGAACGGGATATTAATATAATAAATTTCATTCAAAAATTTTAGAGCACCGTTATCTATCGGCGTTTAAGTCAAATTTCATGTGGAAGCATTTTTTCATTAGTACAAGAGCTAGCAACGTCGGGAAAACAAACATTTCAGTAAAGCCAGTTTTTATTTTTATATATACTATCTCTCATACTCTTTCACTTTTATATCAGTTGGCAAATTAATTTTAGGTTTTTAAGTGCTTAAAAAGATTCATAAAAAAAAACATTCAGAGTTAGCGTCTGGCACAGAAAAACAACAAACAATATCTGGCAATAATAAATTCATGCAGCAAAAAGTACAATAAAAACAATTTAAAGAAATATCTTAAAAAAAAAATCGGTTTTTTAACCAGACCTTACCACTACTGGCTGGAGGCTACTACTAGACAGTCCGTATCGGTAAAAAACGTTGCTAGCTCTTTTTTTTTTTTTTTAGTTATGGCCCCAATCGCGCGTGACTTTGACCGCGCACTGATTCCGCCAATGTCGAGTGTTAAAGAGACACGTTGTTAAATAAAGACAAGAATTGACCGGTTGAATGAAATAATTAGAAAGGATCCAGAAGAAAATCCATATAAGATTCTTGCTGATGCACTAAAAAGCAATGCTCTTTATTCATATACTTTCCCCTCAATAACTACTACTACTATTCTTAATCAACTGTACCTAAAACAAATACAATACTTACAAACACAGATCATAAATACAAGATTGTCATATAAACAAGAAAATAATCTAAAAAAGAAGAAAAATAAATATATTATAATCTAATATTATATTTTAATATGTAATTAAGTATATATTTCATAGTGTTAAAGGAAGTCATTGTCAAAATATAGTTAAAATTAAAGGGACGAGGAATTTTTGAGGGAAGAATGTCATACAAAGAAGTAGAATATTTTGAACAGTTAAAAAAAATATGATTTGTCGTACCTTCGTCCAAGCCACATTCGCACAAAGAGGTATCTCTAATGTGGAGTTTGTTCAGAAAAATCGGAGTACAAGCATGACCTAGACGGAGCCGACATAACACAGATATTGGGAGTTTAGGAAAAGATTTAAATTTGAAGAACCAAGGTCGTTTGGGTATTTTATGTTGAATGAGCTTATAATGACGGCCTTTGATCAAAGAGGAACGGTCCCATAGTGTTTGCCAGTCAGAGGTTAGATTATTCGAAGCTATATGTAAGATATCAGGTGCATAATTTACAAGTCTGAGAGAACCAGATTGGACAGCCTCTTTCGCCCAGAGTTCAGCCTGCTCATTACCACGAATTCCACTATGTCCCGGGATCCAAGTTAGAATTACTTCTATATCTTGCAGAGCACATTCATACAAAATGTTTCTTATCTTCAGAATGACAGGGTGAAGAGACTTAGCTTTGAAAGGGTTAGAAGAGATGGATTGCAGGGTACTTTTAGAGTCAGTAAAGATAATTGATTTATTTAATTTGTGAGACAGAATATAGGATAAGGCTTCCAGAATAGCTAAGGCTTCTCCTGTAAATACTGATGACTCTTGAGGAGATGAGAAATTTAATAAAACTCGAAATTTAGGGATCCATACTGCACTACCCACCAGTCCCACATCAGAAGTCTTCGAGGCATCTGTATAAATTGGTAGCCAGGAGTTCCAGTTATCTCTAAGTCGTTCCGAAAACGTGTGATCAGCAATGGGATCATTCTTTACGATTCCGAAGTCTATGATAATGTCAGGTTCAAATATTAAAGCATCATAAGGGATTTCAAATAATGGAAGAGAAGTACATTCTAATATTGGATGTGATATAGAGGAAAGTTTTCTAAAGCTAACTACTATCCGAGGAGTGTCTTTATGAGACCAATATCTGTAAGAAGGGTCGGAAGTCATGTCAGCCAAATTCTGAAGACGAGGTATTAGTGGGTGGTTAACATACTGATTAATTTTAAAAATAAATCTATCAGACAAATATTGACGTCGAAGATGTAAAGGGGGGTCTACTGCTTCAATTTGCATGGCATTCTTGGGTGAAGATTGCATAGCACCTAAGATTAGCCTTAGGCCCTTTGCTTGAATTTTATCTAACAAATTTAAGCCCGACTTGTTGCAAGGTTCGAGAAGAAAGGAAGCGTAGTCTAGATGACTCCGAACAATAGCATTGTAAAGCAATTTTAGACACAAGGGATGCGAGCCCCACCAAACGCCTGAGAGGGACCGAAGGACATTTATTCCTTGCTCACATTTTTTAACAACGTGATTTATGTGGGGGATTCCTGTCATTTTGGAGTCTAAAAAGACTCCAAGAAATTTAAAGTCATCGACAATGGGAATCATTTCATCGTTGTGAGATATAATGCAATTGGGAATGGTCCTTCGTCGTGTAAAAATTACAGCATTACTTTTTGGAATAGACAGGGATAGGCCATGTTCCACCAGCCACTCATTTAAATAATAAAGAGCTGAATTCAAATGGCGAGTTATGTCTGGGACTGATTTTCCCGATAAATATAGGCATAAATCATCCGCGTATTGAAGAATGTTACAAATACCAAAAACACTTAATTCTAAATCATATGTATAAATATTATATAGGATAGGACTTAACACAGAGCCTTGTGGTAGACCTTGCCATACAGATCTAGGAGATAAGCACTGGCTAGAAGATCGGATCTTAATTAGTCTGTCCATCATCAAATTCATAACGCAGTGAACTAACCTCGCAGGAAGATTCAACTGAAGCATCTTCTGCTTGAGTACCGGAAGTAGCACACTATCGTATGCAGCAGCTATATCTAAAAAAACTCCGATAAGGTATTCGTTCCTAGCCAGCGCAGATCTGATATCGGATATCAATATACTCAGACTGTCTGTTGTACCTCGACATCTACGAAATCCAAACTGAGTATTGGCAAGCACATTCTTACTTTCTATTACCCATTCCAGTCTGTTTTTTAAGAGGTGTTCAAAATTTTTGCATAGAGTGGAAGAAAGTGCAATAGGCCTGTAGGATGAAGCAGAAGAAGGATCTTTTCCAGGTTTTAAAAGAGGAATGACTATTTGGCACTTCCAAGAACTTGGTATTTCGCCTGTGAAAAGGATTTGATTAACGATATCCAGATAATAGTTTTCTCCGATTAACCCCAAATGAGACATAAATGAATATGGGATACCATCCTCTCCAGGACAGGAATCTTTAAGGCCTCGTATCGCGCAGTGAAGTTCTGATAGGGAGAAAGGTTGCCCAAACCTATCATTCTGTGTATCGTCATAAAAGTTTAAGGATTTATTTATTTATTTATTTATTTATTTATTTATTTATTTATTTATTTATTTATTTATTTATTTATTTATTTAGGATGGGAAACAATCAAAATTAGGAACTGAAGCGGGAGAAATTTTACTAGCGAAATCATTGAGCCAATGCGAAGGATCATTTGTGGATGGAGATGGACCGGTATAAGAGCCACGGAATTTTTGTATGTTTTTCCAGACTGTTTTTAAAGGGGCTCTTGGTGATATACTTTCGCAATAATTTTTCCAACCACTCTTCTTTTTCTTTGCAAGGATCCTTTTAGTACGAGCGGCAATGTGTTTGTAATTAATAAAGTTTTCAGTGGTCCTTGATGCATTGTATTTCTTTTCTGCGTCCTTGCGAAGGTTGACCATGGTTGAACATTCAGTGTCCCACCACGGCGGGGAAGAGGTCCCTTCACAATCCCTACCCTTCATTGGGATGCACGTTTGAGCTGCAGATTCCAAAGCCTTAATGAATATGTTGTATTTTTGCTCAACATTAACTACTGGAAAGTTAGGAGGGGAAGAAAGATAACATGATACTTCAGTTGAAAATTTAGTCCAATCTGCGAGTTCTGTTTTATACTTTCGAAGAGGAGGGGGTTTTTGGGAAAGAATGACCGAGTTAGGCTTGGAAATTATTATTGGATAGTGATCACTACCGTAGGAGTGCGTTAGAACTGACCATGAGCATAGTGAAAAGAGATTGGGAGAACATAATGATAAGTCAACTGCAGAACGAGGGTTTTGAGAGGGCAGTACACGTCTTGTAGGTGATCCATCATTTAAGAGGCAAATGTTCAATTGTTCTATAATATCCATCAGTTGAACTCCAAATGTGTCACAAGATTGGGATCCCCAAGCGGTGTGATGCGAGTTGAAGTCCCCAAGTATCAGAACTGGAGAGGAAAAGGAATAAAGGATAGAATATAATTCAGGGATCAGTGCGAGAGTGGGATGAGGTATATAAATAGATACAAAAGTTATATTCATGGATCTGACAGCAACTATATTGAATGTGGGGTTGTGAGGTGGAATATTAACAGCCGTATATACAATGGATCTCTTAATTAACAAACAGCAACCTCCATAACCATCGTCCCTGTCATCCCTGAGGCATGCAAAGCCCGGAATCCGAAAATGGGATTCCGGTCTCAACCATGTCTCCGAGATAGCAGCAACGGTTACTGAGTATCTGTTTAAAAGAGATATTAAGTCACTCTTTTTATGTCGAATGCTTTTACAATTCCATTGAAGGATCTGACAGGTTCCTATCGCCATTGTTGTCGCTGGGGCTTTTAGTAAGAGTTTGCGGTGGTAAGATATTGTACAGCTCTGATAGCTGTGAAGCAACGTTGGGCGGTAATGCATCATTAAATTTTGATATAATATCGATAACGAAGGCTAAAGCCGTTTCAATTAAATTGTCATTTTTAGTAAGGTTATTTTCCAATGCACAACCATTGTGTGTCATTGAAATAGGAGTGTCAACAATAGATAAATGAGCAGCTCTATCGTAACCACCAGTAATAGCAGTTCTTGGACGATGTGGAAGGTAAACAGTTTTTCTATAGGATTTTGAGGTAGGTGATTGAGATGGTCGTAATGATTGATTTATTGACTCAGTGATTGGTGAAGTGTAATTGAGTGTGGAGTTCTTACTCGCAACGTCACTGTAAGAACGTCTTACCGATGGAATGCGAGCAGATGCCTCTAAATATGATATATTCTCTTGAGACATGATTACCTTGATGTTTCGCTGGCGCGCTAGCTCAGGACAACAATTGTCAATAGCCAGATGGTTGCCTGAACACAAGAGACAGGTAGCATTTTTTTTTGGAATTTCACATGTTTCGCCTTCATGAGGTTGGGCACAAGCGTAACATCTTGGTTTTGATCTACATTGGGATTTAATATGACCGAACCGGCAGCACTTATGACATTGGATAGTGGGTAGTTGATATGTCTCCACAACGAGAGAGGTGTGAAAAGAATATACTTTTTTTGGTAAAATTTGTCCCGTAAACGTTAGCACCACGGACTGAGTAGGTACCCAGACTGTAGTACCATCCGAGTCTATTTTCCTATTTAACCTGCGAGCTTTCAAGACTATGCCACAGTTCTCTGGTAGAACTAAAGATTCTACAAATTCATCCAAAGTCCACTCAACCGGAACACCACGAACAATGCCCATACGAGTAACATTATAGGTAGGAATAATTGCCTTGAAATCATTGTCTGAAAGAAAACTACTTTTAACGAAACAGTTGGCATCAAAACCTGACTTAAACTCCACTGCAACGCGATTCCGACCAACTCCCTTCACTCCGTCCATGACAAGATTTTTCACATCATGACGATCCAGAAAGTGACCAAACTTAATAGGCCTCATAGTGGCACCCGTGGTGGTATCTGATTCTATACGAGAAACATGGACGATGTACGGTCCGTTATCGAACTGACCATATTTGCGGGTTTCAGATAAACTAGGATGGGTATAAATGGTTTGTTGAGAATAAGAGGAGTCTATGTTTCTTTGTCGTTTGTCTTGGTTGGAAACGAACATTGGTTTTTCAATAGGGAGTTTATGTTTGCGAGACTGAGAGGGCAAAGACCCATCAGGAGGATCGGGTGGTTTAGTAGTGTTATCCATTGGCATTATATGAAAAAGATACTTTGACTAAAAATCAAGACAAAAAAAAAAAAAAAAAAAAAAAAAGAAATGGAGGGAAATTTGAAAATAAAATTATACCAATTTAAATACTAACAAAACTTAATAATAACTAATATTATTACTTACATATATATCACACAACAACACTAATTAACTAAACAACAGTAAAAAGCATATTTCAAAAGAGAAATCGAAATTATAAACAATATTTCATTTAAATTCTAAGATGAACGTGTGTCAGTCGCACAGTTGACAGCAGAATCTTCGTTGCTAGCTCTTTTTGGGGTATCTCTTATAGCGGAAAGAGATATCCCTTAATAAATTACTTGAGTATCTATTTGGTAGATACCATTTAATTAAAATGAACAACTGACTCTAGTTATCATTATTTATTGTCACTGTTTACAATACACAATAATGAATATGATTACAATAATAATAATGTGTGGACGCGAGCGTACGCTATGCTCTTAACGGGACGACTGGGGAGTCGCGCTTCGCACTGCACTTATATATTGCTGCTTGTATAAAAAAAGTGCATGCGTCCCTACAGTACACCCTTCCTAAAATTTTGGTTATAAAATGCAAAATTTTTCACAAAACAAACAAAAAAAAATAAAACTAAGTACTGTTAAAACTTTTGTAAGCGGCTGTACCGTATTAGGGTAGGTACTTGAGATATACTTCGAATGCGCTTTATCGTTAAGCAACAGTCGAAGTTTTTTACTCGCTACTCATAAATCAATCATTTTTTACTTCAAAATCATTTCATCTTAAATCGTTTAAAACTTGAGATACAACGAACACTCGAATTGTTGACTCGGTGTTTTCTCACACTTATAACAAAGTACTTATAACAAATCATTGCTTTTTGTGATGAAATATTACCAGAACTCTTAACTTATTCCACTTAGATTTTTAAATATTACTTTCGTTAAGTAGTTCTCATTGCCATAAATCAATGATACGAATCGAAGTATATTGAATTTTTTACATATAAAATTAACGAATAACATTTGTTAAAACATATTACAATTTTCACTTCATAAACATGTCACTATTTCATACAAAGTTGAAACTAGTCATCATTTCTAAGTTAATTAAGATGGTTTTGTCCCTTTACTTAATTACTTTAAAGACTCATAAAATACTATAGCATATACATAGTTTGATTATTTCCAATAAGAGTGTGACAAATTAATAAAAACACAAAAATACTGTCAAAATACAATCAAATAAAAATACAAAAATAATGACAAAACATTAAAATAAACAGACTAAAAATAATGCAAAAGACAATACAGGAATGCAAATATCGCTGTCACGTCGCCTCTTAATCGCAAAACGTGAAATTTGGCATCAAGTTATATATTCATACGTTACGGAGAATAAAGTAGTATTATCACGTCGGGGTCACCACTTTGGGGTATCTCTTATAGCGGAAAGAGATATCCCTTAATAAATTACTTGAGTATCTATTTGGTAGATACCATTTAATTAAAATGAACAACTGACTCTAGTTATCATTATTTATTGTCACTGTTTACAATACACAATAATGAATATGATTACAATAATAATAATGTGTGGACGCGAGCGTACGCTATGCTCTTAACGGGACGACTGGGGAGTCGCGCTTCGCACTGCACTTATATATTGCTGCTTGTATAAAAAAAGTGCATGCGTCCCTACATCTTATACCATAATTTAAATTTGATTGTGTCATTTTTGGCACTGTCAATGGTTATTTTTTTAATTGTCATAGATACAAAGAGTTCTGTTCCTTCTTAAAAAATGTGTATTTAATTCGTTTCAGAGATTAGCAAGATCTATACATATAAATAAATTTCATTAAGCAATTTTAGAGCAACGACATCTATTGGCCTTCAAGTCGAATTACATATGGAAGCATTTTTTTGTTGATATAAATAATTTAAATTTGATTATGTCATTGTGGGACAATGTTTCCTATTTGCTAACTAGATGGCGTTGGCGTATAAATTTTAATTATTCTGAATCGCGCTATCATTTCGTACACCAAATGTCAAAACTGAGATTACCTGCTTTGCTATAAGTAATCGTGTGGTTAGTCAAATTGAACTCTTTAGCTATCATTTTATTATTATTTAGTTTCGACTTAAAATACTCAAAATGCCTGGATAACGATCTAATTTATCCCAATGTTCAAACGATACTCGAAGGAAAAGTTTAGCTCGATGTCTAGAAACCGCCGTTGAGCATGAAGCTAGGTTGGCTAATGGCTACTCTTTAAGAACACATTGCGGAAACTCAGTCGATCGAATATCTTGAAGAGCAGGATACTCAGTTAAGGAGAGATCACTCTCAGCCTGCTCTTTCACGGTCGTTGGAGACTGATGAGCAGCTTGAAGAGCGTAGTACAGCTGCTCAGCAAAGTTATCAGAACGTACGTGACGATACTTCTGCTCATGTATCGCAAGACCGGGACAGAATGCAGGAGTTGCAAGAGCCACCATGGCTAAATAAAGAGGGAAGTGGATTCATGTACAATGTTGCGATTAACTACGCCGCACACGGAGATATTAGCAATCTTAGAAGAAGTGTGCGCCCTTTGTCGAGCCCGCAAATGGAGAGGGGAGCCCAATGGGATGTGTTGTGCATCTGGTAAGGTACGCTTGGAGTCTATGCAAGACTCACCAGAACTGTTGAAACTCTTACTAAGCGGCGAATATCCGGGTCCAGCCATTTTTTAAAAAACATTCGAGCCTATAATAGCGCCTTCCAGATGACTTCGTTTGGTGCAAATCAAATCGTTGAAACAGGGTTCATGCCGCCATTCAAGATCCAGAGACAAGTTTACCATCAAATTGGTTCGCTGCTACCTACAGATATTTCAAAATTTTTGCAAATGTATTTTGTGAGTGATTTTGAAGAACAAGCAAACCTATGAAGTAGATTCATCCCCCATATTAGACTCAAGAATTCTCCGATGTCCTTCTAAGTCTTGGTGAAGGTACTCTACCAGAAGAGAGAGGTGGACAAGTGTTGCTTCTAATGTCTCTCGGTAGAGTTGTATCCAGCTTAGAAGAACTCATTCGCTGTGTGTACAACGACATCAGTCGTATATCACACCAGCAGAATTCTTGGGTGTGTGAGCGAGCCATTTTGACACCCTAAAATGACCAAGCTGCAGCAATTAACGAATTCTCTCAGAAATTGAGGGAAATGAACTGTCGTCGAGCAAAATGATGCTACACATTATCCTGTAGAATTTTTGAACTCTCTGTCAGCAAGTGGTTTTCCAGCGCATACTGTCAAGCTGAAGGTCAGTGTCCCGATTATGCTTCTTCGGAACCTATCTCCTCCGAAGTTGTGTAACGGGAGCCGCCTTAAAGTCATCTTGCTCCACAAACACACAATTGAGGCGGAAATTCTTACGGGTTCTGTCGTCGGCGACGCAGTATTTATATCACTCATTCCTCTCATACCATGAGGTATGTTCCTGAACTTTCCGTTCCAGTTCAAGCGCGTACAGTTCCCCGTGAGTGTTTGCTTCGCGATGACTATCAATAAGTCGCTGGGGCAGACACTGGGGACAGCGGGTGTCGACCTCAGGACGGGCTGCTTCTCACACGGGCACCGGTACGTCTCTTTATATTTTGGCTGCGGAGAGCCAAACCACTATTGTGGTTCATTGAGAAGTTCTATAAGCATGTTTGTTTACGCTATCTTCTAATCTTATCTTATATTTGTCTTAATTTTATTATTTTCTACATCTGCTTTAGTCACAACTTTTGCCTTAATTCAGCAAAATCACCTTAAAGTCATTTATTCGAAGCGGGTCTAAATTAGCACTTTTTGCACTTCAATTTTACAAAAAAACAGTTTATTCTGTTACTCTGCTTAGTGTAGATATGAAAGGTAAAGAAGAAAACCAGTAAAATTAATGTTAGTTTAAAAGATACAATTGTTGGTATATTATTATGGAGCTGTACATAGCATTCACGCAGACAACGTCGCGGGCAATAGCTAGTCATGAATAATAAAGTGAAATTTTAAAGAATTTATGTGTGTGTAATATTTTATTAGTGTGTTAAGCGAATTGAGTGTCATTGGTACACTAACGCCAGAATATCGTGTTGTTACGCGCGATCGGTGCACTTTAAATTGGTTTCATTCTGTTGTTCATGATGTTGATTCCAGATGTAATAATTCTAAGGAATAGGCACACTGTAGTTTCTACATACCAAAGTAGCAGTGTACAACAAAGTACAAAGATACAGAGTAACTTGCACTACCCTGATCACTAGTAACGGAGACACAAATCGCTCGAACTTCTTTTTATATTCATTGATTATTTGGCAGAGAACCGCGCAGTCCCGAAGTGCTTTGTAAGTAGCTTCGTCGTAGATTTTATCGTAGATATCTTGAAAGATATTCACACAGTTAAAAGTAGAATGTTGCACTAAATATTTAAGAATGTGTACTTATTGGAGGATCTAAACTTACCAAATTGAGTTCGTTTTGGAAAATCATGCACCTGAAACAATAAACTCATTTTAGAATTAGATTTTGAATAAATCATGGATGAGGAGATTAGGTACATCTCTAAAACACGCATAAGCTTTATTTCACCATAATTGTGTTTCTTGTGTTAACATGTTGTACCTTAAATATTAATGTGATTTTGATTATTGGTACGAAGTTCCTTATCGCGCGTTATCGAATGGGGGCTAGACGAAAATTCTTATGAAAAATTTGTCACGACACTTTTTTACTTTTAGATGATTATCGCTAGATGGCGCTGTGATTAAAATCTTTAAAACAATTCCTTAATTTGTTTTATATGATTAATGCTAGATGGCGCTGTGATCAAAATATTTTAAATTAAAAAAATAAAATTTTATTACACTTCCCTCACGCATTAATCGAAAGGAACTTCGTTCCATCCGAGTGTCCCTTGACACGACTCAAGTTTTTTTTTCATTAAAAAAAAAAAGAACACCTAAAACACGATCAGAATCTCATTTTAGAATAGGTAGATATCTATTAGATAGAAACAATATACTCAAATTACTTTTAAACCTCACCACTTTCTCATCGTAATGGTGATCCGAGCTCTTCATTTCAGGCACATTATAGATATAATTGTGCCTCTCATCCAACTGTATATCAGAATAGTTCAGCGCAAGACTGCTGTGTTTGACACCGTTGCACAGTAATGCTGTGTACCGCGCATTACGGAGACTGCAACACAGCAGGTCTAGCTGACCGCAGATAAGTATCGAATTTGAGGCGAAGAATACTCCTGGGAAATAATGGCAAAAAAATCTATACTTATAATAAAATCGTAGAGAGGACAATTCTGTACATTGAAAATATCAAAAAAAAAACTAGCAGGGGGTGTTTGGTTATCGATTCTGATGGCAAAAATGCAATTAGATTTTTTTTTGTCTGTTTGTCTGTTTATCTGTTTGTCTGTTTGTCTGTATCTTTGTGCACGCTAATCTCCGAACCGGCTGAACCAATTTAGTTGGGGTTTTTTGTAATGTATTATGGCAAGTCTCACTTAACACTTAGTCGTTGTTTTATCAAAATCGGTTCAGTATTAAAAAAGTTATAAGTGAAATAACGTCGATGGGTATTACGTTTTCATGGCCAACATAAAGACATCTCCAATTTATATGGTGAATCGTCGCAACTGGAGCTCTGACTAAAGTGGCCGGCGGAACCAGTGATATTGAGTAATTCGTATTTCGACTGGAAAGAGTGCCGAGCGCGTAACGTGTCGCGCCGTCCCTACAAACCCCGTGCTAGGTTCTGGCCTCAGCCGAGGTTTGGACGATGAGTGTGAGCGGTTGGAGGTTTTAGTGCGGTTCAACTCCCACATATCCGGTGATTTCCTACAACTGAAAAAAAAAAAAAGTTAGTCTTTATTACATAAGCTCGGCCATTGAAAGTCCCATCCAAATCGACCCAGCCAATCATGTTTAGGCTCTACTGAAGCGTCCTGATGAGATCTTTGTGTAGAGGATGAATGTCAAGGTCTGATGATGGAGCTGGTAGGTGGCTATGGGAACTCCGTCATTAAGCAAGATAACCTCATCGTGTTCAGGCTCTAATGAAGCGTCCTGATTAGATCTTTGCGTAGAGGATGAATATCAAGGTCTGATGATGGAGCTGGAAGATGGCTATGGGAACTCCGTCATTAAGAAAGATAACCTCATCGTGTTTAGGCTCTAATGAAGCGTCTTGATGAGTTCTTTGCGTAGAGCATGGATGTCAAGGTCTGATGATGGAGCTGGAAGGTGGCTATGGGAACTCCATCATTAAGCAAGATAACCTCATCGTGTTCAGGCTCTAATGAAGCGTCCTGATAAGATCTTTGCGTAGAGGATGAATGTCAAGGTCTGATGATGGAGCTGGTAGGTGGCTATGGGAACTCCGTCATTAAGCAAGATAACCTCTTCGTGTTTAGGCTCTAATGAAGCGTCCTGATGAGATCTTTGCGTAGAGGATGAATGTCAAGGTCTGATGATGGAGCTGGTAGGTGGCTATGGGAACTCCGTCATTAAGCAAGATAACCTCATCGTGTTCAGGCTCTAATGAAGCGTCCTGATTAGATCTTTGCGTAGAGGATGAATATCAAGGTCTGATGATGGAGCTGGAAGATGGCTATGGGAACTCTGTCAATAAGCAAGATAACGTCATCGCTTTTAGACTCTAATGAAGCGTCTTTATGAGTTCTTTGCGTAGACGATGAATGTCAAGGTCTGATGATGGAGCTGGAAGGTGGCCACTGTCTGTCTGGCTAATCTCTGGAATGGCTAGACCGATTCGGACGGGCTGACTTTCAATGACTGATAGTTTATGTTATAAGGAGTAACTTAGGCTATATTTATTTAAGAAATTGTTGTTTTTTTAAATTCTCGATGAAGTTCAAGGATGGTATTTACAGCGAGAAAAAAATCGAATATTTGACATTGAATTGAGATTGGCGCAGACGAAGTTGCGCGGGGAAGCTAGTTTAATAATATATTAAAATAATATTTTCTTTGTCTTGAGACTAGAACAGTCGTAGATGGAGACGGACACATTCAGCTCCATCGTGATCCTTTTCTGAGTCTGCTGTAGGTAATATTTATATATTTATTTAATTCAAGGAAAACCAACAGCTAATGATCTGGGTACATAACTTAAAATAGGAAACTTAAAGCTAATTACAGGTTTTCACGGATAGCTCTAGCATAAACTAAACAAGTACAAGTAAGTGAGCAAATTGTATAAAATACAAAAATTGTTTAAAGTGAACACTGCTACGGATACAATTTAATGAATAAAGAAGATTAAATTCTACAAAAAAAGGAAAGTAAATTTAAAAACAAGAATAACAATATAATTTCAGTTATCCTAAATCATTAAAGAAATGTGAGCTTATCTGCCGTCGCGCTGCCGAAATAGAGCTAAAGGATAAGTCGATGTCATGTGATCTAGACATCTCGTTAAAGCTACCACTAGCTCTTACAATATATGAGTTCCTTCTATAGATAATATGACATTAATAGTTTTTACTACCTCAAGTTAAAGGAAAATGGTTGCTTGAACAGTCAAGCACAGAAGTCATAATAATTTAAGCAGTCCACATCAGAAATAAGAATTACCGTAATAAGGTTAAAATATCGATGATCTTACCAAATTGTCCTATAGCTAGACCGACGAACAGCTGCGTTAGGCAACTCCTGAAAAATACGAACTCAAAAAAGGGAGAGCGTGTCACATCCATATACAACCAACTTTGTATTGGTTGTTTTGTCCATACTGAAAGAGAATATGTAAGTTATTTCATACTAGATAACTCGCGCAACTTCGTCTACGTCACAAAGATTCGATATTTTCATACGGATCCCTAATTTTTTGAAAATAAAATATAGCATAATATGTTACTCATGGGTAATGTAGCTTTCGAACGGTGAAATAATTTTTTTTGAGTTTATTCGTTACATACAAAAAAACAATTCTCTCCTCTTTATAATATTAGTATAAATTTAAAAGAATGGTGTTAATTCTTATTTAACTCCGAGAGTTGCATTAATGATATCAATGAATGAGGACTCTTAAACCTCGGTTAAGTCAAAAACATTGGAAAAGTAACCTACTAAACTAACGTTGTCATGTCTTTGTAAGGTCTTTGCGTTCTCGATTACGATTCCATCGACCAAATACCTATTTTTTACTTACAAAGAATGTCGAAAGTATAAGAATATACTTACAATGCATCACAACAGGCATAACAGCGTACATAGTGACACTAAACATCGTGCAAGCTGTGTAAATCCGTCCAAATCTCGCTGCAATTTCATAGCTTCGCTTCATCGTCATGTTAGTGAGACCACTCGCTGAATAATACTTGAAATTCTCATCCATGTAACGGACAAGATCGTATAGTTCCTTTCTATTAAAAGCATAATATCCCACGATAGCTATAGAGACTAATATTGGTAAAGAATCAGCTATATTATCCAAGCTGGACATCACATCTTGCCACTCTGTGTACAGATGAACAACCAATTGCGCTGCAACATGAGTTAGGACGAATAACACCATCCCCAAATACATGTTGTTGATGAAAACCTGATGGTTTCTTGTTGCATTGGGAAACCATTCCCAGCACCCGACGATTTTGAATGGTAGAATTATGTAGGGCATAAAAGAGACTTTTGGTCTCACGTTCTCCATTGTAAATGATGAAATAAGATAGTAAGAGTCGGTGCATGTTTTTTAAGCAAAACTATGAAATAAGGTATTGTTCATAATGTGTATCAAGATATCAATTACTAGGTGTACGGGCGCGGTCGTCGGCGGCCGTACAATGATTCGTCGTCAGGGTCGTGAGAATGTAAAATAAAACAATTAAATAGAAAATTATAAAAATAGAAGAAAATTGTCGGCTTTTCTCCTTGTCGGTCGATGTCAAAGTCCCTGTCCTGTCAAGTCGTCATCTCAGTCTAGTCTATGTCGCATCAAAGAGGTTGGTCGCCCGAACACTAGGTGACCCGCGCAACTTCGTCTACGTTACAAAGGGGTTCAAAAATTGTAGCCTATGTGTTATTCTGATGTATAAGCTATATTGTGGTAAAGTTTCATTCAAATCCATTCATTATTTTTTACGTGAAAGAGTAACAAACATACATCCATGCATACAAACTTTCGCCTTTATAATATTATTATGATTGTTCGTTGCGTTGTCCAGTATAAATATGTTTAAAGAAGCAAAACTAAGGATTAAAAAATTTAGACTTGAGCAGGTATTTCTGGCAAGATAATGGGAATTCGCTTAACGCTTACTTGATATATTGAGCTATTTTTTATAAATAGGAAAAAAATATCGGTCTTCTACATACGCTGAGGAGGAGGGGTATGTAAGAGTTAAACTGCACTAAGTTTTGCCGCTCAAATTTACAGAGAAAATACAATCAGTAAGATAATCAAATGTATCAAATACCTTAGAAAATTTTTAAACTCGTTTAACTGTTTCAAACTAGCTCGTAAACTAATTAAACGAGAACTTAATTACGAATACTTAATACTTTGATTGAATTTAATTGGTTGACTGCAAACTTAACATGTTCGAAAACTATTCAAATTAATAATTACTGACTTAATTAAGTTTACCAACTTAGATACTTTAAATAATAATAATAATAAAGCACCACCTACGCTAGACTCGTCGCGATCGTCGAGTGAACACACGACGAGACCAAGAACACCCGACGACGAGACTCCCGCTGCGCCAACAACAACTGCGCGGCGGGGACGCCCACCGGCTCGCTTGGGACCAGCGGATCGAAATGGTCCGTCTACGGCCCCCGCTACCAGTGGTGCAGTGCGCCCACGCATGAGATGGACACAAGAAATCAATAAAAATGTCATGCGGGCGTACTACAGGGCTACGGAGGGAGGAACTAACCTCACTGCGTGTCGCTCAAGAATGGTGCCTCTGTTTCAGGTTTTGTGCCCAGCTGTCGACGTCACGGTGCAACGATTAGCGGATCAGGTGCGGGCCATTCAGCGACTAAAGTTGTTGGATGAGTCTCTACTTGACCGATTGCGTAACGAAGCACTGCCTGCTCCTCCTGAACCACTACCAACACATGTGGTAAATGTCACCGTCACCCAACCTACACCACCAGCGGAGGAACTCCAGGTGCAGGCATGTGCAAATATCCAGGATGCTACAGAAATTGGGAGGCTTCTCGAGGAAGAGTTACCGATGGACACCCACCAGTTGATGAGGATGTGATGACCTCATTTTGGAAAAATATCTGGTCGGTGCCCATCGGTCACTCCGAGGGGGAGTGGACTGAGACGGTCGGGCGCTCGTGCGAGTCTATTACAGACATGAACACCGTAGCGATCACGCCGATTGACGTAGCTTGTGCGGTGCGTTCGGCCCCGAACTGGAAAAGTCCGGGACCGGATGGGCTGCACAGCTACTGGCTGAAATGGATACGCAACTCGCACGGGCGCATGGCTGCTCAGTTTCAGCAAGCCCTTGAGTCGGGAACCCTCCCAGATTTCATGACATCAGGAGTCACTCATCTGATATACAAATCTGGCAATACCTCGGACCCAAAAAACTATAGACCAATAACATGCTTACCCACCATCTATAAGCTACTTACATCCATTCTGAGAAACAAAATTCAAATACATATCTCGGCAAACGACATAATGTCACCTTCTCAGAATGGGTGTAAGATAGGGTCTCGGGGTACAAAGGATTTGCTCCTCATTGACATGGCTATTACGCAACAAGTTCGTCGAGGCAAAAAGGGTGTCCATATGGCTTGGATTGACTATAAGAAAGCGTATGATTCGGTGCCCCATTCATGGCTAATGAGAGTTTTAGAGCTTTATAAAGTACATCCCACTCTACGCTCCTTTCTTAGCTCATGCATGGGTCAGTGGTCTACGTTTCTTCGTCAACCAGGACATATTGGATCTCCGGCCTCCCCGAGCTTGATAAGGATAAGGCGGGGTATCTTCCAGGGTGACAGTCTGAGTCCTTTGTGGTTCTGTCTGGCGCTTAATCCTCTAAGCACGTTGCTTGGAGATTCAACGCTAGGCTACCGACTCAAGAGAGGGGGTGAGCCCATTTCACATCTCTTGTACATGGATGATCTCAAATTATTTGCTTCTAAAAAATCTGACCTAATAACTTTACTCAAAATAACCGACAATTTTAGTAAAGCTATTGGAATGGAATTCGGAGTAGATAAGTGTGCGGTCATAGATATACAGAGAGGAAAAATTGTAAACTCTGAGAGTTTGCAACTTAGCCAAAGTGAGGTGCTCAGATCTCTTTCTGAGTCGGAAACTTACAAATACCTTGGAATGTTCGAAGCTTTGAGTATAGTCGATGCAGATATGAAACAATCGGTGAGGGATCGTTTCTTCAGCCGCTTGGTAAAGGTTTTGAAAAGCCTCTTATCTGGCGGAAACAAGATCCGAGCCTTCAATGGTTGGGTCATGCCTGTACTGACGTACTCCTTTGGCATTCTAAAGTGGACGCAATCGGAACTAGATGCCCTGGATAGAAAAGTTCGGCGACTACTGACGGCATACAGGATGCACCACCCACGTTCATCTGTTATGAGGTTGTATATTCCTCGGAAGTGTGGGGGTCGTGGCATGTTAAATGTCAAGGACCTACACAACCGAGAGGTAAACAACCTTCGGGAATATTTCCTTAAGGTAAGCGTGGGTATGTACCGTAATGCAGCAGCAGTTGATAAGGGACTCACTCCGCTGTCTTTAGCGAACGAGAATTGGCGGACGCTAAAGGTAATGAGTGTGACGGATCGCACGGACGTATGGAAGAGCAAGGAACTACACGGACGGTTCTACCGGGCCCTTATGAGCCCCGATGTAGATCAGTTAGCCTCTGTATCTTGGCTACGGTACAGTAACCTCTTCGGAGAGACTGAAGGTTTTGTCTTTGCAATTATGGACGAAGTTATCATGACGAACAACTACCGTAAATATATTCTAAAGGATGGGACGGTCGACATTTGTCGGGCATGTCACCGTCCGGGAGAGTCTATTAGACATATCGTTTCCGGTTGTTCTCGTCTTGCCAACGGCGAGTACTTGCACAGGCATAACCAGGTAGCTAAGATTATCCACCAACAACTTGCTCTGAAATACGACCTTGTTGAAGCCGCTGTACCTTATTACCAGTATTGGCCTCAGCCGGTTCTCGATAATGGTCATGTAACGCTCTACTGGGACCGATCTATTATCACTGACAGGACTATTGTTGCCAATAAGCCTGACATAGTGATAATAGATCGGGACGCGCATCGGGCAGTGCTGATCGATGTCACCATTCCGCATGACGAGAACCTTGTGAAGGCAGAAAAAGAAAAACAGCTAAAATATTTGGACTTGGCCCACGAGGTGACCGACATGTGGCGTGTTGAATCGACCATCATTGTTCCGATCGTTGTATCTGTGCACGGTCTAATAGCGAAAAGCTTCGACCGTCATCTTGAGAAGCTTTCGCTCCCCAGCTGGGTAAAGGGCTTGATTCAGAAGGCGGTCGTTCTTGACACGACACGTATTGTGAGGAGGTTCCTCTCTTTTGAGCCCTGACCACTGATGGCTTGGGTCGTAGACCTCGTCTTCAGTGGGCCTCTGTTTTTTATATTGTATTTTTAAATTTTATTCCTTTGTTAATTTTTTTAAAAATATAATGTAAAAAATAAGTGTAAATAAATGAATACAGAGATAATAAAGCCTTTTATTTCGCAAACTTAAGTATAACAAGACAAATTAGTTATAATATAAACTTAAAATTAAATAATCCTCCAGTCTACTACAGTTCTCCCTTTGTTGAGCTACTTCAATCCAGTTCTTACCAGCAGTAGATATAATATCGTCGCTCCATCGTTTTATAGGTCTTCCTTTTCGTCGTTTTTAGATACTTTAAATATGGGTGCATAAATAAAAAACTACATTGCAATTTAAAACAATTTTATATTAATCTAAAAGTATAAAAGAAATTAAAAAAATATTAAAGCAATGTCGTCTACCTAGAGAACTTTTTAATTTTTTATTCCGAAGGTGCGGGTAGTAAGAAAATTGTTTACGTAGTATGCATTGACTCGGCATCCCTGAAAATAAGACAAGATTATCAATGAGATTAAGATTAAACAAAAAACTTGAGAGGTGTCATGGGACACCCGAATAGAACGAATTTCCTATCAAATAAAAGATATAAAAAATATTTCATTTCGTAACGCGCGATAAGGAAACGTGTTTAAAAGATTTTGATCTCAGCGCCATCTAGCGATAATCATTTAAAACAAAAAAGTGTCGTGACAACTTTTCGTAAGAATTTTTTCCGTCTAGCCCCCTTTCACAACGCGCGATAAGGAACTTCGTTCCGATAAGTACAGTAGAACCTCGATAACTCAAACCTCGGTAACTGAAAAACCTCTATAACTTTAAAAAATAATGTTTCCTTTACATCAGAGCCCGAACATAAACCCTGGATACTCGTAACTTAAAACCTCTACAATATTTTGTGTTTCCTTGTTTCTTATATGAGAAGGTGTGTGAGTGCATATGGAAAAATGTTTTATGAAAGTGACAAAGAAAGTGATAAAATACGAATGAGAATCAAAAAGAGCGATTGTGTTTAGGATTGCCAGGTCCTCAAACGCAAAAGCCGGACAGACTTGTGATTTTGTCCTAAGATTTGGTAGAAAAATCCGAACGCCTCACATTTTTGAACAATTTTGGTGTTACTTAAAAAAAAAAATAGAAATTCGGGATTTTCTGACTGCATTTTAACAAAACAAAAGCAAAATGAAGCTAATATTTCTTTCTGGATGTAGTTCTGATCAATGGAATTTCGAAATTGAAAAATCCTACCTAAATCCTAACAGGCCGGATGTCGCTTATTTTGCCCGGACAAGCAATCAAAAATCCTACGTATGTCCTGCTTTATCCTAACACCTGGCAACCCTAATTGTGTAAAGGTTGAAACTCACTTTTCCTTCGATCTTCTTAATGCGATCCTATAAATCTTCCTCAACTCAAGCAAGGCTCTCATGATAACCACGAGCTGTTGTTCAAAGTCATCTGCCGAGGCGTCAATGGCCAGTCCCTTCTGTTTGCAGATCTTGACGTAAAGACTCCATATGGCCGCTCGGACATGACTGAGTTCCACGTGACGCCGGGCCGCGGTCTCTTTGAGACGGTTCAACGCTAACTCCCATTTTATAACCCTGTTTCTCACTTTGTCGTAACGCCACTGTAATGGTAGTTAAAAGCTAAAACCTTTGGTTTTAAAGAAATGGTTTTGACGATAAAATTAGAAGAATCGACTTTTTTTATGTTGTTGTATAAACTAACATTTCTTATGATCCAAGATGGCCGCTACAACAAAATGGCGCAAAATCTGAAGGTATAATTATAGTTTTACAAAAAGCTCTCGAATAATCAAGAGACCAATACTTTTTTTGTAAAAACTTCTTTTGTGGGTATAGATGACATTAGGCCAAATGGAGATTTCCGACCGGGCGAGGTAGTGTATGGTGGTCAGGCCGAAGTCCACTGTAGTAGATTTCAGATGTCGTATATATGCGAAGATTTCTGTAAATGTCGTCACCGCGATTCAGGATCTCGCGCGCTATTATTGGTCGCCACACTTTTATTCATTGCATGACAGATAATTGAGCCTAAGAGTCTCTTTATAAAAATGTATTAAAATATTGCAATTACAAAAGAAGATAAATAATGTAATAATCACCCTCAAGCTAGCGAGAGTATTGTTAAGTCCCATTATAAACAGTTTCTTCTCCTCGGTGAGAGCGGCTATCTCCTGTCGAGCGCTCTCCAACATCTCCAGATCACGTTCCTGACGTTCTGCTAGAGTGCTCTTAGCGGCAGCTGTTCATATTATATTGAAAATTATGATCTAGTTGCGTATATGGTGGGAACTTAGAATATAACTATAAAATAAACGAGATATTAGTACAAATCACGGTTCTAATAATTTGTTTTTTTTTGACATTTTTTTCGAACCACACTTTAACGTCCTGCCGCTCATATTTAATGACTGAACCCAAGAACCCAGAGATTGCAGCTTCCACAAACAAAAAAAAGACAAAAATGTTTTTAAAAAAAGATCATAATCCCTTATATTTTATATTTGAAAAATACTCTTATTGGATTTGCATTCTAAGCACAGATTATAGAGAATAATTCTAAGATACAAAACCCTCGTGACTGTTTCTTTTAAACTTTTGCATCAAAGTGTTATACTTTCGATTGTGATTGTTGTGCAATATTTTGATTTGTGGTAGTTCGGAGTTGAAGCAACGATGTATAAGTATCTCTATCTTAGTAGGTATGTAGTTATACTGCCTTACCTAAAGCTTCATACCGGTTTAAAACGTCCAAAGGCTGCTTAAACTCCGGATAATGGTGAACCACGGCCATTAAGTAGTCCTAAAAAAAAGCTTAATCAAAATGTATACCTATTAGACCACTCCTCATAAACTTATTCAGGTAATGCAACATGCATCCGCGTGACCCGAGTTACTGAGAAACAACAAATACTGGATACCTACAATAAAAAAAATTGCAAGCCTAAAATTGAGTAGTATTTACTAGCTATCTTAATTGAAGGCTGTCTTAAAAGTTAGCTGCATATACCACAATAATATTGACAATACTCAAGACAAATAACATCTCATAAAGTATTGATATATATCCCGGACACAGACGATATTATTAATTAATTTCAAAATGTCGACATAACGTTGCGTGCTAGTTTTAGATCCATTTTACCTCATAAATCGTATAATCTTTAACTTGTTTTTCCATAAGCTCCTTAACTTCTGTCATTTCAGCGACGCGAAGTCTCATTGCTTCAGTTTCTTTTGTTTTTCGCTCCAGAACTTCAGCATCGGCAGCCATTTTCCTTTCAGCTCGATCTCTTTTTTCTTGATTCTCGCGGATAAACTGTAGTTTGGAAATGGAATCATTGACGTATTTGAGATGTAAGTATACCTAGTATAACTGGCCATTGCTGCAGGACTCGAGGATAAGGTATACTTAGGTACATCGCGCCTGCCTAATGAGGGTTAGAAACTTGATACATCTTGGAAAGTTTTTTGGAACCCTTCTACTTTATGCATGTTTCCTTACGATTAGCCACTTAAAACTACGAGAACGGTGTCGAATTTGTCAGGGTTTAAAGTTTAAAGCGAGTATCTGTATTGCAAACAGATAGGAATGCTATTTTCTAACTTAAATAAGAAGGAGAAAGTATTATTAACGAATTTCAACGACTGAAAAAAAACAAGACTATGACTAAAGAATGCCGTAAGGTGTAATGCGTCGTGTCGCCCTGCGAATCCCTTGCTGAGTTCTGGCCTGCGTAGAGGTTCGAATGCTGAGTGTGGGCGGTTGGAGATTTTAGCGCCTTTCAACTCCAACGTAACCGATTAACCGGCGCTTACTAAAAGTTCCGGTAAAATCAAACCAAAAACAATTAAAATAACCATGCACCTTGTTAAAACTAATAAATGACTCCTTTAGCAGGGTTTCTTTGCTACGTAATTCTGCCCACTTATTGTCCATGATACTTCTGTTATTTTGTTCTTCTTGTCGCTTTATGGCCAGCTTTTCTTCTGCCTCCATGAGGTCGCGCCTCGCTTGCTCCATCAAAACTTGAGGAGTAGGCCGCGCTACGTCCCATATCGGATATTTTCTAAAGACGTTGTAAATAAATATGAAAATTGCGATGTAGATTGAGAAATTAAAATTATCATGAATTCATTTTTCTAAAGAACAAAAGTGGAATATACTTACTTCACCATAGAAGCGCTTTCCATCAATGATTTGAAATATTCGGCAGTACATTCTACAGGTGGTCCGTGAGGAATAGCGATTGGCGCTAAATCTTTTGTTGTTTTCTTCATTTTTGTACAATATTAAAAATATTATCGCGAATTATACAAAAATGCTTGGTGTCTTCCTAGAGATAATAATTTAGTTTTTGAAATCACCATAGCAACAGCGTCTGTTGATTATTTTGGTTTTGGTGAAGTTTGGTATGAAAGCGAGGCGAGTCCCTGTAATGTACGACCACGGAATGCACGGACCCGGAATTCATGTACAAACAAAAGCCATTGTTTGGCTTCCAATTCCGCGGCTGTGCATTACTTGTACACAAATTATCGGGTCGTACAATACAGGACCGTACCAATAATGCACGACCACGGAATGCACAGCCCAGGAATTCATGGTCAAGATGGCGGCTTTTCAACTTAATAGCCAATCAGCAGCGTTTTCTCATAGACGATTATGCTTCGTTTTCACTACTTGCCAATGCCAACATACGTTGTTTGTTTACATCACAGTTTAAAGAAAATTGATTGTTTCTTGTTTAATTATTAGTTTTTAGAAAATACTCTCAAGAGTGACTGTTCTTACTGCATAGTATTAATTAATAGTGCAGTGGACTGAAAACGAAATGGAAATTAACAACTGAGGAGAAAAATAACCTCATTTAGAGTTTAATCACTAACGACTGCTGGACTAATCCTTCTGAGCAGCAATAGGCAATGTTATGAACAGATGAACTTGCAGAGAGTATTTTGCAGCAGTATTTACTATTTAACTTACGCTCAGTGAAGATTTGATGACACGAAGATCTCTTTTGGGAAGTTTCGGTTCCGACAAACCTGAGACTCTTTATTTTATTAGTAATGAGACCATGGAAAGCACATCTGTATTACTAAGCATCAAGAAAATAGGACATTCTATTGAAAATTTTGCGGGTTTTGAATACAGCAATTGATATGAAAATATACAAAGTAACCTCAAAGTTATTGTTTATATTCGCCTTTCATATGGTAAAGATAAGATGAGAAGTTAATGTTTTTTCCGAATGTTTAATAATAATCTATTGTATTCACTCTGTCAGTTAGTATCAAAGGCGAAATGATACTGTTTTCCTATAACTAAAACCAATGGTAAGTACAGTAAATACTCCCATATTTAAAGTATTCAAAAGTGAGATTTCTCCCATTAGTACAAATACATATTTCCACATTTAAGGATTCGAGCTTTGGTGGCGGAGATATCAGTTTCCTTCACAATATTTCCCTACTCTGCAAGTCAGATGCCTACATACAATATGAAAATTTAGTCAAAAGGATGAAATCTTCAATGTGTTGATTACAAAAATGATTATCTCCATAGTATGTCCGAAGATGTATGAATAAATTATATTTTGGTATATTCAAGTTTTCTTGAAGTTAAAATAAAACAAGGATAATGATGAGACGAGGACTGTAAAAGTAGAGTATCAAAATAACTGATAAGTATAATTTTCTCATAACAGGTAGGCAGTACTATGTAACCTAATCAATTACAAAAGAAACTCTTTATGTTGGAGAATGGAGTGACATATTGGCCAGGTCAGCAACAATAATTGATAACTTTCCATATGATATGAAGCAATCCATTACCGCCAACTGCTGAGCTCAGGTCTCCACAGAAGAAGGATAAGGCATAGTCGATCAACTAATCTTATATATAAAAATGAATTGCTGTTCGTTAGTCTCGCTAAAACTCGAGAACGACTGAACCGATTTGGCTTATTTTAATCTTGAAATATTCGTAAAAGTCCAGGGAAGGTTTAAACGGTGAGAAAATTTCCTTTTGTGACGCAGACGAAGTTGCGCGGGCCAGCTAGTAAATAAATATTTCTTAATACCTACATAATAAATAAAACAAATGTTCAGTTCTTATATTTTACTACCATAAATGCGCGCTATGAATGTTTTAATAAATGTGTTAAATGAAAAAGCCTTTTATTCCTTGTATATAAATATAAAAATGATTATCTTATTATATTCTCTTACCAAGTCGAAACTACTTACTTAGTTTTTAAATTTTTATAAGTATGATATTATCAATGAATTGATGCATATTTATTTAAGGTAAAAATAGTGTTTGTAAAATTTCAAGACATAAAAATACACACAAGATATAAAAACACAAAAAAATTCAACATTTAATAAATAAATAATTAATAAATATGAATGGGGTGGAGCTCTGGCCGGAGAGCAGTGGACTGTAATTGACTGGGGCTGGCATGTCTGGATGTGGGTCGACACATTGTTGGCCGGTTCAGGGGTACAGCTCCACTGTTTCGATAGCCCTGAGGTTGGTACGTCAGACCGGAGCACGGAGCAGGACCGCTGAGGAGAGCAGGAGCAGGGATTTCTTCCAATAAAAACACCGTATTTTTCAGTACTGCGGCCGGGCAAGGGTGCGGGGTGCGGGGCAGCAGGGGTTCAGCCTTTTCAGTGGCTTTCTTCAGTTCTTCTTTTCTTCAGGTGTGGTGAGAGGAAAATCTCGAGAACCTCTGCTGGAGCGTCGAAACCGGCCCGTTACAACATACAATGAATAGTTTATTTTCCTTTTCCATACATCATTATTATTCTTATTCCACACGTTACACATATTCACTTATCTCTAACATGTTCACATATGCCCATAACGGGCCCTCCGATATAAATACGCGGGGCCCCGGTCGCCCTGCGCTCAGTCGAGCTTGGGCCGCCGCGTGCGATGCAACTAGTATGTTCTATACATAGTTATGCTAATATTTCCTCATTTACTTGACTCTATATAATTCTAATGCTTATTCTACTTAGGTTTTACATAAACCTTTCTAATAAGACTATTCTCAAACCGAAATCTTATATAATTACGCTACAAATTCACTTACAAAAATCGCAAACATTATTATTCATTTAAACAAAAACTGTGTTACATATTTACTTTAAATTTACATTATAAGCTAGAACTAACCTAATTACACACGGATTAATATATTTCAGCCCTAGATTATTCATATTTTGACCCTGAGAGACCCTAATGACTAAGTTAATTCAAGAACAAAATATAAGAGGAAAAACAAACTAAGTTAGTCAAATAAAACATAAAAACTAGGCCCCCTAGGTCTTTGGAGGCATTTCCAATTAGATTTAGGGCTAAAAATGATCTAATTAGAACCCATGAGCTAACACGTGTTTGGCGCCGTTTAGTCTAGGTGTCCGATCGAGCGCCCGGCGGCCACGTTTCATTTCGCTATTCACCACTAGGCTGCGTTGTACAGGGTACGTTTTCGCGAAGTGTCATTTCCAGATATGATTTTTACCTAAGTTTCTGATGTAAGAGTTATTTACTATTAATTATGTACGTTATATAAAGAAATTTAAACATGTTTATTTACTATTATCATATCTGCATACGAGAGCTTTTTCCGGGCTTATTCTGTCGTTCACAAAATAGTTACTTTATATATAAATTTATATAATATAAACATTAAATTTCAAACAGAACTCACACACATTTCTTGATTTACAAAATCTACTATTTTCCTAATACTTAATATGTATTTCCCTTAAATCATTAAAATTAGAAGGACATTTATAGAAAACTTTTCAATACATTGCTAAGTTATGACATGTATCTAAGTCCTTATTACAAAAAAACTCACACTTGATTATTTCATATAAAGTAAGTCATTTATATGTATTTGTAATTTACTGACAATTACAGAATTCGAAAATAGGTTGTTTATATTTAAAACATTATGTACGATTGGTTTTTTGTGTTTGCCTCAGTTTAGTAACAATTGTATCTTAATATTTTCTATGATAAATAGGAGTTATAAGTAGATGAAATGACACAAAATATTATACATTTTTTCCATAAGATTACATGTAAATTCAAAATTTACTTAATTTGTGATAAAAAAAATAATATAATATGTTGTTTCAAAACATTTTTCCAAAATACAGCAGTAAATTTTCAATGTAAAAAAAATTGTTGAAAGTGAACAGTCCGAGATTTGAGATTCCTCAGGAGTCAACCACAACCCTGTGTTCAATTGGTGCCGAGGCTGCCATTACTTCAAGGCGACAGCAGCTGTTGACTATATCTGAAAATAATATCAATAAAGTTTTGAAAGAATCATTTCTTGTTCTTCTGTTTGAGATCTATGCCTCGAATCCTTCGGCATAATCTATTACGTGATCTCATTACACCGACACTCATTCTGCGAAAGTTCCGAGACAAAGGCCTAGTCAAGTTAAATAATGGTGTCGAATCGAAGTAATCATCTCTATTTTATTACATACAATTCAGGTCAGTGAACACTTCTTAATTGAAATGACTAAACTTCTATTTAATATTCTGTCCTTGTCTAATAAAAAAAGAAACAGGTTAGTGATATAAAATACTAGATGACCCGCGCAACTTCGTCTGTGTCACGAGGGGCTTCACAGCACTCGCAACAACTTTATTTAATAAATTCGTCAAATTCGGACCTTAAAGAATCTTTCTAATATTTATCTATATGTATTCCACAATCTGCATTTGGCATGGTGAACTAAACTTGCTCCTCATACTAAGTGGGCCAAAACCCAACTGCGCAGTGATAGATTGTTATATTACTTGCCAAACTAGGTTCATAGATCTCCTCCACTTCCTCGTAAAGCACCCCAGACTACTACGCTAGTCATCTACTTTGTCCAGTTCATTGCAGTCTCTGTTAATTAGCGGACAGTGGTGTTGAAGTCAGGAACTTTAAGAGCTTCATGCAGTCCAGTTGTGGTACGGTCTAACTCTTGAGAGGACGTATTTCTGGATTAAGAAAATATTGTTTAGTTATTTTAGCCTCGTTGAAAAACTAATTTAATGAAAGTTTAGATATGTCTTCTAACCTAGTAAAAATAAAATAAACTTCAACATTTTCTACATTGGAATAAACTGTCGTTCCTATACTTGGTTCTTAAGAGATGAGAAATATTTATTTTTCAAATATAGGGAATATTTAGTGTTCATGAGTAATATTTTATTACAAAAATTTGTTTTTTTTGTTGCCTTGTAATCAGACAAGCTTATGGCCTACCTGATCGTAAGCGATTACCGTCGCTCATGAACCTCTGCATTGTCAGAAGACACTGCAGGACTGCTACCTACGGTCTAGCCTTAAGGATTCTCTTCAAAAAAGATTGGTTTCTATTTTTCTAGAATAGCACAAAATTTACCAGTCAGTCTATCTTTATCAAATTTCTGAGATAATGTCCAATATCAATTGGACTTTTGTGCAATTTTTCACAACACTACTGGCTAAAAACGGTGAAGGAAAACATCGTGAGGAAACCTGCATGTCGGAAAAGGATTCTAAAAATCCTTTGAAAATATGTGAAGTCCCCAATCCGCACTGGTCAAGGGTGGTGGACTATGCCTAATCCCTCTTCTGAGGAGACCTGAGCCCAACAGTGGGCAGTAATGGGTTGGTACAGTCCAATATCTGCATTGTAAAGATTCTAAATTAAAAATATCGAAATCGGTTCACATAGAAAAGAAATATACGCAAAAACGAAAAAAACTACAAACAAATTGAGGACCTCCCTCTTATTGAAAGTTGGCCAAACAAAAAAAGATTGTAGGACTACTGTGTGTGTACAGTGGTCCTTTTGTCTAGAACTTTTCAAATGAGATGACACATAAAGGCATCTCTATGTTCAGGAATGATATTACCAAGATCCATGGGCGACGGTGACCACACAAACAAAAGCTGGTGTATTTGTTAATTATTTCATAATTACCTTCATAGGTAAACAACCCCTGTTTCATAATATTATTTATTCTATGGCAACAGAATTAATCTTACAGCTCTATCACATTTTCATATAACACGATGTATTCTTTGAAGTCAGTTTTAGTATCCCCATGTAAGCATTTACTGATGTCTCTGGCTATCATCTTGGATTGATGTCTCAGCCTTGCCTGGTGGGAAGGTTTCTATTATTCTTCTATGGACTGGTTTGTGTATTCTGTGGAAGTAATTGAAGATTCTTGTAATACTACGACTATTGTTAACTGATTTTCTAAGGAGAGGTTATCAAGTTGACTGTTTTTTTTATTTCTCCCTCTATAACTTAAGTGTAGGAGAACTGATTTGAATATTTATTTTGCAGGAAATAAGTTATTTCATGTCACAAAATAAAGACTGTCTTAATAGGCTAATCCTGCTGAGTTTGTTAGTCCCAATTCTTCTCAAGGTGTGTAGTTGTAGGTAGGGACTATTGAGATTGTTCACTTTGCAGTTATATCAAGCATCCAGAAACAACACATAGAATAGATTTAGCTTAGTGTCACCAACTTTGCCACTATTGACTATAAGCAATTATTTGAGGTTAGCTCCAGGCGTACTAATGCTGTTACGTATTACTTCATACATTATCTATCAGATTTTATCAAGTATTTTTATAATTCTACTATGTAATGATTACCATGATAAAGATGAAATAAACATCTGTAGGTTCACTTTAACTTACCTACCTTAGGTGGTATAAAGGCATAGTTCATAAGATAAATGGAAGGAAAACTATATTAAACAAGGATCAGCAAAGTCTGGATGTGAAGGAGCAAGGTGCCTCCTCCATTCCAATGTCTTAAGAATTTAATAGTATCCATTTTACTGTACATCATATTCTTGACAGGACAGGACTCATGTTTCTAAATGTAACAAACCTGAAAGAGATACAAAGTCAAAGTCAAATCATTTATTTCAAAGTTGATCTGGACACATATTATACATTTTGAATGTCAATAAAAAAAAAAAATACTACCAAAACTACTAGCAAAAACTCAGCGGGCATGTCTTTTTTTTAATAAATTAAGTTTTTTTTTATGTTTTACTTTTTTAATTATTTTTAACAAATGTATCAATTGAAACGGCATGGGACGAGCATCTCATTCCCATGTTGTGCAGTAATTTGTATAATCATTAAGTTTATAATATGCTTTACTGCATAGCCGTTCTTAATAACTCTTTTAAACCTATTTATACAAAATGTTTGAACAGCCACTGGAATTTTGTTATAAAGCTTTACAGATAATCCTGGAAAGAATTACAAATTTTATGTAATCTACTTACTTGCAACGCAAGCCTGGGTTTGTTCCTAGTGTTAAAATTATGAATATCTGAGAGTTTAGGAAATTCATGAATATTTTTATGCATTACATTTTCATAAATGTACTGGGACGCTAAAGTTAGAATTTTAATTTCCTTGAATTTGTCCGGCAAAGACTACCTTCGGTTCAATTCATAGATTTTGCGATGATACATGATGATGTTAATAATTATTCATCACCTAAAACTTCAGTGACTTTCATAAACATTAAGTAAATTAAATAAAGGGAAATTAATATATCTTAGTCTTCTAAAACTATAACGTCAGAATCATTAGGTTTAATAAATGATTATTATTTAAAAAACACAACATTGATAGATTGGTTATTACAACTGGTAGTTGAAAGTGAGTGTTGGTAACATAACATAAAATTTCATGACAATTATCTTTGTTTGGACAATGTGAAACCTCTGATAATAATAGTATGTACGGTAAATGGTTCAAAAATAATTTGTAATTGTGTCAATTGACATCAAAAGTTTTGCTATTTCATAGCACTTTACTTCTAAATACTTACACAATTTTCATGCTCACCTGTTTGGTTTAATTCTTGTAGTTTAATTAAATAGTACAATCGAATAGGTTATGTCATTCTAACAAAAATCAAGTAATTTGACCATTTTTTATTGAGTAATGTCGTCAAAAGATTTCTTAATTAATGTTATAAAGTCTGGAAGAATCACAGGAATAATTTAAATGAGCAAACCGCTTAGAGAAATCCTGGAGCTTCATAAAAACGTGTTGATCTATCCATTAAACTTCCAGTGTCCAGAAGTGGCGGCTGCAAGTTTTTGTTAAGATTTAAAAAGGATTTTCCAACGGAAAGTAATTGGATCAGTGATTATTCCATTTAATAAGTGCCATTCTCCATTTTAATCTTCAAATATTAATATTCTAATTTTAATTTTTCAGTTTAGCACCACAGATTACGAAGATCACAGATGATCACAGACACAGATTATGATAGAGATAGGCTTGAGTAAAAAATATCGATATTATATCAAAATATCGATATTTTTTTATCAACTGTCGATAATCGTCGAAATTTTATTGTATTGTATTTGGTATTGATAAGCTCACCCATTATCTCACAAAATTAATGTGTGGTCTGAGGTGATAATAATGGTTTAAGAGATATTGGCAAATTTTAAAAACTTAGGGATTCGTTTAGCCCCACTACTCAGCAGCCGTCTGCATTTCTGAGTTGGGGTATAGCAATAGAAGTATGTACCACGTTTTCAGATTGCCTCAGATACCTGCTCAAAATTTGCCACTATTTCTTGGGCTATAACTTATGTAGATGATATCAGATTCCATTCAGATTCTGAATCTCGCAAGTCATATTCGTTATTTAAAAGAAACAAGTACAAATGCTTAAGCGGTTTTTAATAACTCTTATAAAACATAATTAATCACACGTATATTGCGTAAATTTAATATTGCAACATGAAATGAGTCCGTTGATGATAAAATACCTATCACGAATGGAATTCTTTTCTATCGATTTTAAAAGTCGATAATTCAATGTTTTGGTTTGAAAAAAGATGCTTTGCATTTTGATGTTACTAACAGTTTTTTTGGGATGATTAACAATGATGCGTTTAGTTATTGTAGGTATAAGTATTTTTCAAACTGGTTTTCAAAAGTACAGTCAACACTACTAAATATAAGTTCTAAAAATCACTACTTAATAAAAAACATAGTCGCTAATTGAGATTGATTTCAAAAAAGTACTCATAACCACTCAACTGGGAACGTTACTTTTCGCTAGATGGCAAAACTGGGGACTTCGTTCGGAATCCCTACCCTGTTTGAGCCTCTTTTTAAAATCATTTTTTTCCAATAAAGATTAATTTTGATTTTTAATGAAACCTCATATTTTTGTAAATCTTTTTTATCAAACTACGCTGTATTTCATTTTCAGCAAAAATATATCTCCGTAAAATATGAGACGATTAAAAAATGTAAACAAAACAAAGTTTAGAACTGTGCTCAATTTTGGCTCCTGACACACAGACTTGGCAAAAGTAAACAAACCAATTTGGTTGCCGTTCCCAGTTGAGTGGATATGTTTCCATATTCGTAAGCCTAACGCATATAACATACTACGAGTATTATAACATTAAAAATAACGATAGGAGTTATTTTCAGCTGCAGGACGGTGCGACGGGGAAAGAAGACTGCACGACGGGAATGAGTGCGTAGTACGTAACGCGTCGCGTCGTCCTGCATAACCGCGAGCTGGGTTCTGGCCTCGACCGGGGTTCGGACGCTGAGTGAGCTGTCGGAAATTTTAGTGCGATTCCGCCCACTACGTTAAGCACGCGGGATATATTTTTTTATTTAATACTCGTTTAATATAATAATTTCGTAATTTTCCTTTCGAGAAAAGCACACAATGTTGATCAATTTTAAGTTCACAATAATTTATTTGTAATTTGTAAAAAGAATGGGAGTGAATGTAAACAACTTTGTTTTGTTTTTCGTTTTGTTGCATGCCAAGGGACATCCTCCAAGGGATGTCCCAAAACTATGCGACATGAACGGGAAGTACCTTAAATGTTAGAGATAGAATGTTTTGCTGAAACGAAACATCATTTAATTTTGATGTTTGTTTTAAAAATCGAACTTTACTAACAAAATCGGCAAAAATCCACAACCTGTATTTTATGATGCCAATCGAAAGAACAGCTAGTTACGAATAATCTTTGCAGACACACGTAGTGTCTTGAACAAAAGGAACAAGGTGAACGCGTGATTCAAGATTTTAAGTATCTTATTTTCCACTATTTACTGTTTTTCTAACTAAAACTAGTGAAACCATCATTCTGGCCATTCAAGCTTTGAAAGGTTACTAATAAATGCCTACTTAAAAAAATTGTTCTTGAGAATGTTTTACTTTTTACGGGACTTTAGAATATGGATAATAGGAAGAATAGGAGTTAAGTATGGTAGCCGCTTACAATCAGGTGGCATCAAGGCAATAAAAAAATGTAGTGTTCAAGTGTGGTTCAGATCTTCTGTAGGCAGTAAGGTAGTTAAATAGAAGTAAATTGCTTTCCTTTAATTTGAAAATGGAATATTTTAGTCTAGTTTTATTATTAAGAAAGCGCTTAAAGAGGGTTCACCAGTTATATTCATTTTCTTAGTTTTTATTAAACGAGCACAACGAATAGCGGAAAATAAGGTTCTTATAATGTTTAATCAAACATTTCACATTGTTCCTTTTGGTTAAGATACTATATTTATTTGCTACAATTATTCCTAATTAACCGTTCTATCGATTGGCTTCATAAAAAAACCGGGTGTTGATTTTTGCCGTTTTTGTTAGTTGTTTTTTCAGACAAACTAAACAATATATGTATATTGTTGCTATGTGGTGTTTTAATAAAGATTTTTCTATCTGTCTGTACGATTAATCTGTGAATGCAGTATTATTAAGTATCAAAAGTAAAATAATGTTTCCTTTCAACAAAACATCTTATCTCTAATATTTAAGGTACTTCCCATTCATGACGAATTCATGACGCATAGTTTTGGGACACCCTGTATAAATTACCTATTTATTTATTATGGGAAGTAATGATATACAGTAAAGTCAAAGTAAGATTTGATTTAAAAAAATAATATTTTGCAAGGGCTATTTCGGTTTCGGCCAAAAACAGTTCTGGTGGGACACTAATCCTAATATAGCATTTGATAGGAAAAAGCTTACAAACTTTTCGTCTGTATTTTACCCTGACATTATAAAACAATGTAGAAATAAGTATTATCGCTCAATTCAGTTCTTTACCATTTCAGGTTATAAAATAATGAATTATGGAACTTCTATGTGATTTGTTAAGCAAGAAGTGGTTGGTTTTCTTTAGTTTTGAAGAAAAATCTGATGTAGATGTTGAACCTCTTTTCTTACAAATAAAAGTAACTAATGATATTGTTTCACAATATATTAACATAAAGTATTAATTAAAAAACATTCGATTAAATATAGTTCACAGTAATTAAAATTTTAATTAATAATGCAAATTCAGTATGATCATATCGATTCCCATAAAACTTGGAAGATATAAACATTTAATTTTAAATTTTTTAACCATCACAAGATATCTTGAAAAACAATTTTCCCCTGTAATTAAAATATATTGAAGAAGAAGAAAAATATATGAAATAGTAACTCTTAAACTTCTTCGTCACATCTACTCAATTTAAAGTGACGGTGGGTCGGGGACCCTATACAACAAAAAAACATAAGAATTTTAATAATTAAAATTACAAAAACTAGTCCTAGGTAAAGGAAAAGAAAATGTTACTTTAAAATTTAAAACGTAATTTTATCAAGTCATTAAAATTTGGGTCTTCTACCCTGTCGTCAAGTAATCCAAACTTGAATGTAAACGAACCTCAAACCAAAAAGAACAGAATAATTTATTGACCAATAAGAGACCAGATTAGCTGACCAATAGCGGAGTTTGTTTGTACACGGATTCCGCACCCGTGCCAATAATTGCCGACCCGAGAATTGGTGTACAAACATTGCTTTGTTTGTACACGGATTCCGGGCCTGTGCAATATTTGGACGCCAAATACTGGGTCGTGCATTATCGGGTCGTACAATATGGGGACGTACATTACTGCCTCCCAGCGAGGCAAGCATGTACGAATGTTTTTAATTCTCTATGCTTATCCAATTAAAACTATTGTGTATAAAATACACACATTAAGGCAGAATTATGAAAAATACACGAAAACCTAAACATGAGATTTAGCTGAAGTGTTATGTTATTTATGCCAAATAATTTTTTTTCAAACATTTTTTTTTTTTTTATCTGGCTCGAGTTCTACCGTTAAATGTCACTGATGTCAATTGTCATTTTGAGTTTGTAAAACTTGTCAGCGGCAGTTTTTAGGTTATAATTGTTTTTATCAATCTTTTTGAAAGTTTTCCAAAATTATTTTAACTGTATTTCCGTAAAAGCTAAAAATTTCACCCAAAAACAAAATGAATTTCGATACTTCGTTCTACACAGGCTTAAGTTGTGGTATCTGTATTGGACTATCATTATTTGCTATCCGCAAGTATTCGAAGATATTTTCTAACGCAAGTGAAAATGTTAAAAAGGTAAAATAACAAAAAAAAAAACACAAAAAAAGAATCCTATTTATTTTACGTCTCTAATGTGATCAAAGTAATTCTTAAATCTTTAGTCTTCAAAAACTAAATTCTTATAAAACTTGCTATCAATCCTCTTCTTTATTAATTTTGCCGGTCACGTTCGCGATATTACGAATCTAAAACTTCATTTTCCTTTCCAGTTCATAACCAATGAAGAATACAAACTAGTATTAGTTGTACGAACTGACCTCAATATGGGCAAAGGAAAAATAGCAGCCCAATGTTGTCACGCTGCCGTAGGGGCCTTCGAGAAAGCACAAAAACGAGACCCAGAAGGATTAGAATCCTGGCAAATGACAGGACAAGCCAAGGTGGCAGTCAAAATAGACTCCTTAGAAGAAATTAAGAAAATAGCTGACAATGCAAAGAAATTGGGCTTAATTACATCTATGATTCGCGATGCAGGACGTACACAGATTGCACCTAATTCTATAACTGTTCTTGGAATCGGACCAGCCCCCAAAAGCGTAATAGACAAAGTCACTGGCCACTTAAAGCTGTTATGAATTAAAAACATTGTATGCTGGGTGTAAATTTTAAATAAAATGCTGCTTCGTTTCGTTTCAAGAATGACTTAAAGTTAAGTTTTAATTTCAAGACTTGTAATTTTTAAGTAATAAAATAATAATATCAATAAAGGAGATTTGTATTATTTTTATAATGAATGCACTTTTGTAGGCTATGAACTACAGGACACAATTTTTTGTGACATTGTTTATCACTAGTAGTAGTTTGAAATATCTCTTCTATACTTTATAATATTACAATCAAATAGTTGGATGGATGATAGTGTGGAAAAAAAAACAAACAATATTTAAAATAATCTTTAATCAATTCACCAGATACAAATTTGACATTTTTGTCTTAATTCTAATGTTGGTAACACTGACAGTTCAACTTAATAAAATTCGGAATGCTATGTCAATGTTGCCATTTTAATTCAATCTTTAAAAACATTCAAAAATACTATAAGTAGTTTTAATATTCTAATCATCAGAATAAATCTAAATATTAAGGTACTTTATGCTTAGGTGACTATGAATATTTTTTACAAATAAGTCATTCGAAATAAGCTTTTAAAATCAATGTCAGTTATTAAAGAGAAATTGAGAATTTATTCATTTGAAGAAAAATTGTCATTAGGAAATTAAATGTGAATCATTAAACATAACTTAAAAATTACAAAAACTTAACCATAACAGTTGACTTATTTTTCTTATGTTCAAGATTTTTTTTTTTTTTTCAGCAAAAATACATACAAAATTACACATGATAGAAAACTAAACTTACAAAACATTTATTTCGTAATTTTGACTACAAATTTTGAAATTAAGAAATCATGAATTTCGACATTAACATATAAAATAAATTTTAAATACTAATTAAAACTTACAATTTAGATTTTTTATTGCAGTTTTAGGAAGACATTTTTCCTTTTTTTTGTTTTTTTTGTACTTTTCATAGTCAAATTAGATACATAACATTGTTGAAGAGTTTTCACGAATATTGAATTTGGTGAATTTTAAAATCGGTGGTATAGATATAAAATGTGTTAAAAAATACATTTATTTAAAGCTACATAATTTTTTAAAGGCACATACAATACAAGTATTGGTGGTGTTTTAACTGAATCTCACTTCTTCACAATATACTTTACAATCTTATTAGACTTTAGCCAGATTTCAGTTTTTTTTTTGTATATTGATAATACAAAAAACAAATATTGTTTTATTCGAGTTAAATTTTAGCTTTTTTTAATTTGTTTTCTTGTTTTTTAAGTTTTTGGAAATGAATTATAATACATCCGGCTGTGCTCTGTCAATAGCCCAGCCGTAAAACAAAGTGTACAATCAGCATCATAAGTGCACACAGTAAAAGCGTAATTTACGACAACACAGCGACGCAGGCAATTTGTGAATTTTTGTTATTGAAAAAGGTAAGTGTAACTTGTGCTCATGCGGTACTGTTTTAAAAATGAGAATGCACTAATGAGGCTGATAGTACATGGAGCAATTAAAGAATTATTACAACTAGAAACAACAGAATGAAGCCAACTGAAAGAAATCGCGAGTAGCACGATATTCTGGCGTTACAGTGTACTTGAGTGTACCGATGACACTCAATTCATTCAGCACACTGATAAAATATTACACACAAATTAAAATCTTTAAAATTTCACTTTGTTGTTCATGTTGATTCAGAATGTTTTGTGGTACCGCGCGGCGTACTTTAAATCGGCTTCATTCGGTTGTACACGATGTTCTAACGATATAATTCAATAGGTGCAATGCAACTAAGAATCAGGAAACAACATAGTGAAGTTTCAAAGAACTTAAAATTATGTTACTGAGCTAAACAAACAGTAATCAGCACTTACTACTATTCTTTTATTTCCTGATGTTTTAGTTACACGGATTTAATAAAAAATGAGTGTGAGATTTAAAGGCAGTGTCTGGCATTAGTCCTATCATGACAAGATGCAAGGTGAATCATACTTTAATCAATTAAGAAATCAATTAAAAATAATTAAGTACGTTTTAATAAGGCATAATCTCTATTTAAAAACTGGTTTCAAAACTACTCTTGAAAACTTAAAACAACTAAAAAATAAATGGTAAAATTACTAAATAAAAATAACCTATAAAAAGAAAATTATAACCTAAAATATTAGTTAAAAAAACTAAAGATATTCTAAAAATGTAACATAATCGCTTAAATCTAAATTAAAAAATATAATCAAAATTAAAACACCACATTTTAAAGTAACTTCAAAACAGTAAAAAAGTCAAAATACAACATTAAAAAAACAAAACATTATTTTATCTATTGGATGTTATTTTTTGAATGATAGATAAACGAGCTTAAGGCCCACCTGATAGTAAGTTTTGCGATGCCATTACGCATTTTGTATTGACATTATACCACTCCATGAAGTATAAAATATTATTATTCTTGATTATATTTTTCTATAATATTATACGTAATTATAACTATAAAACAATTATAAATTGAAAATAGAATTTAAATTGTACTTTATAGATTAGTTTCGCTTACAAATACGCGTAGGCGGTGTCTTGCAAAATTACTTAAAACATATTTATGAAATGTTAAAAGGGGAAAGTGTAATAGAAAATATTGATGGAGGACTAAGTTACCGATGCTAATACGAAATTTAATAAAAAAGGTACCTAAAAATCGATAAATTTGTCTCTAAAATTACGCCTTGTAATCAAAATTACTTTATTCAACAAAAAAACGGTAATATATCCACTCAACTGTGATCGGCAACCAAATCGGTTTGTTTACTTTTGCCAAGTCTGTGGCAGGAGCCAAAATTGAGCACAGTTCTAAAACTTGTTTTGTTTACATCTTTTAATCGTCTCATATTTTACGGAGATGATATATTTTCGCTGAAAATGCAATACAGCGTCGATTAGTAATAAAGATTTACAAAAATACAATGCTTAATTAAAGACCAAAATAAAAAATTGTTGGAAAAAAATGTTTTTAAAAAGGGGCTCAAACACGGTATTGATTCCGAACGAAGTCCCCAGTTTCGCCATCTAGCGAATAGTGACGTTCCCAGTTGAATGGTTACGCTTTTTAATATAACATTTTTTTTTTTTTTGCAAACTGTATTGTCCGAATGATGTCACAGAGGTGCACAGTTAATTCGTACAATTTTTAGGTATCTATAAATTATGTACCGTGTAGATAATATCGCTGTTTCAATTCAAAACTACAACAAATCAATGTAATACTTTGATGTGCAACTAAAAATATTGCGGTTTAGATTTTAATTCGCGCGCTCAAAACGAAACTTCAATAGAAATAGTCGCGTGAGTTTTGTATCTTAGAATGTAAAATAAGGAAGTATTTCTCTAATGTAAATATAAAAGGGATTACGGTTGTATTTATTGCGATAAAACCATTTTTAATTTTTTGTATTTGTGCTACTTTTGAACTGAAGCAGCGATATATCAGTAAAACTTCTTGTTAAAAAAGGTCAACAGTCAGATCCCTAGAACTATTTTCAGCTTACGACATATCATGGTTTTTGTCCAACATTTCCAAGTACTGCTTGAGGCTCTCGATGCGCGTCTCGTAGCGCGATGTGTCCTGTTGGAAGGCGGCGGCCTGCTCCATCATCCGGAGCATGACCTCGAGGCCGGTCCGCATGCTCGATACACCTATTACTTCCAGCTGAAACCATAATTATTATAAGCCTTAAACTATTACTAAGCGGGTTCTTACCACGATTATTTTTAATTGAGAGGTCCCGATATTTCAGTGTAATTACGAGTAGTAAGAACCCGTTTAGTAATAGTGTAAGTGATGTAGATAACCGCGAGTGTTTAAAGACATTTATAAGTCTTATTTAAAGTTGAAGAGGTAGAAATTCTTTTAAGTTAAGCTCGTCTGCGTGTTTTTTTTGTACAAAGAATATGACTTGTCCTTCTTCAAACGAGGCTTGAAAGGAGACCTTAAGGGTAGGCCGTAGGTAGCGGCCCCGTAGTATCTTCTGGCAATGCAAAGGTCCATGAGCGACGGTAACCCCTTACGATCTGGTAGCCCGTTAGCTCGTCGTCGCAATAAAAAAAAACTTGAGAGGTGTCAAGGGACACCTGTATGACAAAATTCCTTTCGATTAATTAGTGAGGGAATTGTAAAAAAATATTTTTTTATCACAGCGCCATCTAGCATTAATCATATAAAACAAAATAAGGAATTGTTTTAAAACAATTTAATTACAGCGCCATCTAGCGTTAATCATTTAAAACAACAAAAGTGTCTTACCACCTTTTTATAAGAATTTCCGTCTAGCCCCCTTTCGATAACGCGCGATAAGGGACTTCGTTCCAAAACAAAAAATCGAATTTAAGGCACAAATCTTTGACAAGCTTAAACGCAACAAATTAGTATTCTGATCCAGCTATTATAACACATAAATTATTGCATACTTAGGCGGACGAAACCATTACAATTTTCATAAAGAATTCTCGCAACAGGATGCGTTGAACACTTTTTAGACGGGACAACCAATTACTTAGATTCCTTCCAAACATACTTGTGCGTAACGGGTCGTGCCTCCCTGCATAACCCCGTGCTGGGTCTTACCTCAGCCGGACACTGAGTGTGAGCGTCTAATCGCAAGGTTTTACTGCGGTTCAACTCCCAGGAACCCGGTGATTTTCTCCAACTAAAAACATCATGAATATCCAACTCACTGGTGGCAGTGTAAATGTGTCTATCTCATTACTATCTCCCACGGTCTCCAGTTTAATCTTCTTGCAGCTCGGCGCTGGTCTCGGCTGAAGAGTCTTGACTCTCTTCTTGGTGCGGACTCCTTCTGACTCCTCGTCTTTTTTGATGTCACGTCCGATGCAGGAACACACCCTGGCTCCTACTATCTGACGTCCATAGACTTTACCACTGGAAGGAGAATTATAAAACTGTCAGTCAAGATTTTTGTTGGGTTATTAAAGCAATACTACTACAGTATAGTACAAGTACATTTTGAAACAAAAAAACCAAAGTCAAATCTCGTTAATGTGAGTATACTGTGTGGATCTACAACTTTGGATCATCTGAAGAGGGATCAATAACCTGTTGAAATAAAACTCTCTCTTCTGGGATCGGCTAAACTTTATAAAAAGTTATAAAGTCAGAAATAAAAGTGGTTTTAAGTTCAGATCCACCCTGTATGTATCTGATAATTAGTTTTAGAAAACACTTTAGGTTCTCTCTCTATGAACTAACCAATATTGGTTTTATTTTTGTCGATATGTACTTATGTACATAAATTTAGAAAACTACACAATCAATTTCGTAATCGATTTTTCCATTGATAGAGTGATTTAAGTGGAAGATTCGTTTAGTATAATACATACATAATATAGTAGAGAAACATTGTTAATAATCTAAGAGTTTTTGATGTGATATTTTCGAGATGGAGTTCATCCTTACTATATGGAACCACCGTCCATCCACGGTCCGTTTCAGGAACACTTTTTTGCCACGCACCATCCGGCTATGGAATGAGCTCCCTCCTCGGTATTCCCTGAGCGCTATGACTTGTCCTTCTTCAAACGAGGCTTGAGGAGGGTCCTTAAAGTTAGGTCGTAGGTAGCGACCCCTCAGTGTCCCCTGACATTGCAGAGGTTCATGAGCGACGGTAACCACTTCCTATCAGGTGGGCCGTTGGCTCGTCTGCCTACATGGCAATAAAAAAAAATTGAAAATAAGAACATTTTTCGTCCCCTTACAATCCACAAATGATTTAACCCACCATTTTTCAAAAACATATACTCACGAAATATCCTCCAGCGTGAATATAATAGCTATCGACCGTCGATTAATGCCGGTAGTGCACGAGTTCTTGCAGACGAACTTGTAGGCGTGCGTGCAGGGCTCCGCCCCCGTCTTGGACAGCTGCACCACCACGGAGTACCAGTAGTCGGGGTCGTCGGGGTGGCCGCAGTACTGCACGTCCGTGGAGCCCGGCGGACGGGACGAGTGGAGCACGTTCTCTGACATTACCAGGGCTTGCTCTGGTGATAGTAAACTAACTTTATACAGTGTTTATTGATAGTACAGATTGTAGGAAGGTAATGAGTACTGTGGTGTAATATTAAAAAAATCGACAAAACTTGTCCAAACCAAAATAATTTCAGCAGAGTGTTGACTAACAACCTCGAGTGATCTTGCGCAGACCACACCTCCGCCACATCCATTAGCTGACGAACGACAGTCATTTTGCAAGAATTTTAGATATTTTAAAGTTTGTAATTGGTTGTATAACATTTCATTCAGTCAATCGTTCAACATTTCATTTCAATCAGTTCATTAGTTATCAGTATTGTTTTGTTTGGCAGTACAAAAATAAATGTAATACACAATAATGCAACCAATTACTTTATATGCAACATTTATTATAAATTATTATTTAAATGTAAAGATTGTTCTTCACCACCGTCTACCGTCTTTCTTCTATTAAATGTTTTCTTTCCATGCAATGGTTGCCTGGAAGAGATCGCTGTAAGCGATAAGGTCGCCCATTGATATTTAAGTTTTTGTAACCTATAACTATGTAATTGTGGTGTTTCAATAAAGAGTTTTTGTATTGTATTGTATTATAATAAAAATCGAACCATGCACACAATATCTTTTCTGAATGCCGGGATCAGAAAAACACCCTAACCGCAACACAAGGATTTTTTACAAAATACTAATTGGGACTGGGTTAACTACACACATCTTTCATCTACAACTATCCCTCTTCTGAGGAGACCTGAGCCCAGTGGGCAGTAATAGATTGTTACAGTATTTATTTAGGAAACAAACAGTACACAATTAACAATAAATTTCACACATAATACAGTACTTAACCAAGGCTGGATGGTGGCATTGATTTTATTATCTATGTTAATATTCAGCAATACGCTGAGCCTCGGCTGATTTGTGGTGAAAATGTATAATATGTTATTGTTTGATGTTTTATTTCTTTTTATTGTCATGTACCATTTTTGCCACAAATAAAGGATGTCTATGTCTATGTTTATGTAGTTTCCACCAATTAAAAAGTACAGTTACAATACATCTACACTGAAAACCTCATACCTTTAACAGTGCTGCCATGTTTATGCTGAATACACCTCTCGACTCTCTTCTCGGCCTGAGACTCGTCTTCAAAGACGACCGTAGCTCTCACGTACATCGGCATCATCGTTAGACTGTTCAGATCCCAGTTGAACTGCACCGGGAAGTCTGTCTCTATGTTCACGTAGATACGGTTCAGTTTGTGAGAGAACTGTGTGAGAGAAATATTATTATTATTACATGCCAAAATATTAACATATAAAAATAATTAAGCTATTATGTTTAGTTTCCCCATTTTCGTGTTTATTTTCAATGCTTTTAAATATCTTTAACTCAGCGGCGTGCAGTTCATACAAGAAAATACGCACTGCAGACCATATCGTTTCAAATTTGCTTAAAAATTGTAACAAAAAACGATTAAACGTTGTATATTTAATCAAAATACACTTTTCATTACTATAATTGGCACACATTTAGCGTAAAAGTTAAATTAAATTGATTATAGGACATAAATATGTGGAAAATTACGCAGATTTATATTTCTGCATACCCTGACTTAAATATGCATGCACGCCACAGCAGTTTTTTTAAGCTATTGCATAGCTTCTATCGCGGGTCTTGAGCGCGGGGACTGAATGCATAAATTCCGTAACGAAAAAGCCTTACGCTCCAATAATGCAGTGCCTTGGTGTAGTGGTCAGGACCATAGCTTTTTGTGCCTGAAGCTCAGAGTTCAAATCCTGACAGGATATGATTTTTATTTGTTTTTTTATTTCTTTGTTTTTGATTTCGTTGTGTTTTTATTTATAGTTTTTTATTTTTTTCATTTTAAGTTTTATTCCTATATGGAACCAATCTTTATTTTGATTTTGTTTTCCATTACTACTGCGCGAAGCTCGGTCGCCCAGGTACTCTATATAAATGTACATCGTGTCTTCTAATAAATAAATAATTATAATTGGGCGGTCGTTCTTGACACGGCACATATTGTGAGGAGGTTCCTCTCTCTTGAGACCTGGCCTCTGATGGCTTGGGTCGTAGACTCCGCCTGCAGTGGCCCTCTGTTTTTTATACTGTATTTTTAAATTTTATTTTCTTGTAAATGTTTTTTTTTTAAATATAATGTAATAAATAAGCTAATAAATGAATATGGAGAAAAGATAATAATCTCACCAAAAACTTTTTCCTGTGGACATCTTTGCTGTGAACTTCGACTCTGAAATTGAAGAGCCCAGGATCATCGTTGCGTTGAGGAGGTCCTCTTGGTCCAAGCTAAAAATAAATAATAAATTTAAAAGAGTAACAAATGTTAAGTAGAAAATTCAAAACTACAAGTGAAATTTGTCTATTCAAGAATTTAAATTACAAAAATAATTTGAAATGATACTTACTGAAAATGTGTTGTTAGAATCACTGATTATGTACTGAATGTCTACTTGTTCTGGTAAATCACCTCTGTAAAAAAAACAAAGATATGTGTAAATAATAAATCTCTAAGTGAACAAGAAAGACAATCAAATTTGTTATCTCTAATGTCAATTCCTTTAAAATATTATAATTAACCTGTTTTAGTATCAGCATGGAAGTAATATAGCCACTCAACTGGGAACGTCACTTTTCGTTAGATGGCGAAACTGGGGACTTCGTTCGGAATCACTACCGTGTTTGAGCCTCAATTTGAAAATTTCCAATTAATTTTAATTTCGATTTTTAATTGAACCTTATACTTTTGTAAATCTTTATTATTAAATGACGCTGTAATGCATTTTCAGCAAAAATATATTTTCTCTGTAAAATATGAGACAATTAAAAAATGTAAACAAGTTTTAGAACTGTGCTCAATTTTGGCTCCTGCCACAGACTTGGCATAAGTAAACAAATCAATTTGGTTGCCGATCCCATTTGAGTGGATAGCCAAAATCAAAATAATAAAAAATGTGTGTTTATGATATGCTTAATAATCTGAAGAGCAAGAAAATTAAAACAAACAACTTTCCTTTTTCAAGAATAACTCGTACTACCAGGTCATTATCAAATTTATTATAAGATATTATTAAGTAACACCTACAGTGTAAATTCTTACACTAAAAGTCATCAAAACAGTTCATCCCAGACAAAAAGCAAATCATACAAGTTTAATGTACACCAATATGCTTATTAACCACTCAACTGGGATCGGCAACCAAATTGGTTTGTTTACTTTTGCCAAGTCTGTGGCAGGAGCCAAAATTGAGCACAGTTCTAAAACTTGTTTTGTTTACATTTTTTAATCGTCTCATATTTTACGGATATGGTATATTTTCGCTGAAAATGCAATACAGCATCATTTAGTAATAAAGATTTACAAAAATATAAGGTTTAATTAAAAATCAAAATTAAAAATTATTGGAATAAAATGTTTTAAAAAGGGGCTCAAACACAGTAGTGATTCCGAATGAAATCCCCAGTTTCGCGATCTAGCGAATAGTGACGTTCCCAGTTCAGTGGTTAAATGTATTATTTCTGTATACTTACTGAAACAACGCTTCATCAGGTATATTGTTCAAGTCGATGCTGGTTAGATCATCATCACAGGAACCGTTAGCTAGAGATGTCATCATTATATCTTTCATGTGCCTTCTGAAACAAGAGAAAGAGGAAAATAAGTGTATTGGAGTTAGAGAAAAGTAAAGTAAGATGTGAACTTGTTGTTGTTTAGTTTTTTTTGTAGGACAGGTAAACTAGTGTACGGTCACATGATCGTAAATAGTTACTGTCGCTCATGAACCTCTGCAAAGGAATTAAATCCATGTTAGTGGTAGTGCTTTAGTCAAGTAAAAATATAATTTTCTGAATTGTGACTATACTCATATTGTGTTATCATGTTTGATGTTCAATTTGAAAATTCGCCGTATCTTGTGATTAACAATCTGCCGCCGTATCGTCCGGGTAACAAATCAACAGAAGATACACAGAAGTAGAAAGATCAAGTTTTGATAAAATTTTCGTAAGTCATGGCGCATAAACAAGGTTCATTTATCACTTCCGCAATTTTATTCATTAATGTTTATCTCATTCACTGTTAATAATATCCTTTTTTTACAAAAATTACAAAAAGTTTTTTGTAAAGTTTTTAACTACTTGGCCTTGACTTTGGTATCGAATTGATAACCAATTTTATTCGTTTTGTATAAAATCATAGATGGAAATTTATATAAGATTTAAAAACATTTAAGTAGTATTCATTTAAGTATATTTATATACATAGCTATGAAATGTAAAGCTTACATAGAACACGTTGAAATGTTATCGTCCAACTTTTATCTTATTAACACTGATCCGTACTTATCACAGAAAACACTTCGAATATATTAGAATTTGCTATTTAAACTATTTATAAAACATTGCTTTCTATTTTAATGATAAACGTATTGGATATTCAACATTTTGTAGAACTTTTAAACTTTTTATTAACACCACAATTAACAAAAAAACGAGTTTTCGATTCCACTTTTTGACGTTTTTGACTGTTGTAAACACAGGTTATAGCTCCTCTACACGCTCGGCCAGCGCTGGCCCATCATGATGGCCCGGCGTATAGAGGCGCTAATAAATTTATAAATTGGCATTTTCGACAGTATGGAATTTTTTTAAAGGTTCTCAAAAATGTTTCGATGGGCCTATCAATTGGCCTTGGATTTGGTCTCTCTCAAAAATTACTGAATATTAATGCAGGTTTTACAAAGACACATCCAAAATAGTTATTTTGGTTAAAAACGTTGTTTAATTGTTGAAACGGTGTTGAAAGTTTGTGTTAATTTTTAAAACCAATAGACAACAAATATCTAACGAAAAAACGAAACCAGCGTGCCCTAAGTTCTGAAAAGAAAAGAAAGTAACGAGTACTTCCCATTTTTAAAAAGAAGAAATATTACTTTCGAGTTTTAATGTGTGAAAAATGGGCATCGACATGATTTCTTAAAATTGTCCCATCTCTAAAATTAGTTCGAAGTTCCACCGCACAGCTTACAGCGCCAAAATGACAGAAATGAAGAAGTCTCATTTTAAATTAATTATTTTGGATCAGGAAATTAGCATTATTATAAAATAATGCTAATTTCCTGATCCAAAGTGTTGAAAATCAGGTCAGCGTCACAGATTAAAATTTCGCTGTTGATTTTGATTATTTATAAAGTTGAGCACACACTGTTCAAAATTCATAATATTAGATATGGTTCTGCAGTTAGAACTCCAAACTTTGAACTTAAATTCATCTTTCATGTAAATGTTATTGATTCCTAGACTAATTATCTTTTTAAACCTTCTCTTTAAATCTTTTTTCAATGACTGCATTTGAATTTGTGTTCTTTACTTCTCTCGTTCTTTACTCTAGTCAACTCTAGTGTGTAATATGGCTTTTATAAATACATTTATCTCAGTTAAATCTCAGTTAAACCTTGGTTCTATAAATACAAAAAAATAAATAAACATACAACTAGTGTCCTTACTAGACTCAGATTAGGTCACTTTTGCTCACCTCAATTTCTTTTTAAAATAAAAATTAAGCCCTCGCCCATGTGTAGTTGTGGCAAATCTATTGGTAACCTTGACCATATATTTTTGGAATGCGCCCTTCACAGACCAAACATATATATGGCGCCCTTAATGTGAATTGCCCCCCACTTTACATCTTACTAATAAATACTAACACTCCGTTCCCAATCAATATGAATTATCTTTTAACATTTCCTAACCGTAAAGTAGTATACGCCTTGCATGAATTTATCTCACGTAACAACATTAAACTATAAAATATTTACAACTACTCAAAATCCCGTTCCCCTTTATTTCGTTCACCATCACTGATATTTATTCTACGCGACATTGGCAGAGTCATTCTGTGTCGAAGAGACTCAAGCCACAGAGAAAAAAAAAAAAAAAAACATTTATACAATCCTTAAAAATTAAATAAAATCTAAAATTGAAAATTGTTGATTATCTAATTTTCTTTATAATCATTAAGTTTTACCTAGAAAATTAATTTAACATGAAATGATTAAATTTTATCAAGTTCTGTGTGACAAGCTTGAGAAAAATTAATGCATGACTTTTTTTTGGTATTGCCATACGTATGAAAGTGAAGGAATGAGAAAAAAATACACGAAACTCCGCTTCACTTGTGTTTTTTATAATTTTACTGTCATTACGCCGATAAATTTATGCATATTTTGTATGCAACAGTTATTTAGACCAAATAATTAACGCTATTATGTACAATATTTCCGCGAGGAATGTTCTGAATGCGTGTATTTACTAAAATCAATAACAATCAGTGACCAACAAAGGTACGCTTCTGTTTGCTTTTGCTTGGTGCTTGGGGTCTGAGGATTATAACCTGTGTTTTGTGCTAGCGTCCGGTTGGCGTCTACCACAATTAACTAAATAATGCCCGATAAGTGCCGCTAGGAAGTGTTCTGTGACTGAAAGTGTGTGTCAGTGTGTTCAGTGAGTGTCGTAATATGGACAAATCTGTTTTTAGTTACCAAGATGAATTATGAAGCCGAAAGAGCCATGAATCAGAAGAGGCTGCGTATGGACGGTGAGCCTGGGCACGGGGTGGTCCAAGGGAACGGCCTACCGCTGAATTACATCGGTAAGTGGTGTTTGAAGTAGTAAAAACGCGGGAAAGCTGGAGACCTTGAATGTTTTCATGTTGTGTTTTGTGGCAGACAATGGTCACCAGATACCGTATCAGCCGTACGCGGGGGCCTACAACACGCACTACCCGCCGCCGGACGCGTTCGCGGCGTACGGGCCTCCGCCCCCGGGAGGCTACGCGCCGCAGAACCTGTCGTACGCGCCCCCGGCCCATCAGAACTACGCCCATCATCAGAGTTTTCCTCCGCAGCAGCCCCCACAAGCCCAGCTACACATGCAAACACACATGGGTATGATAATGCATTGTTGATACCTCATTGTTTTGTTTACATTATTTGTTATTCATATCATATTTAAATTTATGTTGTTTATGAGTTTGGAGCAACAAGTGTTTGTATTAGCGATGGGCGTTATTAACCATAACTGGTTATATATGCAGTTACGAGCTCGAACAGTGATCACTCGTTTTCCACTACAACAAAAACTAGTGATATTCATAACGCCATTTAAACGATCGAAATAGGCATCAGTCTTCAATAACTCTTTTAATCACAACGCCATAAAGTTAAATCGAATTCACTCTTATGTTTAAGGCATAGCGTCGATGTTTGGCTACTTTCACTACTCACGCAAAATCACTGGTTTTACAATATTCGTAATGACAAGATGAAAACAACGTTTTACATTGACCACCTTACACATAGCTTTGACAACGTAAAGGAGTAAAACGAGTAATGTAAAACGCGCCTAAAAAAATAGTATCGATACACAATACGTGTGCGTGAAGAAGAATTAAGTTATACTGCTACCTAACCAAACGATTTTACGTTACAATTATCACGTTTGCTTCAGAACGTTGTGAAAATAACTAGTTATAAAAATCACTAGTTAAGAAACTAGTTATTGGAAATCACATAACGCTTACGTTACGTTATCTCAAAAACCGATAACGACCCATCGCTAGTTTGTATGTATTAAGGATGTGAAAAGTTTTTGTTTATTTTATTGGTATTTTGCATGATTTAATATAAATTGGTAAATTTATACATTTATAATTTTGAATCAAAATTGTTTGTAAAAATTTATGAATTATTTACTGAAGTTATTTCAAGTTTGTTTGTTTAGAAATTATTAAATATAAATAACATCACATGGTAATGTTTACTTTTTCATGAAAATTTTATTAAATTTCAAACATAAAAATTGTATTGAAATTTCAGCAAACAAAGCTGTTTTCAACAAAATCTAATAATTATTTATATTCCCTTACGGGTCCCGATGTAGATCAGTTAGCCTCCGTGGCCTGGCTACGATATAGTAACCTCTTCGGAGAGACTGAAGGTTTTGTCTTAGCAATTATGGACGAAGTTATCATGACGAACAACTACCGGAAATATATTCTAAAGGATGGGACGGTCGACATTTGTCGGGCATGTCACCGTCCGGGAGAGTCTATTAGACATATCGTTTCCGGTTGTTCTCGTCTTGCTAACGGCGAGTACTTGCACAGGCATAATCAGGTAGCTAAAATTATCCATCAACAACTTGCTCTGAAATACGACTTTGTTGAAGCCGCTGTACCTTATTACCAGTATTGGCCTCAGCCGGTTCTCGATAATGGTCATGTAACGCTCTACTGGGACCGATCTATTATCACTGACAGGACTATTGCTGCCAATAAGCCTGACATAGTGATAATAGATCGGGACGCGCATCGGGCAGTGCTGATCGATGTCACCATTCCGCATGACGAGAACCTTGTGAAGGCAGAAAAAGAAAAACAGCTAAAATATTTGGACCTGGCCCACGAGGTGACCGACATGTGGCGTGTTGAATCGACCATCATTGTTCCGATCGTTGTATCTGTGCACGGTCTAATAGCGAAAAGCTTCGACCGTCATCTAGAGAAGCTTTCGCTCCCCGGCTGGGTAAAGGGCCTGATTCAAAAGGCGGTCGTTCTTGACACGGCGCGTATTGTGAGGAGGTTCCTTTCTCTTGAGTCCTGACCACTGATGGCTTGGGTCGTAGACTCCGCCTGCAGTGGCTCTCTGTTTTTTATATTGTATTTTTAAATTTGATTGCTTTGTAAATTTATTTTAAAAATAGAATGTAAAAAATAAGTGAATAAATGAATATACAAATTAATATTCAATAAATCTCCATACCTAAATATAAAAACAAAACCTAAAAGAAAACTGTAACAATCATCAATCATTTTATTGTTCTAAAACAAAGGTTACAATTACAGGTTACGACGTGGGCGTCCACAAACCGGCATGGCCTCCACAACCACACCTGCTACCACCTCTGGACGCCCAGAAACCTCTAGACATCAAACAACTCAAACCAGAAATCAAGCTTGAACCAACAGACGCACAAAAACGACCACACCCTGAGAATGAAATGATGGTATCTAGGTTTACTATGTTTTAGGACCTTGAGCTTGTCTCCTGTATCTTATAACCTGTCTGTGAATGTCAAATTTCAGTAGATTGAGCATCTGTGATGTATACTTAAAGTTTTTTAGAAATCACTATCAACAAAATACAGTACACTGTTTTTCTATGATTTTTAAATTTAAAAAAATACTTTCTGAATTCTTCATTAAATTATTTAAATAAATTTTAAATTTAATTTTCAGGGAGATCTTGATCATCCGAAGATAAAAATCAAAACGGATATATTTAAGCCTGACGATCTAGCACACAGACCTATGGACAAACCTATAGGTAAATAATGTAATTAATACAAACACATAATTCCAAATAACTGACATCCTACTGAGAAAATTTTTAGCAGCAGCAGCTGGGGCGGCGTGACGGGAAAGAGTGCCGAGGGCGTAACGCGTTGCGCCGTCCCTCATAACCCCGTGCTGGGTTTTGACCTCAGCCAGGGTTCGGACTCTGTGTGTGAGCGGTTGGAGGTTTTAGTGCGGTTCAAAAGCCACATATTCACACACATTCCATTTTTGATACAAATAAAGTTAACTTAAAAATTTCTAATCTTAATTCATACGCCTCCTTCATAGGGACTATAATTACGACATTCAATTTATTTATTCAATTTAATGTTTTGCTATGCTTTGCACCTAAGGCTCAAAATACAAATTTAAATTATTGTACAGTAGTAATAAGTATTTTATTGGGTACTATTGCATTTTGAGTCCTGTAATATCATGTGGTAAGAAATTAAATTGAAAATAGGATTTTTTTTTAGAAATTATAAAATCAATGTCAATTTAACAAATTTTCGATATTAAATATTATCGAAATTAAGGTTTTATGTTTTGTTTTACAGATGCTGTATACAAACCACAAGATGTAGCACAAATCAAACCCACAGATCTGCAAAATAAAGGTATTATTATGACACTATAAAATTAATCCTCTAAATTCCGTATTCACACTTTAAGGCAAGGTTGTTAGACGATGTTACTAGTAATCCTATGTTGTAATTGTGTAAAAATGTCCTAGTGTCTTTGATCAAATACAACAAGATACACAGTTCCAAAAAAGTTTAGAAACAATATTCTTGACACTTACATTTAAAAAGCGAAAAGACTTTTCGATTAATTGGTTTCATTTTTAAAACTGTATGCAGTTATACAATAATTCATTATTTTGCATAGAAGAAAGACTTATATCGCACCCTCCGTGCGACACTGTCACTTTTGCAAAAAATGCAAAAATGAGTTAAATATCTAAAAATGATCCTAAAGCCCCTCTTTACTTGGTGAGATAACGTTACTTTTGTAGTACGGATAGTTTCCATATGAGGATGTGAGTGTCATTGCGGTTTTGGTGCAAATCACGCATCGCTGAGAGTTTTAAATGCTTCTCCTGAAAAACTACATTTTTGCATAAGTGACAGTGTCGCACCGAGGGTGCGATATGACTACAATTAATATTACTGTTAAAAGTTGTAAATGATTAAAGCTTACTGCATAAATAATGTAAGTATTTTCTCTTATCAGATGAAGGCCAACCAAATCCAATGGGCGACATCAAAACAGTAGAGAAACCAACTGGTATGATATGAAACTAGATACTTTAAGTAAATCAATTAAAAGTAAAGTAAATTTAAATTAATTTTCATCGTTTGTTTCAGAGTTGTGCAAGCCCGACGGTAGAACGGAAGGTAGTTTAGGTCTGGGCGAACCACGTCCAGCTGATTCCACTGCACCCGTCATTGCTAATAGGTAATTGAGATTTAATTTGAAGACTAATTATTTATATAAATTTTATGTAAGTTAAGACATATCAACAAATGGAATATAGTACCTTAACACATTCATCGTTATGCTGAGTCAAAATTACATACAATTTTGGGATGCATAAGAATATTTTCTAAACACAATATTAGGTATGTCAAATATCTCTGTTCTGCCTTTTTGAAAGCTTGAAAGAGGCTTGTGAAAAGTGGCTGTCCGAGTTCTTCGCAAATAAGGGGGGCTTCTACGAGGGAGGTATTACGAAGTTGCCGTCTAGATGGAAACAGATTGTCGAACAAAACGGCGCATATTTGACCTAAATCCGATCACTGTAACACTTTATGCATTGAGCAAAGAGCAAAAAAGCGGAAGGGAGATATTTGACAACCTATATATCGCAAATGCCATCTGATCTCCCTTTCTGCTGCAGTATAAGTTGCGCTGCTCAGCTAGTAACAAACCTTATATTTTATGATTGTTTCAGTGACTTAGACAGAAAACCATTCAGCAGTCCAGAGTTGCCCAAGTCTGGAGCTATTCCTGGGAAAGCACCCACGCCTGGCTCTGAGGTAAGATAACCACTACATATTATAAACATGATAACTGTGTTTGTTTGTTTGTAATGAATAGGCTGAAGAACTACTGGATCATTATTAAAAATTATTTAACCATTCGAAAGCAACATTATCCACAAGTAATATATTCTCGATTTTATTAAGGAAAACTATAGAGATTCGTAATAAAATTGTAATAATGTAAACCAAGGTGTGAAAAAAATACCCAAACTTTTATACGATAATGATGAACATGATCGAATATGATAGCCAATTAAAGATACACACACCATTCTTTTTTTGACGTGACAACGTCTTATAAATTGGTTTGGGGGGTGACACTTCACCTCACTGCGTTACGCTCCGCTCACGTTATGCGCTCACAATGAGAGCGAGTGAGAGGCACGCTTGTTATGTCTGTCTCTCTCGCTCTTAGGCGGGCTAACCATGCCCGAGTCGTTGTCACGTAAAACTTTCGCCCGTATACTGACTTTACAGGCAACCAATTTTTTTTTTACATAATTAAATTTACAGAATACTAGTGTCATAATGGTTACAAATAAGTTCTTTGACATCCCTCAGCCGAAAAAGAGAGGTCGTCCCAAAGGCTCGACCAACAAGCCGAAGCCCCCCGGCGTCACGGGGCGCCTCCCCCCGCACGCCGGCCCGCGCCCCCCCGCGCCGCGCGCCCCCGCCGCGCCGCTCCGTCCGCGGTGCACGCCCTACCAGTACGCCGTCAGGGCTTACAGGAAGGACTTCTCGGGGATACAGTTTAGAAGGTTAGTTTGTTGGTGGAGTACGGAATGAGATATGTACGGTATTTGTTTTTGTACTTCACAAATGTATTAAAATCTATCTATTATCATAAATTTTATAAAAATCAGACTGGTAGATTTTGTGCTATTTTTAAGAAATAATTCAAGAAGTCTCTGGTTTTAATTTTTTAAGAAAATATTATTACTTATTTGAAGGTATCCACAGGTATTGAATTAAATAATAAAACTTAATAAGCATTAAGACGAATACCCGTTGATCCTGTGCGGTGTCAAGGTGGATTTGTTTTCTAGTCAAAATAGAATTTGTAACTACTTTTGTCTTTTTTTACATACTGTGATGTTGCATATACTTATGGAATGCGTGGCCTGAATTATAAGTTTCAACAGGATATTTAATTCCTTTTGGCTTTCAAACAAATTCAGTTTTTTCAGCAGGATTTTTACCTCACATCTGATTGAAAACAAATTCACTCTATATTTGCTATCAAAATCGATCACTCCATCAACATGTCTACTACTCCCTTTTTTTTTTTAATTGGGGGAAATCACCGGTATATGTGGGAGTTGAAACGCACTAATACCTCCAACTGCTCACACTCAGCGTCCGAACCCCGGCTGAGGCCAGAACCCAGCACGGGGTTATGAGGGACGACGCGATGCGTTACGCCATCGGCACTCTTTCCCGTCGCGCCGTCCCCCCACTACTCCCTTACCAGTGTTACTTGTGTCCAGGCGCTGGAGCGACGACTGCCTGGACTCGTCGCACATCCCCAACGAGGTGTACTTCGGCGACGTGCCGGTGTCCATGGAGGTGCTCTACAACTACTACGACGCGCACGCCGAGCGGGAGCGCCTCGCCACGCAGGCCGCGCACATCGCCGCGCAGAAGGCCGCCGCCGCCAAGCTCGCCGCCGGCAAGCTGCAGCCCAGGAACCCCGTGCTGTCCGGAGAGGTAAACGAGAACTTATCTGAGCACATGGTAGCCATGTAATAGGGATGTCGCGAATATTCGCATTCGCAAAAAATCATGCGAACGTTATGCGAATGTTTTGACAAAAGTTAGGAGGATGTTGTATGGATGTAGAGAAAATCTGACAAAGCCAAAATAAAGGTCTTCAACTGCCTTTTAAAATGAGCCCAAACTCGATGGGTCTATGACCTTTCATTGTAAAGATAATTAAGATAATTTCCGGGTGGGGTTTCAATTATTTGGTGAGGGGGAGGCAAGTACCCATTCCCCATTCCTTCCATGAAAATCCAGAATAGGTAAAATATAGGTACCTACTATCTAGTGCCTATAAATTATAATGACTTTTAGAACTAAAACCGGACTTGTCAGTAAAAAAACCTTGAACATTTTGTTTGAAAAGTCAACATTCGCATTCGCGAACATAAATATATATAATATAAAAGCGACATTCGCAACATCCCTAGCATGTAACGAATATTTGCATTCGCAAAAAAAAATGCGGATATTTTGACAAATCTTCCTGTTACAGAACAGACGGTCAGATACATCTGATTTGTCAATAAAAACCTTGAACTTTTTCTTCAAAAGTTCAACATTAGCATTCGTGTTCGCGAATGTCAAAAATCTACTTTCGCAACATCCCTATGCATGGGCATGGGCGATGCAAAGGAAAACGCTGTTCGTTCGTGTATTGTAGTGACGTGGCGCTACGTGAAAGAACGCTGCAGTGCGTAACGCCATAACGCATAATTAGGGGTGTGCGAATAATTCGAACTCACGAATTATTCGTTCCGAATCGACTACGACTATTTTGTAGACATCTAGCCCATTAAAGATATTATCTACAAAATACAAGTTCTTGTCCTATTTCCGATGCATCATCGTAGTCAAATTCGAAGGTTCGAATTATTCGATTTGAATTTCGAATATTAATATTCGATTCAAACGATATTCGCACACCCCTACGCATAATCCCGTGCTGGGTTCTGGCCTCAACCGAAGTTGAGACACCGTGTGTGAGCGGTTGGAGGTGTAAGCGCGGTTTAACTCCCACACATCCGGCGATTACCTTAAAGAAAAATATACCCCTGGAGCAACCTGCATTAAGCATTATCTTGTTTGTGTGCAGGTAACGACGGTCGACTCGTCATCGTCAGACGATACGTCGGGTTCTGAAGGCAGCGATTCAGAAGATAGTGATGAGGTGAGTTTATCATTTTATTGATAGATTGAAATGTTTTCATTAAAATCTTGCACAATTTTTAGCTATTCTATATTTTTTAGTTATTAATTAAATTAAAACCCAATTGAATATTCAACTTTGAAAAGTCACACATGTTGCACAAATATTAACCAAATTAAAAAAAAAAAAATGTTGAATTTATATAGTACTTTTTTGCTATAGCTGTCAATCGCTGCATTATAATGAAAAAAAAAAAAAAATTAAAAATCATAGTTTAAAAATATTTGCGATCTGGGCTACTAGATTGTGATTTAGAGAAACGATATGAAATACTTTATTTTTCAATATTGATATCAATAGTTAAAAGCTACCTACCACCAGTTCGGACAAATAAAACAATACTGGCAAGAAACTCAACGGGCATGTTTTTTTTGTAAAATTTTCAGTTTTTTTAAATGTTTGTTTGAACGATACAATGCAGAAGTAAAACAAAGACCCTTGCTGCCTCTTCATACGTAACGAATTTATGGCTCACTGTTAAGTGGTAACTGTCGTTCATGATCCTCTGCAAGTTACCTGTCACCATACAGGACGTTTATTAAACCTCATTGACAATAACTTTACAATATCAATGTCGACATCTCCCAACATTCGCCACGTCACTATTACGTAGGATGGTCCGTTAAAGCGCGGTCCCGGCCGGCCGAAGGGCTCCAAGAACTCCCCGCGGCCCCCCGGCTCCACGGGCGGGGGCGGGGGCGGCGCGCGGCGGGGGCGGCCCCCCGTCCCCCCGGAGCTGAGGCAGCCCGGCATCACTGATATGAAGAAGTTCTGCAAGGCGGCCGGCATTAGATTCGACTATAAGAAGCTTGTTGAAGGTATGTTGATACACACTACTATACTTCGGTCGTTCAGAGAATGCGTTCCTGACACCTATCAGTTAGATTAGAAAAATATTGTTTACCGAGTTATTTGACGCTCAGTTTGGCACAAAATTATAACATTCATTGATTATTATTGATATAATAATGTTGTTTTAATGCTCATCAATTGTTGAAACGGTAAACAAACAACAAAAATATTTTTATCGTAACTGCACCGCCATTACAAAGTTACGTGTCAGGAACGCATTCTCTGAACGGCCGAAGTATATGTATTATCAGGGTATCTATGTATTACAGTATTTTTAAGGAGAAAAAATGTTAATACTACATTTATCACAGCTAAGAGCAAATATGCGAAGGAGTACTTAATGAATGGAAATTGATTTGTTCATCTTAATAAGGGTGACTGAAGGGAATTAATGAATAGAAACATTAAAATACTTATATTTTTTCTTTAAACGATATGCAAATTTATCTCGTACTTTTATTCACCATAAACTTTAATCGCTTAAAAATAAATCTTAATTTTAAACAATATCTCACAGGATGCACGAAAAACAAAGAAAGAGTAGAGAAAATGCAAGAGTTACTAGTCGCAGCCGGTCTCGAAGGAAAACCAACTTTAGAGAAATGTCGCGCCATCAGGCAAGCCAAGCTCGACAAGAAGGAACAAGAGAAACAAGCGAAAAAAGAGGCCAAGACGAAACATAAAGAGGAAGATACTGGTGAGTTCTATAGTGGCGGATATATCGTAGAACACTACTCTTACCGGACTAGATTTTAATGCTTATTTAATTATACAGGGTGTTAAAATCCGATGAAACAATACTTTCACAGCAAATAGTATACTTGATGTAGAAACCATCCACCAAGTCTGAGTTTTCTAGGCATAATATATCATAAGTTATAACTAATCAAATCTACGTGTTAATTAGTGCGTGATCAACCCTACCGTACTGACGTACACCAACATGTGAAAAAAAGTGGTAGGAATTTAAGACTTTCAACTTCAAACCAAGCTTCAGGAGAATTCTGAAAATTAGGCTACGTACGATTACATAGCAACAGCAATCATTAAAAAAGTCGTGGTGGCCGAGTGGTCTAAGCGCTTCTTTCCGAACGGGAGGTCGCGAGTTCAAATCCGGCCGGCTTGTACCTCTAAATCTAAATGTGAAATAGATTTATGTGCAATTTTTCACAACACCACTGGCTAAAAACGGTGAACGAAAACATCGTGAGGAAACCTGCATGTCGGAAAAGGGTTGCAAAAAATCCTTTGAAGATGTGTGAAGTCCCCAATCCGAACTGGGCAAGCGTGGTGGACTATGCCTAATCCCTCTTCTGAGGAGACCTGAGCCCAACAGTGGGCAGTAATGGGTTGGTAGAGAGAGAGAGTAATCATTTGTCATTAGATGGTCAGCTAGCTCATTTGTCAAGTCGTGAAGTATTACTTTAAGCTATTTTCAATGCCATTGGGGCCTAATGAATTGGCAACTAACCTGCTGACAGTTAATTACCCAAAAATACTAAAGAAACATAAGTAGGCGGTGGGGCGTGTGAGAGAGAGCTCTTGTGTTGACGCAAGAACCCGCCCGGTGGGGGGGTCGGGATCGGAATCTGTCCCGAGATCTGGTTCCCTAAGAACTCCTTGTCATCCGAGGAGAGACCCAGAGGATGTTACGTAAGAGCTCAACGAACACGCGTATTTCGGAAGGGTTACACGCGTCCCCATCTTGCCGGGCCTCGGATACCCCCCTAGACGATAGAGCCGGTAGTCGCAATGCCGACGGCTGCCGTTCGTTGGCACCTCGAACAATCCCATCTAGGGTTCTGGCCTCGGCCGGGGTCCGGGGCTCTGACGCTGAGTTTCAGTTGAGGCGCCTGGAGGTTTTGTCGTGCAGTTGTTGACTGAAACAGGGCAAGCTTCAAAGAACACTGTTCACACACTATCCGCTTGCCAACTAGTGACAGTCGCGTCAACAGTGTCGTGTGATTGCAGGGGAAGAAACGGGAGGCTCCACGCGACGGATGACCCGCGGTGCTACCGGAGTCAAGCCGAGACAACGCATCGTCATCTCATCCGACGAGGAGGACGACACACCGCAGGCGCGCCGCACGCTCTGCAAGCTGCGCTCCAGCGTCAACGATCACTCGGACTCCGACTAGCGCACGAGGTAACGTACACTACACCACGCCACGCCACGCCACGTCATCTCATCCGACGAGGAGGACGACACACCGCAGGCGCGCCGCACGCTCTGCAAGCTGCGCTCCAGCGTCAACGATCACTCGGACTCCGACTAGCGCACGAGGTAACGTACACTACACCACGCCACGCCACGCCACGCCACGCCACGCCACGCCACGTCATCTCATCCGACGAGGAGGACGACACACCGCAGGCGCGCCGCACGCTCTGCAAGCTGCGCTCCAGCGTCAACGATCACTCGGACTCCGACTAGCGCACGAGGTAACGTACACTACACCACGCCACGCCACGCCACGCCACGCCACGCCACGTCATCTCATCCGACGAGGAGGACGACACACCGCAGGCGCGCCGCACGCTCTGCAAGCTGCGCTCCAGCGTCAACGATCACTCGGACTCCGACTAGCGCACGAGGTAACGTACACCACGCCACGCCACGCCACGCCACGTCACGCCACGCTACGTCATCTCATCCGACGAGGAGGACGACACACCGCAGGCGCGCCGCACGCTCTGCAAGCTGCGCTCCAGCGTCAACGATCACTCGGACTCCGACTAGCGCACGAGGTAACGTACACTACACCACGCCACGCCACGCCACGCCACGCCACGCCACGCCACGCCACGCCACGCCACGCCACGCCACGCCACGCCACGCCACGTCATCTCATCCGACGAGGAGGACGACACACCGCAGGCGCGCCGCACGCTCTGCAAGCTGCGCTCCAGCGTCAACGATCACTCGGACTCCGACTAGCGCACGAGGTAACGTACACTACACCACGCCACGCCACGCCACGCCACGCCACGCCACGCCACGTCATCTCATCCGACGAGGAGGACGACACACCGCAGGCGCGCCGCACGCTCTGCAAGCTGCGCTCCAGCGTCAACGATCACTCGGACTCCGACTAGCGCACGAGGTAACGTACACTACACCACGCCACGCCACGCCACGCCACGCCACGTCATCTCATCCGACGAGGAGGACGACACACCGCAGGCGCGCCGCACGCTCTGCAAGCTGCGCTCCAGCGTCAACGATCACTCGGACTCCGACTAGCGCACGAGGTAACGTACACTACACCACGCCACGCCACGCCACGCCACGCCACGCCACGCCACGCCACGCCACGCCACGCCACGCCACGTCATCTCATCCGACGAGGAGGACGACACACCGCAGGCGCGCCGCACGCTCTGCAAGCTGCGCTCCAGCGTCAACGATCACTCGGACTCCGACTAGCGCACGAGGTAACGTACACCACGCCACGCCACGCCACGCCACGTCACGCCACGCTACCCCACGCTACGCCACGCCACGCCACGCCACGCCACGCCACGCCACACCACGCCACGTCATCTCATCCGACGAGGAGGACGACACACCGCAGGCGCGCCGCACGCTCAACAACAACGAAATATCGAGACAACTCAATTAATTAAATATCGTGGTAAGAACCCGCTTAAAATGCATGAAAATAAACCATTTTTTACAATTATTTTATATTTGTTCCAGGTCCCCTCCCCCTGCGGTCCCGGAGTGCGGTCTGATTAGTTAGCGGTCCGATCGCAGTGACATACAAACTATCTCAGTGAACCGTTATATAATTATAGTATAGAGGTGGGTGACTTTGTATTGAGATTGTGAACGTTGTGTGGGAAATATCAAGTGTGTTGATAGATTCTGTGTTATTTTAAAAAGTGTTTGAATTTTAGTAGCTATTGAAAAAGTTAATGAAGATAATCTATATATTGTACTAGCTGTTTTGTAAAAATCAGTGTCGGCCTTCGATCAAATATATTAGATACACAAGAGCGTAAAAATGACGAACTTAAACACTATTGTTGTCAAAAATTGGTAGTTTTTTGATGTTATTGGAATTTTAGAAACTGCTGATCAAAAGTGATATGAATTCACTGTCGCATAAGATGTAACCCTTAAATGGACAATTTTGTTTTTAAACAACATACTAAACATCACCGATGAAATTAAGCTTCTTTGAATTTTTTTGTTAATTTTGACAGCTAGTTCTTATTTCTGAACGAATTTTGTACTTTAAAAAAAAAATATAGTAAATTCATGTCTAGTTTTTTTTACTCATTTTTCCTAGACAGTAATACATGTCCATGACACAAATATATTTTTTAAAACGTGAAACAAAAATCGTCCATTTAAGGGTTCATTCATTGTGAATTCAACTTTAAGACGTTTAGTTAACCTTAACGTTTAGTAAAACACTTCTTCCTTAATGTAGGTAATTTGTATGCACTATTTTGTACTGTTTTGTTCTATACAGTGTATCTAATGATATTAGATCAATGCAATAGTGAAACTCGAATAATTTAACTTTTATTCCAATTGCAAAATGTTGATTAAAAAAAATTACAAAATAATGTATATTTCCTACATAACTTCAAATCTCAAGCAAAAAAAGACGGAATGAAGTTTGAAATCATATTTTATTGAATACAGGAGACAATAACAACTATTTGATTCGGCATTTTAAAAAAAGTACTAGTCACAGGATTACTTCTCAATCTCACGTTATAGAGGCAGCTTGATTGATCTACCTACAAATGTGTGAGAAAATGTGGTTAAAAATATAAATATAGTATACAGGGTGAGTTTTTTATGATGGTATATTGAAAGAGGTAAAAAGAAAACTAGGTATTTAAAAATTCGACCAAATTATTTGAAAATTCGGTTTTCTGGCTTATCATCACAGGTACCAACTAGTACTACCACCATTTTTCATTTTCAGGAGTGGTCTTTTTACACTCTGTATATATGTATATCATATACCATCGTTAACAAATATCACCCTGTATAAAATAACATTGTTGTTAGTATGAAGTTACAGAAGTTTATACCAACATTTGGTACGTTTTTAAAGATACATAATTATATCATCTACATTGTGTAATTTTAAAATATTATTCACAAATATTTACGAAAGAAAGTTTATTAATAAAACTATTTTATATTTACTGATTTGAACTTTGAAAATTATTTTTGTGATTTTATTTTCGAAATCACCAATATTCTATTTTTTTTAATTTTCATTTTCTATGTCCATTTGTCGGTAGATCAACGTAAATTGTAATAAAAAAAATTCGGATAATCATGTGAAAAATTTTAGTCTAATTAATTATAAAAAAAACGTGTTTATTTTTTTCGATAATATTGATTGAAAATCGGATGATATTGTGATTGTTTTGAATGTTTTAATGTGAAGTGTTTGAGGAATATTAATGTGTAGTTTAATTTTGATTGGTTGTATCGATTTTGAATGCGATTAAAAAAACAATTTGAATAAAATTATACTTTAAGAAGTAATTTGAAATTAAGTCGAAAAATTTCAAAATATAAGGCCTGTTACTAATTATCATTAACAAAAACTGCGGTCATACATTTTCAACGGGTTCTTACCATGATATTTAATTAATTGAGTTGTCTCGATATTACGTTGTTGTTGCAAACGTCATGATCACGAGAAGACTGGATACTGCGGGTCGATTTAAGAGCAAACAAATCTGTCTACCCTCTTTCTCGTTCGCTTTTGGGTAGTACCACTGGAACTCGAACTCTCATCACGACACACCACACTCACTGTATATATCGAGACAACTCAATTAATTAAATATCGTGGTAAGAACCCGTTGAAAATGCATGAAAGTTATATAAAAAAACCGCGAGTGTCTGAATAAGTTTAAAAACTGCGGTATTTAAAATCGATCTTAATCTACGTGTTCATAGGTGTGAGAGTTTCTTAAAGTATAAATAAATAGATAGCTATTTATAAATTAATGCATTTATGATGACCCTATCGTGTACTTTAAAACCATCTACAATCAAAATATTTGATCAAACATCACAAATCACGCCTAAAAACAAACTCTAGACAAGAATTTTACCACTAGTGCTAGAAGTGGTAACTCTACCCTTAACTGATTTTACAGTTAAATTAAAATTGGGTATAGTACCCAAATCTAAATGTGAAAAAGATTTATGTGCAATTTTTCACAACACCACTGGCTAAAAACGGTGAATTAAAACATCGTGAGGAAACCTGCATGTCGGAAAAGGGTTCTAAAAATCCTATAAAGATCCCAATCCGCACTGGGCAAGCCTAAGGGTGGATGCTATGCCTAATCCCTCTTCTGAGGAGACCTGAGCCCAATAGTGGGTAGTAATGGGTTGGTACAGTACCCAATTGTATACTTAATTGTGCTTTTATTTTATTTTTCCTGTTTTATCTCCTACGATAGTGTAATCACGTCAAAATGTGATACAATCAATCTTGTATTAAATGTAGGAATGAACCCCTCGCCTACTTTTAAGTAGCAGTAGTGATCGAATGCTTCTAACGGCACTCAATAATGTTCATTTGTGCCTATAAAAATAGTATATAAAGATAATTATAATTATATAGAAAAAATATATATAAATATATTATAGGTTATAGTTGAAGCGTGCGTATATCCTTTTAGATTTATAGATTTTTAGTGATTTTTCATTTGATGTAGGGTAAAACGACTAATGATTGGATGCTGACTTTAAACCGAATGAAGAAAGGAGTTTTATCATTTTAGATGTTAGTTTTCTAATAACTAATAACTTTTCTTAGTCGACGTATAGATATGTAGTTTTTAAAATACATAGACATTGATAGCACGTTGTAATAGCCAGTTATTGGTCATGTTACCCTAATAGAAATTCGTTTTTTAGAATTAAAAAAAAATGTAACACCAAGACGTTTTAGTTAAGGTCTTGTAAATAAGAGTGATTAAAAAAATTAAAAGCGTGTCTTTTCGTGATTTTTTTTTTTCTTTATTTTTTTGTAAAAATCGTGGCTCTTGTATATAAGCTCGCGCGAAAGAAATTTTAAAAGAAAGTTTGGGTTATGTGATGTGTTTTTTTCGTATTGGCAACCCAGAATGTTGTACATTGGTTGTATGGAAATGTAATTTGCTTTAACGTGTCGTACATTTTGTACTCGGTTTATTTTAATATTAAATGTATGATTATTTAATTCGCGAATCGGTACTTTCAGTATAACACAAACTTAACAGTCACAGAACATACAGGGTGTATCTGTAACTTTGGACAATCTGACGTGGGGTGAATGACCGGTCGAAATACAACATAGCACCATTTTTATTTTTTAGATCGGTTAAACTTCTTTTTTGACATTGTATGGAAAACGTACAACTATCGTTGCGGACTTCCATACTAGATTTTTTTTTTCTAATTTCTAAAATTCGTTCCCAGTTGAGTGGTTATAAGTATTATAGTTTTAGAATATTGTCATTTTATCAAACACAAGCAAACAGTATTTAGTGTCATCAAATAATTTAACTAATATGAACTTGACCGGTTTGCGAATGAAAATATCCATTTGTGAAATTAAAAAGAATATGAAATTCGGATTATACAGATATAGAAATAAAAAATAAATAATTTATATGTGTTTTTGTATCCAAAAGTGACGAAAAAATAGCAATAATAAATGCGCCTATTTTATAATAATGTATGGCAATAAATAATGAAAATGAAGCCTTATTATGGTCAGTAAAATTGTTTTAAGTAGTGACGTCACGCGTCGCCATCTTTGAATATTTAGTTCACGATTTTGAAACTAGATGGCGGTGTTCAGCAAAAAGTTTTTAATGGTGTCAGCATTTTATTTAGTAGCAATCTAACGGAGAAATGAGGTAATACAATTGTTTTTTTATTTAATAACTTTGGCTTTCAGAATCTCATGGATGGGCGCGGGTTTTGTTATAGTTTTTGATTTGATCAGTTCAGTTTAGTTTGGTTTTTGGGCATTAGTAATACTGTAAAGAGATAAAATAATGATCATCGATCATTAATTAAAATGGTTCAAAATTTTTAAAATAGTAGAAGTATCTAAATCTAAATTGGAAAATAATGATTTTGATACGAGTATAAGATTTTTTTAAAAATAATATAAGCCTTTATTCAGACAAAGTTGTTACAAAAATTTAAATGAGTGACTATGATGAGCCGTTGACACCGACAACTTCGTCTTTTTGCTCAGCTTTGGCAAAGGCCTCCTCCATCTCTTTCCACTCTGCTCGGTTTAGCGCATACCTAGTCCATGTCTTTTTTTTAATACATCCATGTGATTGGATGGAAATAAGTTTCATAAAGCAATAAGTAAAATCTTTAACTATACGAAACCACCATCCTTATTTATTTATGGCGTTCGAAATTTAAAATATAATTTTATAGGAATGTTTTTTTTTTTCATAACGTTTGCGTATTCTGAGTGTTTTACGCGTTTACTTGCATTTAGCTTTGTCAAGCAAAATATTAATATTGAAGGGAAAATATGAAAATAGCTAGAGAAATGGATTTATGAGAGATAGGTAACTATGTACTAACTATTTCTGGTTAAATAAATGATATAATTATAATGCCAAGTTTAGTCTATGACTGAAGCAACTTTGTATTTTTTTCTTTGGGAATGGTTTTTAAACTAAAAAGCCTAAGCGACAACTACTGAGTAATCTAATAGAAATAAATGTAAATTTTCATAAATGAATAGAGATTTTTCGACTATAGTTTTAAATAACAGTCTTGTCAAATAAATTATATTTCAAAATGCATAAAATTTAGTACATAAATAAAAAGCATAGCAGGGCTGATAATAATAGGTTGTCAAATATCTCCCTTCCGCCTTTTTGTCTTTTGAATTTCGCGGCTATGTACAACGCGTTACAGAGCTCGTATCTGGCAATACTATCCATAATTTGAAAGGTCTTGACATAACCTACAAAACGACGCTATGCATGATTAGTTTGGACACTTTTTATGAAGCATTGAATAAAGAGCAGAAAAGCGGAAGGGAAGGTATATGACAATTAGGGGTGTGCGAATAATTCGAACTTACGAATTATTCGTTCCGAATCAAAAATCGTTCCGAAAAATTATTCGAAATTCAACGAATATTCGAAAAATTTCGAATAATTCGAAAAGTTTCGAATATTCGTCGAATTTCGAATAGTATCGAATTTGACTACGACGACTACGACTATTTTGTAGACATCTAGCCCATTAAAGATATTATCTACAAAATACAAATTCTTGTCCTATTTCCAATGCATCGTCGTAGTCAAATTCGATATTAATATTCGATTCGAACGATATTCGCACACCCTTAATGACAATCTATTATTAAGAAATTGAGGTTTTAATATCCTCAATTGAATGTAGACTACAATGTTTTGCAAAACATGTCGCTTAGACTTTATTACTTTCCATTCCTCGTTTTTAAACACATTGTTCTGTGTTATTTTTTTTACAGTCTTTATTTTAACACATTAGACTTTTTTAAGTTTACAATTAACATTTTGAAGCAAATGACTTATTTTTATATTTTCAGTTAACATCACATTTGATAAAAAGTTTTTTTTTTATGTTAAGGCGTGGATATTAGAATGTTAAAAGAGTTGTGTCAATGATGAAAATAATGATTTTTTTTTCTATGGATTTTCATTTTCAGAAACAAAATGATTTTTTTTTTCTTTGGAAGTGTTCGCTAATATTTGATAAGAAGTTTCGATATATTTTTATAGTATTCTTCTCGGAAATGTTTAATAATAAGATGGATTTTACGTAACAGAGAAAAATATCAAGAGAGTGTATGAATATCACAATCAATTTTATTAATATACTACAGATTTAACAATTAGAAAACTAAAAATATATAATTTAAATAGTGAAAAAAAAAATGTAAATAATAGTATGTTTAGTGATGTAGAATATAAGTTGTATTGTTTTCTAAGAATAGTTATTTGTAAGATATATTTAGATTTTTTATTTTTTTTCTTTATTTTTATTTTACCATCAAACGATGCTGCGTTTTTTTTCGATCATTTGGTGTATATTTGATTTTTAATTTTTCTTAAGGCCTTATAGCAATAATTTTTAGGTCAGTTTGAAAATACAGTAAATTTAAAAGTCGAGTGTACACATTATATTTATCGATCGTTTTCATTTCGTCATATTTTATTATGTAAACGAATTATATCATTTTAGATTTAAGCACATAAGAATGCTTTTCGCCGACAATTACGATTTATATTTACAAAGAAACGTATTTTTTTCTTATTCCTTGCCAATAAATGAGGCATAAAGACTGGACTGTTTTATTTTCCTTTCCTTTTCCTTAATTTTGAAAGAAGTTTTTTTTTATAGCTTAATAGATACACGAGCCTACGGCCCACCTGATGGTAAGTGGTTACCGTCGCTCATGGACCTCTGCAATGCCAGGGCAAAGAGGGGCCGTTATCTATCACCTACCCTAAAAACTTGAGAGGTGTCATGGGACACCCGAATAGAACGAAGTTACTTTCGATTAAAAGATATTCTATTTCGATTATATTTTTTTTTCCTAACGTAACGCGCGATAAGGAACGTGTTTTATAAGATTTTGATCACAGCGCCATCTAGCGATAATCATCTAAAACAAAAAAGTGTCGTGACAACTTTTCGTAAGATTTTCGTCTAGCCCCCTTTCACAACGCGCGATAAGGAACTTCGTTCCTACCTTCCCATAATTCTATAGACCTACCTCAATATTGTTTTTAGTAAAAGATATACTATAATCGTATGACAACGATAAGGCAAAATACTGCGTTTTTTCAATGAATGTATTGATAAGCTTGTTTAGTTATGAATGAATCAGTATCTAAGTCATAAGTAAGAAGAAAATTGATATGTCGTTTCAGTCATATTTCTTGATTTGTTAGTAATGAGGATAACAATATTTTTGTTTGTTTGCAATATGGAAAAACCTGGCTATGACATACCCAAATATAGAGTGGACTTTAAAGTAGGTACCTATGTGTTATCTACAGTAGTTTATTAGGGATTGTATGGTGATTTTCTATCCTGAGTATACAGGGTGTAATAACTTTAACCAGGGATATTACCAAAGCTTTATTCTATCGTCGCCTCAGTGCTTGTTTGGCCAATCTGACATTTTTTACGAAAATTACTTTTTAATGCAGTATTATAAAGAGTAAATTTTCCATCCGACTGGTAAAATATTTTTTCAAAATATTCAATTCTAAAACAATAAAAATCTCATTTTAATTTTTTTCTCAACACGGCACTTAACGAAAATTCCGTGCTTGTTTGCTGTCTCCTGTAAAATTTGCTCGAGTGCAGATTGGCAAGCACGACGCTATGTCAAGACTCAAGATACTCCTATGTGTGTGCATTTTAAAGGACAAAAAGACTTATTTTGACTCAATGAGATTACCTCTACAACCTAGTATTCTCACAAATTATGTCAAAACATTCTCATAGCATTCGCATGATTTTTGGGAATATTTGTTACATCTCTACCGTCGATATTTACACCCTGTACCTATAAGTAATACCTATGATTCTGTAGGTTATTCTAAAATGGTAATGGTCGTTATAAAGTAATCATAATGTACACGTCAACAATGATTGATTGTTTTGCTAAAACACGTTTCAATCTAGAGGCGTAGATCTGTTTACGGAGCTCAGCCAAATTGTTTTGCGTTGTACTGTGCACATTTGGAACATATACAACTGTCAGAGAATATAAATTGTTGATGATGTAGACGGGGCAGCGAGATTTTTGAATTTGTTTATTTTTGACTGAATTAAAAAAAAAAGGAGGAGGTAAACTTTAGTTTTGGTGATTGAATGATTCTGGAGATGAAAAGTGATGGTCGTAAATTTTTTTAAGAACGAACAGGTATTTTTGGATTTGTGTTTAAAAATGTGTATTTTGACGAACAAGGTTTCACGATACGTTCTTGCATTTTGATTTTATTTTCACGATTTACTGTGAGTTTTGTCACTGTAGGCTTCATTCTGTTGTTCATGATGTTGATTCCAGATGTCATCATTCTTTGGTCTAGTGCATATTTGATCCATGTAATACTAAGGTAAATCTATACCAACCCTATTCATACTAAATTCTACTGCAACACACTGCGGCATTATATTGGTTCTTAAAAACCGATCTGGAACGGTTCTAGGTCACAACGGTTGTTGAACCACGTTACGTAACCAATGTTATGTAACCACGACTGGAAAAACATTTTCTTGACGAGATAATACAATAATTACTTATACATAATGAAAAACTTGGTCTTTTGTGCAGGTGTAGATTGACTACTTATTGAGACTAGTTTGTTGTTAAGATTGAGTTTCTAATTTCGTAGTTTGTTATTAAAAGCGTGATAGATAAACAAACGAATAACAAATTAATCAAGTCATCGTATATCGTCTTGCAGTTTTACTTTCAAACAAGCACACGGCAAACTGTTTGTACAATAGACTAGGAACAGGTTCGCGATCATCCCTGGTATTCGCACCTGGCTGATGCCCTTGCGACTCAGTCGGCGAGCTGGAACCGTGTAATCGCCAATGACTACGCCAGTCCGAGACACACCTCCCTGCATTTATAATTGGAACGGTTGCGCGCGCACTCGGCTCGGTATCGAGCTGCGTCAGTGTCAGTTGTCAGTCGTCAGCCGGGCCTGACGGACGCGTGTTGTGTATGTACCGCGGGGCTACCACCATGGCTCTGCTCCGACGACTCGCTGTGAACGCTCCCCGCAACGTCAGGGTGCTGTCTAGCCCCGCGACGGCTTCGCGCGACGATTTAGATCTAAATTTCAACAGCCCCAAAGACGCGTTCAAAAGCAAGAAAACTAGTGAACTTGTCCGAGCTTATTTCGTCTACCAAATATGCTCCGTCAACTGGATAGTGGAGAACAACGACATGGTGAGTGTCACCAAAGTTTGGAATAGATGAAGCGTGTCTTTGAGACAGATGGTGTTTTTTTGCGGCCGGCAGTTGTGTAACGAGGAATGGAAATGAATGGATGTGGGCGGCGCATGCGTAGTGCCTGGAGGGGGTAGTTCCCAGACAGGGGGTAGACGTCTGCCCTATAGTCCCGGACGTCCCGCAAAGTCGCGCATTGATGACTTCGCAATTCGAGAAGTGCAAAAAACTGCACGTACCATAACACGTGGTGCCTTGCGAACCATGGCCGATGAGATTATAGAATGCTTCGAATTGCGTTAAACTATCGTTTTCGTGTTTATTGAGTATTGTTTTGTAACAGCTGTTCAAATAAATTTTAGGAAAATGTGCTATGAATATCGTACCACCAATAGGTTGTGCTGCATTTAAATAGTTTTAAATGCAAAAATATGTCGTTTCTTTAATATTCAGCTGTTGAGAACTATTCTGGTGGAAAATTTTCCTTTGTTTTCCTATTTTTCAATGTTATCTAAGTCATTTTCGATTTATGTTTATACGATCTGATGGTATGTGGCTATCGTTCATGGACCTTCAATGTCAGGGATTTCACAAGGCCACTGCCTCCGCCTACTATTGTATAACTCTCAGATTGAATTCTACATTCATTACGTCATTAGAAGCCTTACATTTCGCATACTTATTGGTAACTTCTTCGTTTGTAATTACTTTTTCTGTAGTTTTGAAACTTTATCCTATGACTTCCCGATTTTAAGGACATCACTGAATTTATTTTAATGTTTTTGGTTAATTTATTTCATTCTTATTGGAATGATGCTCGTAGTGGAATATTCTTAAAGGTAGCGGGACACAATCCCTTGACATTGCAGAGGTCTATGAACGAAGGTAACTAATCACGATAAGGTTGCCTGCCTACAAGGAAATCAAAAAATAGTCTCTTTAACTATTAATTCAACTTCTCTACGTCATATCTGCGGACCTTGATAGAACAGTATCAACTGTATCGTTTAATATTGCAGTGTGAAAACATTGCTTCGGGTAGGTATTCGAATCTCGTTTTCATTTATTTTTATTGTATGAAGACGAGCTTTGTCCATCAATGAGCTGTACCTATTCTGTTGAGTGGAATTTTAAATCCAAAAAGTACTAAGTTCAGATAGTGCGGGGACGGAGCGACGGGAAAGTGTGCCGAGCGCGTAACGCGTCGCGCCGTCCCTCCGAACCCCGTGCTGGGTTCTGGCCTCAGCCGGGGTTCGGACGCTGAGTGTGAGCGGTTGGAGGTTTTAACGCGGTTCAACTCCCACATACCGGATCCGGTGATTTCCTCCAACTGAAAAAAAAAAAAGTACAGATAGTGAATGTAGCGAATTTTGCTGAATGGAAACATTAAGCACTCATCACCTTGGCACTTGTAATTGAACTTAGCAATTCGAAAAAAACACCCTATATTATTATTCCATCAATCGATAGAGTGACCTATCAGCATCAAAACTCTGTACCTAAGAAACATGATAGATTAAATTAAAGGAGAACAGCGATATTTGCTTGCCTTGTTTAGACCACCATAGTAGGTACTACAGTATAGCATTACCTATAGTTATCACCAAGACACGCTTCGGTAGGCACAAAATATAATTACCTGGCTCATTCTTCAGTAGACCTACCTGTCTTATCAAGTTCTCAGAAATTAAAATTGCAAATACTTATTTTCATTAGTCGTTCCAATTTTTTTGCCATTTTGATATCTCGACAAAAACTTACGTAGGCAAAGACTCTGGTAGTCAAAGTTTTGAATTACGAAATATAAGATTAAGAATACCTAGTAATAAATACAGAGTTTAGTTTCCCAGAGCGCTATGACTTGTCCTTCTTCAAACGAGGCTTAAGGAGTGTCCTTAAAGTCGTAGGTAGCGACCCTACAGTGTCCCCTGACATTGGAGGGGTTCATGAGCGACGGTAACCACTTCCTATCAGGTGGGCCGTTGGTTCGTCTGCCTACATGGCAATAAAAAAAAGTTTAAATATATCGTGTAATTGAATATCTTTCAGTACATATGAGTTGAATTACCTGTGCGCCACCAGAAGCAGATTTTACTTCATTTTGATTTGAGAATTATTTATATAGCCTATATAATAATATAGCTACCTATTAATTAAATAATGTTCCATGTTTCCCTCTTCGGTGTTTCCCGAGCGCTATGGCTTGTCCTTCTTCAAATGAGGGTTAAAGAGAGTCCATAAAGGTAGGCCGTAGAAGAGGTCCATGACCAAAAGTTATCGGTTACAGTATTGCCCGTTAACTCACTTGACATTTGCCTACAAGGCGATAAAAAATGTGTTCAGTAGATCCAAAGATCCTAAACGTTACAAATATCACGACATAGCCTCTTTGTAATATTAGTAGCTAAATAATTATATATTTCTCTCTAACAATGTCAGAAAATTTACTATCGCTTTGGTGTTAAATAACAATTACAGTCGTGCTTTTGTAGTACAAAAGAAAGTGAAAACGCAACAATAATTTGAATAAATTATTGCAAACAAGTGCATCCTTTTGAAAACACGTTCTTCGTAGTGTTTACTTTTTTTGCCATCCTCAAAACTCCCTGCTGAGATTTCTAAACATTATTATCTGAACGACGATTTGAGAGGATCCTTAGCTACAATAAAATCGTGATGCTCTCTTTACTTTACACTCGTTGTATAAAAATCGAAGTTATATTTCAAATTCTTGCTAATGATACGCAAACTCGCTAATTCGCTCGTGACAAATCAATCACCAAATGTCGGATTAGTGGAAGGTTTTTTCCATATTATACTATTTATTCAGTAAACTTGACCATACCATCTAAATAAATATTACATCTATAATCGCAAACTGTGTATCTAAGCGCATAACTCAACAATGCCTGGACCAATTTGGACAAGTAGAATGTTCGTTGAAGTTCAACAATGGTTTTTACGGCGAGGAAACTACGAAACTGAAAAAAATATTAAACATTTTAAGAACAACAAACTGTTGTCCGTCTTATGTGACGCAGACGAAGTTGCGTGGGCTAGCTATTTTCATGATAAACTTTGAGAAGCGCACAAAGGCGCCACCTACAAGGTTGTACATACGGAAACAAGATAACACATAGAACCTAGAATGTTCTATAGACATACAAATACAACTGGTAATGTGTAGACAAACCGTAATAATTGGAGGACGTATATTGTAAAAATATGTTCAGTTTTCTCAAATACTACAACATCTTTTGATAATTTGTCGCATAGGTACATATACTAGGTATTTGAAACTAAGTCGCTTCCCGTTGTCTGTCCTCATGTAGAGTAATACCGATAATTTAGGAGGTTCTTGATATGATTTCGTAAATAATCATATTTTTCTGCGCCTACATCGTAAATTGGAATTCACAATGACTAAAAATCTGAAATCTAGGACAGAGATTATCAGAATCTCTTCGTAATGCAACGTGGTGATGATTATGATGCTCCGTCATGGAATAGATGACAGAACCAAGCAGAGGCTTTATTTAGTAATAAACTTAATCTCATCTAGTTGGTACGCATAATATGTTTCGTCTTAATGAGTGGTGCTGTTTTATGTAAAAAAAAACTTCAGTTTATTTCCATCAATTTTGCCCCGCTATAAATCAGGTTTCCAGCGTTGTATTAATATACAACTTATACCGGTTTTAAAGCACAAACATCACAAAAAAGTTGTTTCAGAATCGGTGCCATAGTTTTTGCAGTGTGCGCGTACAAAGCCTACTGTAGCACAGTCAGTAGACTTCGATTTATAAAACGGAGCTTGGAAAAATCACGTTTAAATTTATATAAGACTACACAACTTCGTCTGCGTCACATAAGGAAATTTTGTCACCGTTTAAACCTTCCCTGGACTTCTACGAATTTTTCAAGAATAAAATAAGCCAAATCGGTTCAGTCGTTCTCGAGTTTTAGCGAGACTAACGAACAGCAATTCATTTATATATATAAGAAGATAAATATATGAAATCTAGTCAGTCTGTTTGTTTAAGCTCGGGTTGGTGTATTTGTCATCAGCTTTTTTCCAAGAACTTTGAAAGTACATACTAGACTAGACTCCGAAATCTCTATTCCAAATTTTCTACTCCTTCTATCATCTTCTGATTTCGTTTCGGGGCTCAAGACAAGTTAGCTTTCCCTCGGGTTCCTGGGCTTCACTGCTCAGAGTCATTACGGTGGATCCTGGTTACACAGGAGTTACAGCGGTGGGAGTGAGAGATGGGCAAATGGACTCCAAAATATAATAAGAAGAGAGTTAGTTATTACTTATTACCATCTTTACAATGATTAAACACCTCAATTCTTTAAACGAATCCATCCATATTTTTCAACAACTGAATTTTGCGCGCCAAATCAACTGGCAGCCATTTAGTAAAATATCATTGTTATGTTAAAATGTTTTTACCATTAGTTTGGCGATTGTTCGAAACACGTGCCGTTAACTGTCGACCTTGTCCATGACATTGCTAAGACTGGATATCTTTGCCGGCGTCTGGTGTGAGAAAAAACAGACGCGGTTAATGAGTTTTGTTTACTGGTTTAAGAGTTTTTAGATGTTACAGTTATTTTTAGATGTAAAACGTGTTTATCTTCTCTAAGGTTTTCGTATTGAGTAAGGAGAGACCTCGTGCGCTAAAATCGACTGCTACTGAATCTCCGCAAATTACTGCAGATCGATTAATTTATCAACTTTATATCATAGTAACTGATCTGAGCGATTTCGTCTGCGTCACAAAGTGAAACAATATATCATATATTCTTCCTCGATAAATGAACTTTACAAAACTGAAAGAATTTTTAAATCGGACCAGTAGTTTCGGAGCCTGTCCGAGACAAACAAACAATGAAACATTTCCTCTTTATAATGTTAGTATAGATAAATTTGATAATAATAATATTTACTTATTGTACCAGTACATACATGTGTAAAAAACCTAATGCTGCCAGCGAGAGAGGAGTAAAGAACGAATCATAAAATAAAAATAAGAAAATAAAAGTTGTGAAAAAATGTACAAAACATCTGTATTCGGCAATGGAATGTACTAAATTCAAATAAGCGCGCGAACATCTATTCTCTATTACAATTCAAAAAGTATTTACACAAAAGAGGTTTAAATAATAATTATTCAAACTATTTATAGATGGCGCTTTCGTCGACTGTATCTTATGTCTTAGGTAGATTAAATAAATTATTAATTGTTGATTCTGTCGCCTACAATATGCTTAAATATTTATAATAACACTAGCTGCCCCACGCAACTTCGTCTGCGTCGAAAAAATAAAAAAAAAATTAGGGGTGGACTACCCCTAACATTTAGGGGGATGAAAAATAGATGTTGGCCGATTCTCATAGATACCGGATAAGCACAAAAAATTTCAACAAAATCGGTCAAGCCGTTTCGGAGGAGTTCAAGTTCGAACACCGTGACACGAGAATTTTATATATTAGATTTTACATCAACTAAACAGAAAACATCCGGGTGGTTTCAGAAGTGATCGTGAGTGGCTAAGTTATACCTATTCGCTATTTGTCCTTTGTTCAATAAAGCTAACCTTTAATGGTTTCCTAACTACGGATAAACTATTTTCATGAAGACAATTATTGTCTGTCTGACTTTCGTATAAGTTTAGCTAAACAAAAAATTTAAGATAGTTCATCAATAATTCGTGGTTTAATCTTAGTTTAGTCTTCTCTTTAATTTTAACTCGTAAATATATTTTGCGTAAACATAGAAATTACTTTTTGTCAGGAGGAGGACTCCTCTTCGGAGGAGACCTAAGCTCAGCAGTGAGCAGTAATGTGTTGTTACAGTACAGTACTTTTTGTCAAAAAGTAGATGTTTTACTCATAATAACACAACATATATGCGTTAAATAATTCATTGTTTTGGACTTTCTTACTGTGCTCGAATTAAGTGACTAACTTGAGTTTGTATGAAAGAAAAACCTATCTTTCTAAAATAAATAAAAAATATCAAATTTAAAGTTTATTCTAAGTTTGTCCTTATTTCATCAGCTACTTACAAATACGCCCCGTTAAAATCGTTCTAGCCAAACAGAGACAAAAAAATCTATGTAGGTACCGTATGCATATATTATAGTAAAATTAACATTCTATTATATCTGTACTAGATGACCCTCGCAACTTCGTCTGCGTTACAAAGGGGTTTAAAAATTGTAGCCTATGTGTTATTCTGATGTATAAGCTACATTGTGGTAAAGTTTCATTCAAATCCCTTCAGTAGTTTTTACGTGAAAGAGTAACAAAATCTATACATCCATACTTACAATTTTCGCCTCTATAATATATATTAGATAGATACGGTAGGTAGGTATGGAGGCCCCTTACTCGAGCTTTTGAACCTGTACGGGTTAAGGCCGTTCAGTTACTAATAGTAAACAAAACAGTCATAGGCGTTTTACTATGAAAGTAACTGATTAATTTAAGGAAAAAACCTGAAAACTACGATTTAGGATTTTTTGCAATAATGTTATGATTTGCAGGGTCTCAGGCAGTTGCCTTTTGGAAAAACGGTATAAATTTGAAATATTAATTAAAATTCGTTTATTTTAGCTAAGGATATTAATTGTTTTTAAATACTAAGTACCTAATAAATAAAAACTTTTGATTTTGTTAAAAAAATATCGCAACAAATAATACATCGCCATTTTGTTTACCAGCCAGTCGCTAATTTAAAAAAAGATGAGACGAGAAAAAGGTTCAATAATGTGAAAATCAAACAAACGTCGTGAACGTGTATAAAGAATATCAAACATACTGTTACCAGCGTGATCTCAGTTTATATTTACCTCAAGGTCGACGAAAAACTATCGAGGAAAAAACGTACAAAGTTTTTGTAGGATTCTAGACGATGGATGTCCATTGAAATGTACTTGATTACGTAATGTGTAGAATTTTTTGGTTTAATTTGTCTAGTATTGTAGGATTTTAATGTTATTTTAATGTAGTTACATACAGGTACTTAATAACTTTTTTTTTTTTTTTTAATAACTATGAAATAAAATTATTCATTCTCAACATAAATGAAATTATCATGCTTTTTGATGTCAAAAGGCTACCACCAGTTTGGACAAAGAAATAGTCACCGTCCTGAGAAGAACTGGCAAGAAACTCAGCGGCCATGTTTTTTTGTAGTATTACTGAAGACAATAATATTGTTCGGTTATGAATGCTCGGATTAGGTATTAGAAACAACATATTAAAATTGAATTGAACTAATTCATTTCAAAGTTTTGCAATGTGATCTTAATTTGTGTTGTTGTAAAGTTTATTTTACAATGCATATTTACAGGTTCTAGCTAAAAGTTCAAGTTCAATAGTCGTACTAAATAGTAATGATGCGTAGCGTTTCATGCGCATTTGTATGCTTGAGTTTGCACTGATTGTAAAACAAGATTAGAATATTTCGTTGTAAAAGAGGTGAATAAGAAAAATACGTGTTGACAACGGATTTCTTTACGTTGTTTTTTATCTATACATAGTTTCATTAAATGGATACTTTTAACAAGATTTTTTAAACAAGATAATCATAGATTACCTCAACACGGACAAGTATAGGTAATGTTGGCCACATAAAAACTGAATTTTAAAGCATACCTTAATAAAATTGAAATGACGATAATATTCATGGATCATATTATGGTGTTTTCCGAGCGCTATTAAACAAGACTTGTCTTCTTTTTTGTAGGCTTTGAAGTCCTGAGTAGGTCGTAGGTAAGGTGAGGCAGTGTCCCCGTACATTGTATAGCTCGATGAGCGACGGTAACCACGCCCGATCAGTCAATTAGATTGTCTACATGGCAAAAATACTACCCGTAACAAATCCATGGTAAAAATAGCGAGGGGAAAGAGTGCCGGAGGGCGTAGTGCGTAATGCGACACGTCGCCTCGCATAACTCTGTGCTGGGTTCTGCCCTCAGCCGGGGTTTGGACGCTGAGTGTGAGCGGTAGTAGGTTTAAGTGTGGTTGAACTCCCACATATACTACTAGCAGAGCGTGTGGGAAGCCGGCAATTTCCTCCATATAAAAAAGGCATTAAAACCTTAAATTACAGAGATGTCTCAATCTTAGTTTCTAATCACAATCCATGACATTAATCCCTTGCGTTTCTCCTCAGTTGATGAAGAGGCTTCGTCAAGTAGTCGGTCAAAGGATGTTCGAAGCCATCATGAAGGCCACCTTCTACGGGCAGTTCGTCGCAGGAGAAGACCAGAACAAAATCAGACCTACCATTGAGAGGTATACCTATTATTTTTTTCTTCTTTTTTTGGAATACCTATTTTATTATTTAATAGGTGTAATTTTTATTACCTACCCGCTTGCCGATGGGACATGTGTGGGTCGAAATGCACCAAAATCTTTGGAATTAGAATAGTCATAACCTAGCACGGGGTTATAAAAGGAGACACGACGCGTTACGCAGTAAGGCTATCTTGAACGTCACGTGTCGTGCCATTGAGATACGGCTACATATTACTACTAGTAGTGTTTAATCACTGGTTGATCTAAGCAGACGTTGTTCTGTCACGCCAAATGAAGTCTATCTGTTTTCTGATGGACTCTGTAACTTACCAGCTTCATAAGTTTCATTAAAAATAAAATTCAAAATATATTCTTGACAACCCTACAAATAGCAAAGGAGAAATTTCCGTCCGCCATTACGAGTTCACCAATTTTCTCAATGAACGGTTATTGACCCTAATCTTAGACGACGTAGGGTTGTCGCATTCGTCAATTTAATTTTATTGTTTTCTTTTAAAATTTATGTTATTGTGCTGTAGGTAGGTACTAGGTATGTTTAATGTACTAAATGAACCAGAGCTTGTACGTTTGAACTACAAAGTTACTGTCCTATGGTAGGCATAAAATAAAATTTTAAAATGTTTTTTTTGTTCTAGGCTTCGTTCTTTCGGTGTTAAATCAATTCTGGATTACTCCGTCGAAGAGGACATTTCTCAGGAGGAGGCTGAGAAGCGAGAAGTCAGGTAACCTACTTTTTTATAGCAAGATAGATAAAGAAGCTTACGGCCCACCTAATGGTCTGTTACCGTCGCTCATGAACCTCTGCAATGCCAGGTCAAAGAGAAGCCGACCTTGGGTAGGCTACAGGACTTTGCTTAACCCAAGTTTGGTGATGGAAATTTTCAGTTTTTTGATATCATCATTGTTAAAGTAAACAGACTAAAATATCGAATTAGCGAAAGTGAATGAGTTAGAAATCTTTATTATAATATTTTTGATACAAAAATGATAACGACCACTTCGTTTTTTTCAAAAATAGCATAAAAACTACCGGTCAGATCTTTATCAATTTTTTTTTAATTTATTTATTGTTTACACACTTTTTATAGAGAAAGTTTCCAGTGGCCTTCACACTAGGCCTAGCCTGTATCGTGAGGATTTGATGGGTTCATAATATCGATTACAATATACATATATTTTTGTTTTTTAACTAGAGTAGTATGATGACAATAATAATAATAATACAGGAACAAAAAGGAAATAAATTACTTTAGTGTTACTAATGAAGTGAGCTATTATTTATATGAAGAAATCTCCAAAGTGTCTAATTTATAGCAATATTGTCAAATAAAAGATGCAGACGAATTGATTACCTCCTCCTTTTTGGAAGTCTGATGAAAATTTGACGTTCTTTCTTCTCCTGTAAAATTTGATTTTACCTTACTAGTATTATGTATTGTGTTTCATCACGAGGTTTTCCTTCACCGATATTAAATCACAGTAAAGAGAACCAGTTCCACCTCAGCATTTAGACTTGAAGTAATCAGACACTACAGCATTTGTAATTTAAATCTTCACCATATTGCATGCCATATTAGACCTTATTTTCAGCTTTATAGGTGGTACAATTCCGTGTAATTACCAGAAAATATCTACAAATTTTGCACACAATAATAGTCTTTATTGTTGATAGCTTAAGTAGTATTATTTCGTGATAAATCATCGGATAAGTATATTCTTAGAAACAATCGCTGATGGTTCGATACGGTACATCAATGGCTTCTTACTTGGATGTCGTTTACGCGCTGATGTTCTATTGTTTGTAGAAAGACTCGGTTTTCTTTACAGCGGGGATGGTAGCGGAGCGAATAAATAACGATGAATCTATTTATTGCTAAGGCAAATAAACGATATGGACCATATGAAGAAATTACTTTGCGCTTATGGATATTTTTACTGTTTTATACATTTATTTTTGAAGTAAAATTTTGGCTTACAGTAGTATAGTCTCGGTTTGTTTGGGTAAAAAATCGTAGTGTTTTCGTTGAGCTTTAGTTTTTAACTCTTTTGTACCTTCTTATGTTTTTTACATCTCAAATAAAGTGTCTATGACTTTTATCTATGGATTTCCGCAATGTATGGACATACAAACAAACTCCTCAATATAGTGTACCAATAAGTTCTCTTTTGAGGAGACCTGAGCCCAACAAGGCAGTAATGGGATGTCATAAATCGCTACAACAAAACCTCAGCCTTACATTGGTTTTGACCTTCTAATATGTAATTACAACGCTATGGTTAAAATGTGTACACAGAGGCACGTGATCTGAGACTTTTCAAACATTAACACGCGAATATGTGTTACACACGTGTGTATGTTCGTGAACCGAATATACATGTATGTATTATATATTAAAGGATATACTTTGAATCGAGAATAGATAATTTTAATACTGACTGACCCACGCAACTTTGCACCACAAAGAAAAATAGTTTTTACTTAATTTTTATCTGGTCATTTTATTACACACATTTAGATTACCTAAATTATGCTTATTGTGTTTGCAATAATCACGAGAAGTTGTCATAATAAATCGCAGGATATCTATTTTTAAAAACATGAGATCGTTTAGCGAGAGGGTGAATAATATACGGGAACTATTTGGTTTTCTGTCTAATGGACAAAATTGCACCCTCTATTTCTCTACTTTTAAGTGAATCAAGTCATAGCGCTCAGGAAAAACGAGGACCATTTTTTTTTTTTTGAGTTGGATGATATATTAGTGACTAGCTGGCCCGCGCAACTTTGTCTGCGTCACAACAAAAAATCCCGGGTATTTTCTGTTAAACTGTTCGTTTAAACCTTCCCTGGATTACGACAAACATTTTAAAATCAAAATCAGCTCAATCGGCCCAGCCGTTCTCGAGTTATAGTCAGACTAACGAACAATAATTCATTTCTATTTATATAGATAAAGCTGTTGTTTAATGTATATATAGGTACTTTTCTATATGTAATTGTTTTGTTTGTGGTGAGAAATAAATGTTATTTTATTTATTTTATTTAGGGAGTTTAATCTCACTAAAACCTCCAACCTCTCCCACTCGGCGTCCGAAGCCCGGCTGAGGCGGGTTATGCGGGACGACACGACGCCTTACACTTCGGCATTTTCCCGTCATTCCCGTTCATTGGTTTAGTTAGAATACCACATAGGTTCGTGCAAAATAGACAATGATTAAGATAACATTTCCGCCTTTTCAGAGGCTGTTTATCAAGTGAAAAACCAGAGGATTTACTAAAAAACTGTCCGAAGAACATTCGGGAGCTTGCTTTGACTAGGTTTCATGTTTTTATTTTTTTTGTACCTATGTTATTTGTAGTAATGAAGTATTAAATAGACTGATAGCTCCGTAGTTAATTATTTTAATACATTAGTAAAATATTTAAGTAATGTTCGTGCGAAATCATTATTTATACTCGTATTATATGTCGTGACATTCTCTATCTTTAGATCTACTGAAATGATTTTAAAAATTATTTTACTAATAGGAGGCTACGTTGTTTATGAGTGTCATATTATAATTTTAAAATTAAGTAATACTGCCTTCTCTTGTGGCCCAGACAAAGTTGAACTTCAGCTAGTCTTTTAGAAAGAAAAAAGGGTAGCCTTTTGATATCAAATTTCATTAACATTGAGAATAAATAATTTCATTTAATTTCAAAACGACTAATTTTTTTTTGAAACGAAGTTCTCAACGAAGTTATCGAAAGGGGGCTAGACGGAAATTCTTATGAAAAAGTTGTCACGACACTTTTTTGTTTTAGATGATTATCGCTAGATGGCGCTGTAATTAAAATCTTTTAAAACAATTCCTTATTTTGTTTTATATGATTAATGCTAGATGGCGCTGTGATCAAAATAGTCTATTTAAGTTACAATATAACTTAAAAGAATAAAATTGTGTTACAATTCCCTCACTAATTAATCGAAAGGAACTTCGTTCCATCCGGGTGTCCCTTGACACCTCTCAAGTTTTTTTGCCTTAGCAAGTGGACGAGCTAACGGTTCACATGTTCTGTGCTGTACTGTAACAGCGCATTACTGCCCACTGCTAGGTTCCGGTCTCTTTAGAAGAGGGATTAAGCAATGCAGATTGGGTTCCTCGTGGACCTCTGCTATGTACTATGTCTATGAAGAGTCGCTACCTGCGAAAATACTCTTAAGGACCCTCCTTAAGAGTATTCATTTTCGAAGTAATTTTAGAATCCTCTTGTTGTATTTCGAAGAAAATGCTTTTTAGTGTCCCTTCGTTCTCCCTATATTGCAGAGGTCCATAAGCGACACTAACGAAGTAGTCGGTTCGTGGTAATAAAATATTGAGAACATGTGCTATGAACTGATATTTACAAAGAACAAGCGTAATTATCTGCACGACGTAGGGTTTCTATCGAACCCATTGTAGTGATGCGTGGCGTGTAATTGCGTACATAGTACATACGTAATACGTCATACTAACAACTGCTAGTCTGTAGTTCTTTTTTTTAGTTGGACGAAAATCCCTACTCGCCCCGCGGGGAGGGGCGAGTATGTGGAAGTTGAACCGCACTAAAACCTCCAACCGCTCACACTCAGCGTCCGAACCCCGGCTGAGGCCAGAACCCAGGGATTATGAGGGACGGCGCGACGCGTTACGCCCACGGCACTCTTTCCCATCGCGCCGCCCCCGCTAGACTATATAGTGAAATACTCGACAATTTTTCCCTACAACAACTTTTAATTTTCTTTTATTTACTCTGTGGTGTTCTGATATGACAGAGGTTCAAGAGTAACGGAACGGCAGAGGGAACGTATGTTCATTAACCTATAAAGCAATATATAAAGCAATAAATGAATATTTTCTTTAATACACGACCGACTTCCATTTTCAAATAACTGCAAAACAATAACTAGTCGGTTTTTATGAAACTAATACAAGACAATTTGGACATTATACCATTTCAAATGACAAAAGTGTCATCAAATCAGTTTTAACACTAACTACACGTTGTTGATCAAATCATCGATGGACCAAAAATCGTTTGTTTACTTTTGTCAAGTCTGTGGCAGGAGCCAAAATTGAGCACAGTTCTAAAACTTGGTTTGTTCACAATTTTTAATCGTCTCATATTTTACGGAGATTATATATTTTCACTGAAAATGCAATACAGTCGTCGTTTAGTAATAAAGAATTACAAAAATCTAAGGTTTAATTAAAAATCTAAATTAAAAACTATTGGGAAAAAATAGTTTTAAATAGGGGCTCAAACACGGTATTGATTCCGAACGAAGTCCCCAGTTTCGCCATCTAGCGAATAGTGACGTTCCCAGTTGAGTGGATAATTCTCGAAATGAATATGAGTGCATCGAAATAATGTTTGACAACAGTATCTGTCAAGTTTACTTCAAAGTCAACGACTTTAGAAACTGGAGCAGAATGAAAATAGATTTTATTAAGGTCACTCAGATGTCTAGAATCTATGCTATCTATTCCTAGTCAATCGAAATTGAACTTTACCTAAATACAGTTCGAGCTTAAAATAGAATTTTGAAATAGTAGTAGCTTTTGCCAACTTTTTGAGTGATTTAGGCTTTTCATAATTGTAGCGATATTTTGATTCAATGATAGATTTATGTTGATTTCAACGCCCCCAAGTAGGTAGGTAACCTACTTGGAGGCGGCGGGACAGGAAAGTGTGCCGAGAGCGTAACGCGTCGTATCGTCCCTCAAAACCCCGTGCTGGGTTCTGGCCTCAGCCGGGGTTCGGACGCTGAGTGTGAGTGGTTGGAGGTTTTAGTGCGGTTCAATTCCCACATACCGGATCCGGTGATTTCCTCCAACTGAAAAAAAAACCTACTTACTTAGGTATGAATGTTACGGGTTTAAGAAAAAATGAGAAAAAAACAATGATTAATTCTTCTGTTATCATTAGTACCTACTCACGGTCACTGTTAACGGTATTTTTGATGGAGGAAATTTCACTAATATTGACCATTTCTCACTTCACTACAAGTGGCTAAGTAGGAATAAATTTTTGTCATAAGCCAAAGTTAATTTGTATTTCTTGTAATTGGTTTGGGTAAAGGATTGAAAAAAATTACAAGCTTTTATGATTTTAGATATCATATAGGTAGAAGTAAACTAGATACAAGCCAATACAAGTAAAACGAATCCAAACACGATAAGTCTATCTTGTTTGGTAAAGGAGATCGAACGATTACCTTCCGAGTCCATTAAGCTTCATGATACCATATTCTTGCATTCCCGCTAACATTTTGTTGACGCCAAAATTCATTTTGTAAACAGATTTTTATTTGAATTTTAGTGCATCTATATCTGCGTTCGGCGACCAGCAGGAGGAAGGTCAGCTGAAACAGTACCACGTGGAGCAGAGGTTCGCAGACAGACGGTACAAGGTGACCAGCGCCAGGACCTACTTCTACCTGAACGAGGCTTCTTGTGAGAAGAACATGGAGGCGTTCTTGAGGAGCATCGATGCTGTTGCTGGTATGTTGTTTTAAGTCTTTTCGGTCATTCTGAGTTTTATTAACCTCCTCAATGATAAGGAGTCTGTATATGACAGCGGCGTGGCTTTTCAAAGATTTAATATTGTTAACATGGATGAAGCCAGTGGATCTCCACTAAAATAATCAAAAAGTAATCAAAAAGTACATGAGAAAACAGAGCCTTAACCACTCGTTTGTAATTACTCTGTGACTGTTAAATATTGCCTGTAGATGGAACGACTAAATAAACGCCAATTTTGGCTAGTTTCCAGTTGAACTGAGCATGGAATCTGTCCAAGATTGTGACCATTACAAAATAGAAACTTGCTTATTGATTTTTACCGATAACGTAAAGATAGGGGTAACGGCTTCCCAATGCCCTGGCATTCCAGGGGATTATGAGCAAGGCTAACCTAAAATCGAAACCATAAAGCCGAACGATCATTTACCTGTCATGCAAGGAAAAAAAACTTTTTAAATCTATAATAAAATTACCGTGCACTGATTTTAATCTTAATATTTTCAGGCATCACGAAGAGCACAGGATTAATGGCGATTAAGTTGACAGCCCTTGGAAGACCACAGTTACTTGTGAGTTCAAATTCTACAAATGTTATACTTATACCTAACACTAGGTCGAGATGGAGTTTATTCCTATTATTTATTTATTTAAATCAGACCATACAATAAGCTATACTCGTATCAACACCGTCATCTACGTTTCGTTTCAATAGTTCATTTTGCAGTGTACCATTCGACTATGAACTCCGCTCCTCACTGTTTACTGAGCGCTATAACTTGTCTTTCTTCAAACGAGGCTTGAAGAGAATCCTCAAGAGTACGTCACAGGTGACCCTGACATTGCAGAAGTCCATGAGCGACCACAACCACGCTTGATCAGATGGCCCGTTGGTTCATCTCTTAACATGATAACAAAAATAAATAAAAGTAATCATTTAAATGTAATTTGTTGAGGAAAATGATTATCGTAGTAGCCCTTTGGCCGTCATCCAACTTAGATTCGCAGAATCGTTTTAGAGTACGCTAACAATAGAATGCTAAAATTGATTTGGATTACATGTTTTCATGATGGCTTTCTAACAACATAAATATTGTAAAAGCTAGGTTAATGCTTATGTAATAATATTGGATGGTGGAAGTAAAGATTAGAAATTAGAGGAATCTATTGTATTTTAAAATACTTTCGGGTGGTATTGGAGTTGTGATATAGCAGGACCGGTCATTCTGGCGAGGTTTCGGGGAGATCTATGTCTAGCAGTGGAGGGGCTGTTGATGATGATGATGATGGAGTTGTGAATGCGTTCTGGTCTATTATTGAAAAGACATAGACATACGTTTATTTGTGTGTAAAAAAAAAGCAACATACAGACACATATTTAAGAGTTAACAAAAAAAAGTTCACACACAAAACGGCCGAAACTCAACATGTTGCCGATTGCCAACCACAGAAACATTGTAGTCGACACTCGGCGCTGGGCTACCTAATGCTGGTCATATACGCTCAGGAATAACTGTACAGTTCAAGTGTGTAGGCAAATCTGTTGTCTATTGGTGTCTTCATATATCGTAACTATTAGTGTTGAGTAGGTTTAAATGCCAGACAATTTATATTGTAATAACTTTAGACATCCAACGTTAGACACCACCGAACAGTCAACAGTTATTGTTAAACTTATCCATGAAATCTTAAAAAATACGAGTTTACAACTACATATTTTGAGCAATTTTTTGAATGCACCAAAAATAATTTCAGCTTCAACTATCTGAAGTGATAATGCGTGCTAGAAACTACATGCAGCAAATAGCCGGTGGCACTGGCAACGTGCTCACCCACCACAAGACCATCGAGGACTTCCAGCGTTACTTCGGGGACCACAGCACCAAGCCCGAAGTGCAACAGTTCATGAAGAAGATCACACAAGACAAGGAGGGGTGAGGACGCCATTTTGTTTTTCGTAACGTGCACCTATTTAGGCGTACGTGTACTTTTTGTATAGTGCACCTATTTTGGTGAACGTGCACCTATTTTAGTAAATGGGTTATTGGTATATAACTTGGCAAAAGTCATTAGATGCATGGAATATTAGAGGATTGCTAATGTGAATTAAATGGTAGGACAAAACAATTTAGCAGACATTGCCAAATTAAATGCCAAACTATGCCTATTTTGTATGTTGGAGTAAAAGAAAGTCCTTTGGTTTGTTTTTTTAGTAAATTTAAATCTATATTTAATTGTAGGTACTTCATAATTTTTACGTAAATAGTTTTAAATCACTTCAATTAATATAATCTAGCTTTTATTTTAATAGTACTTTACCAGCACTTAAGTAAATTAGTAATGCTTTTTGATTTACTTTGCCTGTAGTAATTTATTTTTAAATTATTAGAAATATTAAACTTATATTTTGACATTTCGACCACAGCGATCGACTCCAGACTTCGAAAAGAGGTCCAAGATTTTAAAAGAGTAAAAAGGTTTTACACAAAAAAAAAGAATTTTAAGTGCCTAAAAAGGTTTTACACAAAAAAATGGTGCGAAATCAAAGTACGAAATTCAAAATTTCAGCCTAAAGCATTTGGCAATTGTTTTTTTTTTGTATTTTCAGCGTGCTACATCTATTCCCGTGGGACCGGTCAGTGCCGACACATTATACAGTTGTAAGCGTTGTCAAGTAAAATGTCGCTAAAACGATGTACATTATACCCCCTCCCATACATTGGAAAATGGAGGGTAGAACTATATAAGGAGGACCATTTTATGTGTTTTAAAGTGTCTAGTAGGAGTGGGGATGTTATGAACTTTCCATGTTAAACGTGGTGATTGATAAGTCGCCTTTTTAAAGTCATTATAATTGAAGGGTACTATAAAAGTAGTTGCCTTCCCCTACAAAATAATTGAAAGCCCCTCCAAATTACCTTGGAACGGAAGATCGTAGATTCATCGAGTCTGAGTTCATTTGAAAGGGCTAAACGTGGCCTTGATTTTGGCTCTGTCAGATTTTTTACATCTACGCAACTTTTGTCAAAACTATCCCAAAAACTGATAGTAACATCTTTAGTGCGAAGCAAGTATAATACCTATAGGTGACGCCACTTACTGTGAACTGTAATCGTAACAAACCATTACTGCCCACTGCAGGGCTTCTGATGAGACCTGTCATCGGAAAATGGATACTCCACTAAAGCGAGTAAATAACTTTTAAAATTTAGAGTGAGTTTGCGGATTCATAATTTAACATTTCACAAAATTGTGTAAATGAAAGAAATTCAGACAAGACACTTTTTATATACACCAGTTTAAAATAGTCCTTCTTATAATCTACCCTCCACGGAATTGGAATCTTTCTGGCTATGGCTATGTCTTGTGACAATATTTGACAAAATTATTAAAAACATAAATATCCCAAAAGTTTGTTTTTGTGAAGGTTTTCGATATAGGCTAACAATTAACAGTTTTTACATGTTATTTTTGGTTTTTTAAAGCTCGTTTTTGTTTGTAATAATATTCCATTTATCAATACATACATGTTCTCGATTCGACTGTTTTTATATTGATTTTAGTGATTATATTTTTCACTCTTTGTGTTTTAAAAGATTGGTTACAGTCCAATAATGATCAAAGTAATTTGGACCTTAAAACTAGGGAAGAAAGTTCATTATACAATCGACATTATTACAAACAAAAAACGACTTTTCCGGTGTTCTGTGAAATGCTATGCCTAACAACGGTTTTCGGGCTTCTCCTAACTCCACTAAAACAGCTCCTAAACTCCCTATTCTCTTTTAGGATCGTCCATCTGTTCCCCTGGTCGAACATTCTGGATGAGGATATGAATCTATCCGAATCCTTCCGAGTTCCCGACCCTAAGACCGGTCAGATGAGGCGACTGATCTCCCAGATATCGACGAAGGAGGAAGAAATGTTCAGGAATATGTTGCGTCGTTTGAATCATATTATACAGATCGCTAATGAGGCTGATGTGAGGGTGATGATTGACGCCGAACAGACGTACTTCCAGCCGGCTATCTCGAGGATCTGTCTTGAAATGATGAGACGGTATAATAAGGTAATGGTTGATGGATTTTGTTTAGTGTTTCATAATTTAATGCTTCTATTATAATTGTAAATGTTTGATACGTTAGATTTTGTATTATATTATCATCGATATAATGTAACTAATATTGGATACACTGTACTGTTTGCCTTACTAACGAAATCTGAGCCCAGCAGTGAGCACAAAACAGACACGATCAGGTGGCCCGTTGGCTTGTTTGCCTACATAGCGATTAAAAAAAAAACAGCACAAAATAATTTCTCCAACCAAAATCAAATATTTTTAGAAAACGTCTTAAAAAGTTATGTTCAATACAATTTAAATGTTAATTGACAAGGATGGAGTTCAGTGTAATTTCCTCCTGTGTAATTTCAATAATTTTTCATCGTTAACACGACGCGAAGTCGCCAAGCCAATGACAACTAAAGATTTTAGACTACCAATTTTTGATAGACGCCATTTTTACGCTCTTATCATGTTTTTTTTTTACTGCATGATAGATAAACGAGCCTACGGCCCACCTGATGGTAAGCGGTCACCGTCGCTCATGAACCTCTGCAATGCCAGGGCAATGAAGGGCTGTTATCTATCGCCTACCGATACAGGGCTTTTCTTAAACCTCGTTTAAGGAGGGACATGTCATAGCGCTCCGGGAACACCGCGGATGGGAGTCCATTCCAAATCGGGATGGTACGGGGCAAAAATGATTTTCTGAAGCGAACCGTGGAAGATCGCAGCGGTTCTAAGTAAAATAATGTATCTAGTATATTTAATCGAAAAATTCTATGTTTCAGGACAAGTACCTAGTATTTAACACGTATCAGACGTATCTCAAGAACACGTACAACGAGATCGTGACAGATTTGGAACAAGCTCACAGACAGAACTTCTACTGGGGAGCGAAACTCGTCCGAGGAGCTTATATAGAACAGGTAGGAACAATTAAATTAAACTTAAGTGTTAGTTGTAATAATCAATTAAATATTGTTTATGGTTGTAATAATCAATTAAATATTGTTTACTGGGTCGATATATCGAAATTTGAGATGTCTTTTTTTAAGAATATATTTTTTTTACCTAAAATACTTTTCACTCAAATCAAAATGGACGAGTTAGATGATTTCAAAGATAGTGTTTATTTATTGATTAAATGACAGACATATATCACAAAAATATTAAAAAGAACATTGAAAAGTGCATAATGACTAATGTGGTGTCAATTATAGGAGTATTACAACTTAATAATATATTAAAAATCAGTAGAAAATACATTGCGATAAGTATGTATATGTATAAGAGGTTACTGGTTATAGTAAAACTTTTAATACTTTTTAAAAGACAACAAAACATGCTCCCCCTCATTTTTGTTATACTGTGGTTCCTTAAAGATTCACCACTGAATATTATAATGTTATATTACAGGAGCGCGCCCGGGCCGCGGCCATGGGCTACGAGGACCCGACGTGTGAGAACGTGGACGCGACCACCACATCCTTCCACAAGTGTCTCAAGGAGATCCTTAGTCGAGTCGATGTATGTATACGTAGTGAACTTTAATTGTCTTATATCCATTATTGTTGTAGGCGGCTGAATGTAACTAAAGCGCCATCTATAAATAGTTCTAATCAGAATGATTAAAACCTCATTTGTAAATATCCTTTTTAAATGTACGATGTAAAGTTGGCGCTCTTTTTTAAATTTCGAATTCGTGAACATTAACAAGTTTTTATTGTTTTTTTAATTTTTCTTGTTCTGATGTTTTATTTTCACTGGCAGCTTTTGATTGCCTACAATTATTATGCAGGGATAACATTTTTGTAGGTTATTTCAAACTGACAATTCGTTTTCTTCAATTAGATGGTAAGCCGTCCAATATAGTATAGTATTATCATTGTTGTATTTAATACTAATTTATTCTGCAACTCAAAAGGAAGCCAGTAGGAATCGTTTTCTATGATAACTTCGTCGTCTTTGGTATCATTTGTTATCTGATCGTAAATCATTACCATCGCACATGGACTTCTGCAATGTCAGGGATACTACCTACAACCCTTGAGGGAGCCTCCTCAAGCTTCAATTGAAGCTGAAAAGTCATTATGATCTCTTTCTTTTCTGGCCGATTTCCAAAAAGGAGGACGGGGTTTTCCAGTTCGGCTGTATTTTTGTTAAGTTAACCTCTGCAATGCTATCAATGATTTTATGCCAATCTTGATTTCCAGTCCGGCAAATCAGGCATCGGTATAATGGTGGCATCACACAACGAAGACACAGTCCGCTACGCCATACAACTCATGAAGGAACACAACATCAAGCCGGAGGACAAGGTCGTGTGTTTCGGGCAACTGCTCGGAATGTGCGATCATATCACGTTCCCGTTGGGTATGTGATTTTATAATTATTAGATACTTCAGTCTGTATGTGGTGAAGGTTTGGGTGTGTTAGTGGATAAAGTTTGGTGTCGTGTTGGTGCGTTAAACATACAGGGTGGATCTGTAACTTTGGACAATCTGACGTGGGGTGAATGACCTGTCGATATAAAACTTAGCACCATTTTTATTTTTTTGATCGGTTAAACTTTTTTTCTGACATTGTATGGAAAACGTACGACTATAGTTGTGGACTTCCATACGATGATGATTTTTTTAAATCCAATTGCTGGTACTAAGGTTTATCTCAACAGGTCATTCACCCCACGTCAGATTGCGCAAAGTTACAGATCCACCCTGTATAATAGAATAGTTGACGGACAGATACCGAATTTATAACTTAACAAATAAAAGAAAAAGATACTCAAAGCTCTGGTATTCTTAGAAATTTTGTACGCGATATTTGTAATAGCCCGCTAATAGCTCATGGAGGAACAAAACAATTTGTCATACCAGGAAATAAAGTCGTGTGCTTTGGTCAATTGCAAATAGCGGGCGAAAATTTGTGACACAAAATATTTGACAACATTGTTCAAGCGTAAAACCTCTTTAGTGTTCAAAATTAGAAAATGTGAATGTCAAATGTTTTAGCGCCAAAAAAAAAAAGTAAAACCAACAAATCGCATCTTATTTATTTCTTCGGTAATACTCTAATTTACTCCCACAAACATCGAGGGGCAAATATCTACACAATAGACTGGAGGTGTCGCGACGGGAAAGTGTGCCGCAGTGCGTAACGCGTCGCGCCACCCCTAATAACCCCGTGCTGGGTTCTGGCCTCAGCCGGGGTTCGGACGCTGAGTGTGAGCGGTTGGAGGTTTTAGTGAGGTTCAACTCTCACATACGATAACCTCCAACTAAAACAAAAAAAAAATAAAAATTCATACGAATGTTCTAGAAAAATACCACTTTAAACTTTTCACAAGTTTCATTATACAAAATGATCTGTTCTCCAGGTCAAGCCGGCTATTCTGCCTACAAATACGTTCCCTACGGCCCTGTAGTCGAGGTCCTTCCATACCTCTCTCGAAGGGCGAACGAGAACCGAGGCTTCCTCAAGAAGATCAAGAAGGAGAAGAAGCTGATCCTTCAAGAAATCGTCCGCAGAGTCATGACGGGACAGATGTTCTACAAACCCGTTGGAAATTATACTCCTGTTTAAAGAAACTATAGATATTGGCATATAAGTTGGCAAGAAAGCGTATGAGTGAGTCCTATTTTCATCAGCCTATAGACGTCCACTGCTGGACATAGGCCTCCCCCAAACTTCGCCACATCGACCGGTCCTGCGCCATCTGCATCCAGTGACCTCCCGCAATCTTGACCATTGATTTTGGTATATGCGTGACAGCTAGATCCGGGTCATTATTGGTTGCTTAGTGAACTAACTAAAATTGGCGTCTAGTGGTTATATTGACAGCCACAGAAGAGTTGATAGTAGACCTTGATATCTACTTGTAATCATGTCTCAAGACGAAGTCCGGGTCATTATTGGTTGCTTAGTCACTCAACTAACCAAAATTGGTTTTTATCTAGTGGTGACATTTGAAAACCACAGACGAGTAACTTTTCATCTAATGGTCTGTATAGTATTGAGTAGTAGTACTGTGTAGTAGTATTGTCAAATGTCACCTATAGATTGCACTAAACAATCGCCAATTTTGGCTAGTTCCCTGTTAAGCTATTATCAACTTTTACCTGCGTTTTACCTCTACGCTCATTGCCAAATTTAATGCCGATTAACAATGATTTAGATTCAGTTCGTCGATAGTGCTAACGCTTAAGTAGCATGTGAAATAGCAGATTAAGTAGCAGTGCTATCGACCACGTTATCGTTATTTAGCATTTTAGTGAAACTGTTACCTTGAGATGATCTGGTTATCAACGAAGTTCGTATTTGTTAGATAGTTTAGTGAGAAAACTATGTTTTATGTGAATTGTGTCGATAATAATAATATGCTTCAGTATTTGTTTTTATTCGAATAATTATCAACGCTTATATGTCTAGTGTTATATATCAATTTAATGAGCAGTTCGTAGTGGTTAAATATATAGTTATTATAAGTTTGTAATTTGTAAAAAATGGAAAAATGAAAAAAAGTGAGGTTATCATAACACAGGGTTTAACTTTGACATGTTGTTATGTAACTGTTAATATTATAATATTAACTTGGTTATGAACCTATTGATGTGCTATTCGGATCATAATTGAAAAAAACACGTTAATTTTCAACGAAAAATAAACTGTATGACGTTGATTTGAATTTGGATTCTCTCACGGTAGGAAGTTCCATACTAGTGCTGTACCGAAAAAGTAAAACCGTATACACTATTACCTCTAGTTAAATGTAATTGAAAAAACTATAAAGTCATTATATGTCCTAAAACTAAAAATTAATTACAGTAATAAATCGCGTTAAATCGCACTTTATTTTTATTATTCGTTTTTTTTTTCGAATTTATAGAATCTCATTCAGAGGCGTGTTACTTACATTACGGAATTAACTACGGGTATATAAGTTGTATGAAAAAATACATGATTCAAAAACGAAAATTATAAAATTAGTTTTCTACTTTTTCCATTAAATATGTATTAAGGCATCATTATTACTGATTGTTAAATTTAGATTTTGTTAAAATGAGTTTACTATTTTTAAAATGTATACGAGAATGTACCCAATGCTCGTCTGTGTTTTCTGTCCCTTTCGCTCTATCACCAGTATTATAAGTTAGAGCGAGATGGGAAATGCGTATTACAATAGAATTAGAAAGAGCATTTCTCAGGGATATTTTATTAAGTTACATTTTGTTCCTAATAATGATTTTTTATTATTTGTAATTATAATTTAAACAAGAGGTCTTATTGGTTCTTGGTTGGAGTATTAAAAAGGACATCCTTGCATAAAAAATAACGTGTACTTACTACTTAACGTTCGGTCGTTCAGAGAATGCGTTCCTGACACCTATCAGTTAGTCACGAAAAATATTGTTTACCAAGTTATTTGACGCTCAGTTTGGCACAAAATTATAACATTCATTGATTATTGATATAACAATGTTGTTTTAATGCTCATCAATTGTTAAAACGGTAAACAACCAGGAAAAATATTTTTATCGTAACCGCAACGCCATTACTAAGTTACGTGTCAGGAACGCATTCTCCGAACGGCCGATGTATAAAATATTATGAAGTATTGAAATTATATTTAGTTTTATGTAAAGATATAAATGTAAAATGCTCTGATCTGTGAACTATTGGACCTAATTTAGTTTATTATAATTATGTTATTTAAATGAATATTATAGAATTTTCAATATTTAAAGTTTAATCTTGGCAATGAATTTAACTTAGCGATTAATTCGCTTTTTTTACAAACTACTTTCAAACATCAAATGAAGTAGACAATGCAATGAATTAACATCATGTGAATTGTTATGATAAACGGGAATTAACAGATGAAATTTAACTGCTATAAATGGCGTTAAAAATCGCATCCCGTTATAAAAATGCTACTTTTTTGTATCATGTTAATTATTTATTTATCAGTACAATTTATTTTTACATGGAATTTCGTATTTTTTTGTGTATTATTTTTATCACGTAATTTGATGTTATTTTTATTTTTACATTTTTAATTTTATTTTACGAAATCAAATAAAGACAGAGCTCGTTTCCAGTTTGGTTGTTTTTGTTTTATTTTTCGTTGTCTATGGTTTACAAATGGCGTTCCTCTGTTTATCTTAAAAAAGATAATCTATGATGGTCGTGGATTTGGTGTTTAATTGTAAAACAAGGAAAATTGCTTGTTGTGTTTTTCTTTATATTAGTTTTCTTACGTAACCATGGAATAATTACACGTAACATTCAAAATTGAGTGATAGTCCAAAAATTTGAGGCATGGTCGTGGTGGCCGAGTGGTCGAAGCGCTTCCTTCCAAATGGGAGGTCGCGTGTTCAAAACCGGCCTGTACCTGTAAAATCTAAATGTGAAAAAAATTGATGTGCATATTTTCACAACACCACTGGCTAAAAACGGCTGTCGGAAAAGGGTTCTAAAAATCCTTTGAAGATATGTGAAGTCCCCAATCCGCACTGGGCAGGCATGATGGACTATGCCTAATAACTCTTCTGAGGAGACCTGAGCCCAACAGTGGGCAGTAATGGGTTGGTACAGTACAGTACAGATAGTCCAAACACTTAGGTTCTATTTTGAGAAGTTAAAATCTACTACATCATTACCTAATTGCTACTTTTACTAAAACATGATGAAAAGTAGCAATCCTTTGATGAAATAGCGCAATAAGATAACAATTTATACGCGTTATATTCAGCAACGTGTTATTTCTGCTACTTTTATTCATTTTCATATGCATAAACTGACAATAAATCTAAACGTGTTGTAGTTCAAAATAATAATACAAGATAGTGGCTATACATTGTCCCTGGTATTACAAACGTCCATAAATATACCACATTGCAGAATAACGAAAAGAATTGTCAAATTACTTAGGTAGGTAAAAACATAACATAAATACAAGAAAAGTCCTGTATGGGTAGGTTACCTATATAACGGCCCCTCATTGCACTGGCATTGCAGAGGTTCATGAGCGACGGTTACCACTTAACATCAGATGGGACGAAAAAATAGCATAAATTACGACGTACTCACACCATAACTTGTTTCAAATTTAATGCGTTATTTAAAATAAGGAAATACAGTGATTTTTTTACGCATTGTCGTCAGCTGATGCGAATCGAAGCCGCCATATTGGCCTAGGCTGCATTAATGTGGAAGCGACGTCTCGCTAACCCCACCTGGGGTCTACGGACCGTCGAGGCGATCCGCCCGATCCTAGATGATTGGGTGGGTCGTGGCGAAGGACGCCTCACCTTTTGGATGGTGCAGATGCTGACCGGGCACGGGTGCTTCGGTCGGTATCTGCACCGGATCAAGGCCGAGCCGACGGCGAGGTGCCACCATTGCGTGGGATGTGACCAGGACACGGCGGAGCATACGCTCGCGCGCTGCCCCGCATGGGAGGGGCAGCGTTGTGTCCTGGTCCAACAAATAGGTCCGGACTTGTCGCTCCCGGGCGTCGCGGCGTCGATGCTCGAGAGCGACGAGTCTTGGAAGGCGATGCTCGACTTCTGCGAGGCCACCATCTCGCAGAAGCAGGTGGCGGGGGCTGAGAGAGAGAGGCTGTACGCCGCTCTCGACTTGCCAACCCGCCGCCGTCGAGCAGGGGGCCGGAACCGGGATCTCGTCCGGATTCTGGCCCCCTAAGAGTTTCGGGTCCCCAACGCATGCGAGTGCGAGCGGGGACCCAAGAAGGTGCCGTGTCTCGCTCAACACGCCCTTAGCGCTAGAGCATCCGGGGGATGGTAGACCGCGCTCCCCGACCCACGCTGGTTCTGACCCAGCGGGGTATTCCGCGGGAGGGTGACACGCGGTCCCATCTTGGCGGGCTTCGGAAAGCCCGCCGACCGAGAGAGCCGGTGGCCGTATTCGCCGGCGGCTACCGGTTCGGCGTCCGGGGACGGAGCGACGGGAAAGCATGCCGATGGCGTAACGCGTCGCGCCGTCCCTCCAAACCCCGTGCTGGGTTCTGGCCTCAGCCGGGGTTCGGACGCTGAGTGTGAGCGGTTGGAGGTTTTAGTGAGGTTCAACTCCCACATACCCCGCCCGCGGGGCGGGCGGGGATCCGGTGATTTCCTCCAACTGAAAAAAAAAAAAAAAAAAAAAAAAAAAGGCTGCATTAATTAAAGCAAACGCCATTGACTTTATCCCTACACGGCTGACTTCCACGTGACTTTCAATAAATGGACGAAAAAGTTGAAGGCGACGTTTTAAATGAAACGCAGTACTAATCCTTAATTTCGCATTATTATTAGGGGTGTGCGAATATCGTTCGAATCATTATAATTATTTGGCATCAAGAATCTCCCAATTTCGAGCTTAATATCTACTTCAATTTCTTTGTAAAAATATTGTTTTTGTCGGTGATCCAGAAAAGTGCTTTTCTTAAAAATAATATCACGATCAACTTCACAAAATCTGACATCTAGTCCATTCAAGATATTATCTACAAAATACAAATTCTTAACCTATTTCCGATGCATCGTCGTAGTCAAATTCGATACTATTCGAAATTTCGGATTATTCGAAACTTTTCGACTTAAGCGATTTTTTTCGAATATTCGTCGAATTCGAATAATTCGTAAGTTCGAATTATTCACACACCCCTAATCATCATTATCATATTATTAATTGTTACTATGGTGTGTGTAGGTCTTAATTATGTTACGATTTTACATGAAAAATAATTTACTGTCCAATACAATAAGTATAATATTGACGAAACCTTCAATATCAATATCTATGTTGTAAGTTTGTTTTTGTAGTCATATACATAATTGTGTCGTTGAAATATAAAATAGACAATAAAGTTTGACTGTTTTCAATAATATAGTTGTTCTGTAACTTATCTTACTGTTGCATCATCATCAAGATAAATACATAATGGCTTATTAAAGTATAACAATAAAGATTTGACTGATTTTGTTGAGAGAGATGCTTTACATCAATCTATAGAAAAATAGCTATCTGTATCCCTCTTTTTGTTGGTATCTCGATCGATAAATAGTTAGAACTTAGAACATCACTTCTTTGAAATAAAATCCACCAAAATAAAAACAACAAAAAGCGACTCTATTAATTAGTTTAGTAAAGCTTAAAATGGATATTTTTGAATAAAATTCCTTCTCCAATGGAGAACTATTGTACGGCACCTTAGGGACCGAAAATGATGATTTTAGTTATTTAAGAAAAGCACTTGATAAAAAATTATGATTTTCTGCGGGGATCTCATGGAGACTATTCAACGACTGCATTACTTTAGTGATTTATCTTGATGATGATGACAACGGTTAGTCTATATCGAGGTTTAATAATAAATGTTCGTGTTGATTGATTGTTTTATTTATCTCCAACTAAAGATAAAGAACACACTAAATTAAATCATATTTACTCAGTGACATGAATTTTTTTTTTTTGTTTTAGTTGGAGGAAATCGCCGGATCCCCGTATGTGGGAGTTGAACCTCACTAAAACCTCCAACCGCTCACAATCAGCGTCCGAACCCCGGCTGAGGCCAGAACCCAGCACGGGGTTATGCGGGGTGGCGCGACGCGTTACGCACTGCGGCACACTTTCCCGTCACGACACCCCGACATGCATAGATGTTGTTAGGACTGAAGACTTAGAAATATTTTAACATATATTATTATAGTGCTAAAAGTCTAACTATTTCTTTAATGCAACTCTAGAAATGACGGTATACACTGCTTATTAGCTTCTATTAACTGCACGCCACTGTTTCTACGCACTACGCAGTTACGCACTCACAATATAAAAAGAGCTAAGAGCGTGTTAGGTTAGCATTGCAAGGTTCTATAGCTGTCAATCATATACAGGGTGGATCTGTAAATTTGTCATATCACTAAGTCCGCAACGATAATTGTACACACCCCAAACAATGTTAAAAAAAAAGTTTAACCGATTACAAAAATAAAAGGGGTTCTAAGTTGTACTTCGAAAGGTCATTCACCCCACGTCAGATGGTCCAAAGTTACAGATCCACCCTGTTTATTATACCGAGCAGTCATGGAGAAACTATAAGGACATACGGGTCCAAGAAAAATAGTACATTTTCAACGTGCAAACTGCCGCTGTTCCCACCCATCTCGTGGCGTGACCCTCAAGTAAAGCCCAGTGGTGGGCTGCGTCAACAGAGAAGTAGATCTGAATTCCAATTTATCAGACATTCCATCTGCAAGCTCCAAGTTGTATTTCTTCAGAAATGTGATCAGTCCAGCGATGGTTTGCATTTTACCGAAGCGCATACCTGTTTAGATGGAATGGGTGATTATATTGAAGATCTTTTCGCTATCGACGAAGGAGTAGTTGTAATTTTTGGTAAAATGGGAGTAAGTGTAGCGAAGAGAAACATTACAGTACGTCGGAAAGTTACACACTACACCAAGATGTTCGAAATCACTATTACATAAGTAGAAACGAAAAGCCGTTGTATACTTTTATCATTCTGCTTTAGCATAGTATCTGTAAACAAATTCGAAAAACTTAAATTTTGGTTGATTTTACTTCAATTTATAATTTATCATAGGTATTATTAGGTAGGTTTCCGACTGTCAAAGTAACAACACTGTTTCGAGAGTGCTCCTGCATTTAATTCATTTTATCGTGAAATACTACAAGTTTTGAAGTAAAAGTGCATCAACTTTGAATAACATAGTGCATATACCGTGGTGCATAAAATAAACTACAATAGAAGAATCATAATACGAAGAAAATCCGAATATTCCACGGCTGACTGGAGGTTGGATATTATTTTTATATTTTATCTACCAACACTTAAATTGTTTACTGTCAAGTGTCAACTGTCAACTGTCACATTAATTTGACATTGACAGAAGTGACAAGTTGTAAATCAGTAATACCAACTTAAAAATCTTGCGTTTCGTTTTACGCAAAAAGAAAAACTTTTCACCATGAACACAGACGGAATGTCAGAAGAAATGTCACTGTTATTCAGAATGATGAAAAACGAATTAGATAAACAAACTGAAGCTATTACCGAAAAAGTTACTACGAACATACTTCGTAATATTGATGAAAAAATTAATCCAATCATCGAAGATAATAAAATACTAAAATTAGAAATCGAAACACTGAATAAAAAACTAAAATTCCTAGATGACAAGCAAAGGAAAAATAATTTATTGCTTCATGGCATTGAAGAAACTGAAACTCGTCCTTTTGAGCTTCTTTCAAAAGTTGAAGAAATTCTGAAAAACATGAATATAAACATTCAGAAAACTGAATTAAACTTGTGTCATAGAATAGGAGGCAAACGAGGTGAAAAGAAAGCAAGACCAATCCTATTGTCGTTTACATCATTTCTTAAAAAAAGGGAAATTCTGAGAAATAAAAATAAAATGCCAAATAAAACATACATAACAGAAGATTACTCAAGAGAAACTTTGGAAGTTCGAAAAACTCTCCAAGAAAAGTTGAAACAAGAACGTGCGAAAGGAAACATTGCTTATATTAAAAAAGACCAACTAATTGTCAAAGGAAAAATATCTGAAGGGGAGAAAAGAAAACGAGAACTATCTATATCTCCGAAAATAATAGGCACGCCAGAAATTAACAAAAAGCAAGTGGAAGCTCCCATAAAACTAAATAAAACCGACGCTTTCGCGTACATGAGAGCAAGATCGTTCTCACTAACGGATAAAACGACACAACAGAAAAAAGAATAGGAATTAGCCGACACCGGTCTCGGAAACGAACAAAAAAACACAGAAATTAAAAACAACTTCGCTAAATTAAATACCCACAATGTCCCCAATTCGGCTGGTCACCGCGGGGATAAAGACCAACCCCCCCAAGATAACTTATCCGGATACGAGAAGAACAAATTAAGTCGAGAAATGTCCAACGCAAGCCACATACAGAACCGATCCCATCCGAAGCAAGCTGATTCAATACAACATAGAAATCTACACATTGCTACACTCAACGCGAGAACATTAAAATCTCAAGAATCTTTAATGGAACTTGAAACTGCACTACAAAAAGTGAACTGGGATATTCTTGGACTCTCTGAAATACGTAGGTCCGAAGAAAAAATTGAAGAATACGATGAATACATATTTTACCACAAAAATGAAACACCAGGCCTATACGGAGTAGGTTTCTTAATCAAAAAATATCTCAGAAATAGAGTAACAGAATTTGTAGGAATATCTGATCGAATAGCAGTTGTAAATATAAGATTACCGGGACATAACAACCCGATTTCTATAGTACAAGTATATGCGCCAACTGAAGTTGCTACTGAAGCTGTAAAAGACGAATTCTATTTAAAACTCAAAGAAACTATGGACATTCTGCACAAAGTAGTAATAGTAATGGGTGACTTCAATGGTCAACTCGGCAAAAGGAAGAAAAACGAAAGTACGATAATAGGTCCTTACAGCTCAGGTAAAAGAAATGATAACGGACAACGAATGGTAAACTATGCGCTCGAATTTAATCTAAAGATAGTAAGTACCTTCCATAACAGGAAAGCAGAGAGAAGATGGACTTGGATTTCTCCCAACGGCACAACGAAAACTGAAATTGATTACATCTTGACAAACAACCACAAACTCTTCACAAAAACTGATGTAATAAACCAATTTAATTTTAACACCGATCACAGACTACTTAGAGGAAAACTATTTAGTAAGGAGATTAAACAATCAAGAAAAAAGTTTAATGAAACCAAACAAAAAATACTACTGCCATTACCTGAAGACGTGCTAAAAGAGCTTGCAGATAGTATGAATGAGATAAATAAATATGTCGAAATGCAAGATAAATACGATGCTCTAGAAGGGCAATTAAGGTTAGCAGAAAGCAAATGTCAAGCTAACAAAAAAGCAAAAGATAAACTAGGCCCAAAAGCAAAAGATCTCATCAATCGCCGAATAGAGCTCCTCGCGGACAGAAAGAAAAATAAAGACATTATAAGTAAACTTAGTAAGGAAATATCTGTATGCATTCGAAAACATAGACATAAACACAGAACTCAAACCATTAATCATTTTATAGAACTATCGGGAGGAGTGAAACAGGCCTGGAAAGAACTTCAAGAAAACAAAGTCTGGATACAAAGCATTACCCACTTTAGAAACAAAAAACGTAAAACAAAAAGACCAGAAATACTGGAAGTGGCAACTCTTTTTTACCGTGAACTTTATAACGACGACTCAAACATAGATCAGCAAGAACTAGCAAATCAAACTCAAGATGAAGATATACCATATATAATGAAAGATGAGGTCTGGAAATCAATTAAATCACAAAAGAGTGGGAAAGCATCTGGAGAAGACCGTATCTCCAATGAATTACTCTTAGGGACTTCTAAAACAATTCTTGAAACTCTAACAAATATATTCAACCAAGTACTATCAAGCGAAAATATTCCATACCAATGGACTACTTCTACAATAGTTCTACTACATAAAAAAGGTAACACAGACGATATTTCAAATTATAGACCCATCAGTCTTATGTCTAATATTTATAAAATATTTGCCAAAGTTATATTAGACCGTATAACTAGAATTTTGGATGAAAATCAGCCAAGAGAACAAGCTGGATTTCGCCACGGCTTCTCCACATTGGATCACATCCATACCATCAAACAACTTTTACAAAAGTGCAAGGAATATGATATTACGTACTATCTTGCGTTCGTAGACTACAATAAAGCATTCGACTCCCTGAAACATGTAAAATTGTGGGAAGCACTAACAGCACAGGGCGTAAATGGAAAATACATAAGACTTATCAAAAACATCTATACGAATATGAAATCTAGAATACAAATGGAGAGCAAAGGTGAATATTTTCAAATCAAGAGAGGAGTAAGGCAGGGAGACCCGCTTTCTCCTAAATTATTCTCCGCTGTTCTGGAGCATGCTTTCAAAAATCTTAACTGGGATAATTTTGGCATAAACATAAATGGAACGAAGATGAACCATCTTAGATTTGCGGACGATCTAATATTGATTAGTGAGGACCCGCAACATCTTCAAGTCATGCTCAACCAACTTGAAACCGAGAGCGAGAAAGTAGGTTTATCTATAAATACTAGCAAAACCAAAGTAATGACAAATGACAACAACAATAAAATACCTCTCAGAACTAACCACAATCATATAGAATATGTGAACGAGTACACGTATCTTGGACAAATAATTTCTCCGGAAAATCTCACAAACAAAGAAATTGATAACAGAATTAGTACAGCATGGAGAAGATACTGGTCTCTAAAGGAAATTTTTAAGAATCCAGATATACCACTCAAGTCAAAAAGTAAAATATTTAATTTGTGCATCTTACCGGTCATGACTTATGGATGTCAAACATGGGGTCTTACGAAACAAAACACTAAAAAACTAGAGAAATGTCAACACGACATTGAAAGAAGTATGCTAAGCATAAAAAGAAAAGACAGGATAAGGCTGACATCAATAAGGAAACAAACCAAAGTAAAAGACATAACAGTTTGTATAAAAAACTTAAAGTGGAAATGGGCTGGTCACCTCATGAGAACTGAAACAGACAAGTGGACTAAGGATGTGACAGAGTGGTGTCCGGTATATAAAAAACGTAAAAAAGGAAGGCAACATCTAAGATGGGAAGATGATTTCATAAAAATTGTTGGTAAAACGTGGCTGAGGAAAACGCGCGACCGAAACCTATGGAGAGCCCTTGGGGAGGCCTATGCTGAGAAGCAAACAATCTAAACCAAACCGGTGTCGATAAATAAAATATAATATATTGTTAAAAATATTGTACATTTTAGGTTGTAATAAAGGCTTTATTATTATTATAGGTATTATTATGTTTCCAAAATGATGAAACGAAACAAATGAAGAAAAAAACTACTATAAAATTCTCGCATATTAGAGGAAGCACAAAATTAAAATAACCTAAATTAGCAAATACTATCCAAGTTTACTATCGTTGAGCATGTAGAAGGATCTATAATATAGCGTGGGCTCAATATACGGCTTCAAACAATTTAACACACTGTTTAGAATCTATGATCAATATTTTGGTCACGTTATATTTTGTGTTGTTTTTTATAGAATTTAAGATGGTATGCGGTCATCGTTCCGAGATTTTAAAACCAGTTTATCCATTTTCATGGTCAAGCTAATATTACTAGTGTTTTTAGCTTTAAGTTTTAAACTCTCTAGGTATGTTAACAAAATTGTGTTAGACGAAATACGTCCGACTTACGCACAAAATACATTCTCTACCAGTCAACTAACAGTGATACAGGAAAAACTGCGATCACAGAACAACTTCAATTTGAATTGGGAAAAGATACGACAAAACTTACCAACACAGTTTCTAAAACCTTCTCCAAATGGAAAGAATGTAAAGGGTTTGATTTCATCCTTAGCAAGATGTCTCTCAGGACGAAACTCTTCTGGATCTGGATAGTTTTCAGGGTTGTGATGAATGGCATACACAGGCAGATGTACCCTCAACCCTTTCTCAAGCTTCAAGCCATCAGGCATCGTATAATCCGCTGTAACTTCCCGAGTAATGTTAGGTAACACTGGGTACAGTCGCATTGCTTCATTCATACAAGCTTCCAAGTAAGGTAGATCAGTTATACAGTTGTAATTTATCTTATTGTTGTTTTTAGTTAGATATTCATCAACTTCTGCTTGTGCTCGTCTTTGAGATTCTTTATCTTTTGCTAGCTCGTATAGTGTAATGGATAAAGTGCTGGCTGATGTCTCGAATCCTGCTCCAAAGAAAGCAATACACTGTGATGCTAGTAGTGCATTATCGACTTTGACACTCACTTTCTTTGATTCTACATTTCTGGGCACTAAACTATCTCCAGTCAGGTAATTATTTTGTTTGAAGCTCAAAACCAGATCAACGAAGTCATGTCTATCTGTTGGTTTATTTTCACGTTTTTCGAACACTGCCGTTAGGAGACTACCGAAAAATTCATCTAACTGGGAAGGGAAGCATTGGAAACCGAGTCCATAAAAGATTCCTGGCCATATACATCTGCTGATCCACTTCAAGCCTCTTATAATAGAGGTACTGAAGATCAAGTTTCCTATGTTCAAAAAGGGATTAGTTGCTTCGTCCTGCGATGGGTTCATATCTATACCGAAAGCGCAAGAACAAATCGTATCGATCATGAATTTAATTGATGCACCTCTGACCTCTATGACATCAGTCTCCTTGTCCAACGCATCCTCAAGAGAATGGGTACACTTCTCCACTAAGTAAAACATGTTCTTCATTTTCGAGGATGAGAACAGCGGCGTCAGGTTCTGGCGTATCACTTTCCAAGTATCCCCATTTGCAAAAAACACATTTCGTGTAAAAACTTCTTTGTGGTTATAATCACTGTTGTCCCGACTATTGAAATAGAAAAAATCAACAGTGAAGACTTGCTTGATGATCTCAGGGCTTTGCACCACAAGTGCTGGTTCCGTACCGAAGAATGTTCCAAAATATGGTTTGTCCTTGAACTGACGACATAAATTTTGACTCACGTGTCCAATGTACTTTCTCAGAGTGATGTATTCCAAATAATTCCCGAAGAGTGGTACAGGTTTGGCATAGGGTACATTTTTGCGCTTCCAATAATCGAATTTCCGGGTCGACCAGTAGTAGAAATATGATAGAATTAGTACAAAAACGGTGAGTAGTAACGCGAGAGCCGACATGGTGTGTTCTATTTTGGTTGAACACTGACAAATAGTTGTTTAACTAGTAAGGCGTTATGAGGCTTGAGTGTTACCATAATTTAAATATTTTTGTAATTCAGCTGATGCCTATTTGATTTTTATGTAGCTACACGCACGCTACATTTGAATGTCTTCATTAAAGCAATGGATAACTTGAAGTGAATTGAAGAAAACATGAAACTGTTTTATTGCCTAGGCTACGAGTAGCATGTACGTCGCAATTCGAAAATATCTAATATATATTATAAAGGCGAAAGTTTGTAAGTATGGATCCATACGATGTATGTTTGTTACTCTTTCACGTAAAATTTACTGAATGGATTCGAATGAAACTTTACCACAATATAGCTTATACATCAGAATAACACATAGGCTACAATTTTTGATATTACGGGACGAACCTGAAGTCCACGCGAACGAAGTCGTGGGCAAAAGCTAGTTATTAATATTATTGAAAAACTGTCCATTCTTCAAATTACTGGTTACAATACGACGTTTATGGAGTCAAAGTATATTATTGTAATTTTATCTTATAACACAGATATAAATTAAATGTGACTCAACTTTCGATTCTATTTTCTGAAAATCTTATTTCGTTATATCATAAATTATTTTTCTTGGTTAGGTAAATAATCCTACGCTACTATGATCCTTTGGAAATATGACAAAATGAATAAAACACAATTAAAATGAACAAGTTTATTCAGTTATTAAAACATACATACAACATGTTGTATAGTCATAATTTTTCTGTCTGTGTTAGTTAAAGACATGTAACATTACTATCTACAATAAAAAATGATTTGCAAAATGTGTTAATTAGCGCATTACTCAACAACGCCTGGACAGATTTGGCCAATACTTTTTTTAAATGATCGTTGAAGTTCAAAGATGGTTTTCCCGGTGAGAAAAAATCTAATCATTGCCGGAAAAAGGCACCTATTTAATCTTAGTTGCTGTATAGAGTTCACAATTTAAAAAGTTTTACTTCTTCGTGTTTGAGCTTGTTTTACTTGTCTTAGATAGCTACAAGATATCTTAAATGCTTGTATTTCAAAAAAAAATTTCAGCTTTAATTTACTTGGAAGTAAATAAGTACGAAATTAAGAATTTTAAGTTCCCCTTGAATCGTTATCTCTCTTGGAAGTGTATAGGAAGAAAGACCAACTCAATTTTAAAAAAATCACAATTTTGTTGTATAAAAGACTAGCTTTCCCACACAACTTCGTCTGCGTCACATAAGTAAATTTTCTCACCGTTTAAACCTTCCCTGGACTTCTACAAATATTTCAAGATTAAAATTAGCCAAATCTGTTCGGTCGTTCTCGAGTTTTAGAAAGACTAACGAACAGCAATTCATTTTTATATATAAGAAAGAAGATTCTATCAAAAACATTTACTTACTAACACAGACAGATAGTAAAAAGTAATTATACAAACAATGACATTTAAAACATATTATATCGTTTTGTAAATTGATTAAAAGGAACATATTATACAATCGTATGAAAAACAGCCTAAACAAGAATGACTACATTTTACATAATATATTATAATATATAATATATTTCGGATATCACGTTCAAATAAGTTTATCGTTAGAGAATATGCGTGAATAGGTTCTACAATAGTATTGTCAATATTTCGAATATTTTCAATAAAATTGCGCGGTTATAATACAAATTATTGTTGTTTTTGGAACGAAGTTACTTATCGCACGTTATCGAAAGAGGGCTAGACGGAAATTCTTATGAAAAAGTTGTCACGACACTTTTTTTGTTTTAGATGATTATCGCTAGATGGCGCTGTGATTAAAATCTTTTAAAACAATTCCTTATTTTGTTTTATACGATTAATGCTAGATGGCGCTGTGATATTTTATTTTACAATTCCCTCACTAATTAATCGAAAGGAACTTCGTTCCATCCGGATATCCCTTGACACCTCTCAAGTTTTTTTTTGTCATTATTCTGGTATTGTATGTTAAGAGGCTTTCATCTTTTGCTAGAAGCCATATCCAGTATCTTATGGAACTGATGGTGACTAGTCCATGATGATTGTTTATCTTCAAAGAAAGCTTCGACCATCATTTCTAGAAGATTTTATTTCTTTTCATTTGTTTTTATTTCTTCACAAACACAACAAATAACATTTCTTTTTAAAGTTCGTGTGTTCGTTCGCGTCTGCCTAATTGTTTGTTCTACTATCGTAATTATTTCTGTTCGTAAGGGTCTCCCGCGATACAGGTTCGACCTAGTGCGGGGATCAATAATTTAGTGTTTTTATCTGTAGTGCAACTTTAGTGGTTAATAAAAACAAATAAAAAATAAAAAAATTGAATTTGTTGCGTTTTCCAAAAAGGTTGTACTGTCAAAAAACTTTGAGAATAAGCCTGTCACTGGCTGGAAATAAGTTGACGGCGAACTTCACGCATACTCTATATTATCGATAAAATACATTCTGATATTATATGCAACTAATTTGCGTACGTAATAAAAATATAATTTCATTCTAATAGATATAATATATAGTATAAAATATAACAAGAGAGTTTACTTAGAATAATATTAGAACTAAGTGTTTTAAAATGACTGATGTGTGTGTAAATTCTTTTTGATAGAGAAATTGACGGTAATTATTACGTCATTTCTTATTTAATTTAAGAGTATAACATCAACAATTCTGTATAAAATTTATATTATAACTAAATACGTGAATATCTTTAAACACTCGCGGTTACATCACTTACACAACTGACTTGTACTCAGTCTTCCCGTGATCATGGCGCTTGCAAGTGTTGAAATATCGAGTTCGGTCCTCGAGCTGCGGCATTATGCTGAGCTGGTCACCCTTTCATTGCCACTCTTGCATAGATACCAATCATCCATAGATTTTTTTTGGTTATTTTTTATTTTACTTTTGTTATCTTTTATATTATTGTATGGAAATTGTTGTTTTTTTTAAATTTAACTTTTTTTTTCATGTAAGATTGTGACACCAATAAATGTATTTTCTTTCTTTCTAATAAAAATCGTGGTAAGAACCCGTTTAATAGTTGTGTAAGTGAGGTAAAATACATTTATTATTCTTAAAATAATTACTATTAAGTAAAAGGATTTTATTATTTCAAAACTAAAGATAGAGAGTTTTCAAATCGATTTACAATTTTTGGAGTGTAGATGGGAATAATAATTGATATTTGTTGAGAGGACATCTTCATACTCGTACAATTTTATGCAAAGAAAACGTTGAGATAAAGGTATATTCTGTTTTAGAAACATTTTTCTAGCTTCGCTTCTTTTGGTCTTAAAGTTTTTTAGCCTTCCACGTAAGATAGCAAGTTGTTTTAATCAAGCGTGGGGCCAGTGTCAAACGTTTCAGAAACGTCTTGTGTGCAATTTAAAGGAAAGGACCTATTTTGTGGACAGGAGGAAATCGCCGGATTTCCGTTTACCCCGTAAGTGAGGTAGGTATGTGGGAGTCGAAACACCTTCTGCCGCTCACAGTCAGCGAGCCCTGTCTGAGGATAGAACCCAGCGCGGACTAGGCTTACGTATTGCGTCACCCCCGTAAAATTACCCTTGTACTTGCACTAAGATCAACAAATCTGACTTGACGTGAAATCAATTTTCTCGCCAAAATATAAACACTAAATGTTCACGCCTATAGCTGAATCGGTAAAAGACTTCGCAAGGAAAACTTCATATATCAGAAGGCTTTGAACAATTGTCGCCAAGTCCGCATTAAGCAGGCGTGGTACTTCTTTTACTAAGTAAATCCTAGTACAGTAGTAAGCAATATTGGGTTGATAAAGGTGTATGAAGAAATTTGTAGAATAAAAAGACTAAGGGCTATACATTCAGGTATTCCTGAGAGGTATACCTGTCAGTAGAGAAGTATCTCCTACAGAGAAACGTTAGTTTTCTTTCAATATCATAAGGAGTGTTGGTGTAATCTCTTGTTAGTCTATGATTATGAAAAGGGAAGTCGACAGGAATGGAGTTGTATAGAGCCTCCGCCACTGATATCGTACAACCTGTCAGGTATAATATGACTAGTATGGCTTGCACATTTGTGTAATACAGGATTAGGTTTATCTGTACACTCCAAGCAGGTAAACTTGTTAGGTATCCTTGCTTGTATACCCAGAATAACACATTACAACCTCAACAACATAAGATCCCAAACAGCTACTTATAACTAGTATCCAACACAGTTTGACTTCCAAACTACGAAGTAACATTGAACACTTTGTCACCAAGTCCGGTTTAGCTGATGACGTGGCAACCCTCGGGCTCGTCCTCGGCTGGTTGGCCGAGTGGAGCTAGCTGGGTTGCCGTGGGTCTTCGCTAGGATCTGTGTCGGTTAGCCTCTCCTGTAATAGGAATATTAATGGTGTCCAATTAATATTAGAATTTCTTGGCCTTTTTAAGGTTGGAAAATAAGTCTTAGAGTCCACTTTATAGTAAAATTTTTAATGTCACTCATTAGTCAAAACCAATGGATGGTAGCGTATGGAAGTATAATCTACTAACCGAAACCGTGCTGGCTTAAACTCATTGATTGGACATGTTTTCACACAAAGATTTTGTTTGTCAGCTTGGATGACTATATCATTTCCTCTACCTAAATCTCTTGCAAGAACTGTAGGTATAATTTGAAACAATGATCCCAACCATCTTTTACAACTCGAAACATCTATAGTTGGACATAGGCCTTGTTATAAAGGTCCTAGGACTTTTTAAGACCATCAATCTACTTATGGCCTTACCTCTCCTCATCCTAATTTCAAGTGCAGTATGCGAGGCAAGCGCAGCAGCCAGTGCAGCTGCCAACGCTGGCAGTTGTGTTCGGACACAGAGAGAGTGTCGAGCAGCACATGCTAAGGCCAGGCCTGTATGTCGCGCGCACAGAACTACCGACCACGGACCTCGCCAGCCGGGACCACCCACGCAGAGACCACCCTGGAATGATGAGTGATTGAAACTTTTTCTGATTTTATAAGGAAGGTGGATTCAAGTTTAGGAGTCGTTAGTTTGTCTGTCATGCAGAATAAATGTTTGTGTGGTTTGGTGAAACTTTACTAAAAGGGAAAGATTTTTTCGATAGCTAATGTAAAAACCATAGGCGTCGCTATATTGGCTCATTTGTCGAGCGCTTTTCTGATATTCCCTACTCAGGGTCGACCCTCACGCGACAAACTTACCTTGACTTTGATGCAAATACTTAGTAATAGCATATTTTTAGTCTTTAAGGTTTACACAGTGGCAAACCCACAAATACAATTTAGTAGAACGTCATACCTGTAAAACATCCCAAAGCGCCGAGCAAGCGCCCCACGCTGCAGCCGCGAGTGCTGGCAATGCCAGATCAGTCCTGGCAGCCCTCCATCTTAGTAATGCCAGAACTAGACTGGCGTGTGCCAAGCCCCCGCCAGCAACTAGTGCCACACGTCGGCCTCTTGCTGCAGCCATGCTTAACGTGCCAGCTGCCAGTGCTTGGAATGCCCCAGCACCTATTAGAGCTCTCCAGGCACACCACCATCCGTCCACGCATACTCCATACCACTGAACAAGAAATATAAGGAGTTGTAGAACCTTTGCTATGGTAATAAATTTATCGGTGTTTCCAGAACTCAATTTTCAGAATCGAAATTTTTAAAGGATGTTTATTAATAGTCCCAAGTAGTAGCAAAAATACATGCAATACTCTATGTGTTGCTGTAAGTGCATGCCATCACCAAAAATTTAATAAAGTTTTAATTTACAGTAGTTTTCTAGAAACTATTGCTCAGTTAAAAGAAAAAGGCAAAATAATAATCAAAATAATTTAAATCGTTCTAAATTTTATTACCAATTAGGCGACAGTTAGTTTCGTTACTCGGTAATAAATAGATATTGAAGACACTGGACCAATAGCTGATGTTTTGCAAGAAGGATGAACGAGTCTTCAATCCACCTTAACTATTCGTTTGTGACTGTTAAACTCTAATTTTGGTTAGTTCTTAGTTGAGTGATAAATGTTAAGTGCGACCTGATGCAGTTAGTATTCTTACCTTAATATAAGACGTATAAATGAACCCTTGCTGTAGACCGATAAACAGTCCCATGGGTGCTCCAAGCAACGCCCTAGGGTCTCTAAATATTGACCGAGCATCAGGAGGCGGTGCTGGACTGGAAGGAGCTCCGTATACTCCAAGTCCTATAGAAGACAAGGATATGAACGCCCAGACAGCCACAAGAACTCTTCGGCCATCAGCGTTGAGGACTATGCCTATAGTAGATTGTGTGTCTGGACATCCAGCAGCGCCACATGTGGTCTCCTGAAAAAGGTTTTCATGGTTGATGCGATGTTATTAAGTTCATTTAGAATTCCTTATTCAAATAATTTAAGAAGTATTTACAAGCTTTCATAGACTTCATAATTTGTCAGACTCTCAAAGACCGAATTGCTTCAGGTCGATAAATATTTAGCAAGATCAAAATATTGCGCCAACTTGTTCCAAAAAGTATGTTCTAAATAATAAAAAAATACTGAAATTAAATAATAAACTTAAAAATATGTATCTACCTCATAATTCTCGTCCAGGAAGTAATCATCAGCCGTGGACGACCATTGTGATATCGTCATATTTAAAGGAGCCACAGTTTGTTGTGTGACGTTTTCAGGCCAAATAATCAACGCGCCACCAAGGAGGAGTGATCCAAACACCAGCCCCAAGTCATGGGCAGCTCTTTGAGCTCTCAATGCCCTTCTTAAAGCCACTTTCCTCCTACCCTCATCACCAGCTGCTTGAGACAAAGAATTAGCCGAGGCAGCAAGCGCTAATGACATCGGAGATAAACTTAACCCACAGATTGCGTAAAGAAAAAGAAGAACTGAAAATGGCGTGGCTACTGTGTGAGCCGTTAAAAGAATGAACACCAATATGTGAGCTACAGTTATTACTATTCTGTTACCAGTCTTCTGTAATATTAAAGGTGCGAAGGGAGCTATTATGGCCGCCACGGAATGCATTACAGCGAGAGGTAGGGAACCGGCTTCTGCTCCAGCGAAGGCCGTGAAAGGGTGTAATGCAGTCGCACAAAGACCACTTGATATACACAATAGGGTGAATCTGTGGACTAGAGCTTTGGGTAGCTTTTGGGGCTGACGAGCTAAAAGTCTTCGGACTGATGCAGCTCCCAGAGATGAAGTAGCTGATTCTCGTCTCCTGGCAGATATTGCAGGCGTTACTTTGATGGGGGTCTTCGATTTTCTCCATGGCCAATCTTTTTTGTATATCGCTCTTACTGGTATCTGGAAGGTTATAAAATATAAGTTCTAATATGTATATAAAATTAATTTTTAATTTTATAATAGCCTGTTCTGCTTTAAGTGATTACAATTGGAGAAAATTAGTAATAAAAAACGAGGCAAACCTAAACTCTTTAAATTTTAATAAATTTAAAAACATGTTTAAAGACAAATTAATATTTGTCTTTAAACATGTTTGATGTGGTTAAAATTTTAACTTACAAGAATGAAGAAGTTACTCATTTCTGAGTTTGCTAGAATTTTGCCAATTTATGGTAAGTATCTACTAAAGAAAGAGAGAAAGAAAGTAATAATAAGCACACATTTCTAATAACTAATTTAATATTAATTAAATTATGTTACTACTTATAAATGGTACGTTTTTGAAACTTGGTACAGATCCGCTATTTTTGTACTTCTTTTATCATACGAAACGCTTTAACTTAACATAATTATTTAACTCCTACCTGAGTAATTATAGTTCTATTCCGATGTGGATCGGATACGGTTCTCACGGCGATCCTCGGCGCAGGTCGGGACCGCTCCGTCAGATCCGGTAGACTGCCCATACGTGGTCAGTTACTATCTGTTTACGAAGTTATGTCATTTTGACTCTGGAACGAAAGAAAGAAGAAAGAAAAAAATACATTCATTCGTGCATTCCATAGAAAGTACAATAATATTAAAGACTAGCTGGCCCACACAACTTCGTCTGCGTCACATAAGAAAATTTTCTCACCGTTTAAACCTTCCCTGGACTTCTACGAACGACTTTTAGCGAGACTAACGAACAGCAATTCATTTTTATATATAAGAAGAAGATAACAAAAGTAAAATAAATCTATGGATGATTCGCACTGAAAGGGTGACCAGGTCAGCATAATGCCGCAACCGGCAACTCAAGGAACTACAGCGCTGATTTCAAAGTACATATTTTTCGCGGGGCGAGTGGAAGCCCGGCGATTTCCTCCCGTCAAAAAAAAAAGCACATATTTTTCGGGTTATGGACGATCATAAAATAATAGTCATAGGGGATCAAGGCAATAGTTAAAAAAAAATGTAATTACTGACTTGACAATAAATTTATTCTTATTATTATTCTTCTAGTGTCTAATTATAGTTTTTTTTTAAGATCGTGTAATGCAATGAGATTTTTCATGATTTTTTTTCAGCAACCTTCAATCAATTATAGTACATACAACCTACATAATATTATACAGGTAACAAATAAGTATGACATCAGTGTTTAGTCTGTGTTTACTATTTTTATTAAAGTGTCTGTAGGCATTGAATAAAACTATGCTTAAAAATCTATAGGTAGACAAGCAAAAATAATCTTTATCGTAGTAATTATAAATCTTTTAATCCTTTTCGGTTTTGCTAATATATTCATAAAGGACTTTTTTTATAAAAATAGGTACGGCACGTGCATTGAAAAATTAATTTTATTTGTAGGTACTATAAAGTACGAAATGAAATGAAATGAAATGAAATGAAATGAAATTATTTATTCTCAACGTTAATGAAATTATCATGCTTGTTGATGTCAAAAGGCTACCACCAGTTCGGAAAAAGAAAAAGCCACTGTCCTGAGAAGAACTGGCAAGAAACTCAGCGGGCATGTCTTTTTTGTATTATTTTTCTGTTTTTTTTAATCTTTTCAACTCAATATTACAATTTTTTGTTACATATTTGACCTAAAAACGAAAGCTTCATTCCCACTTAGTGCAGTCCTCTAGAAAATCACTAATTGTATAATAAGCTTTACTGCACAAACGATTTTTCACAACTTTTTTAAACATTTGCAAGATGAATTTTAATTGAAATGATTTAACCACTCAACTGGGATCGGCAACCAAATTGGTTTGTTTACTTTTGCCAAGTCTTTGGCAGGAGCCAAAATTGAGCACAGTTCTAAAACTTGTGCTGTTTACATTTTTTAATCGTCTCATATTTTACGGAGATGATTTATTTTGATGAGATTTTCGCTGAAAATGCAATACAGCGTCGTTTAGTAATAAAGATTTACAAAAATATAAGGTTTAATTAAAAATCAAAATTAAAAATTTTAAAAAGATGCTCAAACACGGTAGTGATTCCGAACGAAGTCCCCAGTTTCGCCATCTAGCGGAAAGTGACGTTCCCAGTTGAGTGGTTAAGCTATATTCCAAAATGTCTGGTAATAAGTTGTATTCAATGTTTGCAACACACTGAGTTAGCTAAATATTTTGCACTAGAGTTCCCTCATTTTTTCGGTAAAAGTTTGAACTGATAAATCTTTTCATGTAGTTGTTGTTCACAAAATTGTGCACAGCAACGGCAAAATATTTTAAATTGCCATTTATAAATTGAAAATATTCAATATTCTTGATTATTTCATTCCAATTACATCGACTGATATTTAAATGCTACGATCACTAAAACCTCCCGCCAATCACGCTCGACATCCGATGATGTAGGGGTGACAGGACGCGATCAACAATACTTTTATGATAATGAATTCCAATAATCCTCTTTGTGCAAACTAGATACCAATATACATATACATACGTACATATTACATACTACATATCCGTTGATATTAAAAGTATGTATTTATTTTAATTAATTTGTTTTATTCGATTCTAACTTAGGTAATTTTAAATTAATTTAATTATATTTTAATTTGTTTTTCTTTTGTATTATATAATAATTAGCAAATTAACTTATTAATTACTATTTTAATTTGAAATATAAGCGTGACTTTAATGTATTTAAATTGAATCGCCAAGATACAGGATTACCGAGCTAGTTTGGAGATAATTGTAATTCCTTTTTATTTATCACGTTTTTGGTCAATAAAGTTATTATTTATTTAATATATGCTAAATGACACGCGTATAATAAAATATTTTTAATTTTAGAATTATTTATCACGGTAAATAACGTAGATTTATCTTAGTAAAAGAACTTACGAAATCGGTTCATTAGATCGAAACATAACTTTTAACAACGTCGAAACATTACCTCTTTTTACTTTCATGCATTTTCAACGGGTTCTTACCACGATATACGATACGAGTGTCTTAATAAGTTTATTACCTCTTTTTAATTACAAGTACAAATTGAAACAAAAATAACAACCAGAATTTACTGTCAAAACCTACTTAGTTTAATATTTTACTAAATTTGCTTTCTAGAAAAATTCATGATCAAAACCAAATTTCCAATATTACTCTAGTTATCTACACTGTTCATTTATTATTAGCACTTTGTTACTTTAAAAATAGCCTGTAATTAATTACTGTTAAAATTCACTTAATTTAAATAAATTTGCATTTAAGACAAATTGACAATCGATACAATCAAGAAAATCATGATATAACATTAAATTTCCTATGACTAATGTACTTTTTAAACAAGCTTTGAGAATACTAAAACAATGCAAAAGCAATAAATACTCACTGTCTTATTTAATTAAAGCACTTCGTGTATTTTAAAGCCAATTTCAGAATCACAGAGGGACACAACCTTCACGAAACGCACTCATAAAATACAGATCCAAAAATATCATTAAATCTCAAATATGTTACAAAATATAATAACAATGTTATTTCACAACGATATGTTATACTTTTTATTTATTTTTGTTATTTTATTATTTGTTTTTTGTGGCAACGTTGCAGATGGCAGCGAGACCTGAACTGAGGGTGTGTGGGTATTGTGACCAAGAATTGGGATGCTGTTTGGATAATAGAAAATGCTACCTTTTTAAGCTTAATATATTTGGTAAGAAATGCGATGAAAAAAAAACTGTGATTAAAATATGAAAAAATATTAGGTCGAATTCTAAGAAGGTTTGTTTCTCCAATAGGTCATATTTATTTTCACACATTGCGCAACGAAATGTATAATTAAAGGTACAGTGCATTTAATTTATCATTGTTAATGTATTCATTCATCATCATCATTATCATCATTAGCCTATAGACGTCCACTGCTGGATATAGGCCTCTCCCAAACCTCGCCACATCGACCGGTCCTGTGCAATCTGCATTCAGTGACCTCCCGCGATATTGACCAGATCGTCGGTCCATCTTGTGTTAATGTATTAAGTACCTCGTAATTAGCCTAGCTATCATGATACAAGAGAAACAGAAGGAAAGCTAGATCATTTATTCGTTTATCCACTAAGACAAAAATAACAGTAGCCAAGGATAATAAGTTTTTTCGACAAGAGGTAATCGACTTAAAACGACACTCTTTTTTTTTACTTCACAAGACTTAAAACGACAGTCATGCATTGTTCGGGTTCTTACCACGATATTAAAGTATTATAGAAAACCGCGAGTGTTTAAATAATTTTAAAACCAGTCATTAAAATCTACCTAACTACGACCAGAATCCATCACAGTTTTAAGAGCTGTCCACTGCTGGGCTCAGGTCTCCTCATTGTCCAAGCTTGACTAAAGCGAATGGGATACTTACTTCATGAATCGTCGAAATTTTTTGGATTTTTTTCCGGGTAAATAATTTCATATAATATTTCCATACACCTGTTGATACATACAGGATTATCTCTTCATACTCGCTATATCTTGGTCACCCTATTATCTAGGGTGACAGCCCTGAGCCGAGGGTTGTTACGCGCATGCGCAAAGCTCTCCCGTCTGGAGGCCGATGGAGATACAATATTATTAGACCGAGCCTGGCATATTAAAGGCATGGAGTTTTATCGTCACGCAAAATTGGATCTTATTTACCGAGCTATAAGGGTTGCAATTGCGTGGGATTTTTTTCAGGATTAATATATTTTTAATATACTTTTTGTGATCTGTTAATTTTATGGTGTATACAGTATTAGGTGTTTTTGCTGTGTTTTAATGAAATTAAGCATAGTACGTTTCAGTATTAGTCTCTTAATTGGTAAATAGGTAGGAATTGATCCAAATTTTCTTCAAAGCTACATAGTTTACATATCATTAGGAGTACTGTATTTATAACAAGAAGAAATTTAACAACAACATTATCAACTAGTTGACCTGTGCAACTTTACCTGCACAAGAACTATAAAAAAGTAAGTATGTCATCTACTATGCTAAATGGAGTATGCATCGATAGCCGTTTCAGAGATTACTCGAAACAAACAAACAGAAGAATAAGCTTTTATGTACAAATCTTTCAACATATTATTTAGTAAAACTGATTAAAATAACAAACAGAAGCTTTGCGAGAAAGTAAGTCGAAACTCATGTTTTCCTACTCCTTCTATTATCTTCTGATTAAATTTGTTGCGGGGCCAAGACAAGTTAGCTTTCCCTCGGGTTCCTGGGCTTCACTGCTCAGAGTCATTACGATGGTCGCCGCTGTGGATCCTGACTACACAGGAGTTACAGTGGTGGGAGTGAGAGGTGGGCAAATACCCGAAAAAAACAGAAACTTTTATTAATTTCTAAAAAAATAAATTAAATATTAAATGCGACTCCACACATCCCCTGTTCGTATCGACACCCATACTAAACTACACGTACGTACTATTCGTAGCACAGGCGTGTGTTCAGTTCCAGCAACTATGTATTTTTATTGGATTCCAAATTAAAATCGATAGCTATAAAGAATTCAGAGAAAATCGAATACAAAATGTGTGGAGGTTCATCGTACTATTTTTGTTGCCATGTTGGCAGAAGATGATTTTGAGTGGTTATCGTCGCTCATAGACCTATACAATGTCAGGGGACATTGCCCTGTTACCTACGACCTATCTTGAAGGACTTAATTAACAAATCTAAATCTCAATTTTGGCGAAATAGCTCTTCTATTTTCTAGTCTTTTATACCTCATGTCTCCTCCTCTCCTCCTCATACTCCTTTTTCATCTTCTGGTTAAATTAGTTGTAGGGCTCGACACAAGTTAGCTTTCTCTCGGGTTCCTGGGCATGACTGGTCAGAATCATTACGATGGTTGCCGCTGTGAATCCTGGGTACAGGAGTTACAGTGGTGGGAGTAAGAGGTAGGCGAATACTAGAGAATTAAATAGGGATAACTTCTCGGGAGTGTCGGGGCGATACGTAATCCGTAGCGAGTAACGCGTCGTGTCACTTGGCACAATCCTGGCCTCAGCCGGGGCTCGGACGCTGAGTGTGAGCAGGAAGAGGTTTTAGTGTGCTTCGACTACCACATAGCCCACATGGTGGCAATGCCTCCTGTCCCAAAAATAAAGCTTAACTTTTGTAAAGTATAATTAGTGATATATATACTTAATACGGCCCTGTCCTCGTTGTGGTTAGGTGACAAGTGACATGCAAAGAGCTGTTGCAACAATGTGGAAACAGGTAGGCAAGTAGGTAACGCAAGATATGGGTCATATCCCCTTATTCATTGATACGATTTTAATTGTTAAAGTACATTTTATAGTGTACTTTCTGAAGCATTAGTACATGCTCAATATCAAGACCGCATCGCATGAGCATAAGTTGTACTTATCACCTTTTTCGATAACAATTCACAAATGACTGACGTCGCTGCATTAAGTATCATTATTATTTATTTTAAAACATAGTGGTTACATTACAATACATAAACTAAAAACTAATTGTTAGTAAATCTTAATCTAAGTGTTAGTGACAATATAAGAGAATGTAGCCTAAGAAATAGATAGGCTACGCTTCCATTCGAGACGTCCCACATGAGTATCCACACAATGGGCTATGTAGGGTGAATCATAACGTTAGGCTATCATCGACATTCAACTTAAGTATTCAACGATTGTTTTCCTTAGCGCCTTAGTTTTATGCTATTTAGTAGTAAAACCATCAAATATCACGGTAGGTATAAGTTGAAATCTTTTGAAAATGTGGAGTGTAAGTTTGCTTTTACACTTGATCCAAACATGTGTTAGTGTTTTTATTGCCATGTAGGCAGACGAGCTGACGGGCCACCGGATCAGTCGTGGTTACTTTGTTCACGGATCTATGCTCTGTCAGGAAACCTACCTAAGGACCTACACCTCTTCCAGCTTTTTGTTGACGCTAACAAATATTTTCTGCTTTTATAAAGTCTGCTGCCTTCTCTGCCAAAGCAATGACAGGCCCAAAAGTACCAGAACTAGGTGGCTCTGGGATCACACTGGCATCCACCACTCTAAGTCTCTGCAACCCATAGACACGAAGTCTACCATCCACGACTGAACCCATGGCGTTGGTGCCACAGTAATGATGCTGATGGGATATCATACACAGAGTATAGCATACGGAGTACTCTTCATCTGTTTTGCCGTCACAGTCGCAATTTTTAGAGCTTGGATATTTAATTTCAGCACTAACGCTTTTGAAATATGTTGAATTAACTACACGAATGTAATCTTGTAAATATCTTGCTAAATTGTGGATATCCTCTTGCTCTTTGAAGGTGCCTGTGTACGTTATCGGAGAATCGTTGTAGGATGAACTCCTTAACAACACCTCTCCTTTCGACTTAGGGTGTAGGTCAGAAATGACGGTGAAAAGCATTTGGGTACTGACAGGAGATGCCAACAGATCATCACAAAAACTATTATTAAAATCATATGCCACAATACAATAGTTAAGCAAATGATCTGGGTAATTAATGTAGTTCCAAGTTAAGTAATCAGGACAGTCTGAATCTGTCATAGACACGGAACCACGAAATGCGATAGCTGGGTAATCGTAGGGACTGGAGACCGGTGCTGATTCCTGTAACTTAGTCATGTTCATGACAACCACCACTCCCACGTGATCCTGAAGATTCTTACCGACGGGTAAATCTGCGATAAGTGGTATACTGTGACTCTGAAGATGTTCTTTGGGTCCTACCCCAGATCTCAGCAATAGAGCTGGTGAATTGATAGCTCCTGCAGACACTATTACTTCTTTCGATGCTTTTACCACGTATTTTTCTTCAGTATCACCTACAGTCTTTACGACTTCAACACCGACCGCTGTAGTCTTTTCAAATAAAACTTTAGTAACGAACGCATTTTTCCAAACATATAGATTGTGACGATCTTTCACAGGAGCTAAGTAGCTATAAGCTGAACTTTGTCTATGGCCACCGCCAATATTGTAAAGATCTGGTGCGTAACCTACACTGTCGATCAAGTTTAGATTATCTTTTACTGGTACTCCTAACTCTTGGAACGCTTCTAAGTATTTAAAGACTGGTGGTCGATTCTCTCTTGTTAATCCTACAGGCCCATCATGACCATGATACAGCGCAGATGGTGAATAAAATATATTCTCGTTATCAATTTTTTCAGCTTTTAAAAAATATGGTAAAACATTCTCCCATCTCCAAGTATCATCATTGGTGATGTCAGCCCAGGTGTTGTAATCTTTGTAATGTCCTTGCCCGTAGTGAAGGTAGTTGACGGAACTGGTGCCTCCCAAGACTTTGCCCTGGAGGAAGCTGGTCACTGTGCTGTTTTCTAATGGAGAATTTTTCCCATTCTCAGCAATATAATTCCAGTCAGACGAAGAGTTTCTCAAATACACCATTAGACTCGGAAGCTGTAATATTTGAAATGAAAAAACGTTTTTTTTTAATGTAGCTCAAAATTTAAAAATAGTTTTTATTTACTAATTATATTATTGAACAGTCTTCTAATAATAGCTTACGATTGTATATAAAATTATTTAGAGCGCAAATATGGCACCAACTAAACACCACTAAAATCAAAATAATCTCGTCTTAGATCTGTGAAAATGCATAGAAACATTAATTTTCGAAGAGCATTACTTTTGGAAAAAAAAATCAAGAATAGAGTAATTTTAGATTTTTTAATTTAACAATAAAAACAGATATTGAAACAGCGAATTCCTTACATCTGATTCTATGGGCGGATCTCCTCCAGCTTCGATGAGTAGTACAGAGACATAAGGATCCTCAGAGAGTCTGCTGGCCACCACGGCTCCAGCTGTACCAGCACCTACCACGATGTAGTCGAAACGATCACCATCTGGAAAACCAGAACTCAGAATATTAAACAGTAAGGGTGTATTTAAAGAGAGATTAAAAAGATTAAATTATGTATTAAGCCTTAAAATTTACAGTGTCATAATTCTTTCATGCATTTGCAAACGTCATGATCACGAGAAGACTACAACAACAACAACGTTGAAATATCGAGACAACTCAATTAATTAAATATCGTGGTAAGAACCCGTTGAAAATGCATGAAAGTATTATAGAAAAGTGTCTGAATAAGTGTCATAATTATTAGATTACTACACTAGGTCAAGCTTGTGTTCATGAGCCATTTGACTGTCTAATATGCTTTGTGGTCACCAAGGTAGGCAGTTCGTAGCGTAGATTATACGTTTATACCTACTAGTTATACATTTCGAATTCCACTCCGTTTTGAATTTCGAAAATCAAAACAAAATCGCTAAACTAATCTAGCACAGCGATGTAAAAATTTAAAGGACCATGATTTGTGATCTTTCTGACAATGTCGATTTTTCGGAACATTAGTTTGTTTTTTGAAAATTCCGACTTTTTTAAATAACAGTTGTTATACTGGCTGAAAAACAAAAGAAAAACTTACTCACCTTTTATCTCAGCTGATTTTGGCCAAAGGGACTGTGTCAACTGCAATATACTCAGGATTTGGAGTGCATACTTCACATTCCTGAGCTGAAATAGCGCTGATGCTGTCAACATCATCCTGGGATATTAAAAAACTTTGTTTATTATATTGGTAAATTAACTTACCTGATGTACCACACACAAATTTGCATGCTTGCATGTTACCCTAGACCTTAATGTAAAAGTTGTTATTACTTATTATTTCCTATTACCTACTAAATGGTTCACTCTGTGTGCGAAGAGCGCTGATGCCTGTGACACAGTTTAATTACTACTGCAGGCATCATCTTTTCATTAGTTAAGTCTTAATGTTATTTTATTATAAGGTGCATCTATTTTATTAAGTCTTATTTTGTTTAACCTAAGTTTTCAAATAAATAAATTTGAATTGAATTGATGTTCAGTGATAACTGTTACTTTATTATTATCTACAGGCTGTACGTCGCTCATGGAACCTTTTTTAAAATATTTTTTTGTTGATGGGGAACAAAACGCATTAAAACCTCCAACCGCTCACACTCAGCGTCCGAACTCCGGCTGAGGCCAGAACCCAGCACGGGATTATGAAGGACGGCGCGACGCGTTATGCACTCGTACTTGCAAAAGTACCTACTTGTTTGATCTTAAAAAAAAGTATGGTACCTACCTAAGTTCAACGTTTCATTTGACACCAGAATTATTAAAATCGGTCCACCCAAACTAAAGTTATCGAGGAATAAAAAAACGATACCGACGAATTAAGAACCTCTTTTTTTGGATAAAGCAAACCGCGGATGATGTGGGTGATGATGGAGTGGCTTCAATTACAAGCGATGAACTCCACAACAGCTTATGATACTGATTGAATCTTACAACAAACATCCATAAAATATATCTATTTATAATAACGGTATATTCCCACGTACCTCATAACTCAATAATTTGAATACAATTATTATTGTATTATTAATTTTATACAATTATCGATGAGGTTTTGATTAATATTCATCAATTAATAATAAACTACTAGCTGTCCCGCGCAACTTCGTCTGCGTCGCATAGGAATTGTTCCCGGGAATTTTCTAAAAGTACTCATCAGAACGCTTCATTAGAGTCTAATCACGATGAGGTTGTTTTGCTTATTGACGGAGTTCTGACTGTGGCCACCTGCCAGCTCCATCATCAGACCTTGATCTAAGCTATCCTATCTCTCAAGTTGGACCAAACCACTGACGGTGTACCAATTCAATTTAAAATCGGTTAAGTAGTTTAGGAGTCCATCGCGGACAAACATCGTGACACGAGATTTTATATATTAGAAGATTAGATTTTAAATGGTTGTTATTGGGGCTCCGTAGTCCTAACTAAAAACCTTGATAACTTCGTTAGGAATGTGAAAATCATGAACACTACAATTTTGTATTTTATTAGGAATACGAATTTTAGCGCCCACCGCTCTAAAATGATTTTTTTATCTATACATATAATAAAATGATAGAAAAGTCAACATTGCAAAATACACTCTCCCAAGTCAAACAACCGTTGAACATAATGATGGCGCGATTCAGAATCCATACATTTAGTACTGTAAAAAAGTCAGCTTTGTCCGGGATAAACTCGAAAACTGCTGCACCGATGTACTTCAAATTTGGCAAGAATATTGCTTAGAAGTCGGGTCAACACATAGGCTATATATTATAGTGCTATCATTTCCAAGGAACGGGATATAAATATAATAAATTTCATTCAAAAATTTTAGAGCACCGACATCTATCGGCGTTTAAGTCAAATTTCATGTGGAAGCATTTTTTTATTAGTACAAGAGCTAGCAACGTCGGGAAAACAAACATTTCAGTAAAGCCAGTTTTTATTTTTATATATGCTATCTCTCATACTCTTTCGCTTTTATATCAGTTGGCAAATTAATTTTAGGTTTTTAAGTGCTTAAAAAGATTCATTAAAAAAATCATTCAGAATTAGCGTTTGGCACAGAAAAACAACAAAAAATATCTAGCAATAATAAATTCATGCAGCAAAAAGTACAATAAAAATAATTTAACGAAAAATGTCTTAAAAAAATTTTAAAAATCGGTTTTTTATCCAGACCTTACCACTACCGGCTGGAGGCTACTACTAGACAGTCCGTATCGGTAAATACTCTGTCAAAAACGTTGCTAGCTCTTATACCATAATTTAAATTTGATTGTGTCATTTTTGGCACTGTCAATGGTTATTTTTTTAATTGTCATAGATACAAAGAGTTCTGTTCCTTCTTAAAAAATGTGTATTTAATTCGTTTCAGAGATTAGCAAGATTTAAATAAATTTCATTAAGCAATTTTAGAGCAACGACATCTATTGGCCTTCAAGTCGAATTACATATGGAAGCATTTTTTTGTTGATATAAATAATTTAAATTTGATTATGTCATTGTGGGACAATGTTTCCTATTTGCTGACTAGATGGCGTTGGCGTATAAATTTGAGTTATTCTGAATCGCGCTATCATTTCGTACATCAAATGTCAAAACTGCGGTTACCTGCTTTGCTATAAGTCATCGTGTGGTTAGTCAAATTGAACTCTTTAGCTATCATTATATTATTATTTAGTTTCGACTTAAAATACTTAAAATGCCTGGATAACAATCTAATTTATCCCAATGTTCAAACGATACTCGAAGGAAAAGGTTAGCTCGATGTCTAGAAACCGCCGTTGAGCATGAAGCTAGGATGGCTAATGGCTACTTTTTAAGAACACATTGCGGAAACTCAGTCGATCGAAAATCTTGAAGAGCAGGATACTCAGTTAAGGAGAGATCACTCTCAGCCTGCTCTTTCACGGTCGTTGGAGACTGATGAGCAGCTTGAAGAGCGTAGTACAGCTGCTCAGCAAAGTTATCAGGACGTACGTGACGATACTACTGCTCATGTATCGCAAGACCGGGACAGAATGCAGGAGTTGCAAGAGCAACCATGGCTAAATAAAGAGGGAAGTGGATTCATGTACAATGATGCGATTAACTACGCCGCACACGGAGATATTAGCAATCTTAGAAGAAGTGTGCGCCCTTTGTCGAGCCTGCAAATGGAGATGGGAGCCCAATGGGATGTGTTGTGCATCTGGTAAGGTACGCTTGGAGTTTATGCAAGACCCACCAGAACTGTTGAAACTCTTACTAAGCGGCGAACATCCGGGTCCAGCCATTTTTTGAAAAACATTCGAGCCTATAATAGCGCCTTCCAGATGACTTCGTTTGGTGCAAATCAAATCGTTGAAACAGGGTTCATGCCGATATTCAAGATCCAGGGACAAGTTTACCATCAAATTGGTTCGCTGTTACCTACAGATATTTCAAAATTTTTGCAAATTTATTTTGTGAGTGTTTTTGAAGAACAAGCACACCTACGAAGTATATCCATCCCCAATTTGGACGTGCTCAAGAATTCTCCGATGTCCTTCTAAGTTTTGGTGAAGGTACTCTACCAGAAGAGAGAGGTGGACAAGTGGTGCTTCCAATGTCTCTCGGTAGAGTTGTATCTAGCTTAGAAGAACTCATTCGCTGTGTGTACAACGACATCAGTCGTATATCACACCAGCAGAATTCTTGGGTGTGTGAGCGAGCCATTTTGACACCCTAAAATGACCAGGCTGCAGCAATTAACGAATTCTCTCAGAAATTGAGGGAAATGAACTGTCGTTGAGCAAGATGATGCTACACATTATCCTGTAGAATTTTTGAACTCTCTGTCAGCAAGTGGTTTTCCAGCACATACTGTCAAGCTGAAGGTCAGTGTCCCGATTATGCTTCTTCGGAACCTATCTCCTCCGAAGTTGTGTAACGGGACCCGTCTTAAAGTCATCTCGCTCCACAAACACACAATTGAGGCGGAAATTCTTACGGGTTCTGGCGTCGGCGACGCAGTATTTATATTACTCATTCCTCTCATACCATGAGGTATGTTCCTGAACTTTCCGTTCCAGTTCAAGCGCGTATAGTTCCCTGTGAGTGTTTGCTTCGCGATGACTATCAATAAGTCGCTGGGGCAGACACTGGAGACAGCGGGTGTCGACCTGAGGACGGGCTGCTTCTCACACGGGCACCGGTACGTCGCTTGCTTCCACGTCACCGGTCCGGACTTTCTTTATATTTTGGCTGCGGAGAGCCAAACCACTATTGTGGTTCATTGAGAAGTTCTATAAGCATGTTTTTTTACGCTATCTTCTAATCTTATCTTATATTTGTCTTAATTTGATTATTTTCTACATCTGCTTTAGTCACAACTTTTGCCTTAATTCAGCAAAATTACTTTAAAGTCATTTATTCGAAGCGGGTCTGAATTAGCACTTTTTGCACTTAAATTTTACAAAAAAACAGTCTTATTCTGTTGTTACTGTGCTTAGTGTAGATATGAAAGGTAAAGAAGAAGACCAGTCAATTAATGTTAGTTTAAAAGATACAATTGTTGGTATATTATTATGGCGCTGTACATAGCATTCACGCAGACAACGTCGCGGGCAATAGCTAGTAATTGTTATAAGTGAAAGATACACCTTAGGTAAAAGTTTTTTTTCAAATCAATTACAGTACATTTGAATTACGAGAATTTTTGTATTTCTGTTCAATTACATTATTTTAATATTTTCTTTACTTTTGTTTATGGGGTGGAATGGTGTGGGTTGGGGACTTCATATATCTTCGAAAGATTTTTTAGAATTTTTTTTCAATACAGGCTACCTCACGATATTTCCTTCACCGTTTTATAGCCAGTAGTGTTGTGACAAATTATATATAATTAACTTTTTAAATTAAGATCTGTTTCGAACCCGTGACATTCCGTACGGAAGACAAGCGCTTCAACCACTCGGCCACCAGGACTTCGTGAGTCTTGAGGTATCATTTTCATAGAAATTACTTTGCAGTTAAGCAATTGTAAACTAATAAAGTTGTGTCACGAATGTCGCGTGCACCTACAGATACCTACCATTATACAATGTAATCTACACTTCAATATACAGGGTGTCCCAAAACAAAACTATGTGACATAAACGGGAAGTATACAGGGTGTAAACTTATTTAGACACTTGCGGTTTTCTATTATTAGGGGTGACGGCTTCAGATTATCGAGTATGTGGAATCCAGTGCTAAACACAACAGTCACTAAGGGTTCATACTCAGAGAGTCTTGTAGATACAGTGGGTGTGGTGTGTCGTGATGTGAGTTCGAGTTCCAGTGGTACTACCCAAAGGCGAACGAGAAAGAGGGTAGACAGATTTATTTGCTCGTAAATCGACCCGCAGTATCCCTCGTGACGTTTGCAACAATGTTGAAATATCGAGACAACTCAATTAATTAAATATCGTGGTAAGAACCCTATATCTATGTCTATGTCTAAACGGGAAGTACCTTAAATAATAGAGATAGGATGTTTTGCTGAAAGGAAACATCATATTATTTTGATGTTTAATAATACTGTTTTAAGACTTTCTTCAACCCTCGTTTGAAGGTCCTATTAGAATACCAAAAAGATGTAACAACACAAACATTTCCATGTAGGTAATTAGATATGTACCTACATACCAGTGGCGTGCAGTTCATACAAGCAAATATGCACTGCATATGCTTAACTTTAAGATTTGATTAAAAATTTACAATTACAAACGATTTAACACTGCATATATTATCAAAATAAACTTCATATTACTATTATTTGCGTATATTTAGCGTTAAAATTAAATAAATCGTTTATAGGGCGTAAATATTTGGAAAATTACTGACATTTACATTTCTGCATACCCTGACTTAAATATGCATGCACGCCACTGCTACATACGTATTTTTTGCTACAACCAAGTTAGTTTATGTGATTCTAAATGACTATTACACGCTCTGTTGTGTGATATCATTCATGTTTTTTGTACCTAAACTTTGAAGACAGCTTAACTAGTTTTAATAGGTAATTTTATACAATTATACTTTTATATAAATAGTCTTTGTCGAAATATGTACAATTTTTTTTTATTGCCATGTTGCAGACGAGCTAATGGGCCACCTGACCGTAAGTGGTTACCGTCGCTCATGAACATCTGCAATGTCAGAGGACACTGAGGGGTCGCTACCTACGACCTAACTTTAAGGACCCTCCTCAAGCCTCGTTTGAAGAAGGACAAGTCATAGTGATCATTTAGGCCTTGTTTAGCATCTGACGTGTTAAAATTGGTCGAAAATTTTGAACTTTTCGTTTAAAAGGTTCACCACGCTTGCCCAATGCGTCATTTTCCAATAGGCAAATTTGCTCACGATGTTTTCCTTCGCCGTTTTCAGCCAGTGGTGTGATAAATGGCAAATGAATCTTTTTCAAATTAAGATTTGATACTATGTAGATCCAATTACATAAAATGACTATGCCAAATATATCTTTCAATAAGATAATTTAGAACTGGAGTAAAAAAGTACTTATGTATTACTTATTACGTCTCGAAAAATCTCAATTATCTAATAAATACTCGTATTGTTATGTTTGTGGTGTACAGTGGACTAATGGCCAAAGGGAGAGCTCCGACCGGGCGAGGTAGTGTATGCCCGGTCAGGCCGAAGCCCACTGTAGTAGATTTCAGATGTCGTACCTATATATGCGACGATTCTTGCAAATGTCGTAACCGCGAGTCAGGATCTCGCGCGCTATTATTGGTCGCCACATGTTTTTTGAAATATGTTTCTTTACAGGTTATTACTGTTTCTACAGGGGAACATCGGTGAAGTGTAATGTTAGACCCATTCCTGCTCACTGCTGGGATCAGATCTCCTCAATAGAGGGATTAGGCATAGTCTACCACGCTTGCCAAATGCAGTTTGGAGATTTCACTTATTTATTTATCGCGAAAACATAGCCCATAGGCTGTTTTCGCGTCGTCGTCGTGTCGTGTTTGATGTCACGTTAAGTTTTTGTAAACAAAAGTGTCATGGCGCAAAAAATAGAGAACGTCATTACATTACATTCAATTTATTACAGTCATTGTATTACATATTGTTTATCTAATCTTGAAATTATCCGATGTTGTTGACGTTTTACATATAATTATTACATCTGGAATCAACATCAAGAATAACAGAATGAAGCTAATTTAAAGTGCACCGATAACAACACGATATTTTGAATCAACATCAGAAATAACAAAGTGAAATTTTAAAGAACTTATGTGTATGTAATATTTTATTCGTGTGTTAAACGAATTGAGTGTCATCGGTACACTAACGCCAGAATATCGTGTAGTTCGGCTTCATTCTGTTGTTCATGATGTTGATTCCAGATGTAATAATTCTATGAAAAAATCTTATTAATCTCAAGTTTAAGTAGAACCAAATAAGTGATTAACATTCTTTTAATATGTAATTTCCTAGAATATCATTAAATCTTCGTATCTTTGATTCGTTATACCTATTCTTTTGTACATGCAGATTAGGTAATTCTAATTGATAAATAATCGATAATGCTTTATCTTAAAATGTAACGTTGTGGGTTCAGCGACATGGTTGTTATCAATAATTATTTTTTATTATAGAAATTAAACGAATTGCATTCGCAAAAATCATGTTGATGTTTTGAATTAAGATGCATGGACGTTGTAGATGTAGAGGGAAGTAACCAAAATAAAGGGCAGATAGATGAGGTAGTAGAAGTCGTGGTTGCCGAGTGGTCGAAGTGCTTCCTTCCGAACGGGAGGTCGCGAGTTCAAATCCGGCCGGCTTGTACCACTAAATCTAAATGTGAAAAAGATTTATGTGCAATTTTTTCACAACACCACTGGCTAAAAACGGTGAAGGAAAACATCGTGAGGAAACCGGCATGTCGGAAAAGGATTCTAAAAATCCTTTGAAGATATGTGAAGTCCCCAATCCGCACTGGGCAAGCGTGGTGGACTATGCCTAATCCCTCTTCTGAGGAGACCTGAGCCCAACAGTGGGCAGTAATGGGTTGGTACAGTACAGATGAGGTAGAGGTCCTTAAGTATTCCTTTGGGAACGTCAATTTTCACTCCAAAACAAGTTTTAGAACTGTGCTCAATTTTGGCTCCTGCCACAGACTAGGCAAAAGTAAACAAACCAATTTTGATGCCGATCTCCATGAAAGGTAAAAACGAACCAAGACGCATAGACGCGATGCAGATGCAACCTGACGAAGCCAAGATACTTTGCGGGGGGATACAATTAATTATTGGAACGAAGTTCCTTATCGCGCGTTATCGAAAGGGGGCTAGACGGAAATTCTTATGAAAAAGTTGTCACGACACTTTTTTTTGTTTTAGATGATTATCGCTAGATGGCGCTGTGATTAAAATATTTTAAAACAATTCCTTATTTTGTTTTATATGATTAATGCTAGATGGCGCTGTGATCAAGATATTTTATTTAATATAATAATAAAATTTTATTACAATTCCCTTACTAATTAATCGAAAGGAACTTCGTTCCATCCGGGTTTCCCTTGACACCTCTCAAGTTGTGTTTGTTACGGCGAGGCACCTCCTACATCTAATATAAATATATCATAGGAACAATATGCCTGATCCTTTGAGGACATCTAAGTCCAGTAATGAGTTACATTACAGTCTCTTAATGAAATGTTTAAGAATTCACATCAGACATGGCCTTGAAAACACTTGTTTCATGTATAACGTTTTTTAGTTATGTAAAATATTATAACAATTTTGTTGACAAAAGACAATTTCATAGGGTGTTCATGATACTGAGATAGAGCTACATTATGAGAAAATGTACTTTTTGTTATTAGATTTATATAACATAACATAACATAACATAACATAACATAACATAACATAACATAACATAACATAACATAACATAACATAACATAACATAACATAACATAACATAACATAACATAACATAACATAACATAACATAACATAACATAACATAACATAACATAACATAACATAACATAACATAACATAACATAACATAACATAACATAACATAACATAACATAACATAACATAACATAACATAACATAACATAACATAACATAACATAACATAACATAACATAACATAACATAACATAACATAACATAACATAACATAACATAACATAACATAACATAACATAACATAACATAACATAACATAACATAACATAACATAACATAACATAACATAACATAACATAACATAACATAACATAACATAACATAACATAACATAACATAACATAACATAACATAACATAACATAACATAACATAACATAACATAACATAACATAACATAACATAACATAACATAACATAACATAACATAACATAACATAACATAACATAACATAACATAACATAACATAACATAACATAACATAACATAACATAACATAACATAACATAACATAACATAACATAACATAACATAACATAACATAACATAACATAACATAACATAACATAACATAACATAACATAACATAACATAACATAACATAACATAACATAACATAACATAACATAACATAACATAACATAACATAACATAACATAACATAACATAACATAACATAACATAACATAACATAACATAACATAACATAACATAACATAACATAACATAACATAACATAACATAACATAACATAACATAACATAACATAACATAACATAACATAACATAACATAACATAACATAACATAACATAACATAACATAACATAACATAACATAACATAACATAACATAACATAACATAACATAACATAACATAACATAACATAATTTTTTGCTTTTTTATCGCCTACTTTAATACCACGTCTGTTCGTGATATTGTATCTACGTGACTTTAGCGGAGTCATCCGCAAGGAAAGAACTGGGGCCAGATAATAAAATTAAAACGATATCTTAATTACATTAGATAACAATATTGATTTGAAATTAATTATCATATAATATTATCATTGTAAAATGTTTAAAAAATTTAGTTACGGGAAACATTTCTCGGTGAACACACTGCTTCAATATTTCAATAAAACATAAGTTACTTAACTCAAAAAGTATTTTATATTTTTTAGTTTAGTTCAAAAGATATCAAAATCGTGGTCACAGTACGTGCATGTTCAGACACGAGCTCTAGGTAAATAAAATCATTAGTGTCCGAGTTGAATTAATCAGTTGAATCATGTCGTTCCTCGCACTAGTGCTTACCGCGTTGGTGATAATTCTAACATATATTTATTACTGGTCGACCCGGAAGTTCGATTATTGGAAGAAAAAAAATGTGCCTCACGCGAAACCGGTGCCGTTTTTCGGTAATTACACAGAATATATTACATTGAAGAACTACGTCGGAAAAGTGTCACAGAAACTATGCAGAGAGTTCGCGGATAAACCCTACTTTGGCACCTTTTTTGGAACAGAACCGGCTTTAGTAATACAGAGTCCAGAAATTATCAAGCAGATCTTAACTAAGGACTTCTACTACTTCAACAGTCGCGACTGCTGTGAACATAATCACAAAGAAATTGTGACGCAAAATCTATTCTTCGCTAATGGAGATAAATGGAAGGTGATCCGTCAGAACCTTACGCCGCTGTTCTCATCTTCGAAGATGAAGAACATGTTTTACTTGGTGGAGAAATGTACCCATTCTCTTGAGGATATGCTGGACAGGGAGACCGAGACGACGGATGTGTTAGAGGTGAGAGGTGCAGCTATAAGGTTTACCCTGGAAGCTATTTGTTCTTGTGGTTTTGGAGTCGAAACACATACCACAGCTGAAGGTGGAGAAGAAAGCCCATTTACTCAGATGGGAACAATTATCTTTAGCAGTTCCATTTCCAGAGCGTTGAAATGGATTGGACGTTCAATGTGGCCCAGTATATTCTACGGTCTGGGTTTCCAATGTTTTCCCTCAAACATCGACGAGTTTTTCGGAAGCCTCTTAACTGCAGTGTTCGAAAAACGCGAATACAAACCAACAGACAGACACGATTTCGTGGACCTCATTTTGAGTCTGAAACAAAATAACTACTTCACTGGCGACAGCCTGGTTCCCAAACACGTAGAACCTAAGAAGATTAATCTGGACATAACCAACGAACTAATGATATCACAATGCGTCGTATTCTTTGGTGCGGGATTCGAGACATCGGCAAGCACTCTATCTGTTGCTCTATACGAACTGGCAAAGAATCAGGAAGCCCAGAAGCGAGCGCAGGAAGAAATTGACGAATTTTTGCTGAAGCACAACAACAAAATAAGCTATGACTGTATGACGGAACTACCCTATTTGGAAGCCTGTATGAATGAGGCTATGCGTATGTACCCAGTGCTTGCGAACATCACTCGGGAGTTGGTGGAAGATTACACATTGCCCGACGGTGTGAAGCTTGACAAAGGATTGCGAGTACATCTTCCAGTGTACAGTATACACCACGATCCGGAGAATTTCCCTGATCCTGAGGTGTTCCGGCCAGAGAGGCATCTTGGGAGCGCCAAAGAGAATATCAAACCTTTCACGTATTTCCCGTTCGGTGAAGGACCTAGGCTTTGTATTGGTAAGGTCTTCTTACATTTGTTATTTTGTTTACATTTAAAGTATTTCAAGCTAGATATGGCCTGTTATACCTAAATCATAAGACTGATATCATTGTGCTTATATAATCAGAGTTTCTGGCCTTTTTACTGGTAACTCATCAAATTGTAAATGTGTTGATCCATATTCGTGTTGTTCTGGATTTAAGCTGTTGGCTCTCAAAAATAAGAGTCACTTATGTGCTTTCGGAGTTTGGTCAAACAGTTACTTATTGCAAATTGTATTTTTTTAATAATTAGCATTCGCAAAGACCACATGAACATTGTGTCTACCCCTTTAATAATAGAGACAATAAGAAAAGTGCCAATGGACACATTCTTAACATAAAATCATATAGTAATTTTAATAAAACAAAATTGCTCATTAGTCTGAATTAGACTAGATTGTAATTATAATAGTGTGCGTTATAAAATTATGTATACTAGGAAAACAAAAAAAAAAAATAATAATTAGCATGATACTTTTTTAAATAAATAAGTCTATGGCTATGATGTTAAGTGGTTACCTTCGCTCATGAGCCTCTTCAACGACAGGGCATTAGGGTTTGTTACCCATCACCTACAGGGCTAGTTAATACAATTATTTTATGAATATTAATTAGGCATTAAATTAGTAAGATAGAGACGGAATCAAATAAGTTTTTTTGTTTGCTTATACGTAAGATAACGTATAGGTTATCTAAAGTAACTAAAACAGCAATATTCAAAAATAGTATGATATCAATAAACGTGATTTACCCAAGTGGTAACAAATTGTACCTACACAACAACTAATGCTTAAGTTCGATTACAATGCTATTATTTTTAATGGCATGGTGTTTTAAACTGGTTAATCATGGTAATATAACTAAAAATAGAACGAACAAAAACATAGTATTGTAACTTGATGACCTTGATCTTGATAACAATGAACTGTCTACTCGTGTCAAGTCTTCTCATTAGAGGAATCAGACAGTCTTTTTTGTTGCTTTGTCACCTGATCGCAAGCTACCGTTACTCATGGACCTCTGCATTATCATGGACACTGCGAGACATTAATTACGCCTACCTTTAAGGACTTCATTTGTTTGTACCAACCCATTACTGCCCACTGTTGGGCTCAGGTCTCCTCAGAAGAGGGATTAGGCATAGTCCACCACGCTTGCCCAGTGCGGATTGGGGACTTCACATATCTTTAAAGGATTTTTAGAACCCTTTTCCGACATGCAGGTTTCCTCACGATGTTTTCCTTCACCGTTTTTAGCCAGTGGTGTTGTGAAAAATTGCACATAAATCTTTTTCACATTTAGATTTAGAGGTACAAGCCGGCCGGATTAGAACCCGCGACCTCCCGTTCGGAAGGACGCGCTTCGACCACTCGGCCACCACGACTATATCTCACTAATACAAGTTGGGGACTTCATATATTTTCATAAGGCTATTAATCCTCCACTATGCAGTTTTCCTTACGATGTAATTAATTGTTTACTTGTTTCGATTTAAGACAAAGAAATACAAACTGGTCTTTAGAATTCCACGTGATAAGCATCGTCAACTCGTCCTCATTTTGCATAAAATTTTAAAATTAAATTATTGACGTGACAACGTCTTATAAATTGGTTTGCCGGGTGACACTTCAAGAAACTGCGTTACGCTCAGCTCACGTTATGCGCTCACAATGAGAGCGAGTGAGAGGCACGCGTGCCTTTCACTTTTTATGTCTGTCTCTCTCGCTCTTAGGCGGGCTAACCATGCCCGAGTTGTTGTCACGTAAAACTTTCGCCCTTATACCGACTTTACAGGCAACCAATTTTTTTATTCCAGGTATGCGTTTCGGTAAGATGCAGACAATTGCTGGACTGGTTACTTTTTTGAAGAAGTTCCACTTCAGTTTAGCTCCTGGTATGCCCAGCACAGTGGACTTGAAGTCAACGACCATACTGACGCAGCCTGTGAGTGGGCTGCACTTGAAGGTCACTCCTCGAGATGGATGGAAACAAAGAATATTTGCTCGTTGACAACTATACTAGTCATGGTTACTAACAATTAAATATTAAGATTAAAATTGATGTTTGTATTGTTGTAAAAATTGTACAAATTACGGTAGCAAAGAGAATTAGTGGTCTTATAATGAGAGGCCGTTATCTATCACCTACGTATACAGGAATAAACCTCGTCTAAAGACATGTCATATTTTTTTATAGATTTAACCTATAGCGTAACAGATTGTACTGTACTACCATTACTGCCCACTGCTGAGCTCAGGTCTCCTCCGAAAAGCGGTTTTAGGCATAGTCCACCACGCTTGCCTAATGCGGATTGGAGACTTCACATATCTTCAAAGAATTCTTAGAACCCTTTTCCGATATGCAGGTTTCCTCACGATGTTTTCCTTCACCGTTTTTAGCCAGTGGTGTTGTGACAAATTGCACATAAATCTTTTTCATATTAAGATTTAGAGGTACAAGCCGGCCGGTTTTGAACCCGCGACCACCCGTACGGAAGGCAAGCGCTTCAACCACTCGGCCACCACGACAGATTGTACACAATATTTAAATTTGAAAATAAAATTATAATAACTTAAAATTAAGCGAAGTCCGCGAAGTTGGGCCAGCGTGGTGGACTGTTCCTGATCCCTCCACTGAGACCTCAGCCTAGCAATAGGCAGTAACGGACTGTTAATAATAATATTTTGTCACGGTGCGTAATGTGAGGAGGTTCCTCATGGTCCAAAAGCTAGTGGCAAATTTTGAGCAGATATTTGAGGCAATCCAAAATTTTAATTTTAAATGTTTATTTTGTAATGGTTTTATAATTTTTATCATTGTGTTTCTTTTAATTTGTTTTTTTTTTCTGTAATTATTCTGTTTAATATTATTCTAAATTATTTCACTAGTATTTTTGCTATTATTGTTATAGTCAAATGCTTGAAATGGAATTGATATTTTAAATAAGTTTTATAAAATTGTTTTTATTTTGATTATTACTATTAGAATTTTTAATTGTTGTTGTATTATTGGCATGTTGTTTACGCCTATAATTGGAATAGCACTTAGTATTATATTGGAAATGTTAATCTTTTATTGTAATTAGTTTTTATTCTGTTGGTGTAACCTTTTAAATAAAAATAAAAAAAGAAAACTTGGTACATAGTTGCTATGTATATAAATAGTATTCCCAAAAAGACATGTCAGCTATTAGGGGCTTTCAACCATTATTAAAAAAATAAATTAAGGGATCCGTTAAGTCCCGCTACTCAGCAGCCAGGTCTACATTTCCGAGTTGGGGTATAGCAATAGAACTAGGTATGTACCAAGTTTTCTGTCAAATACCTGCTCAAAAGTTGCCACTAACTCTCGGTTTATCACTCTTGAACCACTGACAGCTTGAGTCTTAGACCTCGCGTTCAGTAGCCCTCTGTTTTTTATATTGTATTTTTGTAAATATTTTTTTAAGTATAATGTATACGTTATAAAAAGTATTTAATGATAATGTTTTTTTTTGTATATTGTCAATTTGTAAATAAAACTTTTGGAACATCACTGAACTCTAGTTCATCGTTTATTATCTATATTTTGTTATAATTAAAGTTATATAATATAGTGATATTTATTATTTTTGCGATCCTATTTCCGTTGCTATGTTGTAAATAAACTTTTGTTTTCTTTTGGATGTATTTTATTTAATTTAGTAAGTTTTCTTATCTTTAACCAAATATAATAAACACTAAAATAGTAGACGCTATCAAAAAACCTATTGACACCTAAAACTTAGGAATTAAATGATTCATATTTATACAAGTGTATTGGAAATTGAAATCTATTGCATTAAAATAAATAACATATCAGTTTTGTAAAACAATTTGACACCGAACGGAATTTTAACACCGAGCATCTTCGGTCGTCAAGTTAATGATACAAGATTTTTACTGTTATCTTCATGCTTCACATTCACAATATAATATACAAAAATTATATTTTTTCATGAGTTTTCAAACATAGCGTGTGATAGAGAGGTGGTGTCGAATATTCATTTGCGAATGCGAATGTTGCCTGTTAACCTTTTAACACGTTCATTGTTAAACGAGGCCTAAATGATCCTCCAACTTTCCTATGGTGCGGCAAGGAAAAACGTAAACTTCCCTGTGGTACGTTGAACATAACTTTAAAAAAAATTGGGGTCTAATAGACCGCGTGTCGTCTAACGTCTGATCTTGGTGCGGGCCGATAGCACCTCGTGTCGCAATGACTACTATACAAAAAATGGTTTCGCAGCGAACGTGTTAAACAGAAAGTTGTATGTTTTTTATTGACCAGTCAGCTTTAGATCGATAAGGAGTACTTGCTCTGTACCAACCCATTACTGCCCACTGTTGGGCTCAGGTCTCCACAGAAGAGGGATTAGGCACAGTCCACCACGCTTGCCCAGTGCGGATTGGGGACTTCACGTATCTTCAAAGGATTTATAGAATCCTTTTCCGACATGCAGGTACTTGCTCGTCTCCCACCAAATAGTTGAAATCTCTCCGAAAAATATCTTGAGAACAGAAGGTTGTAGGCTCACTTGATACGAAGTTCATGGGCACGAAGATGATTAGATTATCATTTTTTGCAAACGTGATGCGAAAAAAATCGAATTTTCTCGAATGTACTTATATCTTATGATTTTTTTTTTTTTTTTTTTTAGTTGGAGGAAATCGCCGGATCCCCGCCCGCCCCGCGGGCGGGGTATGTGGGAGTTGAACCTCACTAAAACCTCCAACCGCTCACACTCAGCGTCCGAACCCCGGCTGAGGCCAGAACCCAGCACGGGGTTATGAGGGACGGGGCGACGCGCTACGCCATCGGCATTCTTTCCCGTCACTCCGTCCCCTATATCTTATGATAACGCATAAATTACTGCAGTTTTCGTGATTAGATAATCAATCCAGAATTAATTCATCGATCGATAAAAAATACAATGACATTAATGCAGTTCTTGATTCAATTATGAATCAAATAATAATACTTCGGTATTCCCAGAGCGCTATGACTTGTCCTTCTTCAAACGAGGCTTGAAGAGGGTCCTTAAAGTTAGGTTGTAGGTAGCGACCTCTCAATGTCGCCTGACATTGCAGAGGTTCATGAGCGACGGTAACCACTTACGATCAGGTGGCCCGTTGGTTCGTCTGCCTACATGGCAATAAAAAAACATATATATATATACTATAAAATATATCTAGTAACACAGCCAACTTGACAACGTCGTCGTGTTGAGATGTCAGTAAAATAGAGCTGATGAATAGTTGTCATTGTAGTGGCGGCCACGGGGTTTGGCGTTGTCTAACAGTGGACGTCATCATCGCAGATCTTTTTTTTTTATTGCAAGACATAAAAATAAGCTTACGGCCCCCGATGGTCGCATACGAGCTTGATTGAGATATGATTGATGTGTCAGGGTGGTTATCTATCACCTACTTATACAGGACTTTCCTTAGTTTAAAGAGGGACATGTCATAGCGCTCCATAAACGGCGATTTTCATAATTTTCCGTGATTTTCCATAAAAATAGCACCGTTCATCGATTTGAGAGCAATTACCGCTAATGACCAACAATTTAGAATATTATTCATGATTTTTGCACGAATTCCGTGTCATTGTACATCAAATTATCCAATTAAATTGAGTGAAGAGTTCAAAAAGGAAACACGTGATACACGCGCATTTGTGAGTTAGTTACTTTTGTAAAAAACGGAGATAATCACTATTTGATTTACACCGTGTTCTAGAAAATAAAATTTTTTGAAGGTTCTTTCCACGATATTTAATTAATTGAGTTGTCTCGATATTTCAACGTTGTTGCAAACGTCATGATCACGAGAAGACTGGATACTGCGGGTCGATATAAGAGCAAAAAAATCTGTCTACCCTCTTTCTCGTTCGCTTTTGGGTAGTACCACTGGAACTCGAACTCACTTCTCGACACACCACACTCACTGTATCTACAAGACTCTCTGAGCATGAACCCTTAGTAACTGTTGTGTTTAGCACTGGATTCCACATACTCGATAATCTGAAGCCGTCACCCCTATTAAAAGTGCTATGTCTTGAAATCTCGATAGCTTCTTTAACCATCCTTGGTAAGAACCCGTTGAAAATGCATGAAAGTATTATAGAAAACCGCGAGTGTCTGAATAAGTTTATTTCTTCCTTTCTTTTTTTAGAAATAAATTCGTACGTGAATAGGTACGTCATGCCTACTTGTTTATGCACTAGGAATGTTGCGAATGTCGATTTTTAGACACTCGTAATAAGAGTGTGGCGAATATGAATATTTATATTTCATTGTTGACTTTTTAAACATAAAGTTCAAGGTCTTTTACCAACAAATCTGTTGCATTCTCTTTTATAAATACTATAAAAAGGTAAACATTCTACATTCGATTTACTAAGAAGGAACTGGGGGTACTTGCCTCCCCCCACCGAATAATTGAAATTGATTATCTTGAGAACAGAAAGTTGGTTCATTTAAAAGGGAAAGACGAGACCTATCATGTCAATATCATGTATTTTAGCTCTGTCAGATTTCCTTTATATCAACGAAACATTCATAAAACTTTTTTCAAAATATTCGCATGAGTTTTTGTTGATGCGATGAGAATATTGTTACACTATATTTAAGTTTTTGTAACGTATAACTATGTAATTTGTTTTTCAATTTGTCTGGTTTTCAATTTGCAAATTAACTTGTAATTTTATTCTGGGAAAAGAATGCTAAGTTTAATTGTAATCAGGTATAATTTTGTCATTAATGATACGCTAAATGCCTATTGTGCTTGAAAATTATGTACTAGTAATCGAAATTTGAAAATCGTTAGTTTTGAACAGTTAAGGAGTTTCTTTTTCAGATGTACAACCTACTTTATGATAAAAAAGCTATTATATATACTTTTAGGAATCAGAAGAGGACTTAATAAAAAAAATATATATATAAGGACACAGAGGTCCTTTCCGTACGAGCGACAACCAACAACTGATACCCACGTCCGCTACACAACGGTTTTTATACTAACACACACTCAGTCTGAACAACCAAGTAAAATCGAAGCTATCAATATTATATAAATAAATTAAAATTAATTGAGGTGGATATGAATGTCTTGGTGAAATACAACTTTGAAATCGGTTAAACTCTTTTCAAAGTAACGAAATGAATCGGTCAAAACATGACTCCAGATATAACAGAAACTGAGAACTAAGTAACAACCTCAGATTTATTTGGTAGCTATTGCTTTTTAACCAAGGGTAAACTCCTGTTAGATAACATAAAGCAAAATGCGATCGAACGCAATTTTCAACTTTATTTTGAAGGGTTAGGAAAAGGCCATGTCCAGCTGTGGAAGACTGTTAATGTAGATAACGAATAAAAAATGAAAAATTATACATACTTTTTATTGATAATTATTTAACTCGTTTTAAGACACATTAGAGGATATCCAATCAAGTGTTATAAAATCAAGAATTTTTTAAAATACTCGAAGATGTAAAGGTTCATGTAACCATTCTGTTACAATTATTGCATGATGATGTTTGCCTAAATATTTGAATTAATGAGCGGGCATCTCATAATAGTAATGCCAAAACTTCTTGAAAATTGCCTGTGAACCAAAATGAATTGTGGGATCCACCAAATCATATGCTCGTGGTATTTTACAAATAGCAGGAAATGCCCTATTAAAAATATATGTTTGCACAAATATGAAAACAATTTGCATTCTCGAAACGTGTATATAAGCAATTTCAGTTTTAATAGCACTCAGTCTGACGCCACAAGATGCTGCTATTCATCTTAGTGTTCATCCTAAGTTCTTGTTTTTATTTTCTCTATGTTTTATCTAAAAGAAAATTTGATTATTGGCAAAAGAAAAATGTGAAGTTTGTTACACCAACTCCTTTCTTCGGTAACTACTCGGGATACATTCTAATGAAGGAATGTATATTTGAAGTGGTGCGGGATTTGTGTAAACTGTTCCCGGATGAACCATATTTCGGAGCGTTCTTTGGTACAGAGCCAACACTTATAGTTCAAGATCCAGAACTCATTAAGCTGGTGCTGACCAAAGACTTTTATTACTTCAACGGCAGAGAAGGTTCCAAGTACACCCACAATGAGATCGTTACTCAGAACATATTCTTCACTTACGGAGACAGGTGGAAGACCATTCGACAAAATTTGACTCCACTCTTCTCCTCTGCAAAAATGAAAAATATGTTTCATATCATTGAAAGATGTTCCGGCGTTTTCGAAAACTTGTTAGTTGAAGAATCTGTTGCGCCAGAAGTGAACATCAGATCTTTGATGTCAAGATACACAATGGACTGTATTGTTGGTTGTGCCTTCGGCATCGATCCTAACACAATGAAAAAATCAGGTGACAATAAATTCAGAACCATAGGAGATCTGATTTTTGATAACAGTCCATCTCGAGGTATGAAGAATGTAGCTAAAGCAATCTGGCCTGGGATTTTCTATGGACTTGGTTTCAAGGTATTCCCTGCGGACGTGAGTGACTTTTTCTCCCAATTGCTGGTGGGCATTTTCGAAGCACGCGAGTACAAACCATCAACGAGACATGATTTCATCGATTTAATGTTGAGTTTAAAAGAAAAAAAGTATATTAGTGGTGATAAATTCGAGAATATGAAGACAGGAGATCATACCAATAAAATACAATTAGAAGTAGATGATGCGTTGTTAGTATCACAATGTTTTGCCTTCTTCGCAGCTGGCTTTGAAACTTCTTCTACTACTTTGAGCTACACATTGTATGAGCTTGTTAAAAACCCCGAAGCTCAGAAACTAGCACAGAGAGAAGTTGATGATTACGTTAAGAAACACAGTAACAAACTTGATTACGACTGTGTGAAAGAACTTCCTTATGTCGAAGCATGTATAGATGAAGCTCTTCGTATTTACCCTGTTCTTGGAGTTTTAGTTAGAGAAGTGATGGATCAGTACACATTCCCAACTGGTCTGACAGTTAACAAAGGAGATCGTGTTCATATACCAGTGTACCATCTACATCGAGATCCGAAACACTTTCCAGAACCAGAGTTGTATAAGCCGGAGAGGTTCTATGGGGAAGCGAAGAAGGATATAAAATCTTATACCTATCTACCTTTTGGGGATGGACCGAGGGTCTGTATAGGTGAGTAACCTCTGCTATTTTGTAGTACTGTACCAATGCAATACTGGCCATTTCTGGAACGTTTGAATCTCCTCGTTAGAGGGATTAGGCATGGTCCGTTTCCTAAATGATTGGGAACTTAACATTTCACTTTACACTATAATAAAATGTACATATCTTCGAAGCGATTTTTTCCATCATCATTTCAAAGACCTAGTATTAGTGCCTCCATAAATTAAAACATCTTTGTGACGTAGACGAAGTTACGTGGGTCAGCTCGTTTACTTATAAATTAAATTATTTCTGTTTTGGAGCCTAATGGTGAAACTATTCCAAACTATGGTGTCTACCGAGGCATATTAATTTCAGTAATTTAATAAACTATTCATTTCAGGTACAAGATTCGCAAAGATGCAAATGCTGGCTGGTCTAGTTACAATACTGAAAGGCTTCACTGTGGTGTTGGCTGATGGCATGCCAAAAGAGCTACAGTTTGAACCCAAAGCAATAGTCACGCATCCAACATCAGCAATACGACTTAGGTTTCTACCGAGGAAAAAGATATCGATTCGAAATTATGCATAAAATAAAAAATAAATATAAAGCAGTAGTTTCTTAATTTAACTAAATAAACTAAGTCTCAAGTCATTATCAGTTTGATACTTATACGTTGGAAGGACAGAAAAGTGGATTTAAAAAAAAGGTTTAACTTATACTATAACCAAAAGTGGTTCCATATAAACTTATTCAGACACGGTTTTCTATAATACTTTCATGCATTTTCAACGGGTTCTTACCACGATATTTAATTAATTGAGTTGTCTCGATATTTCAACGTTATTGCAAACGCCATGATCGAGAAAAGAAAAGTCTTCTCAATTAATTAAATATCGTGGTAAGAACCCGTTGAAAATGCATGAAAGTGGTTCCTTATTCCAAAAGACATCACACCATTTCGGCTTGAACAAAATAACTAATCCACCCTTTATAACCAACTGCAAAGTACATAATCGAATATCTGCTTTGTATTAATTTAATTTTAAAATATTACCGAAGACAAAACGAATTCCTTGAATAATTAAATTAAATTATGCTCATGCAACCACAGCGTGATATTTTTGAAAAATGTATGAACAAGTTTTTGTGACGTTCTTCAAAATACAATATTTTAACATTCAATTAGCATTTTGTGTGTGACCATAAATTAATAACAAAATAATAATGAATGTTTGATCATTCATATAATATTGTTTCGTCATGTAATGAAATACTTATACTTATTTTTAACGTCTTTCCTTCGTCTAACATGAGTCTTAATACTGAAATAATGAGTTTATAATACTGAAAGTGCTTAATTTTTGATTTTGTGTATCAATAGCCCAGTATGTTTAATGCCAACCACGAAAAACTTGATGTACCTTAACTTTTTTTCATATACCTTTTTTTTATTGCGAAATAGATAAACGAGCCTACGGCCCACCTGATGGTAAGCGGTCACCGTCGCTCACGAATCTCTGCAATGCCAGTGCAACCTACCTATACCTACATAGACTATTTATAAGACTATGCAAATACATTCAACGCTTATCAAAAAGTTTGTAAATAAAGAATATTTTATAATCTATTGAAATGTGTGGTGTCTGTATCACCTACGTCTCTAAATAGGTATAACAATAATAATTTTAATAGAATGTAGTGATGTATCGTAAAATTATCGATAAACTAATACAATGTTATATTTTTCACTGATTTCATTCGGTATATTAATATACTAGATGACCCTCGCAACTTCGTCTGCGTCACAAAGGGGTTCAAACAGTACTCTATATGCTGTTGCGATATTATTGGCGCGGCCCGGGGAGTATTCATTATGTTTTATACTCGTGATAACTTCTCAACGAAAATTCCGATTAGAACAAAACAAAAAGTAATTTACTTTTAAATTAATACTCTTGATAACATATTTTTTTATTTGGATAAGGATAAACAAACAAACTCTTCAGTTTTATAATATTATATTATTATAGTATAGATACCGAATTTTTGCTAATGCTGTCTTAATAAAGACCCTCTACCTGCCCTTTAATATGAGACCATACTCGATCTGAAAACCAGCGTTATATGTCGGTTGAGGGTGACATATAACATTAAGCTGAGTTCCGACTGGTTTGTGATGAAAACTTATTTATTCCATGTTTGTTTTTTTTTATTTTTCATTTCTGTAATTTTATACCTGTTTTCATCACAAATAAACGATGTCTATGTCTATGTCTATGATCGATCTACAATATTTCATTCCATAGATACTTTGCGGGCGATTCTAATTATTTGTTGGGGTAGATTAGTTACTAGATCTGAACATCTAATGAAAATAAAACATAGAAATTCAGCGGAGTTCAATAACTTTTTAAAATCCAGTCAATAACGTTGAACTCGACATTGGCTTCCTTTCTCCACCCAGATCTACAGTTCTAAGCCAGGTTGCCATCTAGGTTGGCTTTAAACGTTGGTTTTGTAGTAATATTATCGACAGTGCTTGTTAGACGGCACATCACTATACGAGTACTATGTTAAATTAAATATTATAGCCTTCAGCCTGATAAGAATTATCATACATTATATTATGTAATATGTCTGGCCCAAACAAGTTTATGGACGATTAAAGTTTTTGCGACAAAAGAATAGCCATTTTGCAAAATGTTGTTCATGTTACTGGTTACTTTGTGTTCGTGTTTATACATTTTTTATTTTATATGTAACCGAAAATTTAATTATTGGCAGAAGAAAAATGTGAAGTTTGTGACGCCGGCTCCTTTTGTAGGAAATTATGGAGGATATATTCTTTTGAAGAAGTGTATTTTCGAAGTGGTGAGCGATTTGTGTAAGCTGTTTCCTAATGAGCCTTACTTCGGAGCGTTCTTTGGCACAGAGCCAACACTTATCATTCAAGATCCGCAGCTGATCAAATTGGTGATGACGAAGGATTTCTACTTCTTCAGCGGCAGAGAAGGTTCCAAGTACACCCACAATGAAACCATAACACAGAACGTATTCTTCACATATGGAAACAGATGGAAGGTCATTCGACAAAACCTGACGCCGCTCTTTTCTTCTGCAAAAATGAAAAACATGTTCCATATTATAGAAAGATGTACCGGTGTTTTTGAAACTTTGTTAGCGCAAGAATCGTTAGCACCTGAAGTGAATATCAGATCGTTAATGTCGAGGTTCACAATGGACTGTATTGTTGGTTGTGCGTTCGGTATCGATCCTAATACTATGAAAGAATGCGAAAACAACCAATTTAGAATAATAGGTGACCTATCTTTTGATACGAGTTTATCTCAAGGAGTCAAGAATGTTGTCAAATCAGCTTGGCCTGGTGTTTTTTATGGGTTAGGTTTCAAAGCGTTTCCTACAAACCTCACTAATTTCTTTTCGGAACTTCTCGTAGGGATTTTTGAAGCACGTGACTACAAACCAACCGAACGAAATGATTTTATCGATTTGATGCTAAATTTGAAGAAAAACAAATATATTACTGGTTATGGATTCACGAAAACAGGAGATCAAAGCGAAAATAATAAAATAGAATTGGAAGCAGACGAAGATTTACTAGTGTCGCATTGTTTCGCGTTTTTTGCAGCAGGATTCGAAACGTCTGCTTCATCTCTAAGTCTCACACTATTCGAGCTTGCTAAGAACTCAGAAGTCCAACAACAAGCACAGAGAGAAGTCGATGATTACGTCAACATACATGGTAGTAAACTTACATATGATTGTGTGAAAGATCTTCCATATATTGAAGCATGCATTGAGGAAACACTACGAATTTATCCAATACTTGGAGTTTTAACTAGAGAAGTGATGGATCAGTACACATTCCCAACTGGTCTGACGGTTAACAAAGGAGATCGTGTCCATATACCAGTGTACCAGCTACATCGAGATCCGAACCACTTCCCAGAACCAGAGTTGTATAAGCCAGAGAGGTTCTATGGGGAAGCGAAGAAGGATATAAAACCATACACTTACATGCCTTTTGGAGATGGACCAAGAATTTGTATTGGTGAATATCTCAACTGATTTACAAAATTTATTCTATTATATATTGGATTAAGGCCTTATGTTTTACCAAACAAAGAGAATCGTACTCTTTGATAAACATAAGTAATCAATTATCGCTGCTTTAGGAGATATGACAAAAATAAATAATACCTACCACAAATATTACATTATGATTGATGAATAACTATGAGATTAAAAAATATTGGCAAGAAACGAAATGAAATTGCTTACAGAATATTACAGAATATTTATTTATTTAGTTTTGAACATAGTGGCTACAAGGGCCCACATTACAATACATAAAAGGGTTAATAAATTTCTTTAAACACTCGTGGATATCTACATCACTTACACTATGACTAAACGGGTTCTTACCACGATTATTTTTAATTGAGCGGTCCCGATATTTCAGCACTGTTTCAAGCGCCATGATCACGAGTAGACTGAGGAACTGCGGGTAGGTCATTTAAGAGCAGACAAATCTGTCTACCCTCCTACTCGTTCGTTTGCCGGTACCACTGGAACTCGAACTCACATTTCGACATACCACACTGATAGTATCGGCTGCCGTCTCAAAACTAGATTTTTTGGTTTTTTTTTCCTCTAACACTGGATTCCACATACAGGATAGTTTGATGCCGTTACCCTGATTAAAGGTGCTATTCCTCGAAATTTCAATAGCTTCCTTAACCAGTCTTGGTATCTAAGAACCCGTTTAGTAATAGAGTAAGTGGTGTAATGTAATGTACGAAATGGTCAAGCCATAAACTTTTTAATGTTTCAGGTATGAGATTCGCTAAGATGCTAATGTTGCCAGCCTTAGTGACAATACTGAAGGACTACACAGTTACGTTAGCCGAAGGAATGCCAGAGAAGATTAACTTCGAACCAAAAGCGATTGTCACGCAGCCAAACTCACCGATACGGTTGAAGTTATTATCAAGAAATAAACTGCAAAGTCATTGACAACTTAATTTATAATATATATGTGATAATAATATTATAATATAAACATAGATAAAGATATCTACTATATTAATAAAACAATGAATCGACGAAATCTCTGTACGCGCAAATTTCGAAAGTCTGAATCAAATCTGGTTTTGTTGTGATTGTTAAAATTTAAGAAAAGTCTATGATAGCTTATGGCTCTTTATTATTAAGAACGTGTAAAGACCATTTCATTGCATTATGTTTTACAAAAAACAGCGGGTTAGTTAGAAATATATTTTAAACAATCATATTATATTATTATTCCTTATCTTAATAAATATTTAATAAATTAGAGTTTTCCTTTGCAGCATATCAATGAGGTGAATATTTCAAATAATCTCTCGGAAGGAGTGCATTTCTCACTGTTACAAGTTAGGTATTTCAAATTTATTATTTGTATGTCTTCAAAGTAATAAGAACCGTAAATTTATAAATTTCATATATAGATTAATTTACAATGTGATTCCATGGATGGTGTATTATTACAAATTGTTACCCGCGCAGAACAAGCGTGGACTGTGCTTTCCACTTGGAGACCTTAGCCCAACAGTGCGTTGTGATTCTTACAGAATTAGAATACAGTAAGAGAAGTCTCAATCCATAATAGGAGAGTTAGACGACTAACAATGCGAAGTAATGAGCAGTAATATGACACACTAGGTGACACGCGCAACTTCGTCTGCGTTACAAAGGGGTTCAAAAATTGTAGCCTATGTGTTATTCTGATGTATAAAGCTATATTGTGGTAAAGTGTCATTCAAATCTATTCAGTAGTTTTTACGTGAAAGAGTAACAAACATACATCCATACATACATCCATACATCCATACATACAAACTTTCGCCTTTATAATATTATTATGATTCAAAATATATTCACGATTTCTTCAAAATTATAGTTTACGAGTACTCGTCTTGAATTAGACTGGACTTAGGTCAAGTCGTTTCTATAAAACATGTATTGTATTCGTATCGTCTTTGAAAACTAGTGACATATAATACATATTTAACGTTATTTTATACTAGGATCATTTGGCAAGTTGGTAGGAGAATTTACGCTAGAAGTCTTGAATATTGGCAATGTTCTGTTTCTGAATATAAATTTTCGTCTTTTTTTGTAATGGCGCTGCCAAATCAAAACAATGGGTCCCAAACAGCTTTTTACCGTTTCTCTATTCTGACTCAATTTATGAGACATTTTTCAAATTTAGAAGTAGCAATTTTTAATCATTCAGCTTAAACTCATATAATCAGTAATTTGTGCGTCCGAGCGAGGTCGCAGACACGATTTTTTGCTTAGTTTTATCGTACTATTATAAAGTAGATAAGAAATAATTAAATTTTTTGGCAATTATGATTAACCTGATCGTGATATCACTCAACAAGATGTTGTTATTCACGTTACTCGTTATTTTGTGCTCTTGTTTTTATAAAATTTACTTTTTATCGAAGAGAAAATTTGATTATTGGAAAAAGAAAAATGTGAAGTTTGTGACCCCAACTGTCATCTTCGGTAACTACTCGGGATACATTCTGATGAAGGAATGTATATTTGAAGTGGTGCGGGATTTGTGTAAATTGTTCCCGGATGAACCATATTTCGGAGCGTTCTTTGGTACAGAGCCAACACTTATACTTCAAGATCCGGAACTGATCAAATTGGTACTGACAAAGGATTTCTACTACTTCAACGGCAGAGAAGTTTCAAAGTACACTGACAATGAGATCTTAACACATAATTTATTCGGAACCTATGGAGATAGATGGAAGGTCATTCGACAAAACCTAACCCCACTGTTTTCTTCTGCAAAAATGAAGAATATGTTCCATATTATAGAAAGAAATAGTATAGTTCTCGAAAACTTGTTGATGGAGGAATCAACAAAATCTGAAGTGGACATCAGGGATTTAACGTCTAGGTTCACAATGGACTGTATTGTTGGTTGTGCATTCGGTCTGGAACCTAACACTATGACTGAATCCCAAAACAATCCTTTTAAAAGAATAGGCGAACTTTCCTTTCAGAAGACTCAATCTCAAGGGATAAAGAACATCGTTAGAGCTATATGGCCAAGAATCTTCTATGTATTGGCTCTCAAAGCATTTTCTACAGATTTAAATATATTTTTCTCGAACCTTCTTCTAGGGATGTTTGAAAAACGCGAGTACAAACCGTCGAAGAGAAATGACTTTGTTGATTTAATGCTCATTTTGAAGAATAACAAATATATTATTGGTGATAAAAGCGAGAATATGAAAACAGAAGACTATGTTCCAAATAAAATTCAAATAGAAGTAGACGACGCTTTACTAGTCTCACAATGTTTTGCTTTCTTCGCAGCAGGGTTTGAAACTTCTTCTACTAGTTTAAGCTTTACATTGTATGAGCTTGCTAAGAATCTGGATATTCAGAAACTAGCCCAGATAGAAGTAGATGAATACGTAAAGAAGCACGATAATAAACTGTCTTATGATTGTGTGAAAGAACTTCCGTATGCCGAAGCGTGTGTAGACGAAGCATTACGTATTTACCCACTTCTTGGAGTTTTAACTAGAGAAGTGATGGATCAGTACACATTCCCAACTGGTCTGACGGTTAACAAAGGAGATCGTGTCCATATACCAGTGTACCATCTACATCGAGATCCGAAACACTTTCCAGAACCAGAGTTGTATAAGCCGGAGAGGTTCTATGGGGAAGCGAAGAAGGATATAAAATCCTATGTTTACATGCCTTTTGGAGAAGGACAGCGAACCTGCATTGGTAAGTTTTTGTTTTATAGTCTAAGCAGCTCTATTATTTGTCTAAAGATATGAAAATAGAGATGTGTATGATGTTTTTTTGGTTTGGAGTCCTTAAAGGTATATATCGACGTAATTATTTCATACACCTTAATAATCAAAGTTTTTTGTTATAGAAAATCAAGTAATATCTACGTAAAGAAAGACTCTTAACATTTAATTAGATGTTATTGTAAATGAGTAATCAATTGTTTCAGGTATGAGATTCGCTAAGATGCTAATGTTACCAGCCTTAGTGACGATACTGAAGGACTACACAGTGACATTAGCTGAAGGCATGCCGGAGAAGATCAACTTCGAACCACGAACCTTGGTCACGCAGCCAAACTCAACAATACGATTGAAGTTGATACCAAGAAAAGAACAATAAAGTCATTAATAGATTTGTTCGATTGGAATGATGTACTACTGACAGAATAATTAAATTATTCAAAGCTATTTTTTCGCATATACAAAAAAAAAACTTGAGAGGTGACATGGGACACCCGAATAGAACGAAGTTCCTTTTGATTAAAAGATATCTTATTTTTTTTCCTAACGTAAAGCGCGATAAGGAACGTGTTTTAAAAGATTTTAATCACAGCGCCATCTAGCGATAATCATCTAAAACATAAAAGTGTCGTCATAACTTTTTCATAAAAAATTCCGTCTAGCCCCCTTTCGATAACCCGCGATAAGGAACTTCGTTCCAACAAAGTAAAAATTAAAACGATATGCTAAACGAAATAAAATATGTTATGCATATCAAGACAAATACTAAACACCTTTCATTAATGTAATAATATACAGGTAATTTATAATATATTCTCCTGATGGCGTCAATCAATATATGCGAAGGATAATACTATTATAATCGTTATAATAATAGAAGTGTTGTTGAAAAATAAAAACAATATGGTTAACGTACAATAAATATTATTGTCAATCTTTGAGTTTCTCAGCTTTTTTGAAAACAAACAAGTCTGGCACTACATAGGTAGGTACAACTCCATACAAGAAGGTGTTGAAGATAAATCAATTACCTAAATTCACAAAAAAATACTGTGTTTAAATACTATGTTTTCATAAATATAACAGAAAGCATAAACATGTGGCTGATAATGATTCCTGCTTATGGATTTAAAATAAATGGCACCGGTCTTCTAACTTGTCAATCAATGCTTCATAATAAGCATTGGTTTTCTTTTGTTTTACACCGTGATTAAATTGTACAATGCTGTGTTACATTATGTGGTTTATATAAATACATCTCCATTGTACTTTTCATAATATAACGTCGCAATGCTTTCTTTCATTTTGACGTTGATCCTGGGTTTTCTTTTCTATATTCTTTACAAATTATCAACTAGAAAGTTTGATTATTGGCAAAATAAAGTTAAGTTTGTACCACCAGTACCTGTGCTTGGTAATTATACGGAATATATTCTACTGAAGAAATCTTTTGGTGAAGTTGTAAGTGATATATGTAAGGTTTTACCCAATGAACCCTGCATTGGAGCATTTTATGGCACAATCCCAACCTTAATAGTTCAAGATCCAGAATTAATCAAACGAGTATTGACTAAAGACTTTTACTATTTTAACGGGAAAGAATCTACCGAATACACTAATTATGAAATCGTCACGCAAAGTATTGTCTTCACTTGCGGAGACAGATGGAAAGTGCTTCGACAAAATCTGACTCCGTTATTTTCATCTTCGAAAATGAGAAATATGTTCCAAATTATAGAAAACTGTTCAGGGCTTCTTGAGAAGTTAATAGAAAAAGAATCTTTGGCACCTGAAGTGGAAGTGAGGTCGTTAATGATGAGGTATACCTTGGATTCCATTGGTGGATGTGTATTTGGTGTGGACACCAATGTAATGGTTGACCCAGAAAATAACATATTTGAAGCTATGGGTGACCGCATTTTCGAGAACTCCACTTCTAGAGGCTTGAAAATAGTAGGCAGAACCATTTGGCCTGGTGTATTCTATAGACTAGGATTTAAAGTATTTCCAACTGACATAAGTAATTTTTTTACTAAGTTTTTAACGGGGATTTTCGAAGCTCGTGGATATAAACCTTCTGCTAGGAACGATTTCATTGATTTGATGCTGAGTTTGAAAGAAAATAAATATATCTTCGGTAATTGTATAAACGACATGAAGACAAGGGAGAGCTCAAGAAATAAAGTGCAATTAGAGGTAAACGATGAGTTACTTGTCGCACAATGCGTTAGTTTCTTTGCTGCGGGCTTTGAAACTTCTGCCAGCACTTCAAGCTTTGTTTTGTATGAATTGGCAAAGGATTCGAATGCTCAACAAACAGCCCAGGAAGAAGTAGATGAATACATAGAGAAACACGATGGCAAGTTAGATTATGATTGTGTAAAAGAGCTCCCATATTTAGAAGCGTGTATACATGAAACACTGCGTCTGTATTCAGTCTTTGGTGTACTGGTAAGAGAGGTAATGGAAAAATATACGTTTCCAGATGGACTCACCCTTAATAAGGGAGATCGTGTCCATATACCAGTCCATCATTTACATTATGATGCGAAGAATTTTCCGGAACCTGACGTGTTCAAGTCTGAAAGATTTATTGGTGAAGCAAAGAATAATATCAAACCTTATACGTATTTGCCTTTTGGGGAAGGTCCACGTAATTGCATCGGTAAGTCTTTAATCCTTGCATTGCCTTTATTGTCAGCTAATCATTAATGAGATAGTATCGTACTATTGTGTCAAGTGATCCAACGACTATATGGGAGTAGTATTTGTGCAAAACGGTGAAGGAAAAGATCGTATGGAAGCTTACATATTGGAGAGAGCTTAAATACCTTTTGAATTTACTATATCTATTTTCGGATACATTAGGCAAGTAAAGGTTGTTCTATCTCTAATCTTGATATATCAGCAGCATTAAACTATAACGGGTTGAAACAGTACCTACTGAATTATGATCAAGATACTCTTATCAACTTTGACTACATTTTTACATTTTAAATTTATATGAAACATTTTTTTAGGTATGAGATTTGCAAAGATGCAAATGTTGGCGGGACTGGTGACGATCCTGAAAAATTATACCGTGGCATTAGCTGATTCAGATGGCATGCCGGAGAAGGTTGATTTGGAACCAAAAGCAATTGTTACAAGGCCTACTATCGGTATACGGCTAAAGTTTCTCCCAAGGAGTATTTCAAAGAATTAATATCATTATATGATTCGTAAAAATAAAAAAGTAGGTAAAAAAAAAGTAAAAAAATAAGTAAAAATTCTAGAGGCTCATGAGCGACGGTAACGACTAACCATCGTCTGTCTATCGTGAAATAAAAATTAAAGGTTACAGAGAAGATACAGATAGATGATATTAACTTAATAACTAATACTAAGTTTATCTATATATAATCGATACGAGTCCAGACACGTTACATTGCAAGATCGAAGTAATAAAGACAAAGAAAACAAAATTAAATTCTAGCAGTTGATATTATTTAGTTACATGTAATTCTTATTATGTATTATATTAAAATAGTATCTGTTTTCTCTTGAATAATATGTATTTTCGTGTTGAAACAAAACAAAAAATTGTCAAACAAAGCTACTTTGGCTGTTGGAGATGTATTGTTTTACTAAATTAAAACTATTTTTTTTAATATGGAAGTATATTGAGCATTTCTTATATCTAAAGGTAACTCGTTATGTAGAATGACTCCTGTAAAGCTATGTTATGTTTACCAGTATTAATTCTGGTTGAAGTTAATTCTACAAACTTAAAGCAGCTGATTACAAAACCTGGGGGCCGTCGAGGCAGGAGCAGACCATAGCTCAGGTGGTGGACCGACTTGCGGAGATAATTGGTCTGGAGGAAGAAACTAGAGAAAAACAAGGCCTACAAGGGGCTGTAGCACCACTGATGATGATGGATTCTATACTTAAATAATTAAACCCTTAACGCGTCGTGTTGCATCATCATCTCGCCTAATATTGCTATTTAATTTTTCAAAGGATAGGTTGTGACTTACTAGTAATTTTTACTGATAAACACTCATATTTTCATTATAAATATCATGGTTTTACTGATGAATAATATAATCATTACCATTTTTATTGGTGTTTTTTCTTCAATATAAAAGAAATACTCTATTTTTTTTCTATTATTATTAAAATCGGTACGTACGTACCTATGTTTTTTATATTAAAAATATTTACACAGCTTGAAATTCTTGCTGTGACCATAATCGTAAAACTATTGACATTTATTAGGTTTATGTCGTTGATTAATATGAAATATATTAAAACTATTCGTCGAATATAATATAGGTTATATTTCATCAAAGTGAAAGAAAATGGCTTCATCCTAGAAATATATCACTAATACTTATGTGGTTAGTTTAGGAAATATAATATGAAGATGAAAGTAAACCACGACTAAAGAAAATAGTAGTAGCTTAATGAAATTTATAAAAACAATAATGTGGTATGAGAAGTGAGTAAAAAGAGGTCATAGTAAGAATGAGAATAGTTAAAAATAAGTGTATAAGACGATTTTTAATACAAATGATTTTTTGCCACGCACCATCCGGCTATGGAATGAGCTGCCCTCCTCGGTATTTCCTGAGCGCTATGACTTGTCCTTCTTCAAACGAGGCTTGAGGAGGGTCCTTAAAGTTAGGTCGTAGGTAGCGACTCCTCAGTGTCCCCTGACATTGCAGAGGTTGAGCGACGATAACCACTTCCTATCAGGTGGGCCGTTGGCTCGTCTGCCTACATGGCAATAAAAATAATAATAATAAATGATTTTAATTTAATCCTACGCACGCGTTTGTTTTCATTTAGAATCACAATATATTATTAAATGGATTCATTATGTGAAAAACAAGTTCTCGAGAAATTCAAAAGTAATGGTAATGTTAATTGTAAAGATTTTAAATCAACATAAAACATGTATAAATACACTTGCTTTTTTAAAAAACATGTATTTGCTAGTTATAATGTTAATAACTACTATATTAATTATTACTTCGTTTTTCTACATACTCTACACTTTTATTCATAGAAAGTACAATTATTGGCAGAAAAAGAATGTCGTGTTTGCATCACCAACTCCTTTCTTCGGAAACTATTCAGGTTATATCCTTCTAAAAGAAAACCTATTAGATGTCGTTGGTAATTTGTGTAAATCGTTCCCTAATGAACCTTATTTTGGAGCATTTTACGGCACGGAGCCAACATTAGTTGTCCAAGACCCATCGTACATTAAATTGGTGCTGACGAAGGACTTCTACTATTTCAACGGCAGAGAAGGTTCAAAATACAGTGACAATGAAGCCGTCACCCAAAACCCTTTCTTCGCTCACGGAGACAAATGGAAAGTTATTCGACAAAATTTAACACCACTTTTCTCCAGTTCCAAAATGAGGAAAATGTTTCATATTATTGAAGAACGGTCTGTAGTCTTTCAGGATTTGTTGAAGAAAGAAGCTTTGGCCAATGATGTAGATGTCAGATCTCTGATGGCAAGGTTTACAATGGACTGCATTGGAGGATGTGCTTTTGGTGTTGACCCTAATACTATGACTAAGCCTAATGATAACCTTTTCAGAACTATGGGATATCTCTTCTTTGCTACTTCTACTACAAGAGGAATAAAGAACGTCGTCAAAGCTATTTGGCCAGGAGTATTCTATGGACTAGGCTTCAAAGCATTCCCCATAGACATAGAAAACTTTTTCAACAAATTACTACTGGAGATATTTGAAGCACGTAAACACACAATTTCTACACGAAACGATTTTATTGATCTAGTGCTTGGTTTGAAAAAGAACAAGTATATTGTTGGAGATAGATTGAGGAATACGATAGACGGTGGAAAAGATAAAGTAGAATTGGAAGTGAATGATGATCTGTTGGTGGCGCAATGTATCGCATTCTTTGTAGCAGGCTTCGAAACCTCTTCTACTATCGCAGGGTTCACTTTATTTGAACTAGCAAAGAATGAAGATGCACAGAAAAAAACACAAGCAGAAATAGATAACTACGCAAAGAAACATGGTGATAAAATGGATTATGAGTGCCTCACAGAATTACCATACCTCAACGCTTGCCTAGACGAAACATTGCGTCTTTATCCCGTCTTAGGAGTATTAACAAGAGAAGTAATGTCAAAATACTCTTTTCCAAACGGTTTGACGGTCGACAAAGGAGTTCGAGTTCATATACCAGTGTATCATCTACATCACGACCCGAAAAACTTTCCAGAACCTGAAATGTTTAAGCCGGAAAGGTTTTATGGTCAAGCGAAAAGTGACTGCAAGCCTTACACGTACTTACCTTTTGGAGGTGGACTTCGGACTTGTATAGGTGAGAAGAGAAAGTGTTTAATTTTAAATCTTTATTTTCAATTAGTATTTAATACAACTTTTTTAAAAGCAATAGTTATAATATAAATATATTAAAAAACTTGAGAGGTGTCAAGGGACACCCGGATGGACCGAAGTTCCTTTCGATTAAAAGATATCTTATATTTTTTTTCCTAACGTAACGCGCGATAACGAACGTGTTTTAAAAGATTTTGATCACAGCGCCATCTAGCGATAATCATCTAAAACAAAAAAGTGTCGTGACAACTTTTCGTAAGAATTTTTTCCGTCTAGCCCCCTTTCACAACGCGCGATAAGAAACTTCGTTCCAATATTATAGGTACAATAATATTTTACTGTATTGTATTATCAACTAGGCATAAAAGCAACCATTACTGCTCAGTTCTATTCCTTAACCTATTTTCAGGTATGAGATTCGCAAAAATGCAGATGCTAGCTGGCCTTCTGATTATTTTAAAGAACTACAGCTTGAAATTAGGTGACGGTATGCCGGAGAAGATTAAATTTGAACCGAAAGCGATCGTCACGCAGCCGACTACAGGCATACGACTTAAACTTATACCACGACAATATAACGTAATAGAAAAAGGGGAATTAAAGCTATTTAATACAGATATCTGAGTTTATGAATCGTGTTTCATTTCTACGACTATTGAATTGTTCGAGATGATTCCAACATCTCTTGTCTATCATCGCACCTCCTGGTGTCGAGGTTCATTCTTATTATTTGGAACCACCGCGGTCATCCACGGTCTGTTTCAAAAATTTTTTTTTGCCACGCACCATCCGTCTATGGAATAAGCTCCCCTCTTCGGTGTATCTCGAGAACTGTGACTTGTTGTTCTTTAAACGAGGCTTGATAAAAGTCTTTGAAAGTAGGCTGTAGGTAGTAAGTAGCCTTACAGTGTCTTCTGGCAATGGAGAGATCCGTGAGCAACGGAAGTTTAATGTTTTCAACATTACTTAATTCTTCCTTGTATTTACTATTTAAACTAGTTTGATTCTAAGTTTAAACATTATTAATTACACCCATAATTCTGTTTGTTTAATTAAAACTTCAGTGATAGTCGTGAGTGTAATTTTACTTCCGTTTCCTACAAACATGTCCTTTTGTCTGATAAGGATTTATGTAAATCAAATCCTTGTGATAGATAATAATATATTATTGCTAAACTTTGAGCAGTAGAATTAAATATTATTGGTTAGGAGTTATTATTAAGAGAGGAAATATATTTCAAATTTTGAATTTCACATTTACACAGGCGTTCATGTAAATTTGATCAAACGAACTAGGCTCTTTGATCTTATTATTTATATGTAAAATAAGCGTTTTAGTTTTAGCAGTCATCCCTCTCCCTCTACCCTATCATCACTATACCTTAACTCTCAGTGTCTTTCAAGTAAACTAAATTGTAAAAATATAAGATAATAAAAAATTCAAATGTATGAAATTGCTAAATTATTTTCTGAGGTGCGATTCAGTGCGCGACGAAGTGCACAACGATAGTCGTACATTTTCCATACAATTTCAGAATAAAAATTAAACCGATCCAAGAAATAAAAGTAGTTCTAAGTTTTATTTCAACAGGTCATTCACCCCACGTCAGATTGTCCAAAGTTACAGATCCACCCTGTATGTACGCTTAAATCTTTAAAAGTACGCAACGAATTTTGATGCGATTTTTGTAATAGATAATGATTCAAGAGGAATGTTTATGTGCATGTGTACCTAATACATGCATGATATAGTAGCGAAACACTTATAATTTTATCGGTTTTTGATGTGATATGATACATTGTTCTGCACTAACTAAATTCACCATTCGTATCGTAGACGATGTTGCACAGGTCTGCTAGTTATGTACATTTGTTGTCAACCGTGAATAGAATCTAAAGGTCATAGTTGAACGTATAAATTGCATTGTAAGACTTATCAATATTTATTGATACCATTTCCGACATCAAATGATTGTAACTGGAGCAATTGATTTTATTAATTGATTTACTTTAAGTTTTATATAATAATAAATTAATCTTTATTTTTCTCACCACAATACAATTATCAGATTTACATACGTATGTATGTTAATTATCATTTATATGTTCATTTGCGATGTAAGCGCAGAAAAAGTAAATATTTATTTACGACATCACATTAAAAATCTCTAAAATTGCCAGTAGGTATTTGTCAACTGTATCATGCAATAAATTTCTTTAAACACTCGCGGTTATCTACATCACTTACACTATTACTAAACGGGTTCTTACCACGATTATTTTCAATTGAGCGGTCCCGATATTTCAGCACTGTTTCAAGCGCCATGATCACGGGAAGACTGAGGAACTGCGGGTAGGTCATTTAAGAGCAGACAAATCTGTCTACCCTCTTTCTCGTTCGTTTGCCGGTACCACTGGAACTCGAACTCACATTTCGACATACCACACTGACAGTATCGGCTGCCGTGGTAAGAACCCGTTTAGTAATAGTGTAAGTGATGTATCATGCAAATATTAGGTAAAAGTACCTCGGGGACGGAGCGACGGGAAAGAATGCCGAGCGCGTGACGCGTCGCGCCGTCCCTCCAAACCCCGTGCTGGGTTCTGGCCTCAGCCGGGGTTCGGACGCTGAGTGTGAGCGGTTGGAGGTTTTAGTGCGGTTCAACTCCCACATACCCCGATTACCGATACCCCGGGGATCCGGTGATTTCCTCCAACTGAAAAAAAAAAAAAAGATAAAAGTACCTACATATAAACCTTCATCTTGACTCTCGTAAATAAATCATGAAATTCGTCTGATGTAATTTATAGGTGGCCCCTTACTGCATTGTCGATATACATCTGCGTGCAAAATGTTTGCTAGCTCGGGAACCGGGAAGTTTTTCAAATTTAGCTCGCAAGATTCTACCCGATCTTACATAGTTACATCTAATGCACGTTAATAAATATAAAGCTGTAAAAATATGTAATCATCCTTTTAATTTTTAGTTTATTTCTTTTTTTTTTTTTTCACTTGGAGGAAATCACCTGACACCAACCGCTCACACTCAGCGTCCGAACCCCGGCTGAGACCAGAACCCAGCACGGGGTTTGGAGGGACGGCGCGACGCATTACGCACTCGGCACTCTTTCCCGTCGCTCCGTCCCCGTTTAGTTTATTTCTTAGTGTAGTTTTTAGTTTCCATAATCTTTTGTATTAATCAAGTTTCGGTCTCCCGCGATACAGGTTTACTGTCCTAGTGCGGGGACCATTGTTAAACATTTATTTTGTAAACCTTTTCCTTTTAATAAATAATTTTGTATATGTAATCATCCTAGGCCACCATAACAGATTGTATTGTAACAACAACTACCTACCTACTTTTTTCAATACATGCATTCATCAGCAAAAACATAGGTAAGTACAAGTTTTTTTCAATCCTTGCATAAATAGCTATATGTCGGATTGGCATCAATCAATCACGTTATGCAAAATAGCTAAAGCTGTGTTTAATCAAAGATTTTATAAATATCTAGAAGGAATAAAGTGAGGACTTTAAAAAAATATTGTCACTTGTTTTTCTTTGTCTCCTGGAGAAGCACTGACACTATGACGGATATTTACTAAGCTGGTGAAATCAATTTCTTCACATATCTTCAAAGGATTTTTAGAACCCTTTTCCGACATGCAGGTTTCCTCACGATGTTTTCCTTCACCGTTTTTACTCAGTGGTGTTGTGAAATATTGCACATAAATCTTTTTCACATTTAGATTTAGAGGTACAAGCCGGCCGGATTTGAACCCGCGACCTCCCGTACGGAAGGACGCGCTTCGACCACTCGACCACCACGACTTATGCTTAAATACACGCAACAATATTGACAATATGATCTAGTGTTTTTTTCTGAGATTCCAATAGTGGGGGATGGCAAGAAACCGTTATTTTTTTCATTATTGTTCACTCTTATGTATTTTCCTCTTCGCAATAACCTATACATTTAAACGGACTAACGAGGCCTTGACAATATATTCTGTAAAATAATCGTACGTTAATTTATTGAATAATAAATAATAATATGATAAGTTCACTTATTTTGGAAACAACATTACAAGTTTATTCAGACACTCGCGGTTTTCTATAATACTTTCATGCATTTTCAACGGGTTCTTACCACGATATTATATCCAGTGCTAAACACAACAGTCACTAAGGGTTCATACTCAGAGAGTCTTATAGATACAGTGAGTGTGGAGTGTCGTCATGTGAGTTCGAGTTCCAGTGGTACTACCCAAAAGCGAACGAGAAAGAGGGTAGACAGATTTGTTTGCTCTTAAATCGACCCGCAGTATCCAGTCTTCTCGTGATCATGACGTTTGCAACAACGTTGAAATATCGAGACAACTCAATGAATTAAATATCGTGGTAAGAACCCGTTGAAAATGCATGGAAGTAACATTACAAGTTATAACATCAATACAAATTTACAATAATAATACCTAGAACTTTTTAATGTAACGTTGAAAATAAAACATTATGGGCTTACGCTGTGAACTGTAACGCACCATTGTGATGCAGACGAAACGTCAGCTAATGTAATAAAACAGCTATCACTAGTGAAGAGGTACCCAAAAACACTCTCTAAATCTATATCTATACATATAATAAAATGATAGAAAAGTCAACATTGCAAAATACACTCTCCCAAGTCAAACAACCGTTGAACATAATGATGGCGCGATTCAGAATCCATACATTTAGTACTGTAAAAAAGTCAGCTTTGTCCGGGATAAACTCGAAAACTGCTGCACCGATGTACTTCAAATTTGGCAAGAATATTGCTTAGAAGTCGGGTCAACACATAGGCTATATATTATAGTGCTATCATTTCCAAGGAACGGGATATAAATATAATAAATTTCATTCAAAAATTTTAGAGCACCGACATCTATCGGCGTTTAAGTCAAATTTCATGTGGAAGCATTTTTTTATTAGTACAAGAGCTAGCAACGTCGGGAAAACAAACATTTCAGTAAAGCCAGTTTTTATTTTTATACAGGGTGTTGTTGCCCGGTGAAACAATACTTTAAGGGCTTAATCTATATCACATTTCAAATCATATACACATACTTTTGAAACTGAGATAGTTACTTTATTTTCCCATACAAAGTTGAAAAAATATTTTTTTGTATTATTTTTGACAACCCTACTGTGACCTACATTTAGCGTCCTATATCTATATGCTATTTTCACGCACACAGGCGCATCCGATCGCAATTTTAGAGTTCTGTACTATAATAATCACCTACTAATAGAAAATTTATACTAGTTTTGATTAGTTATAACTTATGATATATTATGCCTAGAAAACCCAAAGTTGGTGGATGGCTTCTACATCAAGTATACTATTTGCTGTGAAAATATTGTTTCATCGGATTATAACACCCTGTATATGCTATCTCTCATACTCTTTCGCTTTTATATCAGTTGGCAAATTAATTTTAGGTTTTTAAGTGCTTAAAAAGATTCATTAAAAAAATCATTCAGAATTAGCGTTTGGCACAGAAAAACAACAAAAAATATCTGGCAATAATAAATTCATGCAGCAAAAAGTACAATAAAAATAATTTAACGAAAAATGTCTTAAAAAAATTTTAAAAATCGGTTTTTTATCCAGACCTTACCACTACCGGCTGGAGGCTACTACTAGACAGTCCGTATCGGTAAATACTCTGTCAAAAACGTTGCTAGCTCTTATACCATAATTTAAATTTGATTGTGTCATTTTTGGCACTGTCAATGGTTATTTTTTTAATTGTCATAGATACAAAGAGTTCTGTTCCTTCTTAAAAAATGTGTATTTAATTCGTTTCAGAGATTAGCAAGATTTAAATAAATTTCATTAAGCAATTTTAGAGCAACGACATCTATTGGCCTTCAAGTCGAATTACATATGGAAGCATTTTTTTGTTGATATAAATAATTTAAATTTGATTATGTCATTGTGGGACAATGTTTCCTATTTGCTGACTAGATGGCGTTGGCGTATAAATTTGAGTTATTCTGAATCGCGCTATCATTTCGTACATCAAATGTCAAAACTGCGGTTACCTGCTTTGCTATAAGTCATCGTGTGGTTAGTCAAATTGAACTCTTTAGCTATCATTATATTATTATTTAGTTTCGACTTAAAATACTTAAAATGCCTGGATAACAATCTAATTTATCCCAATGTTCAAACGATACTCGAAGGAAAAGGTTAGCTCGATGTCTAGAAACCGCCGTTGAGCATGAAGCTAGGATGGCTAATGGCTACTCTTTAAGAACACATTGCGGAAACTCAGTCGATCGAAAATCTTGAAGAGCAGGATACTCAGTTAAGGAGAGATCACTCTCAGCCTGCTCTTTCACGGTCGTTGGAGACTGATGAGCAGCTTGAAGAGCGTAGTACAGCTGCTCAGCAAAGTTATCAGGACGTACGTGACGATACTACTGCTCATGTATCGCAAGACCGGGACAGAATGCAGGAGTTGCAAGAGCAACCATGGCTAAATAAAGAGGGAAGTGGATTCATGTACAATGATGCGATTAACTACGCCGCACACGGAGATATTAGCAATCTTAGAAGAAGTGTGCGCCCTTTGTCGAGCCTGCAAATGGAGATGGGAGCCCAATGGGATGTATTGTGCATCTGGTAAGGTACGCTTGGAGTTTATGCAAGACCCACCAGAACTGTTGAAACTCTTACTAAGCGGCGAACATCCGGGTCCAGCCATTTTTTGAAAAACATTCGAGCCTATAATAGCGCCTTCCAGATGACTTCGTTTGGTGCAAATCAAATCGTTGAAACAGGGTTCATGCCGATATTCAAGATCCAGGGACAAGTTTACCATCAAATTGGTTCGCTGCTACCTACAGATATTTCAAAATTTTTGCAAATTTATTTTGTGAGTGTTTTTGAAGAACAAGCACACCTACGAAGTATATCCATCCCCAATTTGGACGTGCTCAAGAATTCTCCGATGTCCTTCTAAGTTTTGGTGAAGGTACTCTACCAGAAGAGAGAGGTGGACAAGTGGTGCTTCCAATGTCTCTCGGTAGAGTTGTATCTAGCTTAGAAGAACTCATTCGCTGTGTGTACAACGACATCAGTCGTATATCACACCAGCAGAATTCTTGGGTGTGTGAGCGAGCCATTTTGACACCCTAAAATGACCAGGCTGCAGCAATTAACGAATTCTCTCAGAAATTGAGGGAAATGAACTGTCGTTGAGCAAGATGATGCTACACATTATCCTGTAGAATTTTTGAACTCTCTGTCAGCAAGTGGTTTTCCAGCACATACTGTCAAGCTGAAGGTCAGTGTCCCGATTATGCTTCTTCGGAACCTATCTCCTCCGAAGTTGTGTAACGGGACCCGTCTTAAAGTCATCTCGCTCCACAAACACACAATTGAGGCGGAAATTCTTACGGGTCCTGGCGTCGGCGACGCAGTATTTATATTACTCATTCCTCTCATACCATGAGGTATGTTCCTGAACTTTCCGTTCCAGTTCAAGCGCGTACAGTTCCCTGTGAGTGTTTGCTTCGCGATGACTATCAATAAGTCGCTGGGGCAGACACTGGAGACAGCGGGTGTCGACCTGAGGACGGGCTGCTTCTCACACGGGCACCGGTACGTCGCTTGCTTCCACGTCACCGGTCCGGACTTTCTTTATATTTTGGCTGCGGAGAGCCAAACCACTATTGTGGTTCATTGAGAAGTTCTATAAGCATGTTTTTTTACGCTATCTTCTAATCTTATCTTATATTTGTCTTAATTTGATTATTTTCTACATCTGCTTTAGTCACAACTTTTGCCTTAATTCAGCAAAATTACTTTAAAGTCATTTATTCGAAGCGGGTCTGAATTAGCACTTTTTGCACTTAAATTTTACAAAAAAACAGTCTTATTCTGTTGTTACTGTGCTTAGTGTAGATATGAAAGGTAAAGAAGAAGACCAGTCAATTAATGTTAGTTTAAAAGATACAATTGTTGGTATATTATTATGGCGCTGTACATAGCATTCACGCAGACAACGTCGCGGGCAATAGCTAGTATGGAATAAACTTACCTCCTCGGTGTTTACCGAACGCTATGACTTGTCCTTCTTCAAACGAGGCTTGAAGAGAGTCTTTAAAGATAGGTTGTAGATAATATCCCCTATATTATAGAGGTCTGTGTACATGTATTGTGGTAAGTATTTGTATATATTTACCTTATATCTAAGACAGAGTAAATTTTATAACTAATAATGTAGGTCTTATATCAGATCAAGGTGGACGAATGATCTTGTTAAGATCGCACGAACACGCTGGATGCAGGTCGCTACCAACCGGTCGCATTGGAAATCTTTGGGAGAGGCCTATGTCCAGCAGTGGACGTCTGCAGGCTGAGAATGATGATGATGATATATCAGATCTATCCCATTAAAAGTGTTCTATCCCTCACACTAGGAAAACCTATACAGTGAGCAACGTTGTGTTGTGTAAACTTATTCAGACACTCGCGGCTTTCTATAATACTTTCATGCATTTTTAACGGGTTCTTACCACGATATTTAATTATGTAACGAAAGTGTATCGAAAGCCAACGCATACAGATCGGTACTTACATGCTACTTCACATCATCATCCTCGACATATTGACGCTGTGGTCTCATCACTGACTAGTAGGGCTTATGACTTGTGTGATAAAGAGCATCTCCCTTTTGAACTGAATCACATTCAAAAGGTGCTACGACGCAATGGATACCGAAATGTAGTTTCTAAACCTAGAAAGAAAAAGGGCAGGCAGTTGGTAGATCGAGTAGAACGTCAGCCGCTTTTCTTACCATACGTCAAAGGTGTGACAGACAAGATACAGAGGATTGTGGATAAATATAACATAAAAACGATATTTACAACCTCAAAGAAAATTTCACAACATCTGCGATCACCGAAGGATAATTGCCGCCTGGACCATCAAGGTATCTATAAAATAGATTGTAGCTGTGGCAAGTCGTATATAGGCCAAACAAAACGTGCGATTTCTACAAGACTCAAAGAGCATATCAGAGCGATTAAAAACAATGAACCGCATAAATCGGCGATCGCAGAGCATGTGCTCGACTCGGGTTCCAATCACTGGATACAATTACATAATCCTCAGGTACTGTCTTCTGAACGTCGTTACGTACCAAGGATGGTTAAAGAAGCTATCGAGATTTCAAGACATAGCACTTTTAACAGGGGTGACGGCTTCAGATTATCGAGTATGTGGAATCCAGTGCTAAACAAAACAGTCACTAAGGGTTCATGCTCAGAGAGTCTTGTAGATACAGTGAGTGTGGTGTGTCGAGAAGTGAGTTCGAGTTCCAGTGGTGCGACCCAAAAGCGAACGAGAAAGAGGGTAGACAGATTTGTTTGCTCGTAAATCGACCCGCAGTATCCAGTCTTCTCGTGATCATGACGTTTGCAACAACGTTGAAATATCGAGACAACTCAATTAATTAAATATCGTGGTAAGAACCCGTTAAAAATGCATGAAAGTTGTGTTGTGTGCAAAGGTATGTGTTTTGTGTCATTTTTGTTTTCGTTACAAACTAACTAAATGTTTAAGTAGAGGTCCATGAGCGACGGTAACCACTAACGGTGACCCATTGACTAAATCAGAGTCCAGCAAAGACACGGTATAGATTAGTACGACGTAGTATTTTGTCAAGATACTATTGAACTAAGCAACTAATGGTTTTACTAAAATGAATACGATCGATTTCTATTTCTTTCGTTTTTCTAGTCTGCCATCATCAAACCCCGATTCCTCATCATTTATCTCTTTTAAAATACTCTTTTTGAACAAAAAAGCGACATTAAAATCGGTTCATAAACAACGAAATTTTCAGCTAACAATCATAAAAAACTGTATATTTGGTCGAATTGAGAGACCTTCTTTCTGTCGCTTAAATTACTATTATCAATTTATTATCCAACCTTTATACCTGTACCTGGTACGAATACCACGTAATGCTAGTATTGAAACCGAACGCTCCAAGATCCCAACCTTGAATTTATCCGCCTATTCAGAGACGAAATTAATTAGACAAATGATTCAACCATAAACAAGGAAGTGAAAGATATATGACCTCCAAATAGTGTGTACGATGAGTTAGCTGTTTTTATTCTTGCAATTTAGGTAAAAAATAATTGGGCTTATGGACAGTAAGGTTCACCATAAGGTGAAGAAAAAACTACCTACGCCGTACGCGTGGTAAAGCGTTGTAAAATATATCAAAAATGTATGTATGCAAATGTATGTGTCAGTATGTATGTTTCTTTAAACACTCGCGGTTATCTACATCACTTACACTATTACTAAACGGGTTCTTTCCACGATTATTTTCAATTGAGCGATCCCGATATTTCGGCACTGTTCAAACTATCCTGTATGTGGAATCCAGTGTTACACGAAAATAAAGCTAAAATATCTAGTTTTGAGGCGGCAGCCGATACTGTCAGTGTGGTATGTCGAAATGTGAGTTCGAGTTCCAGTGGTACCGGCAAAGGAACGAGTGCGAGGGTAGACAGATTTGTCTGCTCTTAAATGACCTACCCGCAGTTCTTCAGTCTTCCCGTGATCATGGCGCTTGAAACAGTGCCGAAATATCGGGATCGCTCAATTGAAAATAATCGTGGAAAGAACCCGTTTAGTAATAGTGTAACTATGTATGTTGTACGAAAAATACGCTGAAGTGTCCTGTTCCTGAATATTAAAACACGTAGGTATAGAAAGAGAAAAAGTGATATCGAAATCGGTACATTCAGAAAAGAAAAACACGCAAAGATGCACAGCCTATTATATAATCTGTTCAATAAAGTGTAGTTTTAAACATAGCCTTTTATAACCTATTTGTTCCATCCTGAAAAATAAAACTGCCACGTCCATCGTCTTTCATATTCAAAACAATTATTCGAATCCACCAAAACTAAAGTAATGCAAACTTAAAAAAACAGTCAACTTCATAATCTAATTTCGGCAAGTCCGTTAAAACGCGCGACGTGAAAGAGTGCCGATGGCGTAACGCGTCGCGTCGTCCCTTATAACCCCGTGCTTGGTTCTGGCCTCAGCCGGGATTCGGACGCTGAGTGTGAGCGGTTGGAGGTTTTAGTGCGGTTCAACTCCCACATACCCATATACGGTGATTTCCTCCAACTAAAAAAAAAAGTCGGTTAAAACAAACAAGCATTTTCAGTTCTTACATTGTTTATAATTAACTTTTAATAAAATTATTAAATTAACTCTGTCAATTAAATATAAAAATTAACAAAGTAACACGAGAGTGTTAAGGAAATAAAAATCGATCCTTACTTCCGCAGTGAACCAGTTTGGGTACTCGTAATAACCAACAAGCCAGTACTCTGACGTAATTATCGTAATAATTATTATTACAATAATATGTTTGTCTTTGTAAACAATGGATTCCATTTTAAACAGATATTTTAAATCAATTAAGACTGATTTACGCAGAGATTTTTATCTTAAGTTGAGCATGAAACATTTTTGACGTGACAACGTCTTATAAATTGGTTTGGGGGGTGACACTTCAAGAAACTGCGTTACGCTCCGCTCACGTTATGCGCTCATAATGAGAGCGAGTGAGAGGCACGCGTGCCTTTCACTTTTTATGTCTGTCTCTCTCGCTCTTAGGCGGGCTAACCATGCCCGAGTCGTTGTCACGTAAAACTTTCGCCCGTATACCGACTTTACAGGCAACCAATTTTTTTATTGTCCCGAGCTTACAGCCCATCAGTGCAAAGCAGTAAGAGGTTACAGTTGCTCATGGATTTCTGCAATGTTAGGGGACACTATTTTCTATAATAGCAGTTTTCTTATAGACTTTTCTATGAAAGCACTTCATTCTAAACTCACGCAAAATCAATTGAATACTTTATTAAATATATGTTTGAAATTTTACTTATAGTTCCTGTTATTTCTTTTCCGGTGTTGTTTCGTGACCTGCGCTAGACAACCAGTATGACCGGTCATAATTATAATACATATTTTGTTATTGTTTTGCGATGGGTAGATTGGGTTGTATAATTCGTGGATACTCTGCATTTAACGTAATATAAGGTAAGTCCTGACAGGACATAGAATAGTCATTCCCTTTTATAATCAATTTAAATCGTCGAAAAACACTCAACAAAGATCAGTCGATAATGTAACACAAAACTTATTTTTTACTACTTAGTACTAATTATCTAATATATCGAATATATATTATAAAGGCGAAAGTTTGTATGTATGGATGTTTGTTACTCTTTTACGTAAACACTACTGAATGGATTTGAATGAAACTTTACCACAATATAGCTTATACATCAGAATAACACATAGGCTAGTATTTTTGAGGTTTCTAAGGTCGTAAAAAGAAATATTTTGCGTTATAATAGTACTATATTATAGACGTCGCGAACTAGACGGGCTAGACGGGACGAACCTGAACTACACGCGAACGAAGTCGCGGGCAAAAGTCTAGTTTTCTATAAATTTGTGCAACGTGGACCGACTATCTGGTCAGGGCTCTGGACAAACTATGTCCAACAGTAAACGTTGATAACGAGTGTTCAAAATGAAATAGAAGTATCGTCACAGAGAACCTATCGAAATAGAATTCTACTATTTTAGTCTAATTTTGGTTTTGGAGTCAGTTACGTAAATCATTTTTTCATTATCATATCGATGACAGGACAAGGTACGACTTCCTATCGACTTATTATTTAAAAGTTATTGACAATGTTACACAAATTCAAGTACAGAATTTAAATATTTTAATTACGATGATAATTAAACAAAAAATAAATAGATATAATTTTTTCGTTTGGTAAAACAGGAAATAACGTATCGAAGATGTACACCGAAGGAAAACAAGTTACAATCATAAAAAGTTTCGTAAATATTACAATTTAATTTAATGTATGTTTGATGTCAATAAATGTCTGGTTTCATCAAAAATGTAGCTCAAGGTTTATTTAATTCTGGGAACTTTAATATCTGTTATTTTGAAATAAAAATAAATAAGGCAAAGGTTTTGCCACGACATTTAAAAACTAAAAATTGATGTGCATTTTTTGAAGTTTTACTCAAACGTAATAAAGTCCACTGCTAGGTTTTAGATTCCTCAGGAGACCACCACGTCCACTGCAGGTCAAAACACCGTGTACGTGTGGTCGTACATAATTGAGATTCAAAGAACAAGACTAGTATTTATGGCCTTAGGGAAGATCTAGCACGAATCTACTGTCTGATTGAAATACTGTAGATTAAATGACCATCCTCAGTCGTGCCATTGTCTTGTATTAAAGCAATAGACATTGTCATGGCCTTCTTCAAACGAAGTTTAAGAAAATTGCTGTACAGTAGTGGGTATTTAGGTAGGTAATGGCTTCGCTGTGCCATTGTATTGCGGAAATCTATGAACAACGGTAACTGCTTCCCATCAACTGGGCCTTTTTTTCGTTTAAGTCTTATTATTGAATAAAATCATTTTTTAAGGTTAAATAAGTAGGTAAAACCGCACTATAATGAAATAAAAAAACAAATTTGATACATGTTTACACAGAATATAAATTTCGACATAAACGAATGCATAGTAATTATCATAATTCGACCATTACTTACGGAAGAATTCCGGTTTAAATTATTCAAAATTTTATTAATTCGTAAAATGTGTCTACTGTTATTGGAGCCTAAAGCACAACGTTATTAGTATACAGAAGTAAATGTTTAAACAAATCGCATTTAGAAAAACTATCGTTTAAATACAGTAGTCGACGTGATTCCAAAGTGAACAGAGTTGAGAGTAATTGTGACTGAGTTTTGGAGGATGATTATACTGTTTTTGGAAGATGAATAAACTGTTATTGTGAACCAAGGAGTTTTCATTGTGTTTCTGAACTGAACCCCAATATGTACAACAAAATAAAAATAAAAATTTGTAAAATTGTTTGTAATCGTTTTTTGGCATCTTCTTCTTTTTTGGTACACTCTTATCAGAGCGATCTATTAGGAAGTAGTATTCCTCTTGCGGATGGTCGATGGTCGATTTGTTTACTATAAACCAATTTTGACGCAGTTCTAGTTGAGTGATTAATCTTTTTGTAATATTTTCAATACGAATATCACATTCAAATATCCAAGAAATACTTCTGTAAAATAAAAGTATTTTGTGGCTAAGGCCTTTGCCGGCCGTGACTTTAACAAGGTCTGACGCCATTATAAAATTTTGACGTAATGTTATGAAATAGTTTGATATTAAAAATCGTTTTTTTCGTAATTTATCAAAGGTTATATAATATTGATTTTGTGCATTTATTGAAGTAGATATTTTCTAGTTTCCTTGATCATAATATCTTACTTTTGGACGATGGCTATGTGAATATTTACAAAACGACCCATCGTTAATTAAAATACAGATTTTTAGGGGCTATAGAGATTGCATTAGATTTAAAAGATTTTGAAAAACGAGCTTTTTGCCTTTTCTCGAGTAGGGTAAGAAAAATTTATGAATAGTTATATTCATAACTAATTTTCGATTGATTGTAACTCAGTGATTCTTATTTTATTTTGAGTTATATCTATCCTGTTTTAAAAATGAGTTAATTTGCCAATTTAGGCTGCAGAACAAATAAAACTAAAATCGTTACGTTAATTGTACTGTACCAACCCATTACTGCCCACTGTTGGGCTCAGGTCTCCTCCGAAGAGGGATTAGGCATAGTCCACCACGCTTTCCTAATGAGAATTTACATATCTTCAAATGATTTTTAGAATCCTTTTCCGACATGCAGGTTTGATAATGTTTTCCTTCACCGTTTTTAGCCAGTGGTGTTGTGAAAAATTGCACATAAATCTTTTTCACGTTTAGATTTAGAGGTACAAGCCGGCTGGTTTTGAACCCGCGACCTCCTGTTCGGAAGGAAGCGCTTCGACCACTCGGCCACCACGACTTCATTGTTACGTTAATTGTAGTTAGCCTTAAATGATTTAATCGTGATTATGCCCCATCGGAACACTTCCTACATTTGGTATCCGCCTGCTTCTGACCGAACATGCAATGATATGTGATACGACTTATCTGGATCAATTAAAAACAAGCAATAAAATCTACTTTATTGTATGACTATATTTAGCGAACAGAAATTAGTGGAGTCGAATTTGTTTTTTTTTTTGTTTAGTTGTAAGATGAGAGATTATGATTTATTGATATTTTGCCTAATTCAGGGTATCTTTTAAGACATAGACACAGACATAGACATAGCTTTATTTATGGCGGAAACACACACGCACAGTAAAAAATAAAAAAAATACAACCCATTTTCATATGTGAAGTTGTTATATAATTTATCATTTTTTCAGATACAACTAATTTAATTGTTCTCATCAACTAAATCATGTTTAAAAGTTAAATATTTTATCTGGTTACTGCTCGGTCACATAACTACCTCTAAGAGTTAAGTATGTGTGTACCTACTACACAGCTTTAATATCGAAGACCGCTCGATAAAGTTACTGAAACAGAGAGACTGAAATTCAAGCCTACATGTAGCCATGAACTCCAGGCAAAATATATTTTTGTGACTAACTTGGCTAATTTCTCAGTACCAGTTATTTTTACTTCTAAACATAATTACAGCAAGATTTCAATATCTACTCCACGATTTCTCTGTCCATACATAGTCAACGACAGTAGGCCTCTGTGACAATCGACAGCTACGATTCCAAGTATTTATTGCTTATTAGAACTAATATTTATACACAACACTTCTATGGGTTTTCCTCTCTTATAACGGAATAAAACTTAGAAAGAATTGACGTCATTTACTGGTATTAATTGATATTCTGTGTAGATTGGTTACTAAGTTACCAGAAGTAAGTCTTAACTAAATAGCGCCTAACCACTCAACTGGGATCGGCAACCAAATCGGTTTGTTTACTTTTGCCAAGTCTGTGGCAGGAGACAAAATTGAGCACAGTTCTAAAACTTGTTTTGTTTACATTTTTTAATCGTCTCATATTTTACGGAGATGATATATTTTCGATGAAAATGCAATTCGTTTAGTAATAAAGATTTACAAAAATATAAGGTTTAATTAAATTAAGGTTTAATCAAATCAAATTTTTAAATTTGATTGGAAAAAACAGTTTTTAAAAAGGGGCTCAAACACGATATTGATTTCGAACGAAGTCCCCAGTTTCGCCATCTTGCGAATAGTGACGTTCCCAGTTGAGTGGTTAATTAATAATTTATTAATGTAAATCTCCAAAGGTACCTACACAATTAATTAAAATTTAAAGTAAAGAAGCTTTTATGTTCATGAATATCATTTAGCAGTACGAACGAGTGCTACGAACCTAAATCCGATGAGTCTATGCAAAGCAATCACATCAAAAACTATTAATTTTAGAATTATCATATTTATGTGATTACAAACATAACGCACTATGAGATGCAATCACATCTAACTCTTATAATTTTAGAATTACCATAAATGTAATTACAAACATAATAACGCAGTTTCCTATTAGTAAAAGTATTTTCTAAATCAGTGCAGCAAAGGTTACTACGTCAGAAACATCACGACATAACCTCTTTATACTCGCTTCACAGATGACCAGCTAACACACTGCTCTACTGATCGCATCCCTTCGACCATATGTGGTTGAGTCCAGTTTATAATTAACAGGGCTTTCAGTAGCTTTCAAGGTTGGTAACAATCGGAGTCTGGTTAGTAGCCGACGCGAAACAAAGCCAGGCGCACGCGCCTACATAGCTGCAACCTTTTTGGTACCATAGAGGTTGCATAGGATTTAGAAAAAAAGTTTGCATTACGCGCGTATTGTGATTTTGAGGTTAGGAAGAAGATTGGTGAGTATTTTTCATGTTTTATTCATTGTAAATGTTATTGGGGATTGTTGCTTTTATTAGATTTTTAATTAGGTTTAATAGATTCTAATAAATTTTAGTTGATAGATTCTATGATTGAAAATTCCAATTAACCGAATAAATTTATCAATCAACATATTTGTAATTTATCAATCAACATATTTGTAATTTATCAATCAGTATATTTGTTACGTCTATAACACAAAAAAGCCTTAAAAAAAATAAAAATAAATTATGCTGTCATTTTTTTTATTAAATTAGATAAAATTTCAACGTAAAACTTTTTTCAATTGAAAAAGCATTTTCGACAAACAGTTGCATTCACAACATTCAACTCATGAGAGTTACTTTAAGTTGTAGAGAGCTTCAGACAAAAAAGTCACGAAACAAAACTTGGAAATAAATACCTTCAATAAATTTTAATGTTGAAATAAATAACTAAAAAAAAGGGTCAAGGTACTTTTTTAAATTTGACGTTAAGCTTTTCATACATCGAAGCATATAATAGGTATGTTTTTTACATACGAAGGTTTACGAGTAGGTAGATGTATCTATGTGTAAAATTCATATTATCTTACATATATAGAAACTTTATTAAAATTACAGTTCTACTCTTCAAATTAAGCAGCTAAAATAACGGTGATCACAGATCAGCAAGAATATAACGTATACCTAAGTTTTGTTACAAAGAAAAGTATTGTAAGAGTAGATACATACTGCGTGTAAAAATCATATTATTTTATACTCTCATAAAGAAACTATATGTATGACTCAATTTCAGTTGAAATCTTGCTTTTCAAATTAAGCTAAAATAACGGTGATCTACAGATCAGTAAGAATACTAAAAAAGTTAAGGAAAATCATTTACAAACTCAAATGGAGATGAACTTGATCCATTTGATAGAATTTAGATGACATACGATTTTAATTTATCTATTTATTCTTAGGCTCTTTAGTTCAGATATGTTTGTCTATCAACCTTTATACAAAAAAATTTCAATACACAAGGTGTAAGTTTGAAATGCCTCCATGGAAAGTATTCAAAAGCGTTATTTTAATGCAATACTTTATTTTCAACATTGATGATGAGACGATGATAAGAATAATTATACAAATTATAATTATATTATATAATTATATAAATACTATTTTAATAAGTTACAAATAACTCATTAATTCACTCGTCATTAAGTTTATCCCTATAATTCATAATTCATGGTCTATTTGAAGATCGTACTCTTCTGCTTGGTTTTGCCTAAGCGCTATGACTTGTCCTTCTTTAAATAAGGTTTGAGGAGAGTCCTCAAGAATAGGCCGCAGGTAAGTCCAAAAACTGCCGTAGTTAGGTAGTAAGTCCAAAAACGACGATGACTTTTACGATCAGATGGCCCATTGGCTCATCAAAAAATACTATATCTAGAATCAATAAAAATTCAGACATCAAACTTTTACTTTTCACACATATTATGTGAAAAAAATATGATGTAACTAGGTGACCCGCGCAACTTCGTCTGCGTTACAAAGGGGTTCAAAAATTGTAGCCTATGTGTTATTCTGATGTATAAGCTATATTGTGGTAAAGTTTAATTCAAATCCATTCAGTAGTTTTTATGTGAAAGAGTAACAAACATACATCCATACTTACAAACTTTCGCCTTTATAATATATATTAGATATTACCTCATAGTCCATCAAGGAAATACTAGTCTATTAAGTATAATTTAGGAACACTTTAAATTAAAATGTCTAGACTATTATCTAAATGATCGAGAGAAAATAAAATTATGTTTTGGTCTCGTTTTAAATCTGGTTCATCTTCAACACTCGTGGGTGAGAATTCGCTTTCGATCGTAAATAAAATAGATACCTATATTTTACCTACACTAGATCTAGTACAAAGGGTGGAGGTGTTTGCCTCCTTCCCGAATATTGGGATACTTGAAATCTCAAATTATCTGGAGCCGGAAGGTCGTAGACTCATCAAGGGTCCATTTTAAAGGGCAGAGTACTCCATCCGAGAGAGTTAGCTCCGTCAAAATCCGTTTTAATGAAAATATTCGCATTACATTCGCATGATTTTATGCGAATGCGAACATTCATTACATGCCTATAAGTAAGTACGTAAATTTATGTAATTAAGTAAACAATGCACTAAGGAGTCGTAGTCTGAATTATTCGATACTAGCTTCAAACATTGTATGACCTAAGACAGTAGCGTACATTCTTATAATTCATTGTTTTATACTTTTAGTAATGATAATTGACTAGTGTATTTCAATTAAATTTATAGTATTCAATAAATTTTTATTGTGTTTTTTTTAAAGCAATTTCATAGGTTAATGTATGCAATGCGTATTCGCTTCTATATATAGAAGCATTGCATACAAGATTGCATATAAGATGTACTGTAACAACCCATAACTGCCCACTGCTGGGCTCAGGTCTCCTCCAAAGAAGGATTTGTAAGCTGAAAATATGTAAAATAATAGATTTTATTCACATTTCTGCATACCCTGACAAAAATATACTTGCACGCCACTAGCCTAAGATTAAGAACTGGTAATCGCCGTGAAAGGATACTAACCTTGATTAAAACAATGTCGCTAAACTTTTATAAAAACAACACCAAACAATTAGGAAATTCCACACTAACAGAATATTTAATTATATACGAAGGTCGTATTATAGAACCTTCGGATTATTGCGAGTGGTCAGTACTGGCTGATTAGAATAATTTAGTTTTTATATTACCTAACGATCTATTGTCTATTTCTGGACGTGTCTTTTTCAAGGACTGTAGAAATCCAGATGGTTTTGAAATCTACAAGTTAGGACAGTTAAAAACATATAACGGTAATATAATCTTCTTGAAATAAATAATAACAAAATTGCGTTTCTGTAAATTACAATAGCAAAAAAACATTTAAAGCTATTTATTTACACAATATTGAACCAAAATTAATATTATGAAAACTAAAAAATATATTTTATTCTTCCGTCATTTTTCATAATGTCAGATGAGTGTAAAATTCTCTATTAAACAATTTTCATTATGTAATACTATAAGTTTACATAACAAACATATGACAATTCTAACTTAAATAAACAGGTATCTATGCTAATATTTAAAGCTGAAGGGTTTGCTTGCTTCTTTGTTTGTACGAACTAATCTTAGAAACCCCTATTCCGATTTGACAAATTCCGATACATAATTTTTTTAAATTACGGTACCGTGCATATTCCAATAATAATATAAACCATGGTGTATTAAAATGAGCAGAATAATTCCATGCTTACAACCTGGAAGACCAATTTTTTCCGGAACATGTTTTTTAGTTCGTTAATATATCGTTTTGAATTTTTAATATAATAATAATAATATAATAATAACTTTATTGACCAAAAAACGTGATTAACAGTAAGGAATTACATTTATCTCCAAACTAGGTAATCCTGTATCTTGGAGATTCAATTTAAATACATTAAAGTCACGCTTACATTTCACATTAACATTAAATAGAAATTAAATAATTGGAATTGATAATTAATTTATAATACATAAGAAAAAAACAAATTAAGATATGATTAAATTAATCTAGAATTACCTAAGTTAAAGTCTAATAAAACAAATCAAATTCTGTAATTAATTAGTTTAAACAAATTTAATCAAATAATTAAAATTAAAATTGTTACATGCTAGGTGTTTTGTGTTATCGGTAGCTAAGTGTTTGTAAAAGGTGTGTATGTTTGTGTTTGTGCGTGTGTGAGAGAGAGTGTATGTTACTTGACGTTCGTGCGATTATATATTTGAAGGTATGACTTGTATGACTATCTCTGAATTCTTAGAAAATTTTCTGTTTTTTCATACGTCCAATCCATTATATGTCTTTTGACTTTTTCACGAGCCTCGAATGGCGAACAATGTCTAATATCGCATTCCCGGACCATGCGATTAAACATAAACGGTGCCAAAAATGAAGAGAACCGTTTTGCGAAACTGGTTTTAGACACGCATGTAGGTAACATATGTATTCTCTTCCGACCCATTTCTATGCGATCCCTCTCAGTGAAGATGTACTTATAGGCGTGAAGCACAGCATTTAAGATATATAAACGTCTTACACTCAGTACATTGGTATCCTTAAACAGGTTTCGAGTAGGGTAACGATATGGTCTTTTAATCATAGCTTTAAGCACAGATCTCTGCGCCCTCTCAAGAACGATCAAATTCGACTGTGCCGCACCGCCCCAGACCAAGATGCAGTAACCCAGTACAGACTGGCAGAGAGCCACGTAAACTGTCTTCAGGAGATCAAACTGAGTAACGTCCCGCAATCTATACATTACGTAAATTAACTTTCTAATCCTGGTCGCAACTGCAGCAATATGACCTGCAAAAGTTAACTTTTCGTCAAGAGTGACACCCAAATACTTCATAGTTTGACTTCTTTCTATGCAATCGCAGGTGCAAGTATAGCTATCACGGCTACTGTTGCGCACAACACCATAGTGACATAATTTATTATGTAGTTTGATGGCGGAAACAAATGGCGGGGCAGAGGCAGTGGTCTTGTGGAAACATAAAAATTTTGTTTTTTCTACATTTAATGTAAGAAGATTTTTATCTAACCAACATGATACCTCTGACAACACTTCCTCTGCTAATTTATGGCAATTTTCCCAAGAGTTGTCGTGCACCACAATAGCCGTGTCGTCTGCGTAGCATATTATATCTGCATTAGGAAAAGTCATCGAAGCCAGATCATTCAAATAGACCAAGAACAGCAGAGGGCCCAGAATACTGCCCTGGGGTACTCCAAAACTAACGTCCTCCACCCCACTAATATCAGAATCAATCTTTAAACATTGTTGCCGACCACTCAAATAACTACGAAACCATTCCAACGATACGCCTCTAACACCAAAAAGCTGTAGTTTTCTGAGCAAGATAGGTATCGAGACAGTATCGAATGCCTTTGCCAGGTCTAAAAATATACCAGTACATGCTTGCCCTTCATCCAGGTACTTGGCCACATGGTTTGTAAGTAGGTTAATAGCGTTTTCCGTAGACTTATGCTTACGGAAACCAAATTGATTGTTGGACAGTAGGTTTCTAGATTCTAAATAGTGGTTAAGGCAATTACTTACAAGTTTCTCCATAAGCTTGGATACAGAAGACAGGAGAGAGATTGGGCGATAGTTACCAGGAACATCTCCAGGTCCACCTTTATGAATTGGTATTACGGTGGCGATTTTCCACACATCCGGAAACGCGCCAGCACCAAAGCTAAGGTTAAACAGAAAAGCCAGAGGTTCCGATATCGAAAACTTGATTGCTTTTAGTAATCTATTTGAAATTCCATCTCCTCCCGGTGCACCATCCGAGTTCAAACCCGAAATCAAATCACAAACTTCCTGCGGATCCGTTGGAGACATGAAAAAAGAATCAGGAAGCATAGGAGAAATAGCACTAACTTTTCCGCTCAAATATTGCTCACTGGTACTGTCCCGACTTAAAATCTTATTAGCCAAATCTCTTCCCACATTCGCGAAAAACCTGTTGCATAGATCTAAGGAGTCCTTACAGTTCCCTTTCACATGTTTTAGTTCAATGGCCCGTTTCTTAGTAGGTTTCGCATGTGTGATCTCTTTGATGCATTGCCAAAGACGTCTTGGGTTATTTGTGTTTTCATTCAAGATTCTTGATTCGTAATCAATTTTCAGTTTTCTCAGTAAGTCCCTATAAAAATTTTGGTATCTTGTGTATATTAGCTTATTCTGCACATCATTCGGATTTTTCCTGAAGGCAGCATGCAACCTATCTCGAACCTTAGAGCATCTGAGTAGACCCGGTGTCATCCATGGTTTAATACAAGTATTGTTGCGACCAACCCTTACGATCACTGTATGTCTGTTTATAGTTTGTGACATTTCATTCATGAAATGGGTCACCGCATCATTTACGTCAGTGAGGCACCACAAACTGTTCCAGTTCACCAGTTTCAGATCCTCCGCGACGGCTTCAAAATTCGTTCTAGTTTTACTTCCGTTTAATTTGGCTTGTTTGTTTTTAGAATTAGTATTAATTGCGAGGAAAACTGCATCGTGATCTGTTATGGCGGTATAACAAACCGCTGTTAAAAATTTTTTCTTGCTACGTACAAATACATGGTCCAAACAAGACAATCCTCTAGTAGGCTTATCTACCCCCACCAAGAAACCAAGCTCAGCCATAGTACATAGATATTCTGAAACCGTCGTAGAGGACCGCTTACCGTCGGTTATGTCTATGTTAATATCGCCCACAACAGCAAATGACCCCCCACCGATAGACTGCAACAAATGTTCAAGTGACCTCAGGAACGGATTCACATTACAAAAGGATGGAGACCGGTAAATACCCAGTACAGTAATAACGTTTGGAATTGTTATTAACAAACTGTTTGAGTCCGCTAATAGTGGCTCGGTGACCATGGGACACCAATCGTTGTTTATATACGCCACTACTCCACCTGATTTGTTGAGGAAATTATTTGTTCTATAAGATGAGTAGCCGTCAATTTGTTGTATTACGGAAGAGTCTCCTTAATCAATGCTTATATTGAAAAAGAAAAAAAAATTGTTTACATCCGAATAAACTGAACCCATTTAAGAAGTCTAGTAACTTATAATTATTTATTAACAGACATCGCACCAAAAACTAAGAGGGTTTTTGCAAATTCTCAATCCAATAATTACTGGGCCCAAACTACACTTTATTTACGATCTTACGCCATTACATTAAAGCTTAATTTTGAACATCGAAGCAGATAAGTTGCTTGTGAATTCATTCATTCGTTAAATTTTAATATTCTTTGTTTATGTTTTATGTTGTCTGGGTCAATATCCGTACCGTAATGCAATGATGAATGGGTTTATGCAAAACATTGTTAATTTTATTCGGATTAGATTTAAATTTTTAATTTATAATTTTTATCTAAATAGTTTTATTTTAAACTTATTCAAACACTCGCTGCTTTCTGTATTACACGTTACTAATGCATGAAAGTAGTAGTTTTATTGGAACGAAGTTCCTTATCGCGCGTTGTGAAAGGGGGCTAGACGGAAAAAATTCTTTCGAAAAGTTGTCAAGACACTTTTTTTGTTTTAGACGATTATCGCTAGATGGCGCTGTGATCAAAATCTTTTAAAACACGTTCCTTATCGCGCGTTACGTTAGGAAAAAAAAAGATATCTTTTAATCGAAAGGAACTTCGTTCTATTCGGGTGTCCCATGTCACCTCTCAAGATTTTTTAATTTTTAGTTATTTGGGAATCTAGTAAAAATTATCAGTTTAATGCAGACATAAACTAATTTTAATTTAGATCAAATAAGTTTCCATAGCCACACATAACAAAAATAGACACTGTAGATGTAAAAAAAAAATTGACATAAATATTACTCGTGTTCTTACAACATTTTTTTTAAATAAACAATTTCGATATGTCGATGTTGTGTGCTAGCGTGCTAGCGCCATGATCACGGGAAGACTGAACACTGCGGGTATGTATTACGTGCTATGTCAATTAGTTCGGGGCAGATGTATTGTATCTGTCTACTCTATTTCTCGTTCATTTCCCTGTAACCCGTTTAATATTTCTGGTGTATAGTGTTTAAAAAAACAAATACGTTCTCACTTGATATACATAAAAAAACTTTATCCTGCAATTATTTTCTAAAAATAAATTTTACGAAAATAGTTAAATGAATTACCAAATAAATTGATTCTTATAAAACCTAAGCATTCATAAACACTTACTATGCAAATTGAAACTGGCAAAAACGAGTCAACGTGCAAAAACTTCTGAATAAATTATTATGTAAAAAAAATTGTTCGCGCTTGCATCACGTCGACCTTAACCCTTTCACTTTTCATTGAAGTTCAAGGTTTCATTTTTATTATTTACGAGTATAAAACGAGTTTGAAACTTAAAGGAAAATAAAATAAAGGCCCACGCAAGTTCGCCTGCGTCACATAATAGTGTTTCCGTTAGATCTCTCACCGTATAAACCTTCCCTGGAACCCACAAATTCTTCTCTATTATACAGGGTGAAATTTTTAAACGCAGGGGGCCATGGAAAGTACTCAAAATAATGATGTTAGCATTTTCCTATAGTTTTGAAAAGAAACATAACTGCATTGAGAATTCATAGATTTTTTTGTACACCCGGGAATCGAACCTGATACAATTCGAAAAAATCACACTCTGTATTTTGTTGTTTCATGCTAAAGAGTGCCTTTTAAGGATCAAGTGTTTGTAAGAAACATGATAGATTTAATGAACGGAAAACTATGAAATTCAAGTTTTACTCATTCAATTTCATCACAAAAAATCATTGATTGAAACGATATATAAGACGGAATAAACAAGAAAATGCTATCTGAATCCTTCAGTGAAACAGACGAAGTTACACGAACCAGCTTGCTGTATTATAAAAAAAACGATTCTAGTTTCATTATGCAATATAATTTATATATTATGAAATTATTGAATTACCAATATATTAATATAATACTCGTATTATAATATAGTATATCCTACACTCACGAATTATGCGAGTCGTGATCATTTATATGTAAATTATACATATTATATTCAATACAAAGTTATTGCTTATTGAGTAGGTCGAATATTATAATACTATTAATACTTCCTTTTATATATCAGGTAGGCCGTAGACTTGTTAATAAACAATCTAAAATCGAAAACATTAGTTTAAAACAGGTTAAAAAAACGCAATAATTTGTTTTTCTTCAAGCTATACCTATTCTTTTATCTATAAAGCAATAATAATACTTGAAGTTAGTTAATATTTTGATAAAATTAAATATAAAATAAAATAGCCTTTATTTCCGAGTTTATGCAACAAAGTTCATCAATTTAACTTAAAACTATAATATATCTCGCAGCTCGGTGTGCCTTCTGGCATAGGCTTCCCCCAACTCCTTCCAGTATATTCGATCTGCAGCGACCCTGGTCCAGTATGGTCCAGAGTGAACTTCAACTCGTCCTCCCATCTTAAAGTTTGGCGTCCTCTGTTCCGGTTTCCATCTCTGGAATACCAGAGAGTTACCTGCTTACTCCACTTATTTGTACTGCATCGAAGCATGTGACCAGTCCACCTTCATTTTTGCTGATCGATACGTTTTAAAACATCCGTTAGTTTTGTTATAGTTTTGTGATAAAATGAAATAGGTATTAGATATTAATTAGTATCTAAGAAGATAATTTTCAACCGAACTCTCCTTTTGGTGTTACCTTTTTTATTTAGTTTCAAATGAAAAAAAACATTATATTAATTAAAATCCTACGATCGATTTATTTCATTTACTTTGTTATATTCTCTTTTTGATAATACTGAATATTTTTTTTATTTAATTTACCGCACTTTGTTTCTTGACAAAGTTACATTTCTGCGTTTACTGCTCTATGTGAAATAGTTTTCGAGGTCAAGTTCGCGTGTAGGTACATACGCATAAGAACCACAGTTTAAATAAATCAGTCTGTAAACTCTGCAAAACAATCTAGAACTTCGGGAAATTTATAATTATGGAATTTTATATGTATCACTAAGGTATAATTTAAGTGTGAAGATTTCTAGAATGTGTTCATTCTGGAGATTTTCCGTATTTGATTGAAATTTGTGAGTAGCAATATAAAAACCGTTTTAAATATATTAAAATGATAAAATCTTAATGTCGTGTAAATTATTTGTCAGTCTACTAGTTAGGTATGTCATAAAATTCACATAATTAATGAGGGGGCGGCGCGACGGGAAAGAATGCCGTGGGCGTAACGCGTCGCGCCGTCCCTCATAACCCCGTTGTGGGTTTTGGCCTCAGCCGGGGTTCGGACGCTGAGTGTGAGCGGTTTGAGGTTGTAGTGCGGTGTGTGGGAATTCGGATATTTCCCTCTACTAAAAAAACCCTAATCTTGAAAAATATACGTTTTTCCTTAATAAATAAATAATCGATTAAATACTAGTTTATTTCTTGACCTTAAAAACTATTTATTCTAACATTTTTTACATATTAATAACGTAAGTCTGTACAGTTATACTTAACCGGATTCAAAAAAGAAGGTTCTCCATGTGAGTGTATTATTTAAAAAACTAGGAGTAGGAAATCTTCGATTAAATATTCAAAAGCAAAGATACACAGTTCTCAACACAATAATAAATAATACTATCTCAAATAAAAAATATATTGAATGTACAAGTACTTCTTAAAAAAATTATTGCATCGCACGTCCAAAAATCAGCTAAATGTCAGCTCGATCGGAAACCGGGAAGTTTATAAAATTTAGCTTGTAAGATTCCACCCGAACTTGCATAGTTGTAAAATGGACCAGAGCAAGTTAATATAAAGCTTGTAATAAACGAATCCAACCTAACTATAGTAGTGAATACGATTGCATATTTGATTTTATTGCGGAAAAATACAAAAATATCAATTAATAATATTGTTCGGATTTGTTTAATATATTTAAATGTTCTTGTTCGTCGACCTTGACATCTAGACATACCAATTTAAATAGTCTATAGACAGCAGACGTGTGCTGATTTGAATTTCAGTTGCGGCATTTAAATTTGGACCTAAAACAAGATTTCAATAAAAATGTAGTAATACCTAGTAAATATCAAATATTCTATAAACTTATTCAGACACTCGCGGTTTTCTATAATACTTTCATGCATTTTCAACGGGTTCTTACCACGATATTTAATTAATTGAGTTGTCTCGATATCTGTTTATCCTCTTTCTCGTTCGCTTTTGGGTAGTACCACTGGAACTCGAACTCACATCACGACACACCACACTCACTGTATTTACAAGACTTTCTGAGCATTAACCCTTAGCGACTGTTGTGTTTAGCACTGGATTCCACATACTATACTATACATAATTTGAAAGGTCTTGACATAACCTACAAAACGACGCTATGCATGATTAGTTTGGACACTTTTTATAAAACATTGAATAAAGAGCAAAAAAGCGGGAGGGAATAAATAAATGTCAAATATGACAACCTATTATATCAACTAGGAAATTCTTTTAATTTTTTTTTAAAGTTTATAATAACACAAAATTCGTTAATGTATCCAGAAAATCACAATTAAATCTTGAACAACTTATAAGTAAAATAACCGAAGTTACTGCAATATTTCTACCCTACATTCATTAGGAAGTCAGAGCACATAAATATTTATTTGCCACATAATACCGGATCTGCTGCAACCGTATGTTAATGTAACCACCTAACGTTCTCATGTTCTTGAATTAAATATTTAGGCATAACTGTTTATTCCTAGAACTTTCGAAGGTCGATTTTTTATAATTATATTGATCTTGATTATACAAGTTTTAAATGATACAATTAATAGTGCAATTAATTCTAAGACTTCATTCAACACTGACTGAACAAGCGGAGGCAGATCTTAGCTGATTGTATTGCATGCCTCATGTTAAAGAATCTTCGAAATTGGTTCAGTAAATCTAAAGCTTACCCTCAACGTCACAAACATCACGAAATTATCTATTTTTAATATTATTCCAGATTATTTCAATAAAATTATTTTTTTACACACAAAATCAAAACCCTTCTAAGAAATAGACTCCTGTCAAAAATTCGCAAAGATTTTTATCTTATTCCGGCAAGAATTTATTTCGAAATAAGCGTGATTCCTCGAAGGACCGATGTTGCCCTTGGCACTACGCATCACAGGAAAGGGGCCCATGCTTGACTGGTTCACAACCAGTTAAAGTAGCATGTAACATACACTTCCTGGTAACGTAGGCTAGTCTTGCTTAGGTTTTGATAAAACGCCTTACCTTGCTATATGAATCATTATTCTAAAGAACACTTTTAAATAAAAGCTTTAAGATAAAAGTAAATTTCTAACCAAGACAAGTAGCCAAGTGACAGGAAAGAGTGTGAGTAATTCATTAATACTACATTAATACTGTTAAAATACTTTAAAAAAAATATGATCATAAAAGAAAAAAGACATGCCCGCTGAGTTTCTTGCCAGTTCTTCTCAGGACGGTGGCTATAATTATTATTTTTTTGTGTCCGAACTGGTGGTAGCTTGTAATTTTTGACGTCAACAAGAATGAGTACGTCATCAATGTTGAAAATAAAGTATTTCATTTCATTTTATTTCAATGCGTCACCCTGAATTTCGTACTGGGTTCTGTACTAGACCGGAGTTCGGACGCTGAGTGTGATTGGCAGGAGGTTTTAGTTGGTTCTATTCCCACATACCCTACCTGCGGGGCGTGTGGAAATCCAGCAATTTCCTCCTGGTCAAAAAAAGGTTGTTAGTAAGAGCCAGTTTGTTTGCCTACCAAAACTAGGAATAAAATACATGTATTTGGTTCTTCGATGCACTCCCATAGAAAAGGTCTTATGCTTCACCGATTTACAACCAATTAAAGTCATATACACGTTTCCTGATAACGTAAGGTCACTTTATTTTACTAATGTGTCAACTGTTGAAATTACGGTTATTAGACTTGTGTACTTCTCACGTAACTAACAAGGTTAGACAACTTGAATTATATACTAATTAAAGGTCATGTATGAGTTTTATAAAGTTGTAACTTAAAATACAAGGCAATAAAAAAAAATAAAAATAAAAATATAGTTTAGTTTCTTTTTGCAAGAAAGTGGTCGTGTTTTTTTTAAAGTCTTCGATTAAACATACTAGATATATTTTTTTTTATTGCCTTGCAGGCAGACGAGCTAACGGCTTTTAAGCAGTATTCGAATTTTGATACGCCCGCTCCAAAAAATCGCTCTATCGATTGATACAAAAAAGTGCAGGTTCCGATTCCCGGGTGAACCGAAAATTTTAATAAAATCTACGAATGTAGCTGTGTTACGTTTCAAAAATAAGGTAATGTTTCTTTTCAGCAAAATTTGCTAAATTCATTATTTTGTTTACTTTCCCGTTTAAAAATTCCACTCTGTATACCTACGTAAATGGCACAATGAAGGAAGTCTGCAAAATAAGTAGATAGATACTGTACCAACCCATTTCTGCTCACTGTTGGGCTCAGGTCTCCTCAGAAGAGGGATTAGGCATAGTCCACCACGCTTGCTCAGTGCGGATTGGGGACTTCACATATCTTCAAATGATTTTTAGAATCCTTTTCCGACATGCAGGTTTCCTCACGATGTTTTCCTTCACCATTTTTAGCCAGTGGTGTTGTGAAAAATTGCACATAAATCTTTTTCATTTAGAGGTACAAGCCGGCCGGTTTTGAACCCGCGACCTCCCGTTCGGAAGGAAGCGCATCGACCACTTGACCACCACGACTTCACTCGGCCATCACGACTTGTAGATAGATAGATAGATAGAAAATTCTTTATTGCACACGAAAATAAATGTACATGGGCGAACTTAATAGTACACAGCATTATCTACCAGTTAACCCTGGTGTAATGTGGATAGTATAAGGTAGTGCATGAAACATTTAAGTGATAGGTGAATTCATCATCATCATCATCACTTGTCCACTGCTGGACATAGGCCTCTCCCAAAATATGCCACTGAGCTCGATCTTCTGCTCGTCTCATCCAGTTGTTGCCGGCCACCTTTCTTAGGTCATCGTTCCATTTAGGAGATGGGTGAATTATTAAAACAAAATTATATTCTAAAGATAAGGAAGTCTGCAAAACATGTACATTTTATACATAGTTTACCTAAATTAATGTCTTATTTATATGAATGTTTACAACAACAAATAAACGATAAAGTAATAAACAGCATGGCGAAACTCGTAATTAATAATTATAATTAACAGAGGAACTTGGAGTCGTTAATTAAGGATCCATTGTTTCTTGAGTGATACTGAATACGTCAACTGCAGGTTGTAAATTTAAAACTTCTTTAACTTTGTCTTATTTTATATAATGAAGTTTACTTTAATACTAGAAGATTCGTCTGCGTCACAAAGGATGAAAGGGGCGGTGTGACGGGAAAAAGTGCATTGGGCGTAACGCGTCGCGCCGTCCCTAATAACCCCGTGCTGGGTTCTGGCCTCAGCCGGGGTTCGGACGCTGAGTGTGAGCGGTTGGAGGTTTTAGTGCGGTTCAACTCCCACTAAACTAAAAAAAAAAACGAAGGATGAAAGATTTTGTGAAAAATATGTCCCTTTAAAACGTCACCTAAAAAACCAATAATATCTGAAAAGATGAAGTCATTTTTCGTTAATTATTACTATTTTTGATGAACTAGCCGAAATTTAATAGCTATAACTTGAATGTCGTTGTTTTCCTTTCATTTAATCGCTCATGTTTCTTAGAGAAATTTGATCCTTAAATGTAACAACTCTTTCGATTATAAACTTATTCAGACTCTCGCGGTTTTCTATAATACACTAAATCACTAAGGGTTCATGCTCAGAGAGTCTTGTAGATACGGTGAGTGTGGTGTGATGTGAGTTCGAGTTCCAGTGGTACTACCCAAAACCGAACGAGAAAGAGGGTAGACAGATTTGTTTGCTCTTAAATCGACCCGCAGTATCCAGTCTTCTCGTGATCATGACGTTTGCAACAACAACGAAATATCGAGACAACTCAATTAATTAAATATCGTGGTAAGAACCCGTTGAAAATGCATGAAAGAACTCTTTCGATTGATGCAATAAAGTATATATAGGGTGTGATTTTTAATTGTAGCAGGTTCGATTCCCGGATGAACCAAGATTTTACATTAAAGCATAGGTACATGAGAACAGAGAGTGGGAAGTGAATTTTTATGTGGGCAAAAATGACAGGTAACGGGTAACTAAAAGAAAATTCATCGCAAATCTTGTGTGGTCTTTTCATCAAATGCACTCAGTCAAAACATATCTATAAATGCAATTTATTTAATTTTAATCTATCGAAGTGTAACTGCGAACCAATTAGACTGTGACCGAACGTGACATTTTGTCATAGAATATAAAAAACAATAGATGAGCCAGAGAATGAATTAACTCGTTGCAGTAATAACTTTGACATTTGAAGGATAATCGTGAATTTCAAGTTGTTTTTGTCACGCTATTACGATTTCTAGGTATTGAGAATTATAGTGACTAATACAGTAAAATGAATTTAATTCAACATTTTAATATTTTCAAGGGAAGATTTTGAATGAAATTATTTTCGGCCTATACTTCGTTATGCCTTGACGTTACAAAGGTCAATGAAGGGTGGATTAAAGGTTTTCTAAAATTTAAAAAAAAAAATTTGAGGCGTGTCATGGGACACACGAATAGAACGAAGTTCCTTTCGATTAAAAGATATCTTATAATTTTTAGATTTTGATCACAACGCCATCTAGCGATAATCATCTAAAACAAAATAGTGTCGTGACAACTTTTCGTAAGATTTTTTTCCGTCTAGCCCCCTTTCGATAACGCGCGATAAGGAACTACGTTCTAACAAGTTATTTACAATTAGGTGTGCCATATACACATATATTATATGTAACATTGCATTACTTTACAAATAATTAGAAAAATACATTCTTCAAAATCATATAATGATATGTTCAATTAAACCAATGCACATATTCCTTGTGTTTTTCAATGACAAGTCGAATTTATAAATTTTAATATCCATTTACATAATGTCTAACAAAATTTTAAATAGGTAATAATATTTTTTGTTCAATAACAGCTATTACGTACAGTTCTTGTACCTGTCATCGATAAATTTACAGAATGTTTCTTCTTGACATTTAAAACCTTATTTGTGTGCTATTTGGGTTTAAAGATCTTTATTAGCTCACAAGAACATTGTTCACTTAACCACTCAACTGGGAACGTCACTATTCGCTAGATGGCGAAACTGGGGACTTTGTTCGGAATCACTACTGTGTTTGAGCCTCATTTTAAAAACATTTTAGTCCAATAAATTTTAATTTCGATTTTTAATTAAACCTTATATTGTTGTAAATCTTTATTATTAAATGACGCTGTAGTGCATTTTCAGCGAAAATATATTTTCTCCGTAAAATATGAGACGATTAAAAAATTTAAACAAAACAAGTTTTTGAACTGTGCCCAATTTTGGCTCCTGCCACATACTTGGCAAAAGTAAACAAACCAATTTTGTTGCCGATCACAGTTAAGTGGTTATAAGGAGCATACAAATTTTAACTTAAGCCTAATTACACTTGTACACTTTTACTGGCACGAACTTATCGGTTCTTATCTTATTAGTTGACTCGCGCAACCATAAGATATGGTCCGAAAACTAGCGCTAATTTTTGGATAGGATTGAGGCAAGCTGAAAACTTGGTCCATAGTTCTCCTGATATATACCCCAACTCAGAACTGCAGATCTGGGTGCTGAGTAGCTGGGCTAAACGAATACCTATATTTTAAAAATGTTTGTGAATATTAAAAAAAATGTGTTTGGGGCAACTTGCAATTTATATCATACCAATAGGAAGTGAGATAGTCTTTTTCTTTTTTTTTGGGTATTTTTATGACACCTGGGATTGCATTTTCGAACTTTGAGTACAGATCCATATTTATCTAAGATATTGTATTCCAACACTGAAAAAAAATTTCGAACCAGCTGAGATTAACGCGGTCAAACAAACAAACCCATCAGTTTTGTAGATTAAATACATAGAATTATTACATCTGGAATCAACATCGTGAACAACAGAATGAAGCCAATTGAAAGTGCACGTAACAACACGATGTTTTGAATCAACATCATGAATAATAAAGTGAAATTTTAAAGAATTTATATGTGTGTGTAATATTTTATTAGTGTGTTAAGCGAACTGAATGTCATCGGTGCACTAACGCCAGAATATCGTGTTGAGACACGCGATCGGTGCACTTTAAATTGGCTTCATTCTGTTGATTCCAGATGTAATAATTCTATGATTAAATATATATTTACAGTACAAGTCCGTAATCATGATTACACAACACTAAGCACTTACAATGTCTAACGTGATTTATATCTGAACCTATATAGACTAGATCACGACATTTTCTAGTCAAGTACTCAACAGCTGTTCGCAAAATTATCTGCAAAAGGTAAATCGAACAATTTAAATTGGTCAAATAAGTGTCTTTAAATTGCCCTAGAAGAAGGTAATTGCAAGTTTAAATCTAAATAAATGGCTGTCAAGTTTCATACCTATAGTTTTTTTTTACAAACACAATGAGGTTTTGGAACTTCTTAAAACTTGTAAATGATAATGATAAAATTTCTGTGTATTTATGAGTAAAACTAAATTTACCTTGTTCAATCTCAATCAATTTTAGAAAGACTTGTCCATCTTTAAACGAGGTTTAAGAAATTTCTGTTTAGGAGGTCTTGAATAACGACCACCGCATGGCATTCCAAATGCTGACTGTTCAGAGCTTCGGCGCTGGTTGTAACTTAAAGTATAACCCAAGAACATCAACCCGATGGTATGAAAAAATGATCTTTATTCGAATGACAATTAATAGACAAAATTAAACATATAATAAAAATAATAACTAATTAATGAATCAAAATTATGTTGGAGATTCTGACCACTTACCACATAAGCTTGTTTATACATGTAATTAGATAAAAAACAAACAAGTCAATAATACATTACAGTGTGATTCTGTAACCTAATAACGTGTATTATCAATGGAGGTCGTGATGATGCAGAGGACCTTGACACCGATGCCATGATACAACATGATAATCATGCTTACTTTACTTCTTCATTGTTTGCAAAATATAGTTAATTTTTAATCAATATATAGACAGAAACATAACGTAAAAGGTATAAAGAAACCAAGGAAAAATCACAAATTATGATAAAGCTTTTTTTAATTGACACCTATTATCTACTATATTTTATCTCTAATCTTGTTTGGAGAAGGACTAGTCATAACATTCGGATAACAAGTCTATTTCAAAGAGGGATAGTTTTATTTGATATCATGATGATCTAAATGCTGATGATGATTTCATGAAAGTATGGTGCCAACATCACTTCAAGTATTTTTTAGAAGAAGGTATAGTTATCGGGCCAACTGAGACATCAGAGGACACTGCGGGGCCGCTACCTACGGCCTTTAAGGACTTTCTTCTAGCCTCGTTTGAAGAAGAACAAGCTATCTATGAACTTATAAAGTAGTTGTCCAAGACAAGGTCAACACGATAAACATTACCTATAATAACATAAATCACCTAAACCCAGGTGAAAAAAATGTTATTATCATTCCGATGACATCAACCAATTTATCAATTACATAATTTCACAAAAACAAAAATCAGCTAAGTGTGTGTCTGGTCTTGAGCAGTGTAGAGTCCCGTAGTCGACGCGTTGTTGAAGTTGCACTTTTAATATTGAGAAAAAAACAATACTGTGTAAATCATTTGCAGAATTCCTAATATTTCGTAACGTTCTTTTTAATGGATATAGGTATTAGAAAAATGTCTATTTTTTCAAAACTTATGTAGCTTTCTACACCGTTATAGTTTCTTTCCGTTCCTTCAAGTTATTACAATGTATTATTTACTAGTGAGCCCGCGCAACTTCGTCTGCGTCACTTTCGAAATCGATTCAGAGGTTTAGGCGGGAAATCGTAACAGACAGACAGAGTTATTTCGCATTTATAATATTAGTACAGATTATTCACAACACTGACAAAACTATTGTTACATTTATCGAGCCAATTGTTCAGGTTCTAAAGAAGGTTCCTTGTTCAGTCTACGGAACCCTAAAAAATCTGCAAACGATAAAAACAGTCTGATTTAACCGAAACTAATTCGGAATCTGCGTTTATGTTCAAGGTATTACTTCAATTGCCTTCGATGACTTTCGCTTTTATCACAAAAAGTAATTAACAAAAAGTTAAGTGTAGAAGAAAATTAGTTTGATCTATTCCTGAGAGAAAAAGCTGGGAAATTGATAGAGTTAAATTGTTTTTACGTAATTTTTATACGGGAAATTGATACAGTCAAAAGTTTTCAACGTTTAGTTTATAAATTAGTATCGGATCTACTGGAAATAAAAGATGTGAGGATCCATATACAATTCAGTATTGTATCAATCCATTGCTTGGGAACGATTACCTTTGTGAAAAGTTGGTAATAAACGGTTGTTGGTGCAGACAATCATTTCGATACGATAGTCACTGATTTTGTATTCTCTTTTTATTATAATTTTTACGTACTGTTAACACTTTGCGTTAGGTTAGTTATAGGAACGACTGTAATTGGTCTTATTATTTGTTACTATTAGTTATAAGTATTTTTGTAACACTGTTGTCTTTCTTAATAAATAAATAAATAAATAAGAGAATATAATATTTGACTAAGGTTTCAAGGGCTGGCCCCATCTGAATAGGATATCGTTGTTCTCTTGAGCGTCTAGTACCTATGTGAAATTGATATTAAACACTTTTTCAACATGCAAATTTTGTTACAATATTTCGTTTACTGTTTTAGCTATTCAATTTTATTTAATATTTTCATGCATTTTCAACGGGTTCTGACCACGATATTTAATTAATTGAGTTGTCTCGATATTTCAACGTTGTTGCAAACGTCATGATCACGAGAAGATGGATACTGCGGGTCGATTTAAGAGCAAAAAAAATTGTCTACCCTCTTTCTGGTTCGCTTTTGGGTAGTTCCAGTGGTACTGTAATTAAATATCGTTGTAAGAACCCGTTGAAAATGCATGAAAGTATTATAGAAAACCGCGAGTGTCTGAATAAGTTTATAATTTTATTTAAATATTAATTATAAGCTACAGTAAGTCCTCAGAAGGCGATTCAATGACACTGGTTTACCTAGTAGTGTTGCATTTTGAATCTTATATTGAGCATAAAATAAATTATGCATAATTTAGACGCGCGAAAAACAATGAGAGTTATAACAAAGTGGAAGTTATTTTTCTTAGAGGAACAAGCTGTAGAAGGATATTTTGATTAGCTTGACCAGTAATATGCATGTCATGACACGGGTCATTGGATACCTATTTCTGTCGGTAATCGTTCATGCGTTACAGTTACATTATCAGAAACTACTTAGTGCTAGAACATGTTAAGGTCTTGAAATATTATAACAAATAAAAACTTCAGAGGTGATATGGGACACCCGAATAGAACGAAGTTCCTTTCGATTAAAAGATATCTTTTTTTTTTCCTAATGTAATGCGCGATAAGGAACGTGTTTTAAAAGATTTTGATCACAGCGCTATTTAGCGATAATCATCTAAAACAAAAATAAGGAACGTGTTTTAAAAGATTTTGATCACAGCGCTATTTAGCGATAATCATCTAAAACAAAAATAAGGAACGTGTTTTAAAAGATTTTGATCACAGCACCATCTAGCGATAATCATCTAAAACAAAAAAGTGTCGTGACAACTTCTCGTAAGATTTTTTTCCGTCTAGCCCCCTTTCACAACGCGCGATAAGGAACTTCGTTCCAATAACCTATTTTTCTATGTAAAATATGTTGAAAATTTTATCAGTTAAATATAAACAAAGATATTTTTATCTAAGGTGCACTTTCACTCTTCAAGCTTCATTTATTTTGAAGAAAGCCTTTAGAGGTTGGTCGTAGAAGCCCTGTAGTGTCCCATAACAATGTAAAGTCCTATGAGCGACGGTAACAGTTTAAGATCATATGGTCCGTTGCCAGACAAAAAACCTAGAAGGCTATAAAAAAAATGTGGTAGATTTACCTATTGTCGATTTTCCAAATACAACTGAAGTGAGAACTTTAGGTCCTGAAATTTAAAATCAGTCAAAAGTTAATGTATCAGATGATTTTGAAAGTTGTCCCTTGCCCGCCATTTTTTTTTGTTGCGTGATAGATAAACGAGCCTACGGCCCACCTGATGGTAAGTGGTCACCGTCGCTCATGAACCTCTGCAATGCCAGGGCAATGAGGGGCTGTTATCTATCGCCTACCCATACAGGACTTTTCTTAAACCTCGTTTAAAGAGGGACATGTCATAGCAATCCGGGAACACCATGTTAAAACCATGTTTGATTTGTTTTCATCCAAGTACCTACTATTAATTTCCTTTAAAAGTTTTTATATCACGCGAAAAACGCCATCGAGAATATTTAATTAAAGTGTTATTGATCGACGTGTGCTGTACGTATTTTTTGTGGTTATAACAGTTTTTGTACAACGTAATATGTTTTGGCAAAACCGATCGTTTGTGGGCGTTTTACGATTTCCTGATTCCGTTTTGGAAACTTAAAAACATGGTATTTGATTTCAGGAAAGTTACATGTTATTATTTATTTATTTAATATATAATGCCAACCAACAGTATAACTACAGACATCAATTACAGTTAAAACATTCAATAATTCCAATAACAGTGTAAATATACTAATAATAGGTAAGCATAGCATTCACGAATTAAACGAAGACAGTATTGTAAATTTATAACAAAACTATAGAAAAAGAAGATTAAAAAGAAATGAAAACAATTTGATCATACAGGTACAAAATGAAACACAAGAAAAAAAAACAATTATCATTCTTACATTACAATACAATCAATTAAAAATGATGAAAGTAAATATAAAATCATAATAATACGAATTAAAAAAAAAGCAAAAATAATAATAATGTAACAATTTAAAATATTATAATTTATCTTAAATTTATATGTAGAGAGCTTGATTCAGTTTTCAGCTTGCCTCAAATACCTACCCTACCTCAAAAATTGGCGCCAGCTCGCATACTATTAATTTCGGACAAGACATTGCACAATTAATGATAATTTTACGTTGTCTTATCTTTTTCTTTTTAGTCAGATTATGCAGTAATGCAAATGATATTATTTTTTACTTTAATTACAATCTTTTTTTCTAATCCAATTTGTGAAGTTAATGTATGCAATGCACATTTGCATCATGCAATCACTGGTCAATGTTAAAAAAAATGATTCTTAGATACTTGCTTGATGGTTTAGTTCAAAGACCATTTCGAAATGCTTTAAACCTTCAATTTGAAGATCTGTGTGACATTTAGTAGTCGCTCTACCATATAAATATATCAAGCTATTATTACATTACCAGCAATTTAAGACATTATAGCTTAAAGTTTGACTTAAAAGCCTTTAAAATCATCACTAGTTTCATATCAATATCAATATAATTTAATAAACCTATTAATATATTTGCATTAAATAACTTATGTTAATTTAAAACCAACATACGTATCATATTTACATTTATACATAAATCGGAAAATAAAATAGAATTTTCCTTGATTCATCAGCATCAACGTAGGCTTTATTCTTAGAATCGTTAATTGATATTACAAAAATAATGCCAAGGATTTTACAATTTAAATCACACTGTACTGTACCAACCCATTACTGCCCACTGTTCGGCTCAGGTCTCCTCAGAAGAGGGATTAGGCATAGTCCACCACGCTTGCCCAGTGCGGATTGGGGACTTCACATATCTTCTAAGGATTTTTTAGAACCCTTTTCCGACATGCAGGTTTCCTCACGATGTTTTCTTTCACTGTTTTAAGCCAGTGGTGTTGTGAAAAATTGCACATAAATCTTTTTCACATTTAGATTTAGAAGTACAAGACGGTCGGATTTGAACCCCAGACCTCCCATACGAAAGGACGCGCTTCGACCACTCGGCCACCACGATTATATAAACTATATAACACATCTAGTCTTAAAGGGAGTCAACTCAAAAATCGACCAAATCGAGTTGAGCACACCATCGCATTCCTGAGCCGAATAACTATTGACGAATGAAATATTACATAATAAATACTCGAAGGTTTACTATACTACCTAATAAAAACAATTTGAGGACTTTAACATATTGGAAAAGAAGAGGTAATAAAATAAAGTATGAAATTCCCAACGCACTAAGGAAATCTAAGCCCAGTGGTCTTTTTTTCGCTTCCTATGTCTAGCAAATTGGGCAAAAGGCTTACACAGTATTTAGAATAAGGTTTTGTCTTGTTTTACGCGCAGTAATCGACCCTTATTAAGTACCAGCCCACGAGCTCATTTTTTAGGGCAACAACAAAAAATATCATAGATAATTTATCAATCGATCATCAAAGTGCTCTTAACAAAAACACTGTCATTGAAGTACTTCTGTTCTTCCAAAAACATGTATCGAAGTAGCTCACACAAGAATACCTAAAATTAAAATCTCTCAACGACAATATTGCCATCATGTTGACTTTAAGAACGGATCTCAAGTTTTTTTATATAACCTAACCTAACCTAACCTTACTTAGCCTTCCTCGATAAATGGACTATTCAACACAGAAAGAGCTTACCAAATCGGAACAGCATGGCAGCGTTCAAACAAACATAAGTACTCTTCCGTTTTATACATTTCAAAAAATAGATTACCAGTACTGGCGAAAAGAGTGGTAGGTACGAACGAGGGTTCAGGAAAGTCCTTAAAATTAGGTCGTAGAAGTAGTGAACTCGCAGTGACTTCTGACATTGCAGAGGAACCCGTTAGCTCGTCTGCCTACAAGGCAATAAAAAAAATACGTAAGATTTACATAAGTCTATGGTAGAGGCTTAATAATCACAAAATTATGTTAATCATGAATCACTAAAAAAATGTTTTGGCAATGCGGAAGTGTTAGATTTATAGCTATATTTAAATGTGCGATGATTGGAAACGTAATTATCTAAGCAAGTGCAAGGTCAAGACCAATACTCGGTATTACTATACAGGATGTTCCAAATTAGTTTAAGACTGAAATTTGTTGTTTTTGCATATTTTAGGCATGAAGTTTATTTGTACCTAATATTCTTAGATAATTCTAACTGATCTGCGCAAGCCTGCTTTGTTTTACCAGTTTTACCTAATTATAACTTAGACATACTATATAGCCTACTAGCGACATACTTATTTATCTCTCACAGACTCACAGTCACTCAATTGGGTGCATCAATTTTCGCTAGATGACAAAACTGGGCCGGAGTCCGTTCGAAATCTTATCGCTTGTTTGACTATCTTTTAAAAATGTTTTTGTCCAGAAAATTGTGGACTCGATTTTTAATTAAACCTAACATTTATGTAAGTCTTTATTATTAAACTACGCTGTATTACATTTTAGTCAAAAATATATTTTCCCGGTAAAATATGAGACCATAATTAAATGTTAATAAAACAAATCTCGTAAATCAATTTTGGTACCTGCCACAGACTTAGTAAAAGTAAACAAACCAATTTTGATGCCGATCCAGTTGAGTTAGCTAGTCGATCTCTCCTATGTGTTTCTTCAAGATGTCCTTCAGCTCACCCACAGTCTACCTACATATCAACAACATGTAGGTATCTCACAACTCGCCAACACGTGTGAAATGACCGTGGCCGCGTTGCCTAGGGCCATGGTCAGTGAGTATCCATTGGACTAATCTTTGGGCTTGTTTCATCATTATGTCATTTAAATTTTCTTCCACGTATTTTAAGTAGTAGGGATGGATGCTTGACTAGTGCATAATTCAATTTCAAATTAGTTTTTCTTTATTAATTACTAAAAAACCATGGTGACTATTCAGTAGGATTCGTATCAAACTGAAACACTATAACACATAGGCATTAAATCTTGTAGAATTTTGACTTATAATAATAATAAAGCCTTTTATTTCGCAAACTTAAGTGTAACAAGACAAAGTAATTACAATATAAACTTAAAATTAGATAATAGTAACTTAAGCTGGAACCCCTAATCGGGTATGGGCCTCTTCCAGTGGTTAGTTACGATAAAATCCACTTCGTTTTTAGTTTTCCCATTTGGTGAGATCCATGACTTACGGTTTGGTCTCATTTTGTAGACAGTGTTCATAATAAATAGTTTATGTTGGAGAGTGAATTCAACAAGCTTTACTCCTCGTTCATTCCTTTTACCAAAGCCAAATTTCCCAAAGAAGGACTTTTCATTGAGTTTCATTTTTTCCTACTTTAGCGTTGTTAATTGATGCGATCACATTGTAAAAGAGTATTATTCAATTTAGAATTATTAAATAGCCTATGATACTCAAAGATAACGTAGCTTCAAATTCGTAAAAGAATTATCAAAATCAATTAAGCAGATCGAAAGATTACTCTTTATACTATTACTACATATGATCAATTCGTCAACCGTCACTACTCTCAATTGCAAGGCAATCAATTGTTTTCCTAAATATGTCATAGGCTTTCACACAATAGGCACAAACACATTCTGTTTAACCAGCTAACTGTGAAAACTCGTCCATCCGTAGAACAATGTCTCAGTGTAAAAACCATGCGTAGAGCGAAGGACTTTACTCTTAAATTATATAAAAAATACATTATGATCAGGTCCGTTGGTTATATATAATCGTGGATGGTACGGATGTCAGGGTCTGTCTTTGTCATATTTGGCACCTTGAAGCGTTTTTTTAATCCATTTTTGAATAAACATTTTTAGACTTGGAGATGTCGCCGTTAAAGTGTTTCTTCCGTTGTTTTGTTCAGTTTTCACTTAGCGTTAAGTGATCCGTTAACTTTGCTGCTTATTTAAGTTAAAAAACTTGTAGAATATTTTTTTTTTTGGTCTATTATTATTGCTTAAGTAAACGAGCAAACCATTCTCTTAATAATACCTAAGTGGTCATCGTCACTCTAGGTTTCAAAATTCAGGGATAAATATCTGTTTTTATTCTTGCTATATTGTCGAAGACCTAACATGTAAGCAGCAACTTGTATATGATTTTTTAATTAATGTTTTTAAACATAAGCCAATAAATAATTGTAATCGAATATTCTGCAACACTCTCATAGTGAACTCAATTAAATGAAATTCAAAATTAAAAGCTAAATTAAACTACTAAATTGAGATCCGTAGATGTTATTCTAAAAATATCTAAACTTGCAGTTAATTTGTTATAAATCAACTCTAAAATAGTTTTACGACTATTTTATTGTCAAGTTCAGAGATTTAAATAACGTAATCATCGTATTATCATTGTTGAGTCCAATTAATTGTGATGTTGGACAAGACAATGGAGGCACGCCATCTAATCCCACAAGTGGGTCATTGCTTGGCTAATAGCTGAGACTAGTGGAAAAGCGTGGAAAACGGAAAAGTTTAGGAAAAATAGTTACAATTAAGTTATTTTTAGTTACTTTGTTAGGTCTTTTGATACTTTATTGAATAAGTAATGGAAAATTGTAATAGATAGGTAGTAGGTACAATTTTCTTTATGAGTCGCTTGCCTTCCGTACGAGTGGTCACGGGTTGGAATCGACCGTCAAACCATGAAAGACAACATCGTAAGGAAGCCTGTTTATTGAAAAGGAAGGAAGGAAGGTACTACAAAATGCTTCCAAGATATGTGAATTCACTAATTTTAATCTAAATATTGGACAAGTATGACTCAGGTCTCCTCAAAGAAATCAGGCATAGTCCACCACGCGACTCCTATGCGGATTTTCTGTGACCACTAAATATTGTTCTTTCTTTCTTATATTGTTAAAAAACAAACTAGCTTACTAACTTGCTTATTAAACATTTAATATTAACCAACCAATTTGTATTTTCACAGATTTAAATCAAGATGTTCCGCAGCGGTCTACTCGGTAAGCTGGGCGATTTCTACAAATGGTATGTGCTCGGTCTGGTCTCCGTCGGCTACATATTAGGAGAACTCGGACATTATCTTATAGGTAAGTGTTTTTATTATTAATTTGGAATAAAATAATTTAATATTGTGCAAAGGTTCATCATCAACAGTCTGGATATATCTCGCCACTGAGACCGGTCTACATCCAGTGACTTTTCGCGACCTTAACTAGATCGTCAGTTCACTTTGTGGAGTTTGTCTTATCTTTGCCTGATCACGCTGCTTCTACCGGTTCGTTGCCGCCACTCCAGAACTTTTTCCCTCATTGACCATTCAGAGACCGGCCGTTGTGGTGAAATTTGATGGAGGCCTATGTCCAGCAGTGGTCGACTAAAGGCTGATGATGATAATGAATACAAAATAATATGTTTTTTGTAGACTTTCTGTCTTCATATAAAATAACTAATTTTTTTATTGACGTGACAACGTCTTATAAATTGGTTTGCCGAGTGACACTTCAAGAAACTGCGTTACGCTCCGCTCACGTTATGCGCTCACATTGAGCGCAATGACTTTACAGGCAACCAATTTTTTTCTTTATTATGGTATAAGCAAAAGTAAGTAGTGATCTCATTAGTGCATTTACCTACAATGCATTTACTTGCATAAAATTAAAACTATTAAAGTTTTTTTCAATGTGAATTATCACCTGTTTCTCACATATAAGTGGCCTTCAAATAGACAACTGCATTTTATATTTTTAAATGTCATTGTACACGCGGTCATCTTTTATTTTTTTCATTTTATGCAAACGTGTTTTTTGTTTCTTTTTCTTAATTTTTTTATGTTATTTAAGTAGGCATTAAATACACATTTTTATGTATCAATTTCCAAATTTCAGTTTATCACCAACGTTGCACAAAACGCGCGTTTACCAAATTAACATAAGACTATCAAATTCTTATTTAAGTAGTTTTTGTTACCATTTAACACTATCGTCTTATCAATTTTATTTGATCGAAGGAACAGTCATTTTTTTAACCATTAACTCTTTCATTAGTTAAATTAGGTTAGTTTAAACCTAATGACCAAAACACTAACTAAATCTTCTATATATCCTAGGTACAACATCAAAAGTGACAGCTGAGGATCTCCACTACGGTGACAAGTCATGTATGCTTAATGCTACACATCTGACGCTTAGTCAGCTTCCAGTCATATGTGAAAAAGTCAACTCTAGTGAGATGTAAGTAGCTTGGACTGGGCAAGAGTAGATTATAATTAATTAGATCTACATGTATAGTGTTTTTATTACAAGAAAACGAGCGACTTCCATGGAAATCTTGTCAAATAAAAATTCACATTTTTGAACACAGATCCAAAAGTACTAGTTTGATTTTTAAAAAAATATATATTGGACCCTATGACGACAGAATCATTCAAGTCGGTCCAGCAAACGAAAGTTAGAATTGAACACCTACTTTTTGGAAATCAGACAAAAACTAAGCATTTCTGACACCGTCGGAACACGTGCTTTCAATAACCAAAAACAAACATGTAGTAGGTATAACAGTATTTTATGTGATATTTAAATTACCTACATATTTTTATTTATACAAAGCTGGCGTTCGAACGCTGTTTGTGAGCGGTTTTAATGCAGTTAAACTCTCACATCACACCACGGGGTGGGTGGGAATCACCCCGAAAACTACACCAACTAAAAAAAAAACTTAAGAATTTCCTAAAGCAGCACAGACACGATCATAATATTATGAACATTAATTACAATTGTAACAAAGTCGGTGTTTAACAAAGGAACAATTAAAATTAATACCATAATGAAACATGAGGCACTGTTGAAGCGAACTGGGAGTTAATTGACGAGTAATTGATTTTGAAACGCAATATTACTACCGGTGTTAGGGTATATTGAAATTCGCCTTTTGTATATAAGGTACTTAAAATCTTGAATCACGATTATCACCTTGTTCCTTTTGTTTAAGACACTATGTTTGTAGCAAAAAATTTTCGTAATTAACTGTGCTTTCGATTGGCATCATAAAAATACAGGGTGTTGTTTTTTGGCGATTTTGTGAGCTCGATTTTCAGACAAACCAAGCAATTTACGAAAAATCTGTGAGTACAGTATTATTAAACATCAAAAATAAAATGATGTTTCCTTTCAGCAGAACATCCCATCTCTAATATTTAAGGTACTTCCCGTTCATGTCGCATAGTTTTGGGACACCCTATATATTATACTCATATTCTATCTTTAAAACTTCCAGTTGTAATGTGTAACGCGTCTGTCCACCTGATAAATGAACTTTTCAGCACTGAAAGGATTATTCAAATGGGACCGAATCGGCGTTCAAAATTACTAAAATATAAAGCTGAAGTGTTTTTCATTAAAGGACATTAAATCTATCTCTATCTATGTATTATAGAATGGAATAGAATCTACTTAATTGTACCAAAAAATCACTAACTGATTTACAAACTGATTGATTTGTTGTCCTTTAACGACGTAAATAAAACAAAAAGTGTTATACTTGTAGAAACTGTGATCGTGACTAAAGCACGCGCGACTAGCTACCAAATATTTAGGTATTGTTTGCGTACGAGCACAGATTATCTTGCACATTTAATTAGCCATGAAATGAATTGTGTCGTGAAGTGATCTAGAGCGAATAGCTTAGTCATTCGGTGGCCGTTTGTCCTTCAGCAGGACACGAGTTTGATAGGGTTGTCGCTGGTTGGATTTAAAAAAATGTATACAGGGTGATTTGTTAGACAGGGTATATATGGCAGGAGGGTGATGAGTACTCTGTTCTAATACGGAATATTACAAAAAATAAGTAAAATTACAAAATATATATATATTTTTTTATCTAAATTCGACAAAACTACCTCAAACATAAGCAATTTCGGCTTAAAGAGTGTTGACTAATGACCTCTAGTGATTTCGCACACCCCACACCTCCGCCACACCTATCAGCTGTCGAAAAACCATCATTTTGCAAGAATTTTAGATATTTTTAAGTTGCGATTACTAAGGCATTAAGTCATATTCTTTGGTAATAATATTTTTACTGGTCGTATATAACCATCAGCTACCATGACCTTCAATATGTACCCTCACTAGGAAATCACCCTGTAGATATTACTACATTGGATTTCGTAGGTTCGTTAGGTACAAAGTTTGGCCCAGCGTAGGCAGACCTGGTCAGGACAGCGCAGGAACGGTCGTTGTGGCAAGGTTTGGAGGAGGCCTGTCCAGCAATAGACCTATATCTCCATACGATATACGTCTATACGATGATTATGATACTGGATTTGCATATAAGCATCCCAAGGATAATGTTGGTTAGCGACGAAAAAAGTTCTGATAAGCTGATATCTTGTATCTGTAATTCTCTTCTTCTTCTCCGTCTCTTCTCGATCTTCAAAAAAAAATACTGTTGGCTGCAACGCTTTTTTTTTTTTTTTTCAGTTGGAGGAAATCACCGGATCCCCGCCCGCGGGGCGGGTATGTGGGAGTTGAACCGCACTAAAACCTCCAACCGCTCACACTCAGCGTCCGAACCCCGGCTGAGGCCAGAACCCAGCACGGGGTTTGGAGGGAGAGGGCGCGACGCGTTACGCCATCGGCATGCTTTCCCGTCGCTCCGTCCCCTGGCTGCAACGCTAAGCAAACAACTTATTATTTGTTGTTTAAATTCAGTTCCCATTAAACATCAATTAATATCTTGTAATAGAAACTTGTTTCCGGTAAGAGACAGCCCTATTGTCAAGGTCAGAGTGCGTGTCAATTGTCGTCAATCAGGAAGTGTGCGAACTCCATTAAATATATTTAAAACCAATAATTTTATATTTTAAATATCACGTTCAGAAATGATTATTGTAATAGTCCGTGAATAGGTAATTTGCAATGTTTTATCATTTTAATTGTAGTAGAGGCCTGTTTTAATATCAAATTTATGATTTAATTTTATTACTTGATTGAAATTAATTTTTATTGCTCTTCGTATTAGTTACAATATTTAATAGCCCCACAAGATAGACCGACGATCTGGTCAAAATCACGGGAGGTCACTGGATGCAGATGGCGCAGAACCGGTCGATGTGGCGAGGTTTGGGGAGGCCTATGTCCAGCAGTGGACGTCTATAGGCTGATGATGATGATGATGATTTAATAGCTAATGTTTTTGAATTGGAGGAAATCGCAGCACTTCAAGTTTAGTATGTTGGAGTTGAACCGCAATAAAATCTCCAGCCAACAAAACCCAACACGAGGTTAGGACTTAAGTATCGTCACCCCGACTCCACTCAAATTGGGAAACGTAGTGGACCATACCTATTCCTTTTACTGAAGAGACCTGGGGCCAAAAAGTTGGCAGTAAATAGTTCTCCTGATCCAACTCGGAACTGTAGACCTGGCTGCTGAGTAGCAGGGCTAAACGAATTAGGCCATTACCTGGGTTGGTCATTCTAAAGTTGTTAAGAACATAATTTTCTTACTAGCACACTTGTAGAAGTTGTATTATAGCACTTTATCTAACTTGGCCTTAAAGAACTTTCAACTTCTTGACAAGTAGACAACACCATTGTTATCTACTTCAAATTAAATGTCGCATAATATTTGGCGTAGTTTTTCTGCTGGATAAAAACCCGGAACTAATCCTTATCGGAGTATGGCAGTGCAAAAACCTTAATTTCGTCTCATGCCCGGAGTTTTTGCGGCGAGTTAAGGAAGTCTATTGGGAAGGATTGAGTATTGTATGGTTATACTTTTTACTGTTATAAAATCTTTTCAGTTATCTTTTGTTGATTCGTGGTTGATTTTTCGCGGGAGTTTATTTAGTTTTTCTTCCTTGTAAACGTTTATCAAATACTGACGTATTTTGTTATAAGTAGTTTTCCGTGAGCAATCAAAGGCTTTACGAGGTTTCGACGCTGAATAAATGATAAGTTAATCTAAATTATGATGTTAGTATCTTCTATTCTAAGCTAAAGAGTTTGTTTGTTTGAAAGCGCTAATCTCAAGAACCACTGGTCCGATTTGAAAAATAGCATAATTTTGTTGGATAGTCTATTTATCGAGGATTATGTTTTAAAATATATAAGTGTAATATAGCCTATGTTACACTTAAATAAAAGGAGAATTTAACTCAAGGAGAATTTAAAGTATCTTTAAAAAATATATATAAATTTACTCTCTTCGAGGTGCAGGAAAAGTTGCATAAATCAGCTTTTGGTCAATCAGAATAACACAAGCTTAAGATCTTTTTCAATAACTTAAAACATTGGTTCCAGATGTGAAACTCTTACTCTAAATGGAACGAGGTACTGCGAATGGGGCTACAATGGCCTGGGTATTGACTACCAGGTACTAGCCGGGCCTGCCTTCATGGCTGTCTTCACTGTCGTCGGAGTACTACTGGGAGTCGTTGCTGACAAGTAAGTATCTTTTATAATTATACTGCGAATGTGATAGTAATGGCTTTAGTATTGAGTACCAATTACTGACCGGAACTGTATTCGTGGCTGTCTTCACTAATAGCACTGGGAATCGTTGCTGACGAGTTTTTATCTTTTATACTGAACTACAGTGGAATACTGTAAGTTTAGGTGCAGTTGTCTGGGTATTGACTACCAAATACTGACCTGGGAATCGTTACCAATGGCCGTTGGAACACGAAGGTTCTGGAGTGGCGCCCGCGTCAAGGCAAGCGCAGTATGGGACGACCAGCTGCAAGGTGGACGGATGATCTTATTAAGATCACAGGAACACGCTGGATGCAGGCCGCTACCAACCGGTCGCATTGGAAATCTTTGGGGAGGCCTATGTCCAGCAGTGGACGACTACAGGCTGATAATGATGATGATGAATCGTTACTGAAGTTACTTTTATAATCGAGATACTATTCAGTGTCATTATTTGTTTATGCAAATGATTGTTTTACAGATGTACTATAATGTGTCCTTGATTTTTTACAAACAACACAAAGTACAGTTTTAATTATCATTTTAGTCAAAGTGTTTTTTATCCACATTCAAATAATAAACAAATTTTAATGCAAACAAATTAAGATGTGCACATAAACTACGCATGTTCAGAACTTACTAAACGTTTCAAATTTGCAGTATAATGCTAATTATGTATTAAAATGCCAATTAAATTTTAAATTTAAGGTCGTTCATTATAAAAATTAGATAACGCTTCGTTAAATTCTTGTAAAACAAAAAGGTGTCGTTTCCGGACATATTTTTGAGATTTATAACAATACAATTTAAGAATATTTTAAAGGATTAATTGACTTCCATGTTCGTTTGTAAATTTATTCTTAAGTAGCTTTTACTCACGATTTCGACGATAAAAATGCATTTTATGCTAGTTTTTTTAACTAATTGAAACCTATCATAGTTAAGATCAAATATCAGAGGTGTGTAAAATAACGGCGAATAGTCTATTTAAGTCCAATCCTGTCGGCTTCCCTTTGGAAAATAGGACATCCAAACCATTAGTTACATTTATTTTTTGTCAAGTTGATTAAAATACCCTCTTATGTAATATTAGCCCCATTGTTGGTGAACCAAATAAATAAAATAAAATAAGTGAACACTCATGTCAAATCAATTACCTCGCTGCATTGTCTTTTTTTTTATTGCTTACGATCAGGTGGCCCGTTAGCTCGTCTGCCTAAAAGAGAATAAAAAAAAATAAAATAGATACACGAGCCTACGGCCCACCTGGTATCGCGCGCATTTGGCTTTTATGCTTGATATGCACTATTAAGACTAATTGTTCCTCTTAATTAAACCTTCAAACATCCCCAGGTACAACAGAGCAAGGATCCTGTCATTCTGCACCTTAGTGTTCGTCATAGCTATTCTTCTCATGGGCACAGTCACGGAATACTGGCATCTAGTGGTCCTCCGTATGATAATGGCGGCCGGGGAATCAGGCTGCAATCCCCTGGCTACCGGGATCCTGACAGATATATTCCCGGAACACCAGAGAGCTTTGGTCCTGTCTATCTTTAACTGGGGTATCTATGGCGGGTACGGTATTGCGTTCCCGGTTGGGAGGTATATACCAGAATTGGATCTTTGGGGATTGGTGAGTTAGTTTTATTTTATTTCTTTTTGGCTATATGCTTTTTAATTATTCAATTATAGAACTATAGGTTAGGTTAGATGGTCGTTTGAAGAAGAGTAAATCTGGTAGTGACAGAAATGAGTTTTAAAACAATTGAAAATTTAGTTTCCGTTGCGTCTTTTTAGCAATCTCAGAATTAAGAAAGAAGAGTTCAGTCACCTGAATAATAATAACAATTAAAAATATCCTGGTTTCGCTCCCCAGCTGGGTAAAGGGCCTGGTTCATTAGGCGGTCGTTCTTGACACAGCGCGTATTGTGAGGAGGTTCCTCTCTCTTGAGCCCTGACCACTAATAGCTTGGACCGTAAATCCCGCAGTGGTTTCCAATTTTTTTTTAAGAAATAACTTAATTTTAAAAGGACTTGAATAATCAAACCATTTTTAATAGGGTACTACTATCTGGCCCGCGTAACTTCGTCTGCGTCTCAAAAAAAAATCCCAGGTATTTTCTCACTGTTTAAACCTTCCCTGGACTACGACAAACATTTTAAAACCAAAATCAGCTCAATCGGCCCAGCCTTTCTCGAGTTTTAGCGAGACTAACGAACAGCAATTCATTTTTATATATAAGAAAGATTAATATTTGTTTCAGAACTGGCGTGTGTGTTACTACGGTGCTGGTGTGGTGGGGTTGGTCATCGCTGCTCTCACGTTCCTCACACTCAGGGAGCCTGAGCGTACTACTATCGGTGAAGAAGGTACAACATTATTAGTATTCCTTTAGGTACTTTTAATAGCAGATGATGGAGACATAGGAACTTCTGAACTAAACAAGGTAGACTCATGGTGTTTGCTCAGGTGAATGTTGCAAGTTAAATTTGACAAACTTCCAAATTTCAAATATAAATCGCGTGGCAATGCAATAATATTGCTGATCTGATGATGGATTCGGAAGGTTCATCATTAAGAGTCATAAGAACTCTTGTGCTGAACAAGATAGACCCGTCGTGTTTGGGCTCGTTTTACTTGTATTAGCTAGCACTACTGCTACATGATATCCAGGATCTTAAAAGCTTGTATTTAAAAAGTTTTCTTTAAAATATTTTTATTTTACTTTTCTTAATAATCATTAGTTCAATATTATCCATCCATAGGTAACACGAAGAGCAACGATGCCACTCTGGAGTCCGGTAAGAAAGTGCCTCAAGTGACGATCTGGCATGTCATCTCACAGCCGAGGATCCTGCTCCTCTGCATAGCTGCCTCCATTAGACACTGCGGTGAGTCTATTTATTTAACTTCATGAACATTGTAAAGTTTTCACTGGCATAGTTTACCCAGGACACAGTGGTGTGCATTACAGGGTGGATCTGTAACTTTGGACAATCTTACATGGGGTGAATGACCTATCGAAATAAAACTTAGAACCATTTTTATTTTAGGAATTGGATAAAAAAAAATTCATCATAGTATGGAAGTTTTCAACGATAGTCGTACGTTTTCCATACAATGTCAGAAAAAAAAGTTTAACCGATCCAAAAAATAAAAATGGTGCTAAGTTGTATTTCGACAGGTCATTCAACGAATCACTGGTTTATATATATCACTGGTTTATATAACCACAGATATTATAACTTATTTATCATATTGCCTAGTTTTTAGGTATTATATTTAAAATTCCAGTTTTAATTCTAATGTGAAATTTTCCAAGACAAAGAGGAATAACCTCATATTTCAAAGACATTGAATATAACCTAAATTATAATAAAATTACTCAGAAAAAAATTGATCAAACCTTCATGGCGCTTTAAAAGTTACGTGGGTCAGCAAGTTATTTATATTTCAACAACATTATCAATGTTATAACGGATATCTCAAAGCGGAACAAAATTGGCAGACAAGGCTTGCCTCAGGCCAAACAGAATATTTAATAACTGCTAGTACAACTTGGCAAGGTTATAGGCTCCTGCTAAATTTGTATCTTATTTGCTAATCGTTTATTGACCGACTTCTAAAAACGAGTACTCAATTCTGTATGTTTTTTTTATATTTGCTCCTCGCTAACTTTAGTTTGGGACACTTTAGGTGAATCGATTTTAATGATTATTGTGTCAAATGAGAGTTGGTGGTCGTCATACAAAAATCGGTGCTCCTTAAGAATTAAGTCAGCAAGATTAGTAAAAGGACACTGTAGGTAATAGTCGTGGTGGCCGAGTGGTTGAAGCGCTTGCCTTCCGTACGGGAGGTCGCGGGTTCAAAACCGGCCGGCTTGTACCTCTAAATCTTAATATGAAAAAGATTTATGTGCCATTTCTCACAACACCACTGGCTAAAAACGGTGAAGGAAAACATCGTGAGGAAACTTGCATATCGGAAAAGGGTTCTAATAAAAAATCCTTTGAAGATATGTGAAGTCCCCAATCCGCACTGGGCAAGCGTGGCGGACTATGCCTAACCCCTCTTCGGAGGAGACCTGAGCTCAGCAGTGGGCAGTAATGGGTTGTTACAATACAGTACAGGTAATGTTACTTTACATTTTGGTTATCAAATAAACATATCAACGCGAACTTTTCAAGTATTACCTATAGCATGTATGTGTACTGCATAGTATCTTGCACATAAGGTGAAAAAAAATAGGAATTCAAAAATTCAATGTCAACTTGTCGGAATTATTACAAAGGCATTAGATACAAACAAAAGATTTAATTAAAGTACAATGTTAATGCAATACTAGGTAGTTAATGCAGGACAACATTACGATAAGGCTAACGACACAATGAATCGAAAATGTAATCAAAATTCGTGAACTTTAAAGGGACCTAAAAAGTGCAATAACTTTTGTTCAGTTTGTGTTTACTTATTCAAAGAAAATAAGAAAAATATATTTGTTAAATTACTATTTTAAAGAATTTGGTTCCGAAATTCAAAATCCGACTATAGTATTTTTTATTACGACGCATGTAAATAAAAAAAAACTTGAGAGATGTCAAGGGACACCCGGATGGAACGAAGTTCCTTTCGATTAATTAGTGAGGGAATTGTAATAAAATGTTATTCTCTCTCTCTCGACGTTTTGAACTAATTATTATAACTTAAATAAAATATTTTGATCACAGCGCCATCTAGCATTAATCATATACTACAAAATAAGGAATTGTTTTATAAAATATTTTGATCACAGCGCCATCTAGCATTAATCATATAAAACAAAAAAGTGTCGTGACAACTTTTTCATAAGAATTTCCGTCTAGCCCCCTTTCGATAACGCGCGATAAGGAACTTCGTTCCAATAAGATTCTGGATATCATAACAGCAGTAGAGTTATAGCAGAGTGCTAGTTAATACAAGTAAAACGAACCCAAACACGACGGGTCTATCTTGTTTAGCACAAGAGTTCCTATGACCATCTTTCGAATCCATCATCAGACCAGCGTCATTATTGCATTGTCATGAGATATACATCTGTGTGCAAAATGTCAGCTCAATCGGAAATCAGGAAGTGTGCCAAATTTAGATTGCAAGATTCCACCTGAACTTACATAAAATTATATTGTTTTTATGCCTTTTGACATCAACAAGCATGATAATTTCATTAACGTTGAGAATAAATAATTTCATTTCAAAGTTATGTACATCCAGTGCAAGTTAATGTAAAGCTGTCGATATCGAGACAACTCAATTAATTAAATATCGTGATAAGAACCCGTTGAAAATGCATGAAAGTATTATAGAAAACCGCGAGTGTCTGAATAAGATTATAATGTAAAGCTTGTAATAACTTATTAAGCTTAAGCCTTTGGATTATAAGAATTTTATGTGAACCATTTATTTATAGACCTTATAATCACTTATCTTGTACGTAAACGCAATTTATTCTTTAAATTATTTACAACGTGTGAGGTAATAAAAAATATCCTTCAGAATACTGAACGGAAGTCACACCTCCCACTAGAATAATAAAAATCAACGTCTTGTAAAATTAATGCATTTTATAATTGACACGTACTTTATTAAATTAAATCATTATTAAACTTTAAATTAGAGCAATAAATTCATCATTCATTATTATTTAAATAAATTTGTATTATTGATAACAATAGTACCTAGTCAACTTGTTTGCTGGATTGTTAGCAGTGGCGAAGGGTCTATAGAACTCCATTCCTATCGACTTCCTCTTCGATAGTCATAGACTAACTAGAGATTAGCATTAGGGACGTCAGGATAGCTTATGATAATTCAATGTCAACTAAACATACTTATTCTTGTAGGCATATATAAGTCACCTATAAATAGCACTACTAGACAAACGCCAATTTTGATCATATCCCAGATGAGTGGTCGTTTTTGGCTTTTATGAATTGACTTTGCCATTGATTGTTAGTTGCACAATCCTTATTTGTAGTTACATTTAGTCATGTATATAGAATATTATAATATGCTTCTGTACCACCCCATTACTGCCCACTGTGGGCTCAGGTCTCCTCAGAAGAGGGATTAGGCATAGTCCACCACGCTTGCCCAGTGCGGATTGGGGACTAATATGCATAACCATAGTTAACAATCACAGGCACAAAATATAATACTAAGTATTAAGAATAAGTGCATTTAATCGCATATAATTCTCTTAACATTTTATCAATAAAATCTGTAACCGTGACCGCGGTTTTATCAGTCCTGCCAGTCACGACAATCGTCAACTTAGCCTGTCAACGAGCTAAACCAAGGTTTTATAATAAAACTAGTTAAATACGGAAATTGATTATATTTATGCTTTTAATTTTAAGTAGTGTAAGTTTAAAAGCTTATGGTCACGGGAAAAGACTGTCGCCCATGAATCTCTGCAATGTCAGGGTAATGAGGGGCCGTTATCTATCACCTACTCATACAGGACTTTTCTTATACCTCGTTTGAAGAAGGAATTAGCCTCGTAAGCCTCGTTTGAGGGGTTTAAAGAGGGGGGTGTCTTGACTTGTATGACGAGTAAACGAGATTTAAGAAAAGTCCTAACTCTACTGACGACACTTGATCTAGGACAATCTAGGTAATGAGCAATAATGGCTAGTAGGTAATATACCTAACTTTATGGTGAAGTAGACCATTAAGAAAATGAAATAAATGAATTCAACGAAATCATAACAATGAATGAATTATTCATAAAATATACTCTATAAGGTATACTACTATATTTATTTATTTAAATGTCCTATTTTAGAAATATATAGCAAGGCTGTTTCATTACGAAACTTGTGCCTTTGTTCTGCATTAGGAAAGTGAAAGTAATATGCTGTATTACGGCAAAATATGTAGCTACCTACTAATTTATTATTAGATGTATTTATAAATTGTAGAATATTTTAATTCATGATACACGAAAAATATACATCTTTGGGGCGGATATTATCATTTTATTTGACTCTAACCTCCACTATTATTTGGTGGTATAGAACCGATCTGATGATGGAGTCAAAAGCCTCAATAGGAGTCAAAGAACCCCTTTACTAAAAAATATAGATTTTTTTATCATTGGACTCGTTTTAGTTCTTTTATTCTACTATCACATTATAATATTGCATTGCAGAGGTTCATGAGCGACGGTGACCACTTACCATCAGGTGGACCGTAGGCTCGTTTATCTATCATGCAATAAAAAAAAATATATACTACCTAACCCACGCAAATTCGTCTGCGTCACAAAGGAAAACCATATATCCTAGAGCGTTCCTCAATAAATTAACTTTCCAAGACTGAAAGAATTTTTGAAATAGTCCAGTAGTTTTGATGCCTATTGGAAACAAAGAAACAATCAAACCTTGCCTCTTTATCCTTAGTAATATTATAAATGCGAAAGTAACTCTGTCTGTCTGTCTGTTACGCTTTCCCGCTTAAACCTCTCAACCAATTTGAATGCAATTTGGCACAGACAATCTTTAGACCCTGAAAAAGAATATAGGCTACTTTTTAATTGAAAGTGACGCAGACGAAGTCGCGCTAGCCCGCTAGTTTAAAATAAATCTTTATAATTAATTTCTCTTCATTTCCAGGTGGTATGTGCTTCGCGTACAACGCTGATTTGTACTACCGTGATTACTTCCCCGACGTAGACCTCGGCTGGTGGCTGTTTGCAGTCACTGTTGGTATTGGATCGGTTGGTGTGGTCGTTGGAGGAGTTATATCTGACAAGTGAGTGATATTTCGGCGGGAAATTGAGCGCCATTTTGTTTTTTTAACTGTTTAAATGAGTCATGTTGAAAAGGGAACCCTGCGATCCTTAGATCTTCGGAAGTAAAGATCCGCGATCCTTAGAAGTAAAGTTTCTTCTTAAGTAAACAACATCATGAAATGTTTACGTTAGACATTATAGTAGTAGTAGGAGCCGAAACTGATGTTCTTTTAGGACAGTATTTAATATTATTATTACAAAGTTGACACACACATTACGATCTTTGACTTTATACTCTGTGTACACTGTTACCAGAGATTTTAGTTCCTTTACTGGAGCGCAGTTTTGCTGTGGATAATTTAACTACTTTTTATTGTATTTATTAACAGATACGTAAAGAAGATGGGAGTTAGATCTCGAGTTCTCGTACTGGCACTTTCTCAGCTGATTGCGACTTTACCTTCATTCGGTTCAGTGATCTTCGGCCCCCTGTGGGCTATGATCACTTTGGCCATCGCTTATTTCTTCGGTAAGTTTTGTTTTGAGATATATTATATTAATAATGTTTGTAGTCCGATTAGTTAACGGCAATTGGAAATATAGTCTCTTATCAACCTAAGATATAATATCCGAAATATGGATGTGACTTATAATATTTTGATATTCAAAGAAGGGGTCGATGAAAATCGAATAATATTAATTTGTATAATATCGTTAAAGTAATCGAAAGGAATTTATCATTGAGGCAGTGCGACAATATTCGACTTCCACATACTTTTTACTTTAACCTATTACTTAAAAAAAAATCTCACCAATTGTTTATTTCGCCATTTTTCTCAAAAAATAACAAATAATAATTACCAACTAACAGGAAAATACTTTTAAAAGTATAACACTACTATTTTATTTGATTCCAGCTGAGATGTGGTTCGGTATTGTATTCGCGGTGCTGGTAGAAATAGTTCCTCTGTCCGTCCGTTCCACCACCGTGGGAGTGTTCTTATTCGTCATGAACAATATCGGAGGAAACCTTCCGATCCTGGTGGACCCTGTCTCGAAGGCTATCGGGTACAGAGAGGCTATCATGATCTTCTACGCTGGCTTTTACGGAATCAGTAAGTTTTCGCGCGCTTTTTACTGTCAAGTTACCATAGATTGTAAAGTGATTTTGTGTTGCCAGTGTTAGATTTCAGGCTATCTATTATATCTCGAATTCTGGTTTAAATTATTTATGCTATTTTAACTTTTTACCAACAGATTATTAAGTTCGGCCGTTGCGATTGAACTGACGACGTAACTTTGTAATGGCGTTGCAGTAACGATAAAAATATTTTTCTGGTTGTTTACCGTTTTAACAATTGATGAGCATTCAAACAACATTATTGTCGTTGTTGTAAAAGTCGTGGTGGCCGAGTGGTCGAAGCGCGTCCTTCCGAACGGGAGGTCGCGGGTTCAAATCCGGCCGGCTTGTACCTCTAAATCTAAATGTGAAAAAGATTTATGTGCAATTTTTCACAACACCACTGGCTAAAAACGGTGAAGGAAAACATCGTGAGGAAACCTGCATATCGGAAAAGGGTTCTAAAAATTCTTTGAAGATATGTGAAGTCCCCAATCCGCACTGGGCAAGCGTGGTGGACTATGCCTAATCCCTCTTCTGAGGAGACCTGAGTCCAACAGTGGGCAGTAATGGGTTGGTACAAGACAAGACAAACAACATTATTATATCAATAATCAATGAATGTTATAATTTTGTACCAAACTGAGTGTCAAATAACTCGGTAAACAATATTTTTCTACTACTAACTGATAGGAGTCAAGAACGCATTCTCTGAACGGCCGAACTTTAGTGATGCTAAAATACTTGTTAATAACTTTTTTTAAAAATTCTTACACTAAAACTATCCACGGATGCCATCAATAATTCCTCTATTCCACCAACAGGCAGTATTCTGTTCTTCCTAACAATGTTTCTGATGGACGGACCGGCAGCCGAGAAGCAAGATGACGCACCAGAAGGTTTAGACAATAGAGCTTACAATCACGACGAACCTAGGCAGACTAGAGTACTACCTAATGCACCTAACAGTAGACTATAAATAAATAATGTGGGAATAACATTCTAATTGAACTTTGATTTGAAAATGCTGGGAAAATTGACGGCAAAAACTGGCAACCCAGTGACTAGTGTCGTGATTAATTTGAAATATCGATTTGAAATCGATAATGCTCTCTCGAAGTCTAATGACGATATTTTTTTTATTTATTTTATGTTATTCACCTTTTGTGTTTACTTACTTCTGTGATGAAAATTTATAACAAATTAGAACGAATCTCATCCGCCTTTTTGATATTATTTGAGTAAAATTTCAATATTTTAGTATAGTATTAAATTTAACCAAAAAATTTTAACCACAGATACCAATGTGATAATGTTCGAGTTCTTCAAAATAAGTAGTTTAAATTTAATTTGTAAGCGTATTTTGCTATAATATTAACGACAGCACTAGATTGGAACAAGTTTGGTGTAGTGGTCAGTTAAAGAATTGGCGCCAAAATAAGGAAATAAAAAAGTAATTTCACATTGATCACTGTCAAATGTCAAATGTCAGCTAGAACATTTTAGGAATGAAAAATAATCGAATCAAGTACGTAGATAATAATTGGAATAGTTCTAATTAATGCATTGAATATGACCACAAAATATTTTTGTTTATCTTAGCAGACCAGACTCTTTACTTGTAATACATTCAGTGCTAGCTGCTAAATTTGTAAAAATAAATTGTTTTTATACATACCTACTTTTAAAAACGAAGGTGAACAAACCTCCAAAAAAATGATTTATTGATAAATACGACGGTTCACGAAATCAATATGTGGTTTTAAAATGGTATTTTTTATCTGGTACCAATTTTGTAATGTCCATGAATATTAAATAAAATATTAATTTTAGTTTTAATTGAGAAGCAATTATATTGCGGAAAAGGAAATCGCACTAGTGATGTTACACATAATTGGAGATGTAGCTAGTAAATGAAAAATAATCGATTGGTTCATATTGTTAATTCGATTTACATTTGGGACAAATTAAATTGAATTAATTAAAGTTAAAATCTGTAATACAATGAGGTTATTTAACTTTTTATATGCCTCAGATTACAGATATTTTGATATGTTTATTACTGAGCTTTGAAATTTTTAAGATTTTGAATTCTGTAAATCGAATTTTAGTTTACATACTATGTACACAAGCACAGCTTCGATCAATTATAACTAGATACACAATTAAAACGTAAAATTTAACACCAACTAAAAATGTGTAGCAACCTTCATTTTAGATTCGTTGTAAACTTCGGTATTCTATTATTCTTTTAACGAATGAGTTTCTTATTGTAATGCTGTTAGATTCCATTATCCATTGTACTTGTGAAAATATGTATTCATTACTAATTGGGTGTCAAGAGTTGAATTATTTGAGACTATTTTCTAACGGAACTGTGTATCTTGTTATATTTCATCGAAGAAACTCAAAATTTTTCTGACACTAATGTAGGTTACATTAGTGTTTTGTTTTTCTACTTAATAGCGATCGACAAAAGAATCAGTGTTTGTTCCGAAATAAGAATTATTGTCATTTCGGTCTTTTGTAAATATTTATTTCTTAATTTAAGGATTAATGTAAATAAAACGTTGTTTTTAATTAAGTTGTTGTTTTATTTTTGCATCTAGCTACTTCCGTAAACAGCAAAACTAACTAATTTGAGGCCTTTTTCATAGTAAAATGTACAAGTATCTTATGGATTTTGGGGATATTTCAGAGCTTATAAGCCTATTTTGGTGTTGAGAAATATATTTTTTTAGTTTTGATTATTAAATGAAAGTTGGCCATTATTTATTTTAGTGAAATCAAGTAACTTTTGTATTCAATCATCTTTTATTCTAAAGAAACTAGGGTGCCATTACGAGAAGCTTTGTACTTGTAAAGTTTCTCTTTTCTACGAGATTTCCAACATTTTGTTTCTTCTTTCGAGAGAACGTAGTCACCGCTTACAGCAATGGCGCGTAATTTTTCTGGAAAACAAAATAAATCAGAGTTTTTAGGTTGTTTTTAAATGTCAAAACTAAAATTTTTGGAGATTCTATTTCTAACATTGTGTCATATTTTATTTGAACGTTTGCCACCCAACTTTACAGTAAATTTTGTTATATCCTTACTTTAGTGATAAAATCCCAGAGCGCTATGACTTGACCTTCTTCAAACGAGGCTTGAGGAGGGTCCTTAAAGTTAGGTCGTAGGTAGCGACCCCTCAATGTCCCCTGACATTGCAGAGGTTCATGACCGACGGTAACCACTTACGATCAAGTGGCTCGTTGGCTTGTCTGCCTACATGGCAATAAAAAAAAGTTAAATGGGACCCCACAAAGACCATCACCTTTTATCTGACACCGGCATCATCCAAATCGGTTCAGCTAAAGTAAAGTTATGCGGGAACAAACATAAAAAACTGAGTACCTGTTCTTTTCTGGAAGTCAGTCAAAAACTCACCTAGATCATCAGAGACAGCACTTGTATTGTTTTTCAACTTTTTAGCTTCATAATTATGCAATTCTGTCGAAGTATCTTTAACCTCTTCACATGATAAATACTCATTGGAGTCTTTAAACAACTTGATGCCGCCTTTTACTTTACGTTTCCTGTAATTTAGAATACAATTGATTTTTGAAGAATTTAGCATGTCAGAGTATGGGGAAGTTATAATTTATTTATTTATTACTAGATAAACGAGCCTATGATTGAATGTTTATGGACATATAAAGACTAATTTTGATTGAATAATTTGATTGCAAATATATATGTACATATGTGTAGAAATCCTCTAGAATAACAAATTTAAAAGAAAGATTTCAAACAAAATTTTATTGAAACTGTCATTGGACTTTTGGACTGTGTACTTTTAGACTACCAATTTAAGACTTCAGAACTTCAAAGACACACTTATTGTTAAGCTATATAAACATTATAATATTTTTTTTATGTAAAATTAATGTAATTATACATACTTCACTTTAACAGGTTCCATGTCAATAAATTTAGTGTTTTTCTCTATAATGGCTGATATTTTAGCACCAATCCTTATCTGCATCTCTTCTGGTACCTTAACATCGTTATAGTGACTTGATATCTCTAAATAACGTTGAGATTTTGGCTTTTCAGCTTCTGAAACTATAAATGGTAATTTTAATGAAGTGTTTATGAAAATAGTTTCTTTTGATATTTGATTATTGGTTTTGAATTTCGAAATGATAGATTTCGTTTTTCTTATTTTGAATTATTTATATGTTGTCAGATGGAAAAGGTATTGAGAATACTATTGTATGTTCTTTAGTCAAGTCCTAACCTAAAATGTAATATTTTCGTACTACGCTAGAAATTATTTATTGTATTCTAAGCTTTTTCTATAAATTCATAAAAGAGAAACAATAAAAAGTTTTAAAATACCTTGTGTTGTTTTAGAATCAGAAGAAACGTGTGTATTCAGAGATTTTACAAACGAGTTGTCCACAGCTTCTCTGAAGCGAGATAAATCCTCTTCGTCTGAAGAATCTGACATAGTTTTAACAAGAGAGGGCAAACTTTTTAAGTTAGATAAAGGGATAAGAAATATTTAGTTTGAAAATCCTTGCACTTTCTCAGTTTGTTTACAAATACAGATTTTTTTTGTTTTTGGAAGGAATGGAAGGCTGAAAAGAGGCAAAAGTATTATATCATAAAACCTTTTAAAAAATACACTATTCAACATTTTATTTTATTTAATTACTTGAACTCATATAATTTTATATCAAAATAATAATATGTAGGAAATGTATATTTTCTGTTTTTTTAATAAACTAATCATCAAAATCGATTTTAATTTTAAAATTAATTATTTTTAACGTTGTCTGCAACTATTTCTCTGATGCGTTTTTCTCAGAAAAAGATGTCGTTAAATGTCAGTTGTCAATCGACAGCAATTGTCAGTGTCAAATTCACAAAAACAGCTGATTCTGTTTTTGAGGTTATTTTCTAAAATGATAAAAAAAAATCACGAATAAAATAATAATAATCTACTATATTGATGGTTCCATTAAAAATTTAATAAAAAAGCGTCATTGCAATCATGGCTGAATACAAAAGACCACCACCGGACAAGAACTTAGTGAACTTCACACAGAATAATGACTATGATTCGCTTGCTAAGTACTTGATCGGAAACAACTACAGGTTTCGTGAAAACATCATCATACCGAGGGTCCTTGGGCCTGTGATTATTAAGACAAATGAAGAGAAAATGATCGAGGCAACAGTTGAGAGCTGTCCATTCAAATCGGTGACCAGCTGTATTATAGGTAAATTTTTTTCTCAGTCTCATTTTGAAGGAATGTTAATTATTACTGTTTGTTCTTTGTCGTTTAAACTATTCTCTATACCTTCTTACTTATTCAATGTCTATACAAGATCCGTATCTATATGCAAAAGTAAATAACAATAAAATGTATTCCAGGCTACGGTCTCGGAGCAGCAGTTGGTTTATTCACATCGTCACTGATGCCAAACGTAACAGACACAACCGCACAACAAACGCAAACCGCCAGAGAGATATTACGAGAAATGAAAAATGCCATGTTGAGCTACGGAAAGAACTTTGCGATACTCGGTGCTGTTTTCTCGGGGATTGAATGCTGTATTGAAACGGCTAGAGGGAAGTCGGATTGGAAGAACGGAACGTATGCTGGAGGGGTGACTGGTGGATTGATTGGCTTAAGAGGTTTGTTATGTTTTATTCATTCTAGAAAAGTAATTTACTCGCTTAAACTTATTAATTAAGAATATGGTAAAGGAGTATTAGAATAAGTTTGTTTATAAGAATTTATAAGTTTATAAGAATAAAACAATATAATCTGGCAAAGTATTACTTTAATTTGAAAACAATTATCTCCAAACTTTTTAAATATTATTTCTATTTTTAGGGGGATTGAAAGCTGGTTTATTTGGCGCCGCGGGTTTTGCTGCATTTTCAACGGTTATCGATTATTACATGCATCAACGCGGTTAATTAATAGTTATTTATGTTATGAATAAAATGTTAGTTGATACTTTTGCATTTTTTTAATTTACCCTTTTAATGTAATTTAAACTAATACAGACAACACAAAACCGCTTCTTTGAAGTTGATAATAACAAGAAACTGCTCAAAAATAGGCTACCTAAGGATTTTATCGAATTGAATTTTAATAAATTAATAATTTTTTTATCTTTAAAATACGAAACGACTAAATTTTTACCAACCAAAACTCAGCGAATTTGATTTTGTTAAATAGGCTACACGGCAACGTAACCCATAGCCATAAAAAGTAAAAAATGTCAGTGACTTCAGTAATTTCAATGACGCGTTTCCGTTAAAAAATCAACAAAACCAACGGACGTTTTGGCTTCATTGATTTTCTCTTTTCTGTGAAAACTCGTGAAAATGTGTTGATTGATATTTTTATACAACAGTAGGACGTAGTATTTAGGTCTTTAGTATTTTTAATACGTAGTTTTATTACCGAGTTCTTTGATAGAATTTACCATGAAGGATCCATTCGTGAAAGATTGTCTCGATTCGCCGACTCGCGATAGTTTAAGAAATGTCGAGGGATGTTACAATAAAAATATATTCAAGAATCCCTCGTTTGTGAATTCACGCCGTGCCTTGCAATCGGGAGCGGATAAGATATCCAGAACCATCCGAAGCGTCAGAAATACCTTTGGTAATCTTTCTCAGGTAAGTCCAGTCATTGTTCCAATTATAAAGCACATTTGAATTTAGAACAGGAATCTAACTCACACGAGACAAAGAAAGGAAAATATTACTTGATTTTCTAGTAAAACATAAAGTGTGTAAAGTTTAAAGAAAAAAAACGCCATAGTGTAATTCGATTTTCGTAAATAAAATATTTATTTTATTTTCAGCATTTCCGCCTGGGTGGAAGACGTAGGCACCGACTTCCGGAGGCTGGATCTCCTTGTCGGACGCCTGCTACACCTGTAATGAAAAAGAAACAGGTACTTTCTTGCTATTCAATGTCATACCACAATATTTGGAAAAAAAATCTGTAAATTTGGTACTGTTTTTATTGTAAGGAGTAGAGATTTTATAATTCTTGTTGCAAAAGGGTGAAAATTATTCAAATTTATTGTACCCCATGATTGTTATTTATGAATAGAAAAAACTTCATAAAACTTACAATTACTCATACGACTTGTAGAATACTGTCATTCTTCACATTGAAATCTCTTCATAGTTTCTAATCAACATTTCAATTACAGTTACTCGGTAGAAGTCCTGCAAAGCTGTACAGTCCTTTTGGAATAGAAACTCCTCGCGGCCGAGACTTTAGGATGTCACCATATATGCCGGACACACCAGATCATGGGTAAGAATCAAGTTTTATACGAAAAACAAAGTTAAAACTGGACATAAAAAATATTTTTTCCCTCTTGACATACTGATTTGGAATGAAATTCTGTATTCGATGTTCTCAAAGTGCTATGACATGTCCCTCTTTAAACAAGATTTTAAAAAGTCCTGGGTAACAGGTCCACAGAGGATTATCATTGACAGTAACCGTTAACCATCATGTAGACTGTAAGCTAGGTTATCTGTCATCCAATAAAAAAACATATAATACTTTAAATTCTCTTAAATGAGAATAGAGAAGAGTTATATACAGTAGTATGGTCATAAGTATTTTCCCTGCGCTGTCCCCTGACGTCCTTAAAAAATGGTCACCACCTACCATCAGATAGGCAATCGTCTACCTTAAATGCAAAACACAATCTCTTTCCAGGTTATCACCAAAACGTCGTAAAGGTCTTACACATTCATGGCATATTTTAGCCAAGAAAAGGCCCCGGGCTCTGTTCCAATGAAGCATTTATATAAAACTGCTAACTGCGCAATGTGTAATCCCACCGCTATAATAAGTCTTTATTTATTAACTTATGTCTATATTTTAAATAGTATCATCAAAATATTGTGTGAATATAAGTTTTGCTTTTAGCATTTTTGTAGCTTGAAAGATAATTTCAATTCATGGATGATAGTTTTAAAATAACAATTTCAGGGACAGATTTTTAAAATTATAACTGATCTGCTGTGATTAAATATATTGAGGTACACTATTTGAGTGTAAAAATGGCACCAACTAAACACCAATGGTGTGAAATTTCTTTCACTTAGTTCTTTAATGAACAAGATTCTTATTGTATGTAATGCAATAAACTTAATTTTCTGGTGCCTACATTTGCTTCTATCACTTTTGTGCATCATTCAGAACCGTGTATCTTATATTCGATGAAAGCTGATCTGCATTTGTTATTGTACTTAACCCTTAAATGGAGAATGTTGTTTTTAAACAACATACTAAACATCACAGATAAAATTGACCTTCTTTAAATTTTTTGTTAATTTTGACAACTAGTTCTTATTTCTGAACGATTTTTGTACTATTTTTTTAAGTACATATAGTAAATTCGTGTGTAGATTTTTGTACTAATTTTTCCTAGACAGTACAGTAATACATGTCTATTACATAAATATATTTTTTTTAAACGTAAAACAAAAATTGACCATTTAAGGGTTAAAATATATCCAACTCTAAAACATATCCATAAAAATAAGAAAGTATCAGTTGATGCTTTCTGACCAAAACATGATTAACTAAGAGTCTATATAGTACAAAACGCACATTATAAATAATATATAGATAATAGCAATTTACAACAGAAATATGGATAAGGAATAAAATAACCAAAAGAAACCATAGAGTACAAAAATCAGTACTGTAACAACCCATTACTGTTCACTGCAGGGCTCAGGTCTCCTCATTAGAGGGTATAGTCGTGATTGCATACCTTGCCTTCCATACGGGAGGTCGCTGGTCCCAACCGGCCTGCTACTTATAAATCTTAATTTGAAAAAGGTTTATATGCAATTTATCAAAGCATAAGTAGAAATGATGAAGGAAAATATCGTGAGGTGCATATTGGAAAAGGATTCTAAAATCCTTTGAAAATACGTGAGGTTCCCAATTCGCTTTGGGCAAGCATGGTGGATTACTGATCCCTGTACTTAGAAGACCTGAGAATGTTACTATTACGAGTAAAATAAACATAATTATTAAGGTCCAAAAAGACAACAATATCTGACTTAATGATTACCCATTTTTGATTATAATGGTGAGAATATTGTGATATATTATGAAATTAATTATGAAATATTTGACTTAACTCGTCTGTTAATGCCAAATGTCTGATGGCTAGAATAAAGCCGGTTTGGTTTGCGTTCCAGAAGTGGAAAGTAAAAATTTTAAACTAGGCCGTTAATAAAACTATGACAATAAAACGTGACACTGCCTCAAAAGTATACACGATGGAATTTTGAAATGCTTCCAGGGAAAGTACTGTATATTAGTAAGCATTCACGCTTCTACATAATTACAATGAATACACATTCTCATTTAATTGATAAATTCCTTCACAAACTTTAATTAATCACATGATTTTCTTTGTCATTAGCCAATATTTTTTCATTTATTTTCTTTGACCACAGGACAATAGTCTAGAAATTATTGTAAAGTTATTATAAATCAGTATTAAAGCATATCCAGTATTATTAATGCCAAACGGTTTCGAAGCAGTACTTAATACATACTTATGTTTATACAGGGTGATTTCCTAGTGAGGGTACATATTGAAGGTCATGGTAGTTGATGATTATGTACGACCAGTAAAAATATTATTACCAAAGAATATGGCTTAATGCCTTAGTAATCGCAACTTAAAAATATCTAAAATTGTTGCAAAATGATGGTTTTTCGACAGCTGATGTGTGTGGCGGAGGTGTGGGGTGCGCGAGATCACTAGTAGTCGTTAGTCAACACTCTTTAAGCCGAAATTGTTTATGTTTGAGGTAGTTTTGTCGAATTTAGATTAAAAAAAAAATGAAATTTAACCTATTTTTTGTAATATTTCGTATTAGAACAGAGTACTCATCACCCTCCTGCAATATGTACCTTCTTTAAAAAATCACCCTGTATGTTTAGTCGGTTAAGGTTTTTATATTTATCGGTATTATATTTATAATTATTGTGGAGTTAAACAGTGATTTTAATATTTAAAACGTGATAAAAACATTATTTTTAAGTTCATACGTGCTATTTTTTTTGTAATATAATCTAATCATTGAAATAGGGATTTTTTTTTCATTTTCTTTTTTACAATAAAGCTCGTTCACACCTAGACGGGTCGGGCCGCAATAAACTTTGTATGGAAATCTTTAACGCATCTAAATTTGCGTTGGTTCTACGTGAGGCGGATCCAGACGGATTTGCGTTACGGCCCGGCCCGTCTAATCACGTTTAACTTCACATGGTCGTATGTAATACGCTTCGCTGTGACAATATGTAGTCAGCTAATGTACTTATGTATGTTAAGGTATTTTTACACGTATGTAAAATTTTATAAGATTTTTGAACCTGTTTTGATTCTTATTGCTCTCTTTTAGTTTTATCTCGGTTAGTGGAATGAATCTCGTATATTATGCGTTTATGAATACTGTACATTGCTTAATGTATTGATCTTGGTAGGAATTTTATTTAAATGCTTTAAAATGTGGTCTATGTGATTGAGAATTTTGCGAAAATAATGTTTCGTATCTACAGGGTGGATCTGTAACTTTGGACAATCTGACGTGTGGTGAATGACCTGTCGAAATACAGCATAGCACCATTTTTATTTTTTAGATCGGTTAAACTTTTTTTTCTGACATTGTATGGAAAACGTACGACTATCGTTGCGGACTTCCATACTATGATGGATTTTTTTTTTATCCAATTCTTAAAATAATAGTGGTTCTAAGTTTTATTTCGACAGGTCATGCACACCACGTCAGATTGCCCAAAGTTATAGACCACCAAAGTTACCATCCAAAAAAAATGGTTTTCGTCAATTTATTAGTTGTACGTAAGATCCGTCGAAAAAAATAAATTTACTGAACCAAAAAAATGCATTCTCGACCGTGTAAACTATTTTTAAAATAATTTTTAACATATTCACATTCCACTGTTTAATAATATATTTGAATAATTATTATGTATCTAGTTCGTATGTGTCATCATTATTTTCTTAAATAAATAAGTGCTATGTGCTTACATTGTGTATTTGAATACAAATGTTTTTCTACGTGTATGTTGTTTTATTTTAGACTTTAATTTTTTGAAGTTATAGTTTAGAGAAATCCTGTATAGGTAGGTGATAGATAACGGCCCCTCATTGCCCTGGCATTGCAGAGGTTCATGAGCAACGGTAACGGCTTACCATCAGATCGGCCGTAGGCTTGTTCATTTATCTTGAACGAAATAATCATTTAAATGACAGTTATCCCAGCTGTCTAAAGGAAAGTGGAAATAAAATGTTCGATCCAAAATATTGTGGAAGTTGAAATACAATCTAACACTAAAAACGGTATTTCAAATCTGTTCGGTACGGTACTTACATATCACTAGAATTGAAAAAACAATCATCCATCCAAACTTAACGTATACGCGGCGACACATGAAAAAAAGTGTAAAACTTGATTGTCTCATTTGTCTTCTTTTTTTTTCAGAGGAAATCACCGGATCCCCGCCCGCGGGGCGGGTATGTGGGAGTTGAACCGCACTAAAACCTCCAACCGCTCACACTCAGCGTCCGAATCCCGGCTGAGGCCTGAACCCATCACGGGGTTTGGAGGGACGGCGCGACGCGTTACGCCCAAGGCACTCTTTCCTGCCGCGCCGCCTCCATTTGTCTCCTAGTGGAAGTTGGTGAAAAAACTATTGATGTGATATCTTACAACAAATTCAATCAAATGGATTACCTCCAACATAAAATCTAAATGGAAATTATAATCCAGAGATTATCATTGGCGCGTCTTCACTAAATTGTTAGTTTTTCAATAGTCAATGAATATCGCGTGTCTCAAAGTATCTCAATCTTATATATTATATTAATTCATTCATTGTCATCCTTCAAACGTCCAGTGCTGAACATAGGCCTCTAATTCTATGCCTCCCCCAAGGATTCTATACTAATATTAAAAGAGGAAAGATTTGACTGTTTTGAATAGGCTCCAAAACTACTTGACAATTCTAAAACTTTTTTGTAAATCTTACAAGGGATTAAAATTAATAGTAAAACAACGTAGCGACTGTCCGTGTGAAAATATTTTATTTTTACGATTAAACTGTACAATATTTACACTGTTAGGAACTGTCAAAAATAAACTTGAAAAAAAAAACTTTTGTACATTGTACAATGATTTTTATTGTAATTAAATACAGTCAAAACGTTGAACAAGTCAATATTGTAAAAAAATGCGTGCTTTTGTAAATTTACCAGAAATTTGTTACTTAACCATAGACAATCAAAATGGCGGATAGAAAAAACAGTTTTAATTACAAAAGGCAATAAGATCGGTCACAAGCTTCCTCTGGTTTTGAACAAAAAAAAATGCAAACTGAAAATATTGCCTAAGTTTATTTCAATATGAGGTCACAATGGTTCTAGATTAGTTTTAACTATTAACATATTGCTAGCTCACACAACAGTGCTGTAACAACTTATTACTGTTTACTGCTGGGTTCAGGTCGCCTCAGTAGAGGGATCAATTCACGACACGTGCACAATGCGGATTGTGAACTTCACATATCTCGAAGGATTTTTAGAATTCTTTTCCAATGTGCAGGTTTCCTCACGACGTTTTCCTTCACCGTTTTTAGCCAGTAAATAAGATTTAGAAGTACAAGCCGGCCGGTTCAACCCGCGACCTCCCGTACGGAAGGCAAGCGCTTCAACCATTCGGCGACCACATCTAGAGTAAGAAAACATAAAATTCTATAAAATCGTCATCTTATATACTACTAGAACCATCTAAGTTCAAAACTTAGTTTTTTTAATAAAAAAATATATACTCCTATTGATTATTTGTCACCATTTGAGACAATTAAGCAAAAACTTAATACTTATCGAATCAACTACAATTTGTCAAGAAAACTGGTCGTGGGACCTCCGTCGCTACAGAAGTTCCTTAAGCATGTCTTTTTACTGTTTTATAACCACTCAACAGGGAACGACAACTCGCTAGATGGTGAACCTGGGCTGGCTCGCCCGGAATCACTACCTTGTTTGACTATCTTTTAAAAATGTTTTTCCCATAATTTTTAGGATAAAATAAATATTCTTGTAATTCTTTATTCTTAAAATACATTTTGTACCAAAATATATTATCTCCATAAAATATGAGACGATAATAAAATGTAAACAAAACAAGTTTCCTGATGTTTTCTGATTTCCGGATCCTGCCAGACTTGGCAAAAGTAAACAAGCCAATATTGTTGCCGATCCCAGTTGAGTGAATATTACCATGTAGGCAGACGAACGAAAAAACCTCATGGACCTCTGCATTCCTAAGTCGAAAGCTATCGACCAACAAAATAGATTCAAAAATATCTCTGATACTCGATGCTAAATCATAATTTCTAATCAAGACACTTTTACGGCGCACTTTGTCAACAGATTTCAGCCTTTTTTAAGTGTTTTTTTTACTTTTATTCGACCCTTTAGATGTGTAATATGATAAATTATCAGTGGCGTGCATATATATTTTGGTCAGGGTATCCAGAAATGTTACTAAAACTGAATCTTTTACAAATTTTCAAACTACAGTAAATTTAATTACACCTTTATGCTCAATATAAGTATATTTCTATTGAATATACATTTAATAGATTTTTATTGTTACTTTTTTAACCAATTCGATTGGTCAGCGTATGCAGTGCTTATTTGTTTCTGTTAACTGCACGCCACTGTAACATAAGGTACTATTTATCATCATTCTACATATTATATCCTAATCAATTTTCATCGACAGCTTTAAGGAACTTCTAAAAAAACTCAAAAACTTGTACTTATAATTAACGAATTAGACGGAATAAAATTCAACAAACAAAAACATAATGTTCTCTTATATGTAATAACAAAAAAAATTAAACATCAAAAATCTCTCGCTCGTCGTTGGTAATTCTGAAACAAAATATATTAAGTTAAAAAAACTAAATTAACTTGTTAGAACGCAAACTACAGATGATGTATTAAAGTGTAGAAGTATTAATATTGGATATAATTTTGAAAAATAGACATGATATACATACTTTATTTGTGGCAAAAATGATACAAAACGAGAAAAATTTAAAACAAAATACATAATCATTACATTTCCACTACAAACAAGCCGAGACTCAGCGGCTTGCTGAATATCGACACAGATTATAGAATCAATGCCAACATCCAGCGCTTAGTTTAAATAGTCTTCTTAGTTTTATATGGGACAGTAAATTTACTTAAATATAAAAAAAAAATTGAGAGGTGTCAAGGGACACCCGGATGGATCCTTTCGATTAATTAGTGAGTGAATTGTAATATTATTTTTTTAAGTTAATTTTATTTCTATAAGAGAGAGAGAGAGACAGACGTTTATGGTCGAGAACAACAGGTTAAAAGATTTTAATCACAGCGCCATCTAGTGATAATCATCTAAAACAACAAAAGTGTCGTGCCAACTTTTTCATAAGAATTTCCGTCTAGCCCCCTTTCGATAACGCGCGATAAGGAACTTCGTTCCAATTCTACTGGGCCTTTATGATTAAGTATGTCCTTCAATACTAAAAATAAAAGGATTTCATCTCGTATATTGGTAAAATATAGCAGTTTGCGTTCTTTAGAGATTCACAGATATGACTTACCTTTAAAAAAATATATAACCTTTTTATGAAAAAAGTTCTATCACAGTCTCATCACGTGTCATTTTAATAATTTGATGTATCGCCATTTTGTATTTCAAAAACTGTATTTTTTAAACAAAATAATCAATTTTAGACTTTCTATTTATTTGTAGAACTAGACATTATTACCCAATAGAACATGGTTCGATTATAATCTAACACACATTTTATATTGGCTAAAAACGTAAAATACCACTCATTGTCTATGACAACTTGATAGAAATACAAAATGGCCGCCATTCTAAATTCTAATTCGTAATAAATACATACAGAAGGATGGGTTCTAGGGGCCGGATGGTACATGACCTTCCGCCTGGGAGCCCGACCGCGTGGCCTGATGGGTCTGAAATACGAAGTTTGCATTGGCCGTTGCGGTCGCCACCAATTCTGATATTTAGGCCAATCCGCTACACTAGAATTAGGACTAGAAAATTGACTGAATCTCGGCGCGTTTGAGTCTGTAGGACTCGGTTTGGCTGATTCTAGGTTTTTTAGCTGAAAGAAATAGATGTTGGTTATTAAGTTAAGCTTTTTTGAGATTATATTTTTTTCGTATGTTGCGGGTAGTTGTCTTTCGAGAGTAAAGTAACATTAATTGTAATTTAAAATACCTAATTCAAACATTCTAGCTGTACTAAATGTGAAAATTTAGTTGTGTTGTAGATTTTTTTTCAGATCCGATTTATGTACCATGTGTCTTCAAAACATAAGCAAAACTGTATTATATTTCGATAACTTTAAATTAGGATTAGAATGAGATATTTCGCAATCAATTTACTCATAGACAAACTGTTAAACTTGGTAGTGTAAAAATGGCAATAAAACAAGTCAAAATCGAAAACTATTTTGTAGTAATTGTTTTGTACGATTTTGTAGTAATTGTTGAAAAAACTCACCATAGTGTCGACGTTGGTCGTATCAGGTGACGTATAGTCATCCGACCTAGTCACATTCACAGCCAACGAATCCGAGTCCTTACTCAATAATGGCTGCCGCAACAGAGCCAAAGTTTTAGCTGCCACATACTCGTCCTGCAACTCTTTACAGTACACTCCTAACTGACGTTCAAACTGGTCCGCCATTTTGGTTTGAAACACCGAAGCGTCCGTGCGTTTCAAGATGTCTATAACAGCACGACTCAAGGGCTCTTCGTGAGGCAGAATACATACTCTCTCCAACACCTGAATGGCGACCTTCTTGCTGAAACTCCTGTTGTTCTCGACCATGAAACGGCACAAGTTCAAAAACACCAACTTGAACCGAGAAAAATTTTGCGTCATCGCTATAGTGACCATGAAAACGTCGCAGAGCGTAATGAAAGGCGCTATTCTATGCTGCAACAGATCCTTGAACTCTTCTAGTCTTACTTTGTTCAAATACATCAGAACAGTCTCGAGGACCAGGAGTTGGAGATTTGAGTCTTCGGTGGTCCCAATCGTGGCTTTGGCTGTGAAATCTATCGCCATTTCGAGTAGAATCCTGGTCAGTTTCTTGTTTTGAGCTACCTCAACGAAGCAAAACCCATACTTTCGACGCAGATGGATATATTCACGAACGTACATGTACTCTCTTATGAAATCCTCTTCACGCATGAGAGACAATTTGCGACTGACGTCGTGAATGTCTGGAGCTGTGTGCTTATAGCGACAATTATTGATAGCCTTGCAGTTGCCCACTAGGTTGTTATAGCAAATGTTTCGGAAAATGTTGGTGAATCTGTTCAATGATTTTTGGTTCAAACTTAGCAGACCATTTGGTTTTTCTAAAGAGCAAGTTGGCGCTTCGGGGGTACGATCATCAAAATCTTTGGCGCCATCTTGGTAATCTGTTTCAAACGTAGCCATTACAGTGTCGACCAAAATATCGTAGTACTCTTTGTCTACAGTGGAATCAGCTTTTTGCTTCTCACAGATAGTTTTTTTGGACGCTTCTTGTTCATCTGTTATTTTAGTAGGTTTATAAGTAAATTTCTCGACTGGTTTCTCTGAGACGGGCTGAGGAATGTACTCATCGTAGACGGCAGGTCGTTTTGGAAGAGGCACGGATATATTAAGGCGAGATGATTCTATTCCGGTAATGCTTTCTGCGTACAATGACAAAGCATCGTCGTCCTCATAGTTATGACCGTCTATTGAGACCCTGGTACTAGTCCTAACATTTTCGTCATTTGATTTTTGTGGTAAAGGTGTGCCTACATTCTGGCTAAGTACGCAATCTCTACTTTCTGAAGTTAGAAATACGTCATCGCCATTAGAATCGTCGCGAATCTTTCTAGAAACATCGGCAGGTCTGACGAAATCCACCTCATCTTTATTCTTTGAACTATGACCTATATTTTCTTGTGTATCAGTGCCTTTTAAATAATTCTTCAAACGCCTACAGTTATCGAGAACATCGCTTTCTTCTTTCAAAACGTTGAGTATTTTATTTTGAAAGCTAATTACTGTATCATCGTTGTTATGACCGATCCATTTCATAATTTCTAGATCGAACTTCTTCAAGCTTGACGACAGTTTATCGAAAGCTTTGCGCAGTTCATCTTTAACATTATTTTTGACGTTTTTAGAATTAACCGTTGTTATAGAAGAGGTACTTAGATTGAGATCATCGATTACATCAACACAGGTTTGGTGTTCACTTTCAGAACTTTCCGAGCTGTCATTGTTGTCAATTTTTTCCTGTTTTATGCTGTCTACTTTTGTTAACCTTAGTATTGGGAGTTTGTTGTCAATACGAACGAAATCATTGCTACTAGCTGAAATTGAAGTGTTTGAGCTTGACAGATCTTTTGTCCACGAGAGATTAGTAGAACTTGCTACCGATACCTTCCTTGTTTCTACCGTTGTAGCTTTGGCTGAATGATTTTGATCTATAGTGTTGTCTTTAGATATTTCCTTACCTTCTTTAGTTTTCTTCGTAATAGTGAGGTATTGTGTAATGTTGTTAACGCGTGGTTTTGAGGTTGTATCTGGTTTTTTCTTGACTGTTCGTTTGGCTGTTTGATTTGTATCAGCTTTTTTTCTTGGGCCTGAAACAAATTTGAATTATTAGATTAAGATTAGACTATAAAATGATATGAAGTCGTGTTGGCGTGAGTGGGTACAAATCCGGCCGGCTTGTATCTCTAAATCGAAAAGTGAAAAAGATTTATGTGCAATTTTTCACAACACCACTGCCAAAAACGGAGAAGGAAAACATCGTGAGGAAACCTGCATGTCGGAAAAGGGTTCTAAAAATCCTTTGAAGATATGTGAAGTCCCCAATCCGCACTGGGCAAGCGTGGTGGACTATGCCTAATCCCTCTTCTGAGGAGAGCTGAGCCCAACAGTGGGCAGTAATGGGTAGGTACAGGTATAAAATGATGTTGATCTTAAGCATTTAACTTATATCCTCATGAAGGTAAATCCCTACGCCTAGTATAAGAGTAATGTTTAAAATGAGTTACACTTCTAAAACCTTAAAATAAAGTTCTTACTAAAAGTATTAGTAAGCTTTATTTTTTATTTACACAATATGTCTTAAGCATAGAGCTTTAGTTGGTTTATAAGAAATCAAAGAGACATAAATATTTACCTGGTGTTTTTTCAACTACATTATTCGACCGGACCCTTTTTGGTGTTTTACTATTAATCACTGGTTCCTTTTTTGCATTATTAATTGTTGATGTGTTTTCTTTCTCAATTGTGGTTTGTTCTTTTTGGTTTTTGACAGTTGTACTATTGGTCGTGTTATCTGGTTGTTTATTTGGTTTACGGTTAGCAGTTTGTACTTTTCGTTTGCCAGTGGTTATACTGTCGATTGACGGTTTCCTTCTGATAACTTTCTTTGCGTCAGTAGAAGTTTTTTGTTTCACTATTTTTCCATCAATTGATACTTTCTTTTTAGATATTTTTGTTTTTCCGTCAATGGATATTTTTCTAGTTATTATCATTGATTTTCCGTCTATTGATGTTTTTCTGTTCACTATTGTTGATTTACGGTTTGTTATTTTAGTTTTTCGGTTGACGGACGGTGTTTCTGATGTTGATCCGTTGATATGTGATGTTTCTCCATTGGTTTCTGATGTTTTGTCTGGAAGAAGAAAGACTATCATTTTGAGAAACATGCAACAAAAGTTTACAAATAAGTTTTGAAGTATGTGTGGATATAGACAAACACGTCTTTTGAGTACATCTGTTAACTTTTTTAAAATTATGAGAGTGGGTACTAAACTACTATTTGCCTTCAATAAAAATTTAAAAAAAGTGATATTTCTTGTTGAATCCATCAATTTGTAATGAAAACTTACATGAGTTATACTTTTATTTTGCACATTAATTTATTTCTTTGTTTATGTTATTTATTTATTTTTATTTTATTATTGCCATGTAGGCAGACGAGCCAACGGCCCACCTGATCGTAAGTGGTTACTGTCGCTCATGAACCTCTGCAATGTCAGGGGACACTGAGGGGTCGCTACCTATGACCTAACTTTAAGGACCCTCCTCAAGCCTCGTTTGAAGAAGGACAAGACATAGTGCTCAGGGAATACCGAGGAGGATTACGTTATTTCAATATTAGTTTCTCCTTACCATTTGTATCAGATGAATGATCCGAGCTTTTCCCAGCTTTTTTAGATCTGCCACGTTTAACTGTTGAAGGTACGGCAGAATTGTCAATAACTTCGTTCTTGATATTGTCATTTTTTATTGACACAACTATTGATGGCTTTTTCAATTGTAATTCTGCAACTGAAATAGTTAATTGGAATAAGAATTTTGTTACTTTTAGTGTAAAATTGTGTCATGGTTAAATAGTTATAAATGATATTCTTGTATATTAGTTTTTTATGCACGAACCAATTTTGGCCATTGCTACTTACTCAGCAAACAAAAAAGTAATATCAATTATGGTTGTTTCCAGCTGAGTGAATATTGGAAATTGAAAACTATAATAAGTTTCAGACATTCTATAGAAATTAAAAGTAAAAGATAAAGGCTTACCTTCGTTGGCTAATTCTATCTTACGAGCTAAGTTCAATGATTTCATTAATGATCTCGTTGCATGCATTTGTTTTTCTGAAAGAAAAATATTTACATTTTTATTTCATTCAATGAATTTATTACATGCACTTTTTAATTCAAGCTTTTAAGATCCTCGACATCATGTACAAGTGGAGTGATAGCCAAGACAAGCTCAAATGTGATGAGTCAATCTTGTTTATCAAAATCAAATATTTAGGAAAGAACGATTGTTTTAAATCACAAGATCCCACACAAGCTTACATAGAATTTTATAAAATGGGTGTTGTATTTTTTTATACCATATAATTTTATTTCATTAGTATGATATATAAATTGTATTTCAAAGACAGTGAAATATTGTTCAAATGTATGACAGTGGATCACTGTTACTTTGGTTGACTTTTTGTATTGATATGATTTAGAACAACTTCCAACATAACATCAAAGGTTTCTACAATAACTAAGCAATCATCACATTTATTAATTTCTACTGTAACATATTTCGTTGTAGGTAGACAATCGTCTTACTGTTAAACTAGAAATCGCAATCTTGCATTTTTTGAATGTTTGTCTCAAACTTTGCAACTCACCTGCTGGTTTCTGTGGTAGTGCTTTTACTTGGATAAGAGTCGGGGTCTTCAGTTTAGGTTTCGTAGCCTGTTTTCTGACCCTTGGAGTCGTTTCAGAGGTGGTGGTTTGTTCATTATTTGGTTTTTTTCGTGGAGCCATCGTGAGGTTTAGAGGTAAATTTAAAAGTTTTAGTTCAAGACATTTCTGAGATTAAGAGCGGCAAAAGTAACAATCTGAGCTCTTCATTTATTCCTTAAGTTGTTGCAATGAAAAACTTTTAGTAAAAGTGAAACTGTTTCAGATGAAAACAATATTCTGTAAACTATTTTTTAATCAAATTCTGTCGCGGACTTTTACTTTTTACGAATTGATTAGGGTTGTACTACAACAGCATGTGCTTTGCTCGATTTTCTTAGATCGTACAAAATCGACTAAATTTTGTAAGATGGATTAACAATAAAATGTTTAGAATGGAAAATCTTTTCCCACTTGAAAAGAATTTAGGTATGGAGCGACATTTTTCAGTATTTATGATTCCGTCTATACAATAAACATTTTAATTTCATTGTTGAAACGTCACACTGTTAAATCGACTAAAAAAAATTGAATGACAAATCGAGGCGTTTTTCTATTATCGATAATTGAAGATTATTTTAATCTACCAACAGCAGTTTCCGAACGAACTTTGTTTTTTTTTTCTAGCTAAAGGTCATAAGAAGGTTGTTGATGTCAAAAGACCGTTGAATAATTTTTATCATTTTATTTTAACCGGTCACATATTGAAATAAAAAATGCCTGCAAAATACAAAATTGTTATGATTCGTCACGGCGAATCAGAATGGAACCAGAAGAATCTGTTCTGTGGTTGGTTTGACGCCGACCTCAGCGACAAAGGTGAGACTATTCTTAATTTAAATTTATTTCTGCTCAGGACACAGATATACCAGTACTTTGAATACAATGTTGTTAAATTTATCCTAATTAACTAAATAACAATTGCCTTTACATATATAATTACTAATTAAACTTACTCCTTCATACATACTTCTTTTGATAGATGGTGCAACCTTATTTGAGTTTTTTCATCTTTATGATGAACCTATCTTGGTTCTGTTTCCAGAAGAGTGGTTATCATTATGCTCACCAAACCTTACGTCCACAGGTCGTGAAGAAGCAGTGGCCGCTGGTAAGGCTTTAAAAGCCGAGGGTTACCAGTTCGATGTTGCTCACACATCAGTCCTCAAGAGAGCTCAGGTTACACTGAATTCTGTGTTGAAAGAAATCGGACAAACAGACATCCCAGTCGAGAAGACTTGGAGACTGAATGAGAGGCACTACGGAGGCCTCACTGGATTAAACAAAGCCGAGACTGCGGCTAAATATGGAGAAGCTCAGGTATTAAAGAATATTTCAATGAATGAGTCAATGTAGATTTCTTGCCTAGACTAAAGGAAAAAATACATAGAAATTGTTGGCAAAATTTAAAAGCAGTTCTTACTAATAACTACACTCAAAAATTACTATTTCTCAATTAATTAATAATTGTAATGTACTATGCCATTGAAGGATATACATATAGTATCAAATTTTGTATAAAAAAAAAATTTAAAACAAAAAAAAACATTATATTGGCAAAGTAACAATTACATCAAACTGTAAAATATTTACAAATTGTAGGCGACTGAATGCGACTAAAGCGCCACCTATAAATAGATTTTATTAAAATTAATTAAAAACCTCTTTTGTAATATACTTTTTAAATATAAGATCTAATGTTGCCGCGCTTTTTTGAAAATGGAATATTGTGAACATTGTCAAACACAGATTGCGTCATATTTTTTCTTCTTAAGTATTTATTGTTTTTATTAAATTTCTTGATCTAAAGTTTTCTTTGCACTGGCAGCCTTTAATTTCCTACACAAATATTCACAAAAATTACATTTTAGCTAATCGTTTGTCATCTCTTTTACTTTATCTCTATTCCTGCTCGTGATATTCTATCTACGTGACTTTGGCAGAGTCATACGCAAGGAAAGAACTCGAGCCAGAAAAAAAAAAAAGTAACAATATTCCTAATTCCCTTATGTTTTCATATTTATTCCAGGTACAAATCTGGCGTCGTAGCTTCGACGTTCCCCCACCACCGATGGAGAAAGACCATGCTTACTATGACACAATCGTCAAGGATCCTCGATACGCTACCGATCCCAAACCTGAGGAGTTCCCAATGTACGAGAGCTTGAAACTCACCATTGAAAGGACTCTGCCGTACTGGAATGATGTTATTGTACCACAGGTATTACTTTACATTTGTTTTTAAGGTCCACTTGTCTGTGTCTGTCAAATAGCAGGATACAAACGTCAATTTTGGTTAGTTTCCAGTTGAGTGTCTAAGCATATAAAGTTCGGCCGTTCAGAGAATGCGTTCCTGACACCTATCAGCTAGTCACGAAAAATATTGTTTACTAAGTTATTTGACACTCAGTTTGGCACAAAATATATAGGTATGCATCTCCGAGTTGGGGTATGTCAATAGAACTAAGAACCAGGTTTTCAGCTTGTCTCAAATATCTACTCAAAATTTGTCACTAGCTCTTGGACCATAACTGTAAAGAACTCTTTCCAAATCAATGGTAACCTTCAAGTGTTGTTATCATGAAAGCAAGTTACCACTAAAATTAGTAATTAAAAATTAGTAATGTTTAAAAGTTTCAATGAAAAAAATGTGAAAAATATATTGAAAATACTGTAAAACAATATTTTGCTTTGTTTGTACATTTTAGTCGTGATGGCCGAGTCCTTCCGAACGGGAGGTCGCGGGTTCAAATCCGGCCGGCTTGCACCTGTAAATCTAAATGTGAAAAAAAGATTTATGTGCAATTTTTCACAACACCACTAAAAACTGTGAAGGAAAACATCGTGAGGAAACCTGCATGTCGGAAAAGGATTCTAAAAATCCTTTGAAGATATGTGAAGTCCCCAATCCGCACTGGGCAAGCGTGGTGGACTATGCCTAATCTCTCTTCTGAGGAAACCTGAGCCCAACAGTGGGCAGTAATGGGTTGGTACAGGTACATTTTACAACAAGTTTTACGTATTTTCAGATTAAGGAGGGCAAGAAGATCATTATTGCAGCCCACGGCAACAGTCTTAGGGGTATTGTGAAGCATTTAGATGGTAAGAACTTATTTTTTGCTATTTTTATTCTAATATACTATAAATTCACAGTTACGAAGTCTAAATATTACTTTGTATTATAATCCCAATAAAAAAACATAAAAGACTAGCTACCCGCGCAACTTCGTCTGCGTCACAAAAAAATCCCGGGTACTTTCCCATTGTTTAAACCTTCCCTGGACTACGACAAACATTTTAAAACCAAAATCAGCTCAATCGGTCCAGCCGTTCTCGAGTTTTAGCGAGACTAACGAACAGCAATTCATTTTTATATATAAGAGACTAGCTGGCCCACACAACTTCGTCTGCGTCACATAAGGAAAGTTTCTCACCGTTTAAACCTTCCCTGGACTTCTACGAATTTTTCAAAATTAAAATAAGCGAAATCGGTTCAGTCGTTCTCGAGTTTTAGCGAGACTAACGAACAGCAATTCATTTTTATATATAAGAAGATGAGTAAAAATAAATTTTCCAAATGTGCTGATACTCAAGAGTTAACATAATAATAATCTTTATTGCATCAACATTAAGTACACATATTTTTTAATCTGGAATGATTTAAGCAACAATATTATATTTAAGTTTATACCTCTATTTTATTGTTAGTATTAGTTTTTTTAATATCTTGATTTGATTGCTATTTTTTCCTTTCATTTTTGTAAAACTCAATAGTCATTGTAAAATATTTTCTTTATTTATATCTAACTTTGTATCTACTTATGTATATTTCAGAACTAAGCGACGAGGCCATCATGGGACTGAACCTGCCAACGGGCATTCCGTTTGTCTATGAACTTGACGAGAACCTCAAACCAGTTGACTCCATGGTCTTCCTCGGTGATGAGGAGACAGTCAAGAAGGCTATGGCAGCCGTAGCAGCACAGGGGAAAGCCAAGTGAAGTGATGTCATTACAAATGGTTAACCCTTTCAATGCTGTAGGGTACAAAATGACCATTGAAAAAAGTTTTAAATTAAACTCAATTGTTCTTGAGTTTAATAGATTGCTCATCTAAATTGAAAACTGAACTCTTTAAAAACATGTAGGTAATTTTTTTGGAGAGACTATTTTATACTGTTTTATTTACAGTCTATCTAGTATATTAGATAGATGTGTGATTATTTTTGTCTAAATTTGAGATCTTTACTGACAGCATTCTAAGGGTTAAATTACTAACAAGAGATTGAATCATAGTTGTTTTAAATTATAATTTTAAGGAGTAAGTGAATTATTTAAATGCTTTATTGTAATGTTTTTGTTTAAATAAGCTTTTACTTTGAAATGAGAGTATTAAAATGTTGGTAATGTTAAGATTTCTTTTATTTATACTTCGAAAAAGGATTAGTAAAATAAAACAATTGCACATTTATGTTATTGGACTTATTTATTACTAATATAAAAAGGTCATAAATAAAATGTCAGTCGATTAAATACAAAATCAATTATTGTAAAAAGTACATTAAATATGTAAATGCTTTTGTTATTATAATTCATGAAATAACGGTCACAAATAAATTACTTAACAAATACGACTTCTAAGGTAATCTAATATATATTATAAAGGCGAAAGTTTGTAAGTATGGATGTATGTTTGTTACTCTTTCACGTAAAAACTACTGAATGGATTTGAATGAAACTTTACCACAATATAGCTTATACATCAGAATAACACATAGGCTACAATTTTTGAACCCCTTTATAACGCAGACGAAGTTGCGCGGGTCACCTAGTAATATTATAAAGAAAAGCTACCATAAACTTTTTCATGTTTATTCTAGCTCACAGTCAAGTTTAAAATAAGAAGAACCCTAGTTTTACTTCCCGTAAATTTTCTTATACTAATATTGGTTATTTTAAAATACTAATTATTTATTTTTTATTCCGGTAAACTATTTTTCAGATCATCCATAGAGTAATCCATAGTATATTCATTTTCCTCTTTCTTTTTCTTGTCTTTGGTAAATTTCTTACCCGAGTATTTATTAGTGAAAGTTTTCTGCTTGGAATTATTGAAATGAAACCTTTTAGGTTCTGCATCAACGTTCATGGCGTTCTCGTTGTCTTTGGTCTTTTTCTTTTTTTTCTGATTGAATCGAAAATCTTTGGGTAGCTTGTGATCTTTTACGCAATGGTCGAATCTCTCTGTATCGTTGTTGAATTTTAACTTGCATTCTTGTATGTAGCAAGAGTACTGAAAAGTAAGATAAATGATAAGTAAATAGTGAGAAGTGTTATTTTTAGTGTCCAACCGAAAGTGCTTTTGGCCGAAACTGAACTTCTCTTAGTTTCGGTCGAAACTCATAAATTTCAAACTAAGTCTATTTTTTTTTCAAATTAAGTCTTTTTTTGACTTTTCTATACTTTATTATTATGTCTTAAAATTTGTTGGAATGAAGTTCCTTGTTACGCGTTATCGAAAGGGGGCTAGACGGAAATTCTTATGAAAAAGTTGTCACGACACTTTTTTGTTTTAGATGATTATCACTAGATGGCGCTGTGATCAAAATCTTTTATTTATTTATTTATATCAGAAACACCAACTACAATCTCACTTAACTATACTTAAACTAAAAATACAATTCCTTATTTTGTTTTATATGATTAATGCTAGATAGTGCTGTGATCAAAATATTCGAGAGAGAGAGACAGACGTTTTAAACTAACTAATTATTATTAATTTAAAAAATAAAATTTTATTACAATTCCCTCACTAATTAATCGAAAGGAACTTCGTTCCATCCGGGTGTCCCTTGACACCTCTCAAGTTTTTTTTTTTGTAATTTGGAATCTGACTAAATAAAAACAATAAACATACCGAAGGTTTCCTCTCCGCCATGGCAGCGAAATACGAATCGTGGTTCTCCTGTATATGCAAGTCCAAGAAATGTGGTGTAGGCAGTATCTTCTTGCACTGAGCACAAGAGTACCTGTGCACTGCATTGTAGTGGTTCTCGAATTGTAATAGAGTTTTACCTATGTACTGACAACTTGGTATGTTGCATGGGAACTCTTTTCTGGAAAGATGTATGAAATAAAGTGCTAAGATATATAATCAACCTCAATCGTACCAACTATAAAAGCGAAATTCGCTTGCACGACCGTGCAGCGACGTAATGAATTTGTGTTTGTTATTGAAAAAGGTATTAAGTGCATCTCTCGCTCATCAATACATAGTATAAAACAAAGTCGCTTTCGCTGTATGTCTGTATGTATGCTTAGATCTTTAAAACTACGCAACGGATTTTGATGCGGTTTTTTTTAATAGATAGAGTGATTCTTAAGGAAGGTTTGTATGTATAATAAATGCATAATATAGTAGAGAAACACTGATAAATTTAAAGGTTTCTAATGTGATGTCGTAAATAAGCACGTTTTTTTGCGCTTATATTGCAAACGCTGGCTGAACCCTACGAGATAGACCAAAATAATGTACTACAGTATTGTTCACCTTAAAAAGTTCAACAAAAAAGTCCGCGATGGTATATGTCTATCTCTTAGGGATAACCCAGCATAACCATTTTTATTCTTTACTAAAAAATGGTTATTTACGAAGTGATTTTCAACAATACCGCATTAATCCTTATTCAATTAAGTACCTTAAATAAATTGTGCATTTATTATAGATCAATATGCTTTTTACAGCATGTAATTTAAGTGAATATTACCGAAGATATTACAAATTTAAAATGCAGTGTCGTAGTTGTTTGCGCCGGGCGGCGCGTGCCTATATAGGCTACAATTTTTGAACCCCTTTGTAACGCAGACGAAGTTGCGCGGGTCATCTAGTTGGATATGAAATGAAAAAGAAAATAGGTATGTACTAATGAGGTGATAGTTCATTGCTGTGGATGCGTACATTTTGACTAAGCAGGTCATCAGTAACGGTCCATGAGCAACGGCAATCGCATACTATTAGATAGGTAAGTTAATTTCTCAATAATGCAATAAAAATCCGAACGATAGCTATCTACTATCTTATTCCTACGCCATCTTTTAATGATACAAAACAGAGCACGAGTGCTTATGTTGAACCACTGGCGTAAGTACAGTATGATTTCCCAAGGGAACTGTAATCAACAACTTACTTTTTAGAATCAGCTTCTTCATCATCACTTTCGTCTTCGAGATCGTAAACTCCTAACCTCGGCAGTCTTTTCCTAATGTATAGTATATCATCAACTGACCGCTCTTTGAAGCCGCGTTCTATGATTTTTCGTAATATTTCTTCGCCGGTGATTTGGTACATTTTCGTATCATGTATGACCTAGATCAATAATGGAATTGTCCTGGAAAAGGAACAATGTTGAAGAAAGAACTGGCTTTTGTGAGTTACATTTAAAATTATTAAACGGTTTGTTAGCACGATTTTTATTAACGCACGATCCTGATTTTTCAACGCGGTTCCAAGCGCCATGATTATACGTTTCTTATTTGTGTAAGTGATGTTATTTTTCTACCTAAGAAGTTATTATTAGTTTAAGTATAACATAATATTTAAAATTAAGGTATAGTTACACGTAGGTAGGCAATGTATGCCGCTAATCGATGTATTGAAACAAGTGTCGAATAATTTTGTACGTAAATAGTAGTTACGAAACAGATTCCAGCTGAATTTATTAAAAAGATAAACACATTTTTATTTAAAGAATTGTTTCTTTGAGTAGGGGGAATTGCCGTACTTTCATCTGACGGAATTGGGGTGTGTGGGAGTAGACTCTAAAAATTGATATTCCGAGCCCCAGCTGAGGTCGGAAGTCAGAACACAGCACAGGGTTGTAAGGGATTAGGATCTAGTCAGCCACCCCTTATTTAAATAACTAGTTCGATTTCAATAATTCTTGGACAAATTCCAATAATAATTGCAACTAGGGTAAAAGGGGATAGCTAGTTACGTGAAGTGTGATCTCACAACAAGTATTACTGAAAAATATAGATGAAAAAGGAAATCAAAATATTATATTTGTAGTCGTCGATGTAACGCTTTAGGATCGCAGGAGGTAGCTGGATGCGGACAGCGCAGAACCGATCAATGTGGGGGAGGCCTAAGTCCAGCAGTGGACGTCTATAGGCTGATAATGATGATGTAAAGCTAATATAATATATTAAATAGCGCATGGTACCTAAGAACAACGACCTTGAGACGCTACGTTCGTTTAAAACTCGCAAAAATTAAGGTTATCTTAGTAACCTTCAATATTGCGTCGAATGAATGAACTTCAACAAATGTTCCTAGTACGGACGGATGGACACAATACGATGCTCTTTTTGTAAGACCTGATAAAATGAAGGCAAACCAAATCTAGTTATACCGCTCTATCTGTTTGAGAATTAAATAAGACAGATCTCTTGTTATTCAAAACCTTGAAAGTTAAATCATTTATTTTCTATATTTATGTGGACACCACGTACATTTTGAACATCAAGACAAAACAAAAAAAAGTGCTACCATCAGTTCGCAAGAAACTTCGTGAGTCCATTCGAACTAGATAAATCAAGGACATGGTTTTTGAAGTAATTTGGATTCAGATATTTTTTAATCACAAAGACAATATAAACTTAGGCAAAGTAAAACCAATAGCGATAATTTCACTGGAGGGAGACCGAGTCGGAAGCAACGCAGTATTGTTCATGCAAGGGCAAATGAAAAATGGATAAAATTGTTGATTAACAGGCACGACACACCTAAGCGACTCACGACATTACATACTAACGTTTTTATAGAAACCTTAAAATAAATAAGATCTCGCAATCACGATGATGCAGACAAAATAAATATATTAATATATTTTATGATATCATTGAATAGTCTGATGAATCAGTCTCGTTATCAAATACAATCCATCGTCGTTATCATTTTCAAAAACATTTGTTATGTGTCAAATCATTAACCAGACGGTTTGGTTTTCCTCAGTTTGAAGCAAACGGGTTCAGGATTTCACATAGTTTTAGAGGGCTTTTAATTTTTCTACAATATGTAGTTAAAGCTAGTTTATTATCGGCGGGTCAATTAATGAACACTGTCGTAGATGTCCTCTGCAGGCCTTAAACCTTCCCTAAATTTCGCGATGACCGTTTAGTGACCTTCTACAGCTGTCAAGGTTATCAGTCCTTCTAGTGGGAAGTACTTTTTTTATTGCCTTCTACGCAGACGAGCTAACGGCCAGATCGTAAGCGGTTACCGTTGCTCATGGACCTCTGCAATGTCAGCGGACACTGCGGCTACCTACGGCCTTAAAGGTAGGCCTTTCTTTAAGCCTCGTTTGATGAAGGACAAATCATAGCGCTCCGGGGAGCTCATTCCATAGCCGGATGATGCGTGGCAGAAAAGAATTTTTGAAACGCACCGTGGATGACCGCGGTTCGTTCTTACACAGATTTATTTTGGCGATGTACCCAGTTTGACGTTTTTTATTGTCAGAGCAGAGCTAACTGACCATTTACGCGGACCACTTGATTGTAAGTGGTTACCGATGCTAATGGACCTCTGCGATGTTGGGACAATAAAGTTCATTTAAATAAGACTAATTTTAGCGAGTGTTTATCGCTAATTACAACATACATACGATCGTTAACGATAAGTGGGAAACAGCAGACGGCGACGATCATCAAATCGACTAAATTATATAACCAAAGCAAGTTTAAACAAGCAAACAATACAATAATTCGCTACTACGACATCCTATCTGCTTAGATTAGAATCAGGAATATAATGTGCAAGTCATTACGAAATAGTCCGACGCTCAATTTATAAAAACTGTTCAAATACATAACTCATCAAATGATACGCGACCACGACGCGACTTCGAGGTCGTGTCTCGTACGTAGAAATTAAATAATTTAAATCGTAGACACAATCGTAGAAGCCCGGAAAAGAAACTACGAATTTTCCATACATGTCAACTATTGTTCGAAGACAATTATCGTCTCGTAAACAGTGATGTAATATTCTTGTATTTAGACAAAATAATTGTTTTCGAAAACTAATTCATTCTAATACGCGGTCGTCTGTGTTAAAACGTAGTTGTTGTAAATTGTGATCATAGTGCATTTTTGTGAAAATATAAAATGGATATTCGCCAAAGAAAGGTAAGTAAATAAATTTTGAGGTTATATTTTTCATGTAATTTCAGTTCGCCTTTTATTATTTAACAATTATAGTTAACACACTTGACAGTTTGCTGAGAATTTAACTAAACTATAGATAAAGATTAGGTTAACAAATAGTTAGATATATTGTATAACCTAACTTTGGGGTACTTAAATCCCAGTTTAGACTCAAATTTAAATAAGCATTCTGTATAGAAACTATGCTTTTTGTACACTTGACAAAAACAAAATATATCAGACTGTTCTACTTTACTTCATCGTGGTTTAAAACAAGTAATACTGCTGCTGTGTTTAGACTTTCATTAACTTATAAAATAGGAATTAAGAACCAAATAATTTACCAAGTTGCTATTTTCTTTTTTTGATGTAAACAAAAACGCTTATCTTTTCAACAGTAACTTTCACGAATTCACTCGCACACAACTTTCAAACATAAACATGAAAAATATCACAGATAATCGTTGAACATAGTCGATTATGAAACTTAACGAAGGTAAATTAGTCGATTATTTTTATAATCGAATGCAAATTCGTGGACGTTATTATATTTTTAATGTTAAAAGCTAGTTTTTGGTTCAATTAAAACAAAAAACAAAATTTAATTGTAGATAATATCCAGTATTTCTAATGTAAGTACTTTAAGTGCAGGAAACGATTTGGTTTTACATTTACTGTGTACATCACTAAATTAATTTTTCAGTTTCCGAACGATCTATTGTTGTCAATTGTGATCGTCATTTGTGTTGTCAATATTGTCAAAAACACATTCAAAAAATTGACACAAGCAATTGTTGCGAGCACAGGTTGCGAGTTTTGCAAAATTAAGCGAAATTCCAACACGGGTGTCCGTGTTTATTTAAAGAAATAAATTAATTTATTTAACAAACAGTACGTGGTTTTTAAAAATCATGTATTTAAGCGTTGACTGCTTGACTTAAGCTGTTGTTTCCTAAATGTTTGAATCAGTAAAATATGGGAAAATTCAGCAATTACCGCTATTTAGAGGTAAGATGTATGCTATTAATAAACTATTTGTTTTTATTTTTGTTTCTTATTTTAGTGTCAAGAACGGAATACATAATAACTATTGTGATAGGTATTTTTTTAAATTTCTTTAAACACTCGCGGTTTTCTACACTTACACTATTACTAAACAGGTTCTTACCACGATTATTTTTAAATATCGGGACCGCTCAATTAAAAATAATCGTGGTAAGAACCCGTTTAGTAATAGTGTGATGTATTTTTTTCCAAACCTAAAATATATTAATTCAAGTACATAGGTATGAACAGTATTTTTACCATTGTTTGTGTAAACAATTTTATTTACATAATATGTGCAGTACATCTGTTTTCATCAGTGCATTAAAAATATAAAAGGATCAACAGTTTTTTTTATTTATTTAATGCTTGTGTAAATATTAACTTTAATGTGACATATATTTTCTTGCATTTTATTCAGTCTGAGGTAGTATGTGGCTACTTTTAAATGTTTTTTTTTAATAATCATTTAATTTTATAATAATATGTTGAGAGTTTAACTCTATAAATTTTAGCTTTTTTAGGATACTAAATCACCAACTATATGATTTTATTTTGTTATAATTGAGTTCATTGAAAATAACACTTCTATTAACAGAGTAGCTAAAAATAATATGACCGTTATCCTAAAATATATTTAAAAAATTTGCTATGAGTGTTCAATTTAGTGTGTTTTTATTTATTAAAATACTATATTTCAAAATTAAAATAAGACAAATTGGTTCAGTCGTTCTGAGTTTTAGCGAGACTAACGAACAGCAATTAATTTTTATATATAAGATAAACATATATATAATATAAGACAAACCTGCAGCCCATATGACAGGAACTAATGTAGAAAGATGGTAAAATCCAGAACATAATAACTGCAAAGTTTTTTTAAATTTCCAGTTAAAAGATGATGTCCCGTCATCGCAGACTCACACAAGAAGTAGAGGCATCAAGCAGCCAAGACGACTCAAGAAGATATTTATAGTATTAATAGTTTTAGCATTACTCATCACTTACTTACTGGGTAAGTTTAAAAGTTTTTAGCATAATTAGATTTTGCTATATCCCATTCAGTTTTTACCACATACAATTCGGTTTTGGTGGCCCGTTGGCTCGTCTGCCTACAAGACAAAACTTCTCAGACCTCTATCCTCAATCATTGCTTGGATTTACAAATAAGAAAAGTAGCAACTTTCAAACAACATATCATAATCGAATCATGTCCATTATTCAAGGCACAATCAAAATGTGCATAATAAAAATACTGCATTGGTTTCATTTTGGAGACATTATTTTGTATCATTTTATTCATAATCATTTGCTTTCATATATTTGATTGCAACAAATACCTACACTTAAAAGATGCTACCAGCACACAGTTAGGGATACGTTTTTTATTTAATTTATTTGTAGGAGATTATGTCCAAAGTATAACAAAGGGTCAGAAAATAAATATATACGCAAACACGAACATGTTACCCGTTAAAACGATACATTTTTCAATACTCACTAGGGATGTAGCGAATATTTGCATTCGCATTCGCAAATAATCGTGCGAAACAAAAGTTAGGAGGTGTAGAGGGAATCTGACAGATCCAAAATAAAGGCCTTTAACTGCCCTTTAAAATGAGCCCAAACTCGACGGGTCTACGACCTTTCGTTGTCAAGGTAATTTGCGGGGGGTTTCAATTATTTGGTGGGGGGAGGCAAGTACCCTTCCATGTAGATTCAGGATAGGTAAAATATAAGTATCTATTTTGTAGTAGGTACCTAAATACTAAAATGACTTTTGGTAGATAAATCTGACTTGTCAGTAAAAAAACCTTGAACTTTTTATTGAAAGGTCAACATTCGCATTCGCATTCGCATTGTCCAAATATCGACATTCGCAACATCCCTAATACTCACACACTCCGAAAGTACTTGTTCGATCTAATAAATAAATGGAATACGACTACTATTATTTATCTTGTGCACCAAGAATCATCCGAATTAGTGCATCCAAACTAAAGTTACGAGAAAACAAACATAAACATAAAAAACTTGAGAGGTGTCATGGGACACCCGAATAGAACGAAGTTCCTTTCGATGAAAAGATTTTTTTTTTCCTAACGTAACGCGCGATGAGGAACGTGTTTTAAAAGATTTTGATCACAGCGCCATCTAGCGATAATCATCTAAAACAAAAAAAGTGTCGTGACAACTTTTCGTAAGATTTTTTTCCGTCTAGCCCCTTTCCACAACGCGCGAGAAGGAACTTCGTTCCAATAATAGCTTTATAACCTCGTCCTTCTGACTCAAATGTAGCTTCATAGTATAACTATGTAAAATGTACGGATATAAAATGTGTTTCAAGTAGCCGCCCGGAATAGCCACATAGAAATATTGAGAAAACATTTCATGATGCGTGTACGTATTGGCTCACGAACGTCCAACACGTAAAAACAAATGACGGTGACGACCAATATGTAGACTATATAGGTTCTATGCATTACAGCAGTTGTCAAGTTTCTCCAAATGTCGTGGAAGTTAAGCGAGCAGTTTTTTTAATGCGAAATAGATAAACGAGTCTACGCTACGGTAAGCTGTCACCGTCGCTCATGAACCTCTGCAATGCCAGGGAAATGAGGGGCTGTTATCTATCGCCTATCGATACAGGACTTTTCTTAACCTTGCCCCTGCGGCGTGTGGTGCGATGGTAAAAAGGAGATGAAGGAATCATCTCAAAGAGTTCCTCGGAGCATTTCCCATGCACCAGACGATATAGAATGCACAGAGAGCTGAAATCTGAAAGCTGAAATTTCGAGTAATATTACTTTTAAGTTTTTCGGCTGTGAAACATGTTAAACAGTTTTATAAATAGTTTATTATAATACCAGAAAATCAACGAATCCTATCTATCAGGACTTTAGAGAATGTCTTACTACTGCCCTGCCTTTAATTTTATCAATTAATTGAACCTCGTTCGAGCATGTATTTCCCATTAATACTAGTGATGTTACGGACTTTCGCAAAGGCGAATGCGAATACAATGTTCGACATTCGCAAATTAAAATGGTAGCCCGAGAGTGGTAATAGAGTATTCCTAAAAAGACAGGTTATTTTTTAGGGCTTTCTACCATTATTTAAAAAAATAAAAAACTTGAGAGGTGTCTAGGGATACCCGGATGGAACGAAGTTCAGCAGAAAGAGAGAGACAGGCGTTTCAAACTAACTAATTATTATAACTTAAATAAAATATTTTGACCACAGCGCCATCTAGCATTAATCATCTAAAACAAAAAAAGTGTCGTGACAACTTTTTCATAAGAATTTCCGTCTAGCCCCCTTTCGATAACGCGCGATAAGGAACTTCGTTCCAAAATGAAGGGGTCCGTTAAGTCCCGCTACACAGCAGCCAGGTCTGCATTTCCGAATCGGGTATAGCAATAGAATTATGTACCAAGTTGTCCAAGTTTTCAGCTTGCCTCAAATACCTACACAAAAATAGCCATTAGCTCTCGGGCGAGGGTAGGTAGAAGCCATTGATCAAATATAACATATGTAAAAATAGATCGATGAAATGAAATGAAATTATTTATTCTCAACGTAAATGAAATTCTCATGCTTGTTGATGTCAAAAGGCTACCACCAATTCATAAAAAAGAAATAGCCACTGTCCTGAGAAGAACTGGCAAGAAACTCAGCGGGCATGTCTTTTTTGTATTATTTGTCTCTTAGTTTTTTTTCTTTTTAATTCAATATTACGACTTTGTTACAATTTTGACCTAAAACGAAAGCTTCATTCCCACTTAGTGCAGTCATCTAGAAAATCACTAATCGAGCTTTTCTGCACAGAGATTCTACCATCTCCCTGCAATTTGGCTCTATCAGATTCTCTCTGCATTCATAGACATAGACATTATGGCGGAAACACACACAAACATTGTAATAAATTTAAGAAAAATTACATAAAAACAAAATACAAAGTAATTGAACACGTGTTGAAAATAAAATATAGTTTCCACCAGTCGAGACTCAGCTAAATGCTAGGTGTTAAATGAAGATTCATTCACGCAACTTTCGTCGAAACGTTCGCATGTACCATTCCGATTTTGAATGGACTCCCATCCGCGGTGTTCCCGGAGCGCTAAGACATGTCCCTCTTTAAACGAGGTTTAAGAAAAGTCCTGTATGGGTAGGCGATAGGGGGTCGGGACCGGGGTCTGGCCCGGATTCTGGCCCCCTAAGAGTTTCGGGTCCCCAACGCATGCGAGTGCGAGCGGGGACCCAAGAAGGTGCCGTGTCTCGCTCAACACGCCCTTACGTCAGAGCAACCGGGGGATGGTAGACCGCGTACTCCCCGACCCACGCTGGTTCTGACCCAGCGGGGTATTCCGTGGGAGGGTGACACGCGGTCCCATCTTGGCGGGCTTCGGAAAGCCCGCCGACCGAGAGAGCCGGTGGCCGTATTCGCCGGCGGCTACCGGTTCGGCGTCCGGGGACGGAGTGACGGGAAAGAATGCCGATGGCGTAACGCGTCGCCCCGTCCCTCATAACCCCGTGCTGGGTTCTGGCCTCAGCCGGGGTTCGGACGCTGAGTGTGAGCGGTTGGAGGTTTTAGTGAGGTTCAACTCCCACATACCCCGCCCGCGGGGCGGGCGGGGATCCGGTGATTTCCTCCAACTAAAAAAAAAAAAAAAAAAAAAAAAAAATGGGTAGGCGATAGATAACAGCCCCTCATTGCCCTGGCACTGCAGAGGTTCATGAGCGACGGTGACCGCTTATCATCAGGTTGACCGTAGGCTCGTTTATCTATCAAGCAATAAAAAAAAATCTTGAGTCGAAATTTGTTACCTCCCTATTATAAACAAAAAGTTTTATTCAAAGTAAAACCTTCTACTATTGTGTTATCGTGCGATGTTATTGCTTGTGCAACGTCTCATTACATTTACGCGGAACTAAGTGTTTTATCGCGTTAAAATTGTTAGTTCAAGTGTAAATCCATGTTTGTTTTCAAGTTAAACATCATCTATTTTAATCTGATATTGGTATCTGTAATTAAATCTACTCACGGCCGTGTTTTACCTGATTTTGGTGATATCAAATGTGAGGTTTGCCCTATTTTATTTTAACTTTAAAGTAAGAAATGGTTTTTAATTTTGAAAACAAAATTTGCTTATTCAATGCGGGGGCGGCGCGATGGGAAAGAGTGCCTTGGGCGTAACGCGTCGCGCCGTTCCTCATAACCCCGTGCTGGGTTCTGGCCTTTCCGGGCCGTGCCGGGTTCGGACGCTGAGTGTAACCACTTTCGATTAGGTGGCCCGTTAGCTCGTCTGCCTACAAGGCAATAAAAAAAAAAAAGTGTGAGCGGTTGGAGGTTTTAGTGCGGTTCAACTCCCACATACCGGTCCCACGATCCGGTGATTTCCTCCAACTAAAAAAAAAAAAAAAAAAAAAAAAAAATGGGTAGGCGATAGATAACAGCCCCTCATTGCCCTGGCACTGCAGAGGTTCATGAGCGACGGTGACCGCTTATCATCAGGTTGACCGTAGGCTCGTTTATCTATCAAGCAATAAAAAAAAATCTTGAGTCGAAATTTGTTACCTCCCTATTATAAACAAAAAGTTTTATTCAAAGTAAAACCTTCTACTATTGTGTTATCGTGCGATGTTATTGCTTGTGCAACGTCTCATTACATTTACGCGGAACTAAGTGTTTTATCGCGTTAAAATTGTTAGTTCAAGTGTAAATCCATGTTTGTTTTCAAGTTAAACATCATCTATTTTAATCTGATATTGGTATCTGTAATTAAATCTACTCACGGCCGTGTTTTACCTGATTTTGGTGATATCAAATGTGAGGTTTGCCCTATTTTATTTTAACTTTAAAGTAAGAAATGGTTTTTAATTTTGAAAACAAAATTTGCTTATTCAATGCGGGGGCGGCGCGATGGGAAAGAGTGCCTTGGGCGTAACGCGTCGCGCCGTTCCTCATAACCCCGTGCTGGGTTCTGGCCTTTCCGGGCCGTGCCGGGTTCGGACGCTGAGTGTAACCACTTTCGATTAGGTGGCCCGTTAGCTCGTCTGCCTACAAGGCAATAAAAAAAAAAAAGTGTGAGCGGTTGGAGGTTTTAGTGCGGTTCAACTCCCACATACCGGTCCCACGATCCGGTGATTTCCTCCAACTAAAAACAAAAAAAAAGCTTATTCAATGCCATTTCTGTGTTGGAAAAAGCCTATTAAATTTCTTCGTCAAATTATAGTAATTAGATATTAATATGTATGTTTACATTGAATTCACATGAGATACGGTCCAGCAGTGGACGTCTATAGGCTGATGATGATAATGATGACGGTACAACAGGCCTTCTCTCTATCTTTTCCAGGCAACCTTTTATAGCCAACCTAATTTATTTTACCTATATTTGTTTCAGTTTAACCAAACATAATTATATTGTAACTAGTCTCTGACATAGCTGTATGTATATATATAGCCGATGTATCGAATTTTTGGCAGCCGATGTTTAACAGGGATTAATTTAAGCTACTTTTTTTAAAATTTACTTAAGAAAAATGTTGGATGTAATTTTGCAATATCCAAGCTCTATCTAGTACCTACTACGCGCAGGTCACCATCGCAAATATTATATAAACCCTTTTTTGACGTAGACGAAACAGCACTCAAATATTTTTCGAACAGTTCAAACCTTGCCATATTCCTGAAGTCCAATAACAGCATAAACAAACCGTTTTCTATGCCTACACTACTTTCAATATCACTATGTCGTAAGAACATGCAAAATAAACATGCGTATATACCATAAATAATCGCAGATAACAGCTCCCGTTTTACTCAACTAAAATATTTTCAAGGTCCACACTTTCCTGTTCAGTGTGCGCGGTTCTTTACATATTGTTCACTGAGTCTATTCAGTACCTCTTGTAACAACGTGTTGAAATATTGCAAAAGTTTTGGTCTAAGACAGTGTCAGAGAATTGAACTTTAGTGATAATGAATAATATTTTTTTCGCTCGCTTGCTTCTGGGTATGTTTTACTGTTTTCTAATAAAAAAATCTTCTTTCTACTCTGTGTGGTATAAAGTATGCTAAGACAGTTTGCGCAAAAAAATACATTGGTACACTATGTACTGTGTTCTCAATGTTACTTATAAATCTATGTAGGAAATAAAATACTTATCTCTTTATTTAAATTTTGAGAAAAAGATCCTTAAAGTCTTATGATTGTGGTGAACTAAATTTATTTTATATTTGAGAGGTTATGATAAAATTTGGTACACCAGGAAGTAGTCAGAATTTAAGTTAAAACGTCAAGGAATTTTATTGCAAATAGAGGAAAAATAACAGATATAATTGTAATTATAGAATCAAAATAATATATGTATTTAAATATGAATACTGAAACGCATTTCAAATTTTAACCGATACCTTTTTTTTTTTAGTTGGAGGAAATCACCGGTATGTGGGAATTGAACCGCACTAAAACAAACCTTCAACCGCTCACACTCAGCGTCCGAACCCCGGCTGAGGCCAGAATCCAGCACGGGGTTATGAGGGACGGCGCGACGCGTTACGCCATCGGCACTCTTTCCCGTCGCGCCGCCCCCTAACCGACACCTACTTAAATTTTTGAGCATCGTCAATCATAAATTTTAATGTTAATACATAATGTATCTTATTGAACGTCAAATCGTATTTTCTACCGGTTCTAATCTGTTCTAATCGACGCCACTGACCCAAGAAATGACCCGAAAACAAATCAGCGAAAAAAAATATCGTCTCATAACTAATTTCGCATTAATTAATATCATTATCATTAGCCCGTAGATTTCCGCTACTGGATATAATATAAGCATTACTAACACAAAAATGAAATCGATAAAATTTAATTCTAAGATAAATAAATAAATAAATAAATAAAGGAGAAGATACTGTTACGCAATATAAAAAAATACTCAATTCGTCTTTATGTTTGTTCCTCGATAACTTTAGTTTGGGTGGACCGATTTGAATGACTCTGGTGTCAAATGAAAGGTGAGGGTGCAACTTAGGTCCCATAACCATAGATCGAACAAGTTCTTTTGAATCTGTGTTTAAAAATATGTTTTTTTAACGGTCAAAATTTCATAATTTGTTATGCGTTTTAGTGTGTATTTATAAATTTTCATGAAATTATTACATCTGGAATCAACATCATGAACAACAGAATGAAGCCAATTTAAAGTGCACCGATTGTGCGTAACTACACGATGTTTTGAATCAACATCATAAATAACAAAGTGAAATTTTAAAGAACTTCTGTGGTGTATGTAATATTTTATTAGAGTGTTAAACGAATTGAGTGTCATCGGCACACTAACGCCAGAATATCGTGTTGTTACGCGCGATCGGTGCACTTTAAATTGACTTCATTCTGTTGTTCATGATGTTGATTCCAGATGTAATAATTCTATGTAAATTTGAAAAAGATCTTACTGGTAGTTTTTGTGCTATGGTTGAGAAATGGAAGTCGGTCGTTCTCATTTTTCCGTAATAAAAATATTATATTACTTACAAACACAAATAAATACTGTATGTCTATGTTATATTCTATTCTCAGGCCTCTTCGCCGGTCAATCGCAATGGCTGGACAGCATCGCGAAGACGTTTGGCTATCAAAGCGATTACCACTACGCTGTGATCGTCGACGCCGGCTCCTCGGGCTCCAGAGTACTAGCTTACAAATTTAGAGTTCCTTTTACAGGTGAGATACTTTACACTATACACTTTTGAAAGTACAATCGAATGAAATGAATCATGACCACATATAATAAGTTTAATTTGCTAAATGCAAGGTCGGTATTAGCTAAAAACGTCGTATTTTCGATAAATCTTAAAGTTAGAAAGTTAAAAAATATTTTGCTTATATTTGAACTGGAAGTATACCTGAAGACCTATCAAAATACGACATGGAACAACGTTTAATTTTGGAACTGGTTAAACTTTTTTTGACATTGTAAGGTACGTTTATCTTGCATTGCAAAAAAAGGTTAACTAATTCGAAAAATAAAAGTGGTTCTAAGTCATCCACCTTCCACCATACAACATCCATCCTGTATACATCTTATTGAATGCAAAAAAAAACCGATAATCGATTAAAAAAATTAATTGACGTCCAATATAACCTAAGTGCCTGATTATTGTTTCAGTATTTAGTCAAGTAAACCTAGATTTAGTACAAGAACACTTCGAGCAGTCCAAGCCGGGATTGTCATCGTTCGCCGACGACCCTGCCAAGGTTTGTACTCAACATTTTAAGGAAAAAAACCATATTATATACCATCCGTCCGTGCGCAAGATGACAGGATGAGATTGTAGCCACCGCAGGAAGAGATTGGATGTATACCGCAAAACAAAGAGAAAATTGGAATTCTTTGGAGGAGGCTTATACCCTAAGGGGGTCCACATAAAAAAATAATTTATAATTTTGCATGAAATATCATATATTTATTTTAGTTTAAATTACAATTATACAAATTTATAACTAATTATTATTGTTGATTGCTAATTTTTATTGTTATGATTAATTTTGATTATTATTTTTTTAATTATTAATTCTACGTCATTATTTTAATTGGTATTCATTGTAATTTTTCTTGTTTAATGTGGAATGAATAAAGCTTTATTATTATTATTATATACCATCCATAGTCTTGATCTCTGCATTCTACAAATGATTTGACATCGTTGCCGGTTGAAGTATGAGGAATGAATTATATTTCGTGTGTTAAAGAATTGCTATTGATATGAAACATTGTTATACAGGGTGGATCTGTAACTTTGGACTAGCTGAAGCGAGGTGAATGACCTGTCGAAATACACCTTTTTTAATTGGTTAAAATTTATTTTCTGGCATCGTATGGTGTATATGGCTATCGTCAAGGATAACTACCATATGACAATGAAAAAAAGAAAACCGATTTATCAAATAAAAGTGGCTACTAAGTTGTATTTCGGCAAGTCATTCACCCCGCTTCAGCTAGTCCAAAGTTACCGATCATCTTGTATACTATTGAAATTCCAAAAATAACACAAAAACATCCATTTTGAGAATGTTTACTTACTCTAATTAGTTGTTTTAAACATTAATTCCCATCATCTAGGGCGCAGACACAATAATACAACTGATCAAGAAAGCGGAGTACCTCATCCCTCCCGAGAAGAGGAAGTCAACTCCCCTCATAGTGCGCGCCACGGCCGGACTCAGGCTGTTACCGGCTGAACAAGCTAAACAACTCATAGAACACGTACAGACGGCTATATCGCAGTAAGTTTAATATTTATAGACCGATAAATAACGCTCACGGCATAGGTCCAATCAATTTAATCAATTTAATAAAATCAATGTCCGTGGTGCTTTTCTCAATTCTAGCGTAATGCTTTTTCAATCTTATTTTATTGTCTCCCGCTTTGCGAGAAGGGAAGTCGAAACTCATGTTTTCCTACTCCTTCTATCATCTTCTGATTAAATTCGTTGCGGGGTCCAAGACAAGTTAGCTTTCCCTCGGGTTTTCCTGGGCTTCACTGCTCAGAGTCATTACGATGGTCGCCGCTGTGGATCCCCCCTACACAGGAGTTACAGTGGTGGGAGTGAGAGGTGGGCAAATACCCGAGACCGATAAATAACGTGAATATAACTTATATTCGTTATTAAAATGTACTATGGATTTCTATCAAGAATAGCATGAAAATGTATTCGTCTGTTTATTAGGAAATCTATGGAAAATAATCAAAACTTTTTGGTCCATTGAAATGTTACATTTTTAGGCTGTTTTTTAGAACACGCTATTTTATTTTTTTCATGTGTCAGTGAAAAGCTAAAACCAAGTTTGTGGGGTCGCCACCCTTGTCCCACTGACGCCATCTTGAAAATGGGGTTGAAATGTTTTGGTATATCTCTTGAATGAATATTTAATGTTTCAGATTAGGTTATGACGTAGGTCCAAACAGTGTGGACATCATGGACGGCTCAGATGAAGGCATCTACATATGGTACACTATAAACTTGTTACATAGTAAGTATATTACTATTATTCATTTTATACGATACTAGCTGGCCCACACAACTTCGTCTGCGTCACATAAGGAAATTTTCTCACCGTTTAAACCTTCCCTGGACTTCTACGAATATTTCAAGATTAAAATAAGCCAAATCGGTTCAGTCGTTCTCGAGTTTTAATGAGACTAACGAACAACAATTCATTTTTATTTATATAGATAAGAAGTGTCGAACTCTTATATAGAGACACCGAAAAAAGTCGAATTAGTTTCAATTAACAATCGTAACAGTTGACGTTAGTTTATGTTAGTTTATGAACGAAGTAGAATCCTATAGAGGTGGAATTGTATATAGAATACGCCACTGATTGAATAAATATTGACTCCATTAAAGATCTCTCTACTGGGAACTAACCAACATTAACATTTGACAGCAACATACGAGTGGTTAACCACTCAACTGGGATCGGCAACCAAATTGGTTTGTTTACTTTTGACAAGTCTGTGGCAGGAGCCAAAATTGAGCACAGTTCTAAAACTTGCTTTGTTTACATTTTTTAATCGTCTCATATTTTACGGAGATGATATATATTCGCTGAAAATGCAATACAGCGTCGTTTAGTAATAAAGATTTACAAAAATATAAGGTTTAATTAAAAATCAAAATTGAAAATTACTGGAAAAAATGTTTTTAAAAAAGGCACGAACACGGTATTGATTCCGAACGAAGTCCCCAGTTTCGCCATCTAGCGAATAGTGACGTTCCCAGTTGAGTGGTTAAGTTAGGTGGTTTGTTCGTGCTGATTTTAACCTGAGCAAGGTCCGGACGCTGAGAGGCTTCAGCGAGTTCGACTTGCACAGTGGCGTGCGCTCAACAGAAGCGAATATGCATTGCATACCCTATCGATTTATTACGGTTTATTTAATCGATATAGGCTTCATATTATTATTATTGTTTATATGTATTTAGGTACAAAATGCAATGTAAATTTGTTGATCCTCAAATTATTCATAGTATAGTTATTTGCAAGATAAAATTTGTTGGATTTAGAAGCTTAAAGTAATATATAATTCTTAGTAGATATAGTTATTAATAGCTTTAAATGTATTATCCAGATTTAATGGACGGCGAAACAATGGCGGCTCTCGACCTGGGCGGGGGCTCCACTCAAATCACCTTCCAACTACCAGACAGTGACACCAAGTCATACCCCAGCGAGGACCAATACGTGGTACAGGCCGGGAACAACGTCACCCTGTATACACACAGGTAACATCACCAAGGTGTTCTCAAATGGTTATACAGGGTGTCCCGAAACTATGTGACGTGAACGGGAAGTACCTTAAATATTAGAGATAGGATGTTTTGTTGAAACGAAACATTATATTATTTTTGACGTTTAATAATACTGCATTCACAGATTTTTCGTAAATTGTTTGGTTTGTCTGATGAATCAAACATTTCGCATGTTTGTTAGCATTGATTATTCATAATTAACTATCCGTCGCCTCAGTGCTTGTTTGTCCAATCTGCACTCGAGCTAATTTTACAGGAGACAGCAAACAAGCACGGAATTTTCGTTAAGTGCCGTGTTGAGAAAAAAATTGAAATGAAATTTCAGGGTGTTGATTTTTGCTGTTCGATTTTCAGACAAACTAAACAATTTACGAAAAATCTGTGAATGCAGTATTATTAAACATCAAAAATAAAATGGTGTTTTGTTTTAGCAAAACATCCTACCTCTAATATTTAAGGTACTTCTCGTTCATATAGACATAGACATACTTTATTTGAGGTAAAAATGGTACAAAAGATGTGAAAAAAAATACAATATATCGCATAGTTTTAGGACACCCTGTATACTGTACTACTAAGAATCCATTACTGCCCACTACTGGGCTCAAGTCTCAGTAGAGGGGTTGGGCATAGTCCACCACGCTTGTCCGCTGATTGCGGACTTGACATATCTTCGAAAGATTTTTAGAATCCGTCTCAAATATGCAAGTTCCCTAACAATATTTGTCTTCACCATTTTAGTCGCTGGTGTTGTGATAAATTGTACACAAAATGATTATAATAAAAACTTGAGAGGTGTCAAGGGTCACCCGGATGGAACGTAATTCCTTTCGATTAATTAGTGAGGGAATTTAGAAGAGAGAGAGAGAGAGACAGACGTTTTAAAATATTTTGATCACAACGCCATCTAGCACTAATCATATAAAACAAAATAAGGAATTGTTTTAAAAGATTTTAATCACTAGCGCCATCTAGCGATAATCATCTAAAACAGAAAAAAGTGTCGCGACAACTTTTTCATAAGAATTTCCTTTTAGCCCCCTTTCGATAACGCGCGATTAGGAACTTCGTTCCAATATTTGTTATGTTTCAGTTACCTAGGCCTGGGTCTCCTGGCGGCCAGGTACGGCGTGTTCTTGCAGGAAGCGGGCGGCAACGACACGGGAGAGTTCAGTTCAGTGTGCGTCGAGCCCATCATCAAGAACGAACCGTGGACGTATGCTAACAAACAGTACAGTGTCAGGTTAGTTACTTGATATCACGTTTACTAAACGGGTTCTTACCACAATTTTTATTTAATTATGATTTTTGAACGACTTCCAAAAAGGAGGTGGTACTCGATTCGTCTGTTTTTTTTTTTATGTTTGTTCCTCGATAGCTAACTCTAGTTTGGGTGGACCGATTTCAATGATTCTGGTGTCAGATGAAAGGTGATGGCTGAACTTAGGTCCCATTTGATTTTTTAAGATCGAAAAAGTACTTTTGGATCTGTATTTAAAAATTTGTATTTTGAACGGACAAAATTTCACGATTTGCTACGCGTTTTTGGGTGTGTTTCTTTTTATATGAACCGATTTCGATGATTCTTTTTATGTTAGAAAGCAGACATTTTGAGTATTATCTCATATAAATTTGATAAAGATCTGACTTGTAGTTTTTGTGTTATACTTGAGAAATGAAAGTCGGTCGTTTTCATTTTTGTAATAAAAATATTATTATGTAAGTGATGTATACAACCGCGACTGTTTAATGAAATTTACTTGATTTACTTATTTAATTTTAAAGAATTACTCCATTGTCACGCGATATACATCTGCGTGCAAAATGTCATCTCAGTCGGTAACCGGGAAGTTTGTCAAATTTAGCTTGTAAGATTCCACCCGTAGTTACATCCATATAATACATAGTAACATCCAGTGCAAGTTAATATAATGCTTGTAAAAATCACGACAAGCGATCGATGACTTTACCCTTCTTAACATTACCGTAAATTCTGTTCAGTGGGGCACCTCGCAAGCCCGGTATTAAACGGAAGGCAGCATTCGAGGCGTGCTTCGAGGTAGTGAAGCAGTACCTGAACAGTGTGCTGGCGGACAGAGCGGCGCCCGGACCGCGCGGCAGTCTGGCCGCCATGAGCTTCTTCTACGACGTAGCCGCTGACGCAGGGATCATTGGTGAGTTATACAATATGTAACAAAAACCCTGTTGTTCCTTCTATCCACGTATTAAGATTCGGCACAAGTATATAATAAAGCTAGTCTTTTATAAAAAAAAACGTTAAACTAAAATAATTAGAATAGATATTTCATTATCAATATTTATAATGTTTACGTTGTTTGTTACCTCTGCAATTTCGCATAAGGAGATGTCGTTGAAACTAGACAGAGAGAGTAGAAGGTTCCCGCCGATCGACCTTGATCTTGTGAGCTGTTGTTTGTCACTTTAACGTATAAATCTTTAAAATGTTGGTTCACGCGGTATTTTTATGCACAATTGATATTTATTATTAGGCGGGATAAGCACTTGTAGGGCGACATCTTTCAAGGCCGCTGAACTCGTAGGCCTATTTTAATATCAGATATTCTAAACATTATTTCTAATATGTAAATTTTGATAGCTATTGGAATTTGACCCCTAGCCTAGCTAATGATTGTTTTTTTTTAAATTATTACTTAACTTCTCATCTGGGTACGTCAATTTATCAATGTCTTTGTGTTAATACAGCTGCCTGCTGTATAGAATATGTAACAAAAACCCTGTTGTTCCTTTTAGGGACGTATATGTTTGCCTACAGGCACCATAATATTATTAATTTAATTTGTCTGACTTTATTATTTTTACCATAATATCTATGTCCGTTTCCCCTCAGACGTGATGCGCGGCGGTACTGCCTCGGTGGGTCAGTACTCGCGCGAGGCGGTGCGCGCGTGCTCGGCTCACAACGTGGAGCAGCCGTGGGCGTGCGTGGACCTCACCTACGTGCTCGCGTTATTGGGACACGCGTACGCCGTGCCCGCCGACCAGCCTGTATACGTGAGTTGTTTACACTACTAGTTGACCTGCGCAACTTTCACAGATCCTCGATAAATGGACTATACGACACTGAAAGAATTTTTCAAATCGGACCAGTGGTTCCTGTAATTAGCGCGTTCAAACAAACACTCTTCAGCTTTTCAATAGTATAAAGTATACAATATGTAACAAAAACCCTGTTGTTCCTTCTACCCACTTAGTAAGATTCGGCACAAGTATATAATAAAGCTAGTCTTTTGTAAAAAAACGTTCAACTTTAATAATTAGAATAAATATTTGATTATTCATATTTGTAATGTTTACATTGTTTGTTACCTCTGCAATTCTGCATAAGGGATGTCGTTGAACCTAGACAGAGAGTAGAACGTTCCGAACGAATCGGTGGTCACATCGGCGGCGCGCGTGCGACTGTGACTTTCACCTTGTAAGCGGTCGGAGAAGCATGTGTACGGCGGTCGGCGACATCTTTCAAGGCCACTGAACTCGTAGGCTATTTTAATATCAGATATTCTAAATATTATTTCTGATGTGCCGATTTATAGCTATTGAATTTTGACCCCTAGCCTAGCCAATTATTGTTTTTTTTTAACTATAACTTTATTATTGTGGTGCCAGTAGGCAAATGTATACGTCCCTAAAAGGAACAACAGGGTTTTTGTTACATGTTGTAGATTTTAATATTGGAACGTCATTATCTGTACTGTACCAGCCCATTACTGCCCACTGTTTGGCTCAGGTCTGGCTTTTCCAATATGCAGGTTTCCTTACGATGTTTTCCTTCACCGTTTTATCCAGTGTCGTGATTGTAACCTATACAGGGTGGATCTGTAACTTTGGACCAGCTGAAATGGTGTGAATGACCTATCGAAATACAACTTGGAACCACTTTTGTATTTCGAAAAGTCATTCACCTCACTTCAGCTGGACTAAAGTAACAGACGCACCCAGTATAATATTATATTGTAATTTTGTACACTATTTATGTATTGATATGATATATATTATTTTATTTCCAGTTATTCAAGAAAGTGAACGGTCACGAGGTCTCTTGGGCGCTAGGGTTGGCTTACTCCACAGTTATGAACAGAGTAAACGCAACGTAAAACGGTTTATTGCAAATGAGCTATATAAATAAATAATTTATTGACACACATTTTTTTACAAATGACTTATGCACATATGTGATAGAAATATAGTATTTTTGTATAGCACATACAGGTCGGATCTGTATCCCAGCTGAAGCGGGGTCAACGTCCTGTCTAAATACAACTTGGAATTATTTTGTTTGGATTTGATTAAATTTTTTTTTCAATAACGAAATGAATGATCATACTTATTGACGTTATAGAGCTACGAATTCGAAAAAAAATACACTCCACGTTATTTTATACAGGGTGGAATTTTATAATGTTGTTTCCAGAGAAAGTACTCTAATTAGTGATTTTACCGAATTTTACCACTAACCTTCCTTTATTTTTGAAAATAAAATTGTGTTTCTTTGTATTCATAGATTCTTAAAATTCTCGTGACTCAGGAGTCATAAAATAAGAAAAAGAAACACTCTGTACTTTTATTGCAATTAATCGATAGGGTGACCTATATAGATCAAATCTGTAAGAAACAAATTAAATGAAGGAGGCAGTTCAAAATTCCACCCTGTATATCATTATATTAATTATTTAATTTTAATATCATCCTCAATGTTAGTCCTACATACACCATATTATACTAACAAAAAGTTTAAACGATTCCAAAAAAGGTAGTCCCAAGTTGTATTTAGACAGGACATTCACCCCACTTTAGTTTGGAGAAATTACATAATATTATTATTCACCCTGTATATTTAATGAATAAAAGGTATATTTTTAATGATTTAACAAATATAATTTCTATGGTATTATGAAACAAGATATGGAAGTAGTATTTAAATATATAACCCAATGATTTTTCGATTTTTTGAGATGAGATTTTATTCATAAAATTACCAGTTCATCAGTTAAATTTTTCTAGGTAATAATGAGACAAAAGACGTCACATAGATTTTTATACCAATTTCTAAGATGAAGTACAATATAATGATCCGATTTTTTATTAATTTGACGAGAATAATATTTTTATTAAAAAAGAAGGAAAACGACCGATCTCCATTTCTGAAGCATAGCACAATAACTACCAGTCAGATCTTTATCAAATTTATTATAATACTCAAAATGTCTGCTTTCTAACAAGAAAAGAATCATTGAAATCGGTTCATATAAAAAATAAATACACGCAAAAACGCATAGCAAATCGTGAAATTTTGTCCGTTAAAAATACACATTTTTAAACACAGATCCAAAAGTACTAGTTGGATCTTTAAAAAAAAACAATGGGACCTAAGTTCAGCCGTTACCTTTCATCTGACACCAGAATCATTCAAATCGGTCGACCCAAACTGACGTTATCGAAGAACAAACATAAAAAAAAGAAAAAAAAAATTAGTACCTATTTTTGGAAGTCGATCAAAAATAAACTAAAATTATGTTGAATTTTACGTCATCTTCGATCGAATATAACGAGACAGACTAACAGAATACTTGCAGTATAAAATATCATTCCAACTTTGTTAGAATAACCCTAATTTTATATTTAGTTGAAAAACTCATCGTTAAGTTTTTCTCGTTTTTTCTTGAATACTTAATTCTAAACCTTTTTAATGAATATTAAGATAAATATTATAATTTCTCATTTAAATGCATAGTTAAATAAATTCGAATTGGTGTAGGGTCGTTCTTTTGATGAAGTAGTTTACTTAGATTTAGTGTATATTATTTTTTTTAAAGTAAAGCGTCTTGGGGAAGTGCAAGGAGGTTAACTTATTATTAGGGGTGTGCGAATAATTCGAACTTACGAATTATTCGTTCCGAATCGAATATTAATATTCGATTAATATTAATACTCGATTCGATTCGATTCGAACGATATTCGCACACCCCTACTTATTATAAAATTTAAACTATCGAATCATAAAATCGATAAAGTTATTGGAAATGATTATTCTAGTCCCCAAGATTACCAGTGCTTAAAATTTCATTCAAATTGTATTTCGATTCTATTCGATTAAAAATATCGATTATTGTGATTATCGATAGTTTTGTGATAATTTTATTGTAATGACGTATTATTTTAATGGATGGTTGTTATTATAATAGTAATGTTGTAAATAATACATTCTGTATTTTTAATTATATCGACACGCGATCCAGTTTTAAAGTTTTAATAATTTCACGTTTTTATGAATATATTTGGATTTTAACTGTTTTAATAAATCAATTTGATTGTTAAATTTTATTAAATTGCACAAATTTAATAAACGTTGAGATAAAAATGAGTTTTTATTTAATCATTCACCTGGGCTTTAATTAAAGTGTCAAAAAGTACATACTATTTGACACTACTTACTTTAACGCTACAGGCTCGGGGGCGGCGCGACGGAAAAGTGTGCCGAGAGCGTAACGCGTCGCGTCGTCCCTCAAAACCCCGTGCTGGGTTCTGGCCTCAGCCGGGGTTCGGACGCTGAGTGTGAGTGGTTGGAGGTTTTAGTGCGGTTCAACTCCCACATACGGGATCCGGTGATTTCCTCCAACTGAAAAAAAAGGTTCTTTCCATCGCTAGCTTTACATTCTACCTACTCGATATTTGAGCATATTTGTGGGATTAATGAATTAAAACACGTAATTTTAATAATTAATTTATTAAGAATCGTTAAATTACATTAAAATCGCTATATTATGATAGCGAGTAGATCGCTCAGTCTCGTCCTAACAATTCAAACCAATCATTCGAGTCAACACTCTACGAACGACAATACAACTATTATAATAACTGTTGAGTTAGTGAAAGAAATATCTGACGGGGTGATAACAAGGGAAACCAACCTATTCACAGACATTCACCGTGCGGGTAGTTGGAAGTGGAGACTTGCTATAAATACAGGCGTTGGCCGCTGTTATTATTCATTCGTGTTTGAATTGTCAAGGCGAACGGACCTCTTGATGTAAAAGTTATAAACTGTTAAAACTCGTTGTTTTGAAGTTTTTATTCAAAAGTATTGATCATCAAGTGTTCAAGTGGATATTGTGACATCATTCCTGACAAAACCAAACGAAGATCGACTATTTACAACGTCATTACACCTCAACACACTATTTACGCCGCTATATCCAATATTTTTTTATTGCATTTTAGATAAACGAGCCTACAGACCACCTGATGGTAAGCGGTTAACGTCGCTCATGAACCTCTGCAAAGTTAGGGCAAAGAGGGACCGTTATCTATCACCTACCCATACAGGACTTTTCTTAAACCTCGTTTGAACCACGTCATTTTTAACCGAGTTCAACAAAGATAGATCATTCATGCATTTTCAACGGGTTCTTACCACGATATTTAATTAATTGAGTTGTCTCGATATTTCAACGTTGTTGCAAACGTCATGTTCACTAGAAGAACCCGTTGAAAATGCACGAAAGTATTATAGAAAACCGCGAGTGTCTGAATAAGTTTAAAGATAGATCTGTCGTTAGAGGGTGCCGATAACACTCAATTCGTTTAACACACTAATAAAATATTACATACACATAAGTTCTTCAAAATTTCACTTTGTTATTCATGATGTTGATTCAGAATATCTTGTAGTTACGCACGATTGGTGTTCTTTAAATTGGCTTCATGATGTTGATTCCAGTTGATGTAGATTGATGTGTTGTAGAAATGATATTTGATTACCTTAGTGATCATCGCCGTTTTTTAGTAGCCAAATCAACGAAGGTCAATAATAAGAAGTGGCACTCTAGATATTAGTCAGAATGCCTTACACAAGTATACAGGGCGTCCCAGAACTATGCAACATGAACGGAAAGTACCTTAAACATTAGAGATAGGATGTTTTGTTGAAAGGAAACATCATTTTATTTTTGATGTTGTTCACAGATTTTTTGTAAATTGTTTGGTTTGTCTGAAAATCGAATTAACCTGCAAAAATCAACACCCTTTATTTTTATGATGACAATCGTGTTAATAAATTATGAACATTTTTATAAAGGACATCTTTGACTATTCTTTCACTAACTCAAGTTTAATCAGAAAAATGTATTTAAGATTAACATTTTAGTGATCTTAATTATACTAAACGAGAATCAATGATATTATGCACTAATGCGTTCAGTAGGTTATTTTACAAGATCCATTTACTTATTCAACGCCATAGATACACTTAATGTTCAGAAAAAAATAATTGTATGAAATGAAGTTCGCATGTTTGAAAATTTTTACAATATAATATGACGAGGTGACAAGGGAAACCAACCTATTCATCGTGCGGGTAGTTGGAAGTGGAGACTTGCTATAAATACAGGCGTTGGCCGTTGTTATTATTCATTCGTGTTTGAATTGTCGAGGCGATGGACCTCTTGATGTAAAAGTTATAAACTGTTAAAACTCGTTGTTTTGAAGTTTTTATTCAAAAGTATTGATCATCAAGTGTTCAAGTGGACATTGTGACTTCAATCCTGACAAAACCAAACGAAGATCGACTATTTACAGCGTCATTACACCTCAACACACTATTTACGCCGTCAAATATAATCCCATCCATCCATTTATTTTCTTTTTGTCACATCTGTCATTCAAAGTTGCAAGTAATTTGGTCTGTAACTTTTTACCTGTAGGTAATACCAATATTCAGGCCAAATCCACTGATAACCGTAAAGAGTTTGAGACTAGGTGTTGTGAAATCAAAATGGATCTTTGTAAAACAAACTAGTGAACGCTAAATATGTATTTCTATTTGATAATTAGTTTTAATCGTTACAATATCATTGTTAATTATATTTAAGTAAACATGAACTAATCTTATAGCGATAGATAGGGTTTGTGTAAAATTATGTTTCTCAATAGATCTGTCTTATAATCTTTGCTCTTTGATTTTAGTTTACTTTTTGATTAGTCTAAAATCAAGATCTCCAGATATTTTACTCTTACACTTGTTTGAAGTTTGAAGAAAGTAGACAATGCCTACCATGAAACGTTTTCTTGACGAAAAAAATATCAATGTTAGAAATACCTTTTTCACTGTTTTAAATTACTCTTGTTCTCTGTCGTTTTCTCATGACTAAGGAACGTGACTAACAAGATCCATACGCCAGACTAGTCTCGCTTTTGTGTCGACTTTCTGCCTTCCTGGTTGCTCCCGGGTATTAAACTATGTAGTTGCAAGAGACATATTGCAACTACTTTCAAATGTTTAATGCGTAAATCACAGGAGCCTAGAGCAAAATGATCTTTAACCATAATGTTATAATATTATTTTGCGAATGTTAGCAACATGCGAATAATCGTTACTTAGGTACCCTTGTACCGAGTTCCAGGAATCGCTCGCTCATGTGTTACCTATTCTTACCTTTCGTTTTTATTCGAGTAACATAATTTTACACAAACTATAGTAGAAAATCTATTTACACTATAAAGAAGGAGTCTTTGGTATTTAATAGATAAACGATTAAATATTACTAATAATTATCGCCATGGAAGTATACAGAATGAGTTCAATCTGATTCATTTGTTAGATGATGACCTGGGGATGCAAATCTCAACAATTCCAATGACCGTCAGCTCACTGAAAGCAGTAACACTAAGAAGGTTATTCCAAACTTGATATGTAACTGTGACACATTTCTGCCCAATGCTGAGCTCAGGTCACATCAGTAGAAGGTTAGTCCACCACGCTTGCTTAATGCGGTGTTGGGGACTGCACGCATCTTTGAAGGAACCCTTCTCCAAAATTTAGGTTTCTATGCGATGTTTTCCTCTACTAAGGTAAGTTTAAGTTTAAGTGAGAGTCGTGGTGGGTTGGGGTTCAAAACTGGCCGGTTTGTACCTCTAAATCTTAATATGAAAAAGATTTATGTGCAATTTTTCACAACACCACTGGCTAAAAACGGTGAAGGAAAACATCGTGAGGAAACCTGCATATCGAAAAGGGTTCTAAAAATCCTTTGAAGATATGTGAAGTCCCCAATCCGCATTAGGCAAGCGTGGTGGACTATGCCTAACCCCTCTTCGGAGGAGACCTGAGCTCAGCAGTGGGCAGTGATGGGTTGTTACAGTACAGTACATGCGATGTTAAACCCCTTTTCGCTACATGAGATGGATGGTTTTCAGCTGAGATAAAGTGAAATGTTCACTTATCCAGCGTATCCAGCTGTAGATTTGGGCAGCTCTTGTAAAATTCATTTTCAGCCGCCTTAGAATATCTTTCCTCCTAGGTTACTTTCAAAAATACCGCGAAAACATTGAATGATTTGGATAAAACTAATTCTGTATAAATCCACGGTTACTCTATCGATTATAATATTATAATTATGATATAACGTGTGGTTATTATTAACTATATTCCCAACAGCAAGTTCCTTATTAAAGTGAAGTTCTGTTTGAAAATATTGTTATAGATAAAGTTAATGTACGTTTATTAAATGAGTATTAAAATGAATAATAATAACCATCTTTATTTCCTCAACACAGCGTTACAAGTTTAACAAGCGTATTACTAAAATATATGTATGAATACATACAACATTGGCTGATAGACAATCCATGGATATCATAATATCAAATAAGTTTCTGTGCCTCATTCAGTTGCTTTTCCACTTAATGAAAATTAAATAAACTATTACAGATTATAACTTCACTGTTGGCAATATAAATGAAATCTAATTAAACATTCTAAGTATTAGGTACAATAGCAGTAACACTCAATTCATATTGTGCGCTAAATGATAATACTATAGAAATTACTACAACCATAACGATGTTAATATTGATATTATTTGTAATATTGTATTCAAGTTATAAACAATGTATATGCAATGTTAAAGAGATTAGAAAGAAATAAAGATGAAAATTTTATTTCTATATCAACTAGAAATTAAACTCGTACTAAGTAAAACATTAAGCGTAAATATAAATTAAACAATATTGTTTAGTTAATAAACAACAAATATTAAATCATAACACGCTGGATGCAGGCCGCTACCAAGCGGTCGCATTGGAAATATTAGGGGAAGGCCTATGTCCGGCAGTGGACGTCTACAGGCTGAGAATGTTGAAATATTAATAAAAATATGAAGAAAAATAAATTATTAAAAGAACTTAAATATCATTTGGCAAAGAAAATAAAAATTTAGGTAATTAGGTACGAAAGTTATCATCATTGAAAATTTAAATTAATCCGAAGATCTAATAATAGTTGTTAATAATCGTAATTGAAATCAACGGAATCAAAAGCAGTAAATAAAAGAAACTATTACAGAATATATAAAAAAAAATTCTCAAACGAAAAACCGTTCTAAAACTTCGAAAACCAAAAGAAGTAGAAACATTGAAGAGAGAATTTTAAGATATTCGTCTGTTGTTCGTCACCGATTGTCGCTAAAACGTGTCGTTTCGTTTACAGCTTCTTGTACCAGAACAGATAGTGCTCTCCATCTTCCACCAGCAAATCATCAACACCTGAAAAAGAAGTGAAAATGAATCTATATTAATAATTAATTTTGAAAAAAAAATGTTGTAACCAATACTGTTCGGAAATAAGTATGAAAGCTATGACTCTGCAAACGAGGCTTGAAGAGAGTCCTTAAGGGTAGACCATAGGTATCGGCCCCGCAGTGTCTTCTGGTAAAAAAGTCATTAGTTGTATCGAGACAGCTGATTATCATTAACTACTTAATTTATTTTTGCCTCTCTATTCATTGCACTTGCCCCAGAAATTGCTAAAGTTAATGCCGATAGAATCATAATTCTCTTGGGAATCAACAGTCTTTCCTTACCAACAGGGGCCACCAGCTGGTTTCCGGGCGGGCTGGTAGGGTCGGGTGTCTCGGGCAGGCGGTACAGCAGCCAGTAGTGGTAGCCCATGGGCTCCTCCTTGTGTCCGGCGAGGGTGTGCACGTAGTGACCGTTGGGCCACTCGCTCGCTTCGAACTTGAATTTCGGGTTCTGATCCGCGGCCATTTGCATCACGCGGTAGAAGGAAACGTTCCTGAAAATGTGAGAAACTTCTTAAATACAGTAAAAAATGCAGTCTAATTCAAAACCAGAGGATTAAGTGGTACTCCAGCATTGTCCTCTAATATTGCAAGGGTCTATCTTTGATAGCAACCTTTCAAGTTACTCCCCCTATACAAAAGAGCCTAGGTGACACAAACCATTCCAGACTCCATACATGAAGGTTCCATTAGCGACCTATAGCTCCCTCTCCAAAACTAATAAGATCAACCATACCTCGGTGCGACCATCTGCAAGGTATAGTTCTCAGTAACGTTGGTGCCGAGCCACAGTGTGTAGGTGAAGGTGACGTTGCGAGCGTCGGACTCGTTGGCAGCCTGTCCAGATTGGTACGCCAGCTTCAGTATGCCGTCACCCCCGTTGTTGTCTATGGAGAAACATAGTTTTTTCTTTTAATGAGGTTTAAGAAAAGGGTATTGGATTTCAAAGGTAAACATTGAACCTTTATAGGACACTTTCTTTTCTTGTGATTTTGATGATCACGACTTTCAATCAGGAGAAGCCGATCAAAAAAATCTCATACACTTAACTCACCCAGTGGTTCATGCCGGTTGTCCATAAGCTTGTCGCTGCAATGCGGTGGTCGTACTGCAGCAAGCGAGGCAGGGGTGAGCGCGGCGACCGCAGCAGCCGTGACTGCCACATCACCCCAACCACCGTCCGCCGCCTGACGCTCCAGCAACCACTTGCGGGCTGCTGGCAGGCTCCAATGTTGATGGGCGCCGGGACCGCTGTCAGAATCTTCTAGGGCCTGAGCAGAAGAGTTTGCCCATTGAAAATTGGATAAGCTACTGGATCTGAGAGTGATTGTCGCTGGTGATTCTGGGTGGAGTCCATATTTTAGATAAGATTAGAGTTTTCGAGATTTATGTACTTGATGTGTTCGTTTTTGTCTCTGGTACTTAAATTACAAGAGCAACCTTAGCTTTGCCATCCTCGTTTTCGAAGGTTTTTTGTGCTACCACAATGGATTCGCCAACTAAATTCAATAAATCCAATTTAACAACATGTAAATACTGAATAACTGTATTGAATCTGTAAGTTACTTGTATGGCAAGTGCGGTGGTAGTAAGAGTTCCGAAGCTTCCATCAGGGTGCTGCTGCCGCGCCAGTCCCGCCATGGGACGGCGCACGAAGTGGATGAGACTGCGGTGACGGTGGTCTTGGACCACACAGCGCAGAGCCAGAATAACCATCGAAATCGTGTCTGTAAAAGAATAAAAAAAAATAAGAAAATTTGCCTCTGAGGATGAGTTTAAGACATGGACTTCAATTTCACTGCGCGCATTTCTTTTTTTCTACCGTCTAGTTTTTCCTTTCTTTTTTGAAGTAGTCGTAGAGATATAGATATAGTGAATCCTCCACGATGACTAGGTACATCTTAAGATTTTCAGTTCTAACACAGACCAAGTCGTCAACATAGACCAAGGAATTCAATCACCCTCACAATTCTTACCAAGACTATGATCAGACGCAGCGTTAGCAATGTCCAGGAGTCTCCTGATATGGCGACGACGCACGTGGGCTGCCGAAGAGCAGGCTGCCAGTGTGGCGTACGCGAACTCCAGGTCTTGAGGAGGTTCGCGGTGAAGCAGAGCTGCTACCAGGTCCCGGCCGTGGAACGAACGCGGGTCCTTGCAGAGAGCGCCCAGAGCAAGAGTGTAGGCTGCCAGACGACCAAGTGGTGGTGGGGATTCGTGATGTCTGAGAAAAGAATTAAAGTTGAGGCTCAAACTGGATGTATGATTCTTGTTTTTAAACAACTTATTTTTTTTAAACAATTTAAATTGTCACTCAAAAGCACTGATCAGACGATATGGAATACAGGACCTGTCTAATTTAAAAACAATACGCAATAACCAGAAATGGTACAAAACACATTACTTAATAATTTCGAACACAATAATAAATCCTTACTTGGACATCATGAGCAGAATCTCGATCTCCATCTGCTTAGCTGACAGCTGCATTTCCAAGCCCTGCTGTTCAATCTCCTTGCCAGTGTTGTTCGCCAGCTGAAGATAATGGACCCGTAAATAATGATTTAGTAGAATAAGTTAACGATTTGTTCCCAAGGGCCTACCTTATTGAATATTTTTGTAGCGTTAAAGCTGGAGTTCTGTTAGTCATAATAGACCGGCAAACTGGGCCACATGTCATACAAGAACAGTGTAAGTCCAATAGCTTTAGGTAGTTTATGTATACTGGAGAACTACTTACCTATGATAATCATGATAGAGCAATATTGTGAAAAACAGAAGTTACTCCAGCTTCATGGCTCTAGCGTTATAAAAAAAACTTGAGAGGTGTGATGGGACACCCGAATAGAACGAAGTTCCTTTCGATTAAAAGATATCTTTTTTTTTTTTTTCCTAACGTAACGCGCGATAAGGCACGTGTTTTAAAAGATTTTGATCATAGCGCCATCTAGCGATAATCATCTAAAACAAAAAAAGTGTCGTGACAACTTTTCGTAAGATTTTTTTCCGTCTAGCCCCCTTTCGATAACGCGCGATAAGGAACTTCGTTCCAATTAACTTAAGGCTTTAGCAAACATATAAGACTGGCTACACCACTCTTAAAAACTAAAATGGTCACAAAAACTACCACATTAAGAGCTATTTTTGGACTGCGTTACCTGAAGAGTCAACATGACGTTGTGTGTGTCGTTGCCCCAGCCCCAGTCAGCTTGGCGATGGTTGAGGAGGTACTGGAGCGCCTTCTGAATGGCCTGGCCTTCGTTCAGGGTCTCGGCTTCCCAGGTCACGCTGGTTGGAGGAGACGTGGTCGTCGAGGACTTGGTAGTCGCCGTGGTTGGTGGTTCGGTTTCTGTGGATTTGGTTTCTCATTTTAATTTATATTTGATTTATTTCGACTCTCACGTACTCAAGTGAACAGGAGGTCCGGGAATTTTCTCATACTCAGTAAAAAAAGGGTTTTGTTATCAAACTTAACTACTATGTTTTGTTTTAGTTGTTTTGTGATTGATAGTTGTGTATACAGGGTGATTTCCTAGTGAGGGTACATATTGAAGGTCATGGTAGCTGATGGTTATATACGACCAGTAAAAATATTATTACCAACGAATATGGCTTAATGCCTTAGTAATCGCAACTTAAAAATATGTAAAATTCTTGCAAAATGATGGTTTTTCGACTGCTGATGGGTGTGGCGGAGGTGTGGGGTGCGCGAGATCACTAGAGGTCATTAGTCAAAACTCTTTATGCCGAAATTGTTTATGTTTGAGGTAGTTTTGTCGAATTAGATTACGATACGATTAGATTACGATACGATTAGATTACGATTAAAAGAAAAAAGTAATTTTACCTATTTTTTGTAATATTCCGTATTAGAACAGAGTACTCATCATCCTCCTGCAATATGTACCCTCAAAACAAATCACCTATAGTAATGAATGACTTACCAGTCTGCCCGTAGACCGTAGTAATCAAGAGTAGAACATAGAAAGTTCTATGAAAACCCATGTTGAAGATCTGGAACAAAATTAGACAAAGTTTTAAATTAATTTATAATAGTAATCGCTTGGTACTTCTGACCGAATACCTGAATTATATAAGTTACTGTTATTGAGGAATATATCTTGTGTACTGTACTGTACTGTACCAACCCATTACTGCCCACTGTTGGGCTCAGGTCTCCTCAGAAGAGGGATTAAGCATAGTCCACCACGCTTGCCCAGTGCGGATTGGGGACTTCACATATCTTCAAAGGATTTTTAGAATCCTTTTCCAACATGCAGGTTTCCTCACGATGTTTCCCTTCACCGTTTTTAGCTTCTATACTATTTCTACACAATTACTTTGTTACTCCAACATTTTAAATTTATCTTTGCTTGTCAAAATCCAAAGATAATATAAAAGTACTAGAATTTCATGAATATCATGAAAGTTTTAAATTCACTAACAAAATTATCCCTACAGCATATAGCAGGTAGTTTTTTTTTTCAATTTACATTTTACGCTCGAAAAATTTAGTTTAAATCGGTCCCCGAATTGATTTTACGTATCACGTACCCAAGTTTGAATGTAATAAATCATGTGTGTGGACTGAACAACAACAAGCAATTTGTTTCGGGAAAATAGCTTTCTCACTGTCGAGAACTGTGAACTATGAAGCTGTGTTTATGTGTCGGATATTTCCTTTTAAAACAACGATAATGTAGTTCGTGTACAATTTGAACTCTTTAGTTTTATGTGATCCTGGTACTATACTTTTCTTTAATACGTTTCTCTACTCCATTCATATAGCTTTGTAGCTGTTTCATGTTTCAGATTCTTTTAAAACTATGAATGACTAGCTTTTGCCCGCGACTTCGTTCGCGTGGACTTCAGGTTCGTCCCGTATTATCAAAAATTGTAGCCTATGTGTTATTCTAATGTATAAGCTATATTGTGGTAAAGTTTCATTCAAATCCATTCAGTAGATTTACGTGAAAGAGTAACAAACATTCATCCATACATACAATCTTTCGCCTTTATAATATTATTATGATTATGATGATAATCTAGTTCGTGTACAATTTCAACTCTTTAGTTTTATGTGATCCTGGTACTATCTTTTCATTATTACGTTTCTCTACTCCATTTATATAGCTTTGTAATGCTGTTTCATGTTTCAGATTATTTTAAAACTATGAATGATGATAATCTAGTTCGTGTACAATTTGAATTCCTTAGTTTCATGAGAACCTCAGTGTTCAGGTGTTTCTGGTATAATGAGGACTGCATCTCAGTTATTATTTATTGCATTATTTTATTGTTGTTCATCTGTCTAACGTGGTTACACCGAATTTCAAAGAACATTTATAAAACATTAAAAACAATATAAATTACCTACTTAGATTTATGAGATCCTAGTACTCAAACACCAGAGTGTGTATTTGGTTTCTCAAATTTTCTTTTTACATAAAGCCGCATTTTATTCGAAAAATATACCACTTTCCTCGGCAATTTTTCTCAACAAATTTTCCATACAACACAACCTCATAGCTTCAGGGCATCACTAATAATATTAAAGGATACATCTTATAGGCCGGTGAAGCTATAAAACTTAATGTCAACGAAGAAAGAAGAAACATCGTTATTCTAAACATGTCAACGCATTATGTTTTCGTGTGGGTGTTTCAGAAATAAAATGGCACAGTTTATATAATACAGGTGCGATAGGTACCTAAAGAGGATCGCGTGAGTCTGAATATGTATGAGGTCAGGTGTCGTTCGGTCTCGTGGAGCCAGGAAAACGTTTGAGGTATGTTATTGGCTTTTTTTGGGGCAAACTTTTTGTAGAAACCACAAAGAATGGTGTCACCCAGACGTGTAGAAAGAAATGAAGATCTTTTTTAACATCACGATTTTTTTCATAACTACTTAATTTTAGGATTAACGTATTCAGTTAACAAAAACATTAAATTATGAAGTTAACTAGCTTTTGCCCGCGACTTCGTTCGCGTGGACTTCAGGTTCGTCCCGTATTATCAAAAATTGTAGCCTATGTGTCTTTCTGATGTATAAGCTATATTGTGGTAAAGTTTCATTCAAATCCATTCAGTAGTTTTTACGTGAAAGAGTAACAAACATCCAAACATCCATCCATACTTACAAACTTTCGCCTTTATAATATATATTAGATTATGATTATGACTAGGTGACCCGCGCAACTTCGTCTGCGTTACAAAGGGGTTCAAAAATTGTAGCCTATGTGTTATTCTGATGTATAAGCTATATTGTGGTAAAGTTTCATTCAAATCCATTCAGTAGTTTTTACGTGAAAGAGTAACAAACATACCTCCATACATCCATACATACAAACTTTCGCCTTTATAATATTATTATGATATTATGATATTAGATATCGGAGGACCTAAAACAAATCATATAGTTCATTCTTAAATAACCTCACAAAGACAAAGACTGACCTATATTCTGCATAATAACATCTATCACATATTCAGCGAAGCCGATAAGGTAATAAATTTTAATATGATCCTCGCATTTTATGGCTCGATGTATGTTAGTCGTTTGAAATTCGATTTCGATGAGAGAGACAATTTATACAACGTATCACACGAGACGATCCGTGTTCGATTTGATGCGTGATGGATGAAGCTCTTCGTGTATTATGTACTCCTGGTACATCGAGAACAAACACGTTAATCATGTGCTACGGGTACAACGAGAGCGCGACGCAAGAAGTATGAGGTAAACTCTTAGCGTGTTATGTTGCCCTGGTACTTTGAAAACATATAAAATACTAGCTGACTCGAGCAACTTCGTCTGCGCCGAAAAAAAAAAATTAGGGGTGGACTACCCCTAACATTTAGGGGATGAAAAATAGATGTTGGCCGATTCTCATAGGTACCGGATAAGCACAAAAAATTTCATCAAAATCGGTCGAGCCGTTTCGGAGGAGTTCAAGTTCGAACACCGTGACACGACAATTTTATATATTAGATTAGATTGTTTGTTGTGTAAGTAGTATGTGAAATTACCACATTACTCGTAGTTTTAGTGTAAAACTTGTGCTTTTGGATAAACAGTATTAAGCAGTTAGTTACTTTAAGTCATTTTGTACTTTTTTTTCTGAATAATCAATATCTCGTCTTCATTTGTCTCTATTGTGGATGATTAACTCCCTTACCTCCTGAAACATCCATCATTGCATAATTGAAAAGAAGCAAAGAAAATGAAATGTAAAACAGTATTTTTTCTTCGACTACACAAGCGATAAAAACAATATTTCAATTGTTTTTTTTTTATTTTTCTATGCTGTGTAGTAACCATGATTTTTTTTCTTTCTTCTTATTCTTCCGTTTAACATTGTAAGCAGCATTAAGTTCTACTTCATCTTATAAATAAGCAAAGATAAGCTCATATCTCGTCTTTTCGTGGAATCCCGTTTGCCTCACAGAATCCAATAAAGGACTCTCGGATTACGACACGTGGGAGCGTCCCGTTAAATATGTGCATACATATGTCAATGTGTTTACATATGGAAATCAATTTTATCGTAAAATTTAATATTTGGTTTATTTTTGCGGGATTTTTCATAATAGGTAGGTAGGTCGGTGGTATGCCGTTTAATTTAGAACTCACCAGCATAATGGTGGAATTGTTTATCTGTGAAGGACGGTAACCGTTGACCATCCAGTGAGGATAGGTGATAGTAGCTAATGTACACCTAAATGAGTATCTTTAAAAAGAAATGTTCCAAATACCTAGCTTAATTCTGATTAAACTTATGCAGGAATACGTAGATCAAATCGACAATTGTCCTAACCACAACTGAATCTTTGAAAAATAGCTCAAAAAGTACACAATATGATACTACGATCATTCATTTTCACCAAGCAAATTCAGGTCCACTCAGACAAAAGTTCTGCTATAATTTACATAAAAAATCACTCAAATTGCTATACTAAGCTAAAGTACTTTTAAAACTGCATTACAAAATAAATTTTAAAACCAGACACACTACACGTCCACGATGTCATGCTACATCGGGTAACACGTGGTACTCGCTGGGTAAGCGACCGTAAAGAATGTATTTTCGCGGTTGGATGGGCAGACACCTCCGCAATTAGTGCACTAGACGGAAAATTAGTTGCCTTAGGCTGGTAACAGGTAATTATATGACGAGTACTCTTTAGCTACTTGGTACAAGATTTACTTATTTCATCGTAGAAAGTGTCTTTCATCATACTTCTGAGGTTGAACCCTGTTATTTAGTGATAGGATTTTATACGTTACATTACTTATTTAAAACTAGCTTTGGCCCGCGACTTCGTTCGCGTGGACTTCAGGTTCGTCCCGTCTAGCCCGTCTAGTTCGCGACGTCTATAATATAGTAATACTAGCTGACTCGCGCAACTTCGTCTGCGCCGAAAAAAAAAATTAGGGTTGGACTACCCCTAACATTTAGGGGATGAAAAATAGATGTTGGCCGATTCTCATAGGTACCGGATAAGCACAAAAAATTTCATCAAAATCGGTCGAGCCGTTTCGGAGGAGTTCAAGTTCGAACACCGTGACACGACAATTTTATATATTAGATTATACCGCAAAAAATGTGTTTTTTTACGACCTCACATTAGAAACATCAAAAATTGTAGCCTATGTGTTATTCTGATGTATAAGCTATATTGTGGTAAAGTTTCATTCAAATCCATTCAGTAGTTTTTACGTGAAAAAGTAACAAACATCCATACATCCATACTTACAAACTTTCGCCTTTATAATATATATTAGATTTTAAATAGTAGAGTATTTTTTGTTGCCATGTAGGCTCGTCAGCCAACAGGCCACCTGATCGTAAGTGGTTATCGTCGATGATGGACCTCTATAACGTCAGGGGACACTGAAGGGTCGTTACCTACATTTTTGTAGACATACATAGCATTAGTTCGATCTTGAAACAAATTTAATGGAACCCCACGACCACGACCCTAAACAAGAGTTACTCAAATCGATTTCCCAAATATCAAGATGTTCAAATTTCAATAATCTAATAATACATTCTTCCTTTATTTTACATCCAGAGTGGATCCCACAAAGATCATATTTTTTAACTTCCGAAAACTCATTTAATTTAGAACATTTGTTCGTCGCTGTAGATCTGCGCTATCAATCACTTTGTACTGGGAACGCGCGACATTACAAAAGATATATTACTCAGTTCTTTTGCTTCACAGGATTAATGTGTCGTTTTAGCGTGTGCCTACAGTGTGAATATTATCTTCGACGGGAGCCATTATTTTACAAATTAGACACGCTTTTGTCACTGATATACGGGAACTATTTGTAAAGGTGAATAAGTTGAGAATTTTCTTAGTTGTTTTTATGAAAATCGGTCAAAGATGGTGAAGTGACCAATGTAGCCATTTACAATTTGTAGCCTTTATACATAACAATACATTGGTAACTTCACAATTTGGGTATTAAATGAGAGAACTTGGCTAATATAATTATGATAAATTACCTTAAACCATTCACAACTTTTGTCAAAATAATGTTAATAGTAAATGTCAATGTGGCGACCAATAATAACGCGCGAGATCCTGAATCGCGGTTACGACATTTGCAGAAATCTTCACATATACAGGGTGGATCTGTAACTTTGGACAATCTGACGTGGAGTTAATGACCTGTTGAAATAAAACTTAGAACCACTTTTATTTTAGGAATTGGATAAAAAAAATTTTCATCATAGTATGAAAGTCCGCAACGATAGCCGTACGTTTTCCATACAATGTCAGAAAAAAAAGTTTAACAGATCCACCCCGTATACGACATCTGAAATCTACTACAGTGGGCTTCGCCCTGACTGTGCATACACTACCTCGCACGCAAGGAGATCACCCTTTGGCCATAAGTCCACTATACCCACAGTCAAAATACTTATTTGCTTATGCGAATGTTACAAAACATGCGATTTTTCGTAATGGTCTGTCTAATCCAGAAACAATGTGTATCGGTATCGATATCTAGTGATGTAAATCGATGTTTAACACTAAATAAATGTTACTTCCACATATGAACAACAGTAATGAACATTTTACGTATTTTTTACGTTGATCGAGGACGATTTGTTTTGCGAACAGCACTTTTCATTTTAACAGGTGTAATATTTAACTTTGTACTGAAATGTTTCATATATTTTTCCTACCGATATAAGGTTCTTACCTAGTTAGACAAACTTTAAATTTGTAATATAAAAAGGAATCGTAAAATGCGCACAACTGAATAACTCTGTCCCAACCCATTACTGTCCACTGTTGGGTTCAGGTCTCCTCGGAAGAGGGATTAGGCATAGTCCACCACGCTTGCCCAGTGCGGATTGGGGACTTCACATATCTTCAATGGATTTTTAGAACCCTTCTCCGACATGCAGGTTTCCTCACGATGTTTTCCTTCACCGTCTTTAGCCAAAAAGTGTTGTGAAAAATTGCACATAAATCTTTTTTCACATTTAGATTTACAGGTTCAAGCCGGCCGGATTTGAACCCGCGACCTCCCGTTCGGAAGGAACCGCTTCGACCACTCGGCCACTACGACTTCAAAACAAAACTGAATAACGGCTGGACCAATTTGTTATATATATTTTTTTAATGTTTGTTGATGTTCAACGATGGTGGTAAAAAAAAGAAAAAATACCGGAAAAAAAATTGGTTATAGGGTTCACTGAGGCGACAGTAAAATACAGTAAAATACAGTAAAATCAATAGCCACTGTACCTACTCTAAATAATTGTCAAAGACAATAAAACTCTTCAGTATACTACAACCTTTGGTCCCAAGTTTATTGTGAGGAACCATGTTATTTCTAGTAGTAAAATATGCATCACGGGCCGCAGGTAAGAATTTCAAATATACGGAACAAATATTAAAATCCCTACCAAGTTTTCTCGATCATAGGTTTCATTTGTAATAAACTTATTCAAACACTCGCGGTTTTCTATAATACTTTCATGCATTTTTAACGGATTCTTACCAGTGAGTGTGGTGTGTCGTGATGTGAGTTCGAATTCCAGTGGTACTACCCAAAAGCGAACGAGAAAGAGGGTAGACAGATTTGTTTGCTCTTAAATCGACCCGCAGTATCCAGTCTTCTCGTGATCATGACGTTTGCAACAACGTTGAAATATCGAGACAACTCAATTAATTAAATATCGTAGTAAGAACCCGTTGAAAATGCATGAAAGTATTCATTTGTAATGTTTTTAAAAGTAATTGAAGTCTAATCTATACTAATATTATAAAGCTGAAGAGTTTGTTTGTTTGTTTGTTTATTTGTTTGTTTGTTTGTTTGTTTGAACGCGCTAATCTCAGAAACTACCGGTCCGATTTCAAAAATTATTTTATTTTAAAAAAAATTAGGGATCCGTATGAAAATATCGAATTTGTAAGACAAGGTGTAATATTAAAAACCTATTTATGCGTACGCTGCAAAAACTATTGACAATAGAACAAAATGATGTACTACGGGTTTTTAGGTGTTAGTAAGACCTACAAAAAAGTCCGCGAGAGCATATACCTAACTATCATAGTTTAGTCACAATAACCGCTTTTATGTATAAAAAAAAAAAAAAATTGTCCGAAAAAATAATTTAGCGTTACATGATTATCGTTATATTAACCCTTATCCAAATTAAGTATTACGTTATCAAGAGTATTAATGTAGAAGTAAATTACTTTTTGTTTTATTCCAATAGGAATTTTTGTTTAGAAGTTATCACGAGTATAAGACGCAATGAATATGCGGCCGCGCAAATAACAACGCGACGGCATTGCGAGTACTGTTTGAACCCCTTTGTAACGCAGACGAAGTTGCGCGGGTCAGCTAGTGTGGGAGTAAATTGCAGAAATACCAATGGAAATAAATAAGATGTGGCTTTTTAGGTTTACAATAATTATTTTATTAATTTTACATTTGGCGCTTAAAACAATTTTTGACAGCTAACACTAACTTTTTTAATTTTTGAATTTCGAACACCAAGGAGGTTTTATGCTCGAACATACCCCCGGGCGTTGAAGACTTTGTCTTCAACCAAACTGTTATCCGAAGGAACGGGCAATGGGCAAATTCAATTAAAAGTCCTTCTAATGACACCATTCATGCGAAGATCAGCAACCCAAACGATCCTGGGTTAATTTCTATAATTCTTTCGAGTCTTCACTTTAGCCGTTGACAAATAATCCTCTTTTACCACAACTAGCTTATTCAATTTTAATTATCCTGACAAGATCGCCATTTCATTCTTTACTTAAGTTCCAACACATATTCTCTACTCCATCCTGTTCAGCAGTGCAGACAGAGTTGCTGTACAAATATTCGACGATAACGAGATATGTTCTTAACTGGTTGATCTTGAAGGTAGGATGTGGTAGTGCACTAAGAGGTCGGCTACTAAGAAAGTGTTCAGGTTTGAATGGTGTATCATCTTCTTCTGTTTGTGGTGTTAATAGACGAAAGTTTACTTATAACGCTTTAATTGTTAAATGACAATTTCCCAACACTCGTTGAAGATGACAATAAATGACTTGACACTCGCTTCCCAAAGTCCGTAAAAATGATATAAAACTAAAATAATTCCTTCATTGACTTGAATATTACAAAAAGAGACCATAGATGAGACTAACAATGAGGAGAGTTACGGTCGAAGAACGAAGTACCGTTATCAGAGTAAGTACATGTTAACAAAGTTGTCTCTGCGAGATTTAAATTTTAATAAGGTCAGTAAATAGATATTGCCAGTTAATTCACCCACCAGCTACAATTGGACTGCCTCAGTAGAGAACAAACGAAAACTGATATTATTATGTCCATGTATACCTACTTTCTTCAGCCTACATCCAGGGCTTTAACGACTAGCACATAATATTGACCAAAATAATTTGAATCTGTTGTTTCAAAGGGACAACCTAGAATAAATCACTACCGTGGTGAGTTCCCCATGAAAGGAGTCACTACGTTTCCTTTTAATCCTATGACAACGTAATTGAACATATTTACAAAGTTGCGAATCTAATCGACGTTTCCTAATAGAACCATCTAATAATTGAGATCGCATTCATACATCAATCTCTTATGCTTATTAAATAATAATATAAAATTCATGAGTGGACTGTATTAAAATATAACATAGGGTAATAAAATAATTAATAATTAAACTGCTTCTATTTTAATATGTACAACAGTACCTAATATCTACTACTTAACGAAACCTCTAAATTTCGAGCGGTTCTTTAACTTATGTTCCAAGGAGAAGAAACATTTAGTCCTTTTAAAGGAATCTCCTGGAACTGACGAATCTTGTTTAAGAGGTATAGGATCATTACATCGGCCGTTACTTAACCGTGTCGTACTGAAATAATCCTCACATATGTTTTCTTTTATATTACAATTATTAATCTTAGTAAAATAACATTGATTATTATTTGATCGTGATACAGAATGATTATAACTCATTGGACCAGCGACAACCCAACCCAATCTTGTTTTATAAAGTATGGGTTTACCAACACCTAATTTGATTCTTTCCAATAATAACAAGTCCCAAAAGAGATCAGCACCAATTAATAAATTTACATCACTGGGCTTGTTGAAAGTTGGATCGGCCAATGATATATCTGATGGTAAGTTCAGGTCAGCAATATTAATTTTACAATATGGCACGGTACTTGTAATTGATGGCAAAATGAAACAATGAAGCTTGCAGTTAAAACTATCATTTAATGATGTCATGCGGACATGACACATCTTGCCTACGTGAGAAGACACGTTGTTTATGCCTAATATTGACCTGTCTACTTGATCTGTATTTAATGATAATAGCTTACATAGCTTTTCAGTCATAAAACTTGACGTGCTCCCACTATCAAGTATTGCACGAACTACATGAGCTCGATGATTAGAATCATACAATTTAATTAAAACTGTAGGCAACAAAACATCTTGATGTCTACGCTTTCCACCACAAACACTAGCCGATAATACGATATTATTTGACTCAGAGGATGAGGATGATTCCGATGATGGAATGTCATGTCCATTCGCGCTATTACCATTCACAATACGTTTAAAATCCGATATGTGTACAAGTGTGTTATGCTTACGTTTGCATAATTTGCATCCAGATTTTCTGCAGTGATTCGCGAAATGACCTTGTTTAAAACAATTAAAACAAACCTTATACGTAGGAATTAACTTAAAACGCTCATCAATATTTCGTGCAAGAAATTGCGGACAGTCTTGTAAATTATGATCACACGCACACTTCGGACATACCTTAGGTGTTAACTCTGAGCCTACATTATGAGGAGTTTGCGTAATTAACATTGACTTAATCTTAGGAAGAGGACTAGTACCTGACTTGTTTGACTGACTAACCTGAGTCTGATTACGAGACAATTCTATAGTTTCTATCAAATTAGCGCGGGCACGTAAGAACTCTATGAACTTGTTAAATGTTATTGTGATATCCTTATCTAACCGACCCTTATACTCTTCCCACTCACGATACGACTTCTGATCAAGTTTACGAGTAACTATGTAAATTAAAAGAGTATCCCAATAAGAGACCGGCTCACCCAATGACTCAAGAGCTCGTAGATTTTTATGGAGCTGATCTATGAGGCCCTTTAAACTAACAGAACTCTCCTTAGTTATCGAGTCTAAAGTAAATAGTTCTGAAAGGTGGTTTTGCACTAACAATCTTTTATTATTAAAACGATCACACAACAACTGCCAGGCCACGTTATAGTTGCTAGCAGAGAATTCAACAGAATTAATAACCACGGCAGCAGACCCTTCCAAACACGCCCTCAAGTAATGAAACTTGTTAACTTTGTCAATATCATCATTGCAATGGACGAGGCTAGTAAAAGTATCATGGAATTCCAACCAGTTACAGTAGGAACCACTAAATTTAGGCAACTGTATGGTAGGTAACTTAAATGGCTTGTGAATGCTACGCGGAGGTTTATCACTGACGACAGATTCAGTATCTTTGTTAAAATTACTTAATAAAGTTTGTGCTCTAGACACATATTTATAATACGAGGTCTCAAACTCAGAACGCTCGTTCGATTGTACCTTAAGATCATCTGTGATGCACTCCAACCGTAACTGTACCTCATCATATTTCTCGTATAACGCTTCCATTTTCCCAATACGTAACTGTAGTTCGGTCACATCATCATTGCTTAAAGCTCCGTCACTCAGTTGATCGAGGTAATTCATGAACATAGTCAAGCGACCTTTGAAACTTGCACGCTTCTTAATAAGATCTCTTGTCTCGGCCATTTTGGGAAGGGAGTGTCGTCAATATGGAATTTATACAAACCAAAATTAATACAAGAAATACACCAGTAATATTATTAACAGAGAATTAATAATAAAGTCTACCAATTAATATAATAAAATAACTAAGTTTAAAAGTTACGTTATCAATAAAATTAACACTTTTTAATGAAATAACTGATTTACTGAGGTAACTAATAGGTCACATATACCAATGTGTTAACTAATAATCCTACTAGTATTATACAATTTAACATGTACATAAGTACTGATACAGTAAATCAAATTGCAAACCTTTTAGAAATAGTTTAGTGTTCAATAAATAACCTATATTAATATCTTAACCCTAACTTCTCACAACGTAATTATGATAGGCAGTATTAAACAAGATGTGATCTTGAGATTCTTAAATAAAGAATTAATTTATACAACCTTTTGCGAGTGCTGGGTAAATATTTTAATGATATTAATAATAGATGACACCACAAACTAGATCTTCAATCTTCACATCCACAATGCATCAACAGCACTGGTTTCCATTGGTATTCAATATTACCTTCTTGAATAATTCCCAATAAACGTAGATTAATATTATCCAATATTATCCGGTTCGATTATGGACCATCATGTGGGAGTAAATTGCAGAAATACCAACGGAAATAAATACGATGTGACTTTTCGGTTTGCAATAGCGATGGGCGTTATTAACCATAACTGGTTATATATGCAGTTACGAGCTCGAACAGTGATCACTCGTTTTCCACTACAACAAAAACTAGTGATATTCATAACGCCATTTAAACGATCGAAATAGGCATCAGTCTTCAATAACTCTTTTAATCACAACGCCATAAAGTTAAATCGAATTCACTCTTATGTTTAAGGCATAGCGTCGATGTTTGGCTACTTTCACTACTCACGCAAAATCACTGGTTTTACAATATTCGTAATGACAAGATGAAAACGACGTTTTACATTGACCACCTTATACATAGCTTTGACAACGTAAAGGAGTAAAACGAGTAATGTAAAACGCGCCTAAAAAAAAGGATCGCAACGATTTTACGTTACAATTATCACGTTTGCTTCAGAACGTTGTGAAAATAACTAGTTATAAAAATCACTAGTTAAGAAACTAGTTATTGGAAATCACATAACGCTTACGTTACGTTATCTCAAAAACCGATAACGACCCATCGCTAGTTTGCAATAATTATTTTTTTTTTTTTTTTTTTTTTTTATGGCTTTATTGCCACCGCTTTTGTGGGCGGCCCAGCCAATGTCAGGTTTAGCGAAGGCAACGTTTTGTACTTGTCGCGGATTGACCAAAACGTTGCAAATAACACTACTTATAATTCTAATTAACAAAGAAAATATTTACATATATGTTACAAACAAATAATAATTATTTTATATTTTTACATTTGGCGCTTAAAACAATTTTTGACAGCTAACACTAACTTTTTTAATTTTTGAATTTCGAACACCAAGGAGGTTTTATGCTCGAACAGCTAGTCACTGACTAATTTGGCCCATTCTTTTTTTAACATTTCTTTTTGAAATTCAATAACGGTTTTTAATGGCAAGAATAATTTATTTTAAAGAATAGATTTTAAATACAAGCTTTTAAGACCCCCTATCAAGCAGAAGTACAGTGCAAGCTAACAAGTAACACGAGCCCAAACACGACGGGTTTATCTTGTTAAGTTCAATGGACACCTTCCGAATCTATCATCAGATCACCTCCATGATATCATGTTATTGCATTTTCACTATTTGTCACGTGATATAAATTTGTTTTCTAAATGTCAGCTCAATCAGACAACGGGAAGTTTGTCTAATTTAACTCCCGAAATTCCACCCCAACCTACATAGTTACATCCAGTGCAAGATAATATAAAGCTTGTAAAAATTACAATATTTTCCGGGAAAAAAGTAGTTCAAAACAGAAAAAAAAAATTGTCAGGAATTTCATTCATTCACTATTTTCTAACTATTTTTTCACAACTATGTATCTATATTTAATCTCTTACAATCGAGTTCACATAGTAAGGGTTTCATGTTTTATAGACAGAATTATGTCTGGCACAGCACCCCTGGGAAATATCGTAGGGGCGAGGGTGGCGGGGACGATGACCTGTCCAACCGGGTAGTTATTGAACACACAATATAGAGTTTATACCGTACCTAGCTAGATATTATTCTTGGAACGAAGTTCCTTATCGCGCGTTATCAAAAGGGGGCTAGACGGAAATTCTTATGAAAAAGTTGTCACGACACTTTTTCTGTTTTAGATGATTATCGCTAGATGGCGCTGTGATTAAAATCTTTTAAAGCAATTCCTTATTTTGTTTTATATGATTAATGCTAGATGGCGCTGTGATCAAAATATTTTATTTAAGTTATAAAAGAAAGAGAGTTTTATTAAAAGAGAGAGAGAGAGAGAGACAGACGTTTTAAACTAAATACGATAATCATCTAAAATAAAAAGTGTCGTGCCAACTTTTTCATAAGAATTTCCGTCTAGCCCCCTTTCGATAACGCGCGATAAGGAACTTCGTTCCAAAAGTTTTTTGCGTCGTAGGTAAGCGAGCATTCCACCTGATGAAAAGTTCTAGGATGTTAATTCAGTGATTCATTTAACAGCTAAACGTTGTAATATAGGGCTAAAATATTACAAGGAAGTAAAGTCGGGGTCCTCTACGTAGTTTCAAATAGAATAAATCAGTGTTTCATGTTAGAGGTTTAGTTAAAAATGTTATCCTAAAAAGTATTTCAAAATAAAATATGTGTAAGAAAATCCGTTCAAATTTGAATATTCTTTGCGAGATATTCTAATTTCTAAAACATGGAAATTAGATCACGTAGCTTCTCTCGAAAAATGTACAAAAATAGTCAGACCGAAATCTAGAAAATTTGCTTATAAAAACAAATAATTTAGCTTTCGGTATTAAAGAAAAAATACCATTAAAAAATATATATATTATTTGTTCGGGTTCGGGCTGGCGTTTATTTATATAGAATAACCAAATTTAACAATTCTAATTTTAGAAAGATCTGACTAGTCTAGAGCTGTTAGACTATTCGGGTATTTGCCCACCTCTCACTCCCACCACTGTTACTCCTGTGTAACCAGGATCCGCAGTGGCGACCATCGTAATGACTCTGAGCAGTGAAGCCCAGGAACCCGAGGGAAAGCTAACTTGTCTTAGGCCCCGCAACGAATTTAATCAGAAGATAATAGAAGGAGTAGGAAAACATGAGTTTCGACTTCCCTTCTCGCAAAGCAGGAGCCAATAAAATAAGATTGAAAAAGCTTTACGCCAGAATTGAGAAAAGCACCACGGACATTGATTTTATTAAATTGATTGTGCCTATGCGGTGAGCTGTTGTACTATTCATAAAACAAAAGAAGATAGAATGAAGATTTCATTCATTTCGATAAAATAGATTTATTTTTCTAATTAATGCCAGTCAATAGACGCACGGGTATCCCTGATAGATATACCTGCACAGTTTTATCTGGAATAGCTGTATGATATACCTATAAATATCTGCACAGTTTTGCAACATACACACGATACCTTTAAAACGCCGCCATTATTTTGTTTAAATTGACACTTATAACTTCAAATTACTAACACTACATAATAATAGACTTCTTTAAGCCTTATTATTTCAACAATACACCATTTTAAACCCTCTTGTTTCATGGTGCTCCTACAAGCAATGAATTTCATTTGTCTGTCGTAGCATGGTGGATGTCGGCATGGAGCCAATTCCATGTCGACAGAATCTCATTTGGACCGTCCTGCATGTCTCTGCTAGAACATGCTTCAATTAAATAAGTTTAGGATGGTTTGGGTGTTTCTAAAACGTTTGAATTAAGGTAGACATAATATTTGTTAAATTACAATATGTTGTTGTGAAAAACGTCATTAAGATGGGTGTTACAATCCTGAAATCTTATGAGCAACGGTAGGTATACACACATACTATCCATACGCTCACATAAATTCGTTAATTGATTTAAAAAAAAACTTGATTTATAATTTACCTAATAACTTATTCAAGTAACTATGTTTTTTGACATACTGAAGAAGACAGAGCACCTTTTTTGCATTTATGGTACCAATCCATGGTGGGCTATGTTTGATCCACCCTGGAAGGCAATGCTCGACTTTCGAAGAGGGTGGCGGGGGGTGCGAGGGAGCGATTGTACGCTTCTCTTCGCCCCGCAACAACCCGCCGCTGTCGAGCAGGGGGCCGGAACCGGGATCTCGCCCGGAATCTGGCCCCCTAAGAGTTTTGGGTCCCCAACGCATGTGAGTGCGAGCGAGGACCCAAGAAGGTGTCGTGTCTCGCTCAACACGCGCACTTACGCCAGAGCTACCGGGGGATGGTAGACCACGCTCCCCGACCCACGCTGGTTCTGACCCAGGGGGGTATTCCGTGGGAGGGCGACACGCGGGCCCATCTTGGCGGGCTTCTGAAAGCCCGCCCACCGAGAGAGCAGGTGGCCGTATTCGCCGGAGGCTACCGGTTCGGCGTCCGGGGGTGTCGCGACAGGAAAGTTTACCGCAGTGCGTAACGCGTCGCGCCATCCCGCATAGCTCCGTGCTGGGTTCTGGCCTTAGCCGGGGTTCGGACGCTGAGTGTGAGCGGTAGGAGGTTTTAGTGAGGTTCAACTGCCAACAAAAAAAAAAATGTTTGATCCACAATCCCATTATCGTAAAAGTAAATTTTTGTTTGCATAAGCTCCTGAATATCTCGAAAATGGACTAGAAGTTTACTGTTCAAACTTTATTACTCTAAAACATTTTAAATTTACCTACATCACTCAAAATCTACGAAACCGTCTATTCTGTAAAAAGGCGAGATAACTCCATTTTTCTAAATTCAAACTAAAATCCTTTTTACTATAATCTTGAAAGTTGTACAACCGTTTGTATTATCGTGATAAAACAAGCTATACTCTGTAATAGGGTGAGTCTTATCACAAATTTACTTTTTTCTTTTTTTCGTAGAAAATGAACAATCTCGCGAATGTTGCGTGGAGGTTTCATATCTTCGTGGTAAATATGAACCTGTTAGAAGGTTATTTAGAATGTGTTATTACGGAGAGCTGAAAGTAGAAAAATGGGCTTAATTCTGATGAATCCGTCACGCATTTTATTTTTGAATCATACATCACTGTTGTGGCTAGAATGGGTTTCTCCAAGGAGTGTTTTTCTTCTTCAAATTCAAAAGACCACTAATTAAAAATCGTGGTAAGAACTCGTTAATTATGATTTTAATAATTTGATTTCATTACCACAATTAGGCATTTTTATTTCACTATTTACTTTTAAATAATTTCTAACTTAGATATTTTATAATTAGTATCTTGAAATAAACAAAAAAATGATTACGGTTCCTAAATTTACATCAGTTATGACTTCTACATCCCTTTACAGAAACTTTGCAATGAGTTGTTATCTAGTTTTTTTCTTATAACTTAGTTTTTAGGTATTTTATTTTGATTTAGTAGCAGATTTTCGGGTAGAATAAGAGTATTTTCAGAAATAAAATAATGTAGTCCTGAAAATGCAAAATTCGGTAAGATTTGGAGTACTTTATCTGCTGCCATCAAAATTCAAAATTCCACGCTGCATCTCCTATTACCTATTCTAGAAACAATATCCTAGGTACCAGTAAACAAAGAGCATAGCTGAGTTATTGTATCTATCGGGAACAAGCCGGAGATCGGGAGGAAATTGCATTCACTGCAGTACGATTCGATGTATGGACCCAGTATTGTTTGTTTTCAAAATATTCTTTAATAGTAAAACAAAACACTATCGGTTGAACTTTTTCGCTGTTTATAAGTATCGAATTCAATATTGAATTTATTGGCTGGCGCTAATTTTTGGGCAGGTATTTTTTTTTTCTAAATCCCCCCCAACATGATCGGGGATGTTCTTACTCTATTGTTTAATATTAGTCTTCTATCTCATTCCAGTTCTCGCTGCTATTCTACTGTCATACCGCATACCTCACATTCATCCTTCCCATTCACACTTTCCGCCGGTGGGTTGCCGGCCAACTCCCTAATCTTCTTATTTTTGCTATTTAGGGTGCTTAATATAAGTACTGTAAGTACTGTATGTTGTGCATTTATTTCCTTAAAACATTTACATTTTTTTAAATGGTTTTATTTCTGTATATTTCTCCTAGTAATAGTTATATATTTCAAAAGTGTATATTTTGCTCTTTCTACGTTTCATATTGATTTTAGTTTTACATTCTTATTTTCTATCTTATAATATATTCTATTATTATATTATTGGGTAGGTGTTTGAGGCAAGCTGAAAACTTGGTCCATAGTTCTGCTGATATTCCCCAACTCGGAACTGCAGACCTGGCTGCTGAGTAGCGAGGCTAATACAGGAGCTCCTATGGCTACCTCACAGCCATCATAATCAGATCCTTTGTATCATATTATTTTATTGTCCACTGATTATCAGCTCAATCGGAAACTAAGAAGTTAGTCAAATTGAATTCCCAAGATTCCACTTAAGGTACAGTTACATCCTGTACCAACCCATTACTGCCCACTGTTGGGCTCAGGTCTCCTCAGAAGAAAGATTAGGCATAGTCCACCACGCTTGCCCAGTGCGAATTGGGGACTTCACATATCTTCAAAGGATTTTTAGAACCCTTTTCCGATATGCAGGTTTCCTCACGATGTTTTCCTTCACCGTTTTAAGCCAGTGGTGTTGTGAAAACTGTGAAAACTGTAGCAGTTACATCAATTGCAAGTTAAATAAAAGCATAATCTAAGCACTACCAAAATCAAAACAAAAATGTTGACACTTTTCGTCTCAACAAGACCCCAAAAAAACAACTGCTATTAAAGAGCCGAGATTTCTTTAAAACGTTAACAAAAGTATATTTATTCGAGAAAATAACGGACCCTTTCAGCGAGCGTGTTTACCAACAATAACCCAAGAAGGAGCTGTTTTGATTACATTTCAAAAGAAAGTTTTCCTTGAGACGGTTCGACGCTTCGCCATGTTTTTTATTTGGGGGAATTCAATTAGTTGTTAAACTTTTTATTGGTATTTTGTGGGGCTTTTTGAAGTCGAAGTAATCAGTACGTGAAGTCGGGATAGTTTTCATTAAAGTCTTGGTAATTGTTCTAGAAGAAAAAAGAAATAATAGGATTTTTTGGCATGTAGGCAGATGAGTTAAATAACTACATGATTGTGAGTTACCTCTGCAATACTAGGGGTATTGCAGAGGTAACCACCTCTCCTTCCTTTCCTTAACTGTACTGTACTAAAACCACCCATTACTGCCCACTACTGGGCTCACCTTTCCTCAGAGGGATTAGACACAGTGCGGATTATCGACTACATTTATCATCGCAGGATTTTTAGAATCCTTTTCCAGTACGATGTTTCCTTCACCGTTTTTAGCCAGTGGTGTTGTGAAAAATTGTATATAAATCTTTTTCATGTTCTTAACACAAAATTCTGTTTACTAATGATGATTTTCTACGATTTTAATGTTTATTGGAACGAAGTTCCTTATCGCGCGTTATCCAAAGGGGGCTAGACGGAAATTCTTATGAAAAAGTTGTCACGACACTTTTTTTGTTTTAGATGATTATCGCTAGATGGCGCTGTGATTAAAATCTTTTAAAACAATTCCTTATTTTGTTTTATATGATTAATGAAAGAGAGAGACAGACGTTTTAAACTAACTAATTATTATAACTTAAAAAAATAAAACTTTATTGCAATTCCCTCACTAATTAATCGAAAGGAACTTCGTACCATCCAGGTGTCCCTTGACACCTCTCAAGTTTTTATTTTCAGAATCTTGTTTTTTCTATGTATTCTGAAATGGTTTTCTCATTTATCTGCATAATATACCTTTAACCTGTGCGACAATATTCCTAGCTAAATTTCACAAGGCAAAGTTGCTTCAATAACTACGCTCATTTATATTTACAACACAAACTCCTCAATTATAATTATTTCACAGATAAATTGATAAAAGGGAAGCATTCGATATCTTGTGATATTTATATCTCAGAGCTGAGAGTGATTGATTCCCCTCTGCACGGAGTATCATTGTGATCACTCATTCTGCATCCATCTATTATATTTGTCGAATGTTTTTTTATTAAAGCGGAACTACGGGAAATCAGGAACGTGATCGGCGAATTCTGGAAGATACTGAGAGAACGAGAGAAAGATAATTATGCTTTGTTAGCACTAAACTCATCAACTAACGAACATAGTGCCCAGCTGTGCTGTATAGTGTTTTTAGTTGGAGGATATCGCCGCGTGTGAGTTATGTGGAAGTTGACCCGCGCTAAAACCTCCAACCGCTCACACTCAGCGTTCGAACCCAGACTGAGGCTAGAACCCGACAATGCGATATGCGGGGCGATACGACTACAGCATGCATTAAATACCGCCGTGAATTTAAACTGTATTGACACATGTACACTGTACATTTGAAAGAATCAGTATTGTTTCTTTCATGACGAGAGATAGCAGACTAAAGTGGACAAGAATAGTTACGGAATGGCAACCACGAGACAGCAAAAGAGGTAGAAGGAGACAGTTCAAACGATGGGTTGATGACGTCAAGAAGATAGCAGGCAAAACATGGACTAGAGAAGCGAGGGACAGAGAGAAATGGAAGAGTCTGGAAGAGGCCTACGTGTCACAGGACACACCGACCATAGCAGCGGGCACATCCGATGCAATTTAGGATAAGTTAGTTGTAAGTTTTATTTGTATAGTTTTAAGGTTGGTAATAAAGGCTTTTGAATTAAATTGAACATTTGAAAGAGACTTGGAATCTAAGATTGATCCGCAGACGAGCATACTTTCTCTTATCATCAACATAAAACCGTTTTCGGAAACAACATTTCAACACACTCCGGTTTTACGACTTTAACTTTCGTTTATAGACTAGTCTTCGATGGCTTCCCTTCAATTGTAAGCTTGTAGAGATTTAAAATAAAAATTATTAATTTTTATTTTAAATCAGTGCTAACAATTATTAATTTAATTGTTAGCACTGTAACTCTTGTGTTTCCAGGATCTTAAATGAAAAATTGTACTTTAAAATAATGTCGCGGGTAACGTTTTGGCCAAGTTATAGAATAGATTTATTTTTAAATTGAAGAAAATCCTTAAGGGTATGCCGTAGGTAGCGGCCCCGCAGTGTCTTCTCACTATGCAGAGGTCCATGAGCGACCGTAACAGCTAACGATCACGTGGCTCGTTAATCCAAAAAGATCGCGTTTTTATAAACCACAAAACTTAAAAATTTCCGTCCAGTATTTTTTTGCGAAGAAAAATACATTTTCACGTTTCAAAATAAGTAGGATAAATGTAGCGAATTGAAAATGCATGAGGTTTAAAGGCATTCGGTTGTCCGCGGTAGGTGGGGAGCGCTGAAACACAAGTGGATGGCCTCTCGACATACATACTGGAGCGGTACCACTGAAACTCGAAAGGTAGTCGACTGTTAAGTAGAGTTCGAGTTCGTTATTTTGACTTTAATCCTTTCTATGTTTTTTTTTTTAGTTGGAGGAAATCACCGGATCCCTGCTCGCCCCGCGAGCGGGGTATGTGGGAGTTGAACCGCACTAAAACCTCCAACCGCTCACACTCAGCGTCCAAACCCCGGCTGAGGCCAGAACCCAGCACGGGGTTATGAGGGACGGCGCGACGCGTTACGCCCAAGGCACTCTTTCCCGTCGCGCCGACCCCAGCCTTGTTATGTAAACAAATAAGTTAAGCTAAGTATTTGTTTAATTTCGATTTTAAGTTGTAATTTGGACATGTTTGAATTATTATAAGTGTACCGTTTCGTTATTAACATACTTTTAATTTTTTACGCTTCTTAACAAATTAACAACTTCATCAAAACCTTTTTTTCTAAACACAAGTATCAGCAAAACTACCGAAACGAGTAAAATAGCCAAAAAATTTTTGTTATCTAAAAGAATACTATAATTTAAGTAGGTTTATCTTCCTTAAATACTTGCTGGATTCAGAGCATTCACTTAGTCTGTTCATCGGTTTACGACTTGACCGAAATGTTTTACCGATAATCAATATTTACAGTTTACAACAACATCAAATCCTGACGCTATCTTTCCGCCATTTTAGATTAAGCTACAATTCGGATGACGGATTTGTTGAATGCTTAAAAGGTGTTTAACTTTGTCTGCTTATAATAAATAATATACCAAATACTTAGTCTTCTAAGTATCTTTGTTTTGATTTGATTTTTTTGTTGTCATGTGGCAGGCGAGTTAAAAAAATACATCTGAAAATGGGACTAGTGGAACTTTATTGTAATGTGTGTTGTTTTTAATTGCTTGCGGGTATATACATATTATTATATTACTGTAGGTATTTTTTATTTTTTTTTATTTATTGTACAAAAGTATCATAACATCATTATAGTAAAAACCAAGAAGACGTTATGAGTACATAGACATTAAATTAAATATTAAATTACCATAAAAATAATCTAAAAGTTCCTTTAAAACATTAAATTTCACAAATGATAGGTGTATAAATTAAATTTAAAAATTATAAATAGTAATAATTCCAATATTGAATAATTCACAATGACATATTATACTAATTAAAAAATAAAACTTAAAACGTAAAGACTTAGTTTCTAATAATACTCGAGCAGTTTCTGCGAAGTGCGACAGGCTACAAGTGAAAATATCACAATCATTAGCAATCAAATTTATATATCTTATGGCTCGTGACATGGGAGCATATCTAAATAAATTAGTCCTTGCATGTGGTTCCTTCAATAGCATCGGACGACGTCTTGCTATATTTAAAATATTACCCCTTCGAAGACGACGACGTTATTTTATCGTACGACGAAGATGTTTTTCATGTTGCATTTGGATGTTGTACTGAAACACATTATTTCAATACGTTTGAAAGTGAGTTACTAGACAGTAGTTTCACCTCGTTACTGTACATATGAAAATTATACTGTACCGAAATAAATCCGAGTTATTTTCGAGTATTATGTGAGATGAGTTTGTAGACATTAGTAACGCCTCGTTACAGTGTACCAGAGTCGATGCAGAGTCTAGTGTACTTCAGGATTTATGATTGTTTTGCATAAAGGAAACGAAATGCAAAACCATTCATCATTGCGGTCGTTTCATTCGTATTTTTTTCTTTCAAATAAGGTATAGGGATAAGACTAAACTACGGTATACAATATCTACCTAACATACCTACATAACATAACTTTATTAATTAAAATTCATAGCTCGACTTAAATAAGCATTAATTACAAGTAATCCAAGTAAAAATGTGAAAATATAACAACATTGCAGCTGTGAATTCGTCTAAAAACACCAGAGATATTCTTGTGACGTTTCCCGCAAAAAATTCAACATTTATCTAATTTTTTCTCTCGCAGACCGCCAGAGGGAAGATAGCACCCAACCGATTTCATTTCCGCTGGGAAATACGGTAGATATCTCGCAGTTCTTGATGTTATTATACAGGCGAAAAAACGTTCTTGAATATAATTTAAACGGTAAAATAAAGCTTATTTTAAACGAAGTATTTTAAGATGTATAATTTTAGTGAGCGTTTTGTTTAGGTTGACAATTTAGTTTGTGGAAATTGAAAAGAAATAATACCTTAATTTAAATGTCACATTCTGTATTTAGGAAGTTTAAATTACGACTAAACTAAACTTCTCTTTGAGAAGAACTAGTAAAACAAACTCAGTCAGCTAGACCGCAGACGTATAGCAAAAAGGTCTAGCGAAAAAGGATAAATATTTTGCTGTTCATAGTTTCCGTTGAAAGCCGTTTCGTTGCAACATATATCTTCCTATACGTTTTAGAACCTCAAGGGATTTTCCATAAACATTTAGTTCGATATTTATTTTATAGCTAGTAGTATAGAACCATTCTAGACTACATTCAATTCTGTTGTTCATTTCCTAAAGCACAATAGGAAAACGTGGACTAGATAGGTCTGTGCTCTGTCTTTCTTCTAAGGAAACCTGAGTCCACCAGTGGGCAGAGATAAGTTGTTTAAAAAACAGTATAAAATAACATAATTATAAAAAAGGAGTTTGCAGTAGGTACAAAGAATTTAAATAATATATAAAATAAACACTAACTATAAAAATGGAATTTATGACGCTCGAAACTACATACTTATCTCCAAAGTACCAGGCGTCCATGAATGCTAGGAGCTACAAATAGCCTCGTTATGAAGAGAGCACGTACTTCATTGTACATCTTGTTAAAGGAAAACTATAGCAGTCCAATTACTGTTCCGTACCTTTTACGGAGGTTTATTAATAATCTGGGATTAAAATGTCGTCTTTTCTCTTGGAAATATTACTTTTTCTTAGCTTCTTATTTCAATTAATTTTAAAAGCTTTTATTTAACTTGCACTGGATGTTTCTATGTAGGTTCGGCTGGAATCTTGCGAGTTTAATTTGACAAACTTCCTGGTTTTCGACTTAGCTGAAATTTTACACGCCTAAATATTATCTACATATATCACATGAAGATATACTTGACTTGGTACTTTACTGCTACATGAGATCCAGGATCTTGGAAGCTTGTATTTAAAAAGACTTCAGACCAAGTCCTTCTTCAAATGAGACAAAGATATACCTTAAAAGTAAGTCACAGGTAGCAGGCCCACAGTGTCTCCTGACATTGCAGAGGTTCATGAACGATGGTGACCACTTCAGGTGGCCCCTTAACTCATGGCAGTAAAAAAATTTGAGAGGTTTCAAGGGACACCCGGATGGAACGAAGTTTCTTTCGATTAAAAGATATCTTATAATTTTTTTTCCGATTTTTTTACGCGCGATAAGGAACGTGTTTTAAAAAATTTTGATGACAGCGCCATCTAGCGATAATCATCTAAAACAAATAATTAACGTGTTTTAAAAGATTTTGATCACAGCGCCATCTAGCGATAATCATCTAAAACAAAAAAAGTGTCGTGACAACTTTTCGTAAAAAAAAATTCCGTCTAGCTCCCTTTCACAACCCGCGATTAGGAACTTCGTTCCAAAACTACTATACCAAACTTTCTACTTAATTTACTATTTCGTAAGAACAAATTACATACATTTCTAGAATTTTCTCCGTCTAATTGTGGACGAGTCGTCTGGGCGAAACCAAGCTTAGTGTAAAATGAACGCTGTCTACATTTAACTACTGCACTCTGTCTGGCTCAAATATACTTTATTTATATTGTTGTTTATATGACTTTTAGTCATTAAACTTAAGACCTTGATACTTTGAGCACAATATATTACTAATATACAAAAATTAAGCTTATTCATTGGTTAAAAATCACACGAATATTATGCCAATATTTGACAAAACTTGCGTGGACCTGACGGAACCAAAATAAAGGCTATCTGCCTTTTTTAATAAGCCCTGAACAGTGTAAAGGGATTCGGCGGGTGTACGACCTTGTGTTCTCAAGATATTCAAGGTAGGTAAGTGTTAGGTGACTCGTCTCTAATTCCATTTAATTGTTTGTAGAAGCGGGTATTACATCGATTTAAAGGAAATACTTCCGGTTGTGATGAATCTTTTTATAAGAGTGTTGTTAAATTCTTTTAATTTTATTATAATTTACAGTTTTATGAAAACGGAAATACTAGTGGCGCCATCTGATTTATTTCTCAAGAAAGTATAAAAGGCGTGTGAACTATCGTTTAAATACAGTAGTCGACGTGATTTCAAAGTGAACAGAGTTGGGAGTAATTGTGACTGAGTTTTGGAGGATGATTATACTGATTTCCTGAAGATGAATAAACTGTTATTGTGAACCAAGGAGTTTTCATTGTGTTTCTGAACTGAACCCCAATATAAGTAAGAGAAGCCTAATGCCTATGACTTGAACAATATTTCGGGAAGAAATCCTCATTTTGATGGCAATTTAATTTAACTTAAAAAGACATGAAATTTCTTTGAAAACAATTTTGTTGTCAAAAAGGTGTTCTTTCAATAAATGACTTATTGTAAATGAGTTACATTACAAGATGTCAAAAACATTTTCGCATAAACCTCAAGATCACATTACATGTGATTGAGTGTGATGAGATAATATTTGTACCAGGTACACCATGGTAAACATGTTTATCTCGTTCACGGCTGTTGGTTCGAAAACCATCGACGCGTGTACTCTGATTGACTAGTGAGTGATGGCTGCCAAGCGATCGATGTGTTATTCACAAACCGATAATCTCTTATAGGATTTAAAGAGAATTATTTTGTAAGTTGATACGCTTTTCCTGAAAGAGAAGTTATCTTAATTTTTTCTAGTACGTAATTAATTTAAATAAAATAGACTCCTGCTATGTTATTCTCTAGCACATTACTGAAACTCTAATGATTTATTTTCCATTAAAGTGTATGATATTAATTTAAAGGATAAAATGTATGTGGAGTAATTACTAGAAATAAAACGACAGTATTAGGTACTTTCCCTATGTCATAAGCACCTTAACCATTTTTCCTTCATTAAACTTAAAACTAATGAAGCCTAGCATCTCTTGAACCCACTCAACCATTTTACACACACACTCGCCAAACATGACAAAAAAAAATTAAAAGTGTTTAAACACTGATTACGACGTATCACAAAGAGCGCCTGACTCAAAAAAGCGAGCAAATTTTCCCGGCAGCAATTTAGAAAATTAAAAAAGAAGTAGCGGGGTCGTGCCCAGCCAGGTGTAACATACGCTTCGGGGGGCACACCTGTTAGATCAGCACTCATGCGTGCCACCTACCCCACATGCGGGTATTTTTGTACGTAAATTAAATGCTAGGTAATTAAATATGCGAAACATGTGTCGGTATATATATAAAAAGCTGTAATGTGTGTTTTAAAATTGAATTAATTTCTTTAAACACTCCCAGTTATCTACATCACGTATACTATTACTAAACGGGTTCTTACCACGATTATTTTTAATTGAGAGGTCCCGATATTTCAGCACTGTTTCAAGCGCCATGATCACGGGAAGACTGAAGAACTGCGGGTAAGTCATTTAAGAGCAGACAAATCTGTCTACCCTCTTTCTCGTTCGTTTGCCGGTACCGCTGGAACTCGAACTCACATTTCGACATACCACACTGACAGTATCGGCTGTCGTCTCAAAACTAGATTTTTTAGCTTTATTTTAATCTCAATTAAAAATAATCGTGATAAGAACCCGTTTAGTGATAGTATAAAATTGAATAGTTTGGTGCGCAATTTTTGTGTGAATAAGTAACATACTACGATAACTCTTTTGTTGCCTCAAGATTTTCAATAGTTTTTGTCACGCATAAACACTGATCATTAAGAGTGATGAGACCACCATTGACAGTACCATTGAGCGTTTTTTTAAACCCCATAAACCTATCAAATCTGAAAGCATGTTTTGTCCCAAAAACGAATCCAAACAAACTCTAGCTCATAACGAGGCAGTTTTAAAATGTACACAATGTTCCAGTTTCCCGAGGTTGAAATGATTAGGATAAAACTTTTTTCCGGTCTGGCAAGCGAAGTAATTGTACCGTGCATGACGCCGAGCTGGGAATTAATTTAATCGTTTTTGTATTTGCTATGTTGATGGGAATCGTAATTGGAGGGGGCGGTGCGTAGATCGTAGCCAAATTAAAATAACTGAACCTACACTTGACGTTGATTGTTTAGGATAAGAATACTTACTGTCTGTTAGACCAAATTAATGGTAAATATACAGGGTGGATCTGTAACTCTGGACAATCTGACGTGGGGTGAATGACCTGCCGAAATAAAACTTAGAACCACTTTTATTTTAGGAATTGGATAAAAAAAATTTTCATCATAGTATGGAAGTCCGCAACGAAAGTCGTACGTTTTCCATACAATGTCAGAAAAAAAAGTTTAACCGATCCAAAAAATAAAAATGGTGCTATGTTGTATTTTGACAGGTCATTCATCCTACGTCAGATTGTCCAAAGTTACAGATCCACCCTGTAGAATTAATGGAAAATTACAATTAATTAAATAAATTAAAGTGATAGCTTTATGTTTTTAAATTTGATCTGAATTCGGAAGAGCAGAGTTTTAAAACATTTAGAGTCCTAATGATAAATCTTTGTCATGACGTTGAGTTTTTGTTAAAATTATTCGCTCAAGTTTTATTAGATTTCAACTGTTTTTAGTGATTTGATGACTTTCTGGATAGCTAAATAAAAAAAACGTGGTATAACTGTAAAACATTTCTTATTATATAATGCAAAAGAAGTAGTAAGTAGTTTTGCCTTACCAGTTAATTACCAGGAGTGCATATGTTGCAGGTGGTCTATTAATTACTCTAGCAAAGTTTCAAGAGAGCTAGTCAACTCGCTAATGGAAAACTTTGTCTTAATTTTAGCCCACTAGTTATAGCTACCCAAATATTTATTTTAACTTTAATTTAAATTCAGAAATACCTATCAACTATTAGTTCGTTTATTAAATAAATACAATGAAAATATTTTTAATAAAATTTGTACCAGGATAGCATGACGTAGAGGTAGTGAATCGATTTATGATAAAACCTCATTAAAACTTCAACACAGTAATTTAAATTCAGAATACATTTTTAGATAATATTGATGAAAATATCATTATGTAAATGATAAAAAGATTCTAAATACTGCTTCACATTCAAAATGAAATCGAATAGCGTAACCTAATCATTTATTGATGGGCCCGTTGCGTCATCAATCATACAAAATTTCATTTGTCATTACTTTTCACAGCCGAGTTTTACGATTACGATAAAATCGTAGGAGTCCATTTCGTATTCAGAAATGGAAATAACAAAAATACTTTGAGACTGAAACACGAGAGTATCTTGAATAAGAATGTGCTTGGATAATGTCGGCGGGGTGTCCCAGACGTTACTGACCACCTGTGCGCTTATGTAATCCTGGTACTTTATACATTGATTTATTATTTGTGTCAAGTCCTTGAGTTTATTTTATGATTGTTTACGTATTCATGAGGCATTTAGTTCTAATATTCAATTAATTCAGCTAATGCTCATTGTGTTTAAAGTTATTTCGTTTTTTGTGACCAGGATGGTACAAATAATACGTAGTAAGTACTAAGCTCAGCGAGTTCACCGACACTTTTTTTTTTAGTTGTAGGAAATCACCGTATGTGGGAGTTGAACCGCACTAAAACCTCCAACCGCTCACACTCAGCGTCCGAACCCCGGCTGAGGCCAGAACCCAGCACGGGGTTATGCGGGACGGCGCGACGCGTTACGCCCAAGGCACTCTTTCACGTCGCGCCGCCCCACTCACGGTAACTAAAAGAGTTTTATCAAATTACTTTATGGCTGAAAATTGATGAAAACTTATTTTACCTTTAAGTAAAAATGCTTGAAGAGTTGGTACCTCATAGAGAGAAATGTAAATAGATAGGTAGATTAATAATTGTTGTCTTACTAGATGGTCATATATTTACATTCACAAGAAAAATTGGTTGCCTGTAAAGTCGGTATACGGGCGAAAATTTTACGTGACAACGACTCGGGCATGGTTAGCCCGCCTAAGAGCGAGAGAGAGACATAAAAAGTGAAAGGCACGCGTGCCTCTCACTCGCTCTCATTGTGAGCGCATAACGTGAGCGGAGCGTAACGCAGTTTCTTGAAGTCACCCGGCAAACCAATTTATAAGACGTTGTCACGTCAAAAAAACTTTCAATAACATCACCAACTGTCATTAAAATAACCTAAACACAAAGTATGCAAAATAAATTGTGATAAAGTTAAGCCTTTATTATCTATATTTAGGAAGTTCGGGTAACCGCGGAACATTTAACTAAATCCTGATAAACTCGAGATTCAGAGAATTTGTTAACAATGGGCCTTTCTTGACGAGAAGACGCTTCTTATTATTAGATTTCATACTTTATTTTAACATAGAATACGAAAAAAAATGTATCTAAATTAAATCTGATATTGCAGAGGTCCATGAGCTACGGTAACCATTTACAAGCAGGTGGCTCCTTGGCTCGTCTGGCTACATGGCAATAAAAAAAAACTTGGAGACCTAACACTTTTACAGACTTGTCAGTGAAGGTAAACCTTTTAATATTTTTAGTACTAACGCCAAATCCAGGTTCCATCCATGTATTTCTTAAAACTTAGTGTCCCCATTAGGGTAGGGACTTTAAATCACTAGCCGTTCCACTGCTCTTGAGATATCTTAAAATCAGATTTTTTTTTAAACCCTGAAGTCTAACCGTCTGTGTTTTTGATTTTTTTTTTTTGATTTTGTAATTGACAGCCTAAAAATGGCGAAATACTTTCAAAATAATTTTATTATTTTTTCACAACGCTCTCAACTATTTAGGTTTAAAAAGGCGTTACAAACTGTCAGGATTTTTATATTTTATTTCACTGGTGATACTAATCAATTTTAAGCACAGAAAAGCCTTATTTTCAATATAAAAATCCTCGAGGTAAACCCCTATGCTCTGTAGTAACCTTAAATTGATTTCTTTACCAAATTAAAAACGCCCACGATTTCCTAAAACTTCGTAAAGTACAATCGTGTGAAATACAAAAGGAAAGCGAAGTCACATTCAATTTATTCATTGGATGAATGTACGCGGGGGAGTAGGGACATTGTTGCCAAGAATTAAAAGTAAAAATGACAGTTCACGGACAAAAATTATAGAGTAGTTCGTAATTAAACCATCACTTTTATAACTTTCCAAGAAAGTATAGTAACTTATTACTTGTTTTATTGGAACGAAGTTCCTTATTGCGCGTTATCGAAAGGGGACTAGACGGAAATTTTTATGAAAAAGTTGTCACGACACTTTTTTGTTTAAGATGATTATCGCTAGATGGCGCTGTGATTAAAATATTTTATTTAAGTTATAATAATTAGTTAGTAGTTCTCTCTCTTTCAAGTGAGAGAGAGAGACAGACGTTTTAAATTAACTAATTATTATAACTTAAAAAAAAATCATTACAATTCCCTCACTAATTAATCGAAAGGAACTTCGTTCCATCCGGGTGTCCCTTGACACTTCTCAAGTTTTTTTTTAATTAAATGAAATTTAAATTATTCTATTTCAGTTTTTCACAGTTTGTCAGGAAGACAAGCACACACACTTGTTGGGGAGCAGAGTGCATACATTTTACGTACTTTATATCCATATAATTCATATTTTTCCATATTTTTAAACTTGGGCGAGGCTATCAAAATTATATAGGTAGTTGTGCTAAACTTTATTAAATTAAATTGTAAACGATAATAAAAACTTGAGAGGTGTCATGGGACACCCGAATAGAACGAAGTTCCTTTCGATTAAAGATATCTTATAAAAATATATCCTTTCGTAACGCGCGATAAGGAACGTGTTTTAAAAGATTTTGATCACAGCGCCATCTAGTGATAATCATCTAAAACAAAAAAAGTGTCATGACAATTTTTCGTAACATTTTTTTCCGTCTAGCCCCCTTTCACAACGCGCGATAAGGAAGTTCGTTCCAATTAGGTACAAAAACTTGTTAAATGATTCCCAGAAAACAGTAAAACCACTTTTAAAAACTGTAACACTGGCAACACTAGCTCAACGGTATATTTGTTCATTTAATAAGGTCCCAACACACCCGACGAGGGACTGTGTACTTAACAAATACAGGTGCGTCCGTACTAATCAGTATTTAATTAATTTCGACGATGACATTTGCTTTTCTTCGTATATTGACTTAGATAGAGATGATCTTCGGGCCAAAAAGATTCTGACATGTCTTTAAACGGTTTATAAAAAGTCCTATATAGGTGATAGATAACGGCTCCTGTCCTGGTATTGCAGAGGTCTTACCATCAAGCGGGCTATAAGCTCGTCTGTCGCTTAAGTCTGTTGCATAAGCCAAAGTTTTATTGTTGTAAAACTTGTTTCATGTACATTTTTTATTCATCTCATATTTTTATAAGTTAATATACAGGGTGTCACAGAAAGTAGTGTCAAGCGGAGGTTCAGAGAGAGAACACACCTTTATGTATTTTCCGCGATTTTTCATAGTTCAAAAGTTATAAATGTTTTTCTGAAAATTTTCAACCCTTTTAAATTGGATCGGATTAAAGGAAATAGTGAATATTTTCTCCAAAAATTTCCAGAATAGGTCAAGATTGTATTATTATCCTATCAATTCTGAAACGTTATTAGATGTTGTGGCGACCAATAATAACGCGCAAAATCCTGAATCGCGGTTACGAAATTTGCAGCAATCTTCGCATATATACGACATCTGATATCTACTACAACGGGCTTCGGCCTGACCGGGTATACACTACCTCGCCCGGTCGGAGATCTCCCTTTGGCCATAAGTCCACTGTACCCACAATGTTCTAATTATACATAATCATACTCTATAAATAGTCGTGTAATTTCGCGATGAAAAATGTAATATTTGTACGAGAAGATAACCGCTGGGTTGTTAATTAAAATTTACATAATTGAACAGGAGCTCTCGGTGTAGGTAAGATAATTGTACAAAGGTTTAGATAGCGAACTAAATTGAATATTTTGTAGATAATTCGTATATTCCAACTTCCAAAAAGAAGGTAGATAGAGACTGTCTTTTTATGTTAGTTTACGCATAACTTTGGTTTGATTGGACCAAAGTTATGCGTAATTCGGATGATTATTTTTGGAATATTATTATCACTATGTACACCTACAAGTCGCCTGTACTCGTGGTGGCCGAGTGGTTGAAGCGTTTGCCTTCCGTACGGGAGGTCGCGGGTTCAAAACCGGCCGTTTTGTACCTCTAAATCTTAATATGAAAAAGATTTATGTGCAATTTTTCACAACACCACTGGCTAAAAACGGTGAAGGAAAACATCGTGCAAACAACCTGCATATCGGAAAAGAGTTCTAAATATCCTTTGAAGATATGTGAAGTCCCCAATCCGCATTAGGCAAGCGTGGTGGACTACGCCTAATCCCTCTTCTGAGGAGACCTGAGCCCAACAGTGGGCAGTAATGGGTTGGTACAGTTACAGTACACCTACAAAGCATTGTGACACACTCAGCTACATAGGTATTCACTCACACACACACACACACACACTTACACAAATTATTGCATCTCAGGTTTATATGTAACTTTACGAACATTATGTTAAGTTTTGCTATGACTGACGTTAGCGTCCCATATTGGTTTAACGAGTGATTGTAAAAGAAACAGCTCACCCGCGATACAGGCATGTCCTAGTGCGGGAGTCGCCGATAATGTTAAAGCGCATGTAAACTTTTTGTTAATAAATAATTTTCATTTTCATTTCATTTCATTGGGTGAAACTACTCCTTATTTGGAAAAAAATAATTATAGCCACCGTCCTGAGAACTAGTGGAAAAGCTCAGTAGGTTTTTTTATTTTATGATAGATAAACGAGTCTACGGCGTTCTTAGTTTTTCTATTAAATTCATTTTTTTAATTATATAAATGAAATGTATGGGCAAATCATCCCCATATTGTGCAATCTTCTAGATATTCATTGACTTTATATTGTTGTAAATTCTTAATAGTTTAATTGTCAATAACACCACACGTATGTGGGCTGTCCATAAATACACCGAAAACCGCTCAAATTTAACCAATAAATTAATTAGTCAATTCCACCGCAATGTTCGCAGCTCATTACGCGTTTTAATCAATGTTATGTGCAGTCTGTTGTAACAGAACGCTCATTGTACTGAGCTGTCAGCAGATTATTGGCAATCAACGGTCCACGTTCGAATATTGAATTTGCATTGAAGCTTCGGGAAATTAAACCAGGAACATTAATGTTGCCAACACACACGTGAAAATAACTCGATATTTAACAATATTGGAACGAAGTTCCTTATCGAGCGTTGTGAAAGCGGGCTAGACGGAAAAAATTCTTACGAAAAGTTGTCACGACACTTTTTTTGTCACGACACTTTTTTGGTTTAGATGATTACCGCTAGATGGCGTTGTGGTCAAACTCTTTTAAAACACGTTCTTTATCGCGCGTTACGTTAGGAAAAAAAAATAAGATATCTTTTAATCGAAAGGAACTTCGTTCTATTCGGGTGTCCCATGACACCCCTCAAGTTTTTTTTTATACAAATGAAAATCTTCTGTTTTTGAAGAATACCACAAAACCTACTCGTCTGATCTTTTTCAAATTTATGTGACATTATTTCCAAATCCGCTTTCTTTCAAAATATACACAACTAATCGTGAAATATTGTCCGTTATAATTACTCAATTTACGTCTAAAACTCCAAATTACCCTTAAAAAACTTGAGAGGTGTCATGGGACACCCGACTAGAACGAAGTTCCTTTCGATTAAAAGATATCATATATTTTTTTTTCCTAACGTAACGTGCGATGAGGAACGTGTTTTAAAAGATTTTGATCACAGCACCATCTAGCGATAATCATCTAAAACAAATAAAGAACGTGTTTCAAAAGATTTTGATATCAGCGCCATCTAGAGATAATCATCTAAAACAAAAAAAGTGTCGTGACAACTTTTCGTAAGATTTTTTTCCGTCTAGCCCCCTTTCGATAACGCGCGATAAGGAACTTCGTTCCAATAGTCTCAGATTTACATTTTACCATACTCTTTAGGGTTAAAAGCTCTGAGTTGGTAACACTGATATTGGGTAACTTTAGCTGTAACATTTGATGGACAGGTGAATAGGGCTTTGAATAGATTAATCTATGCATAAGCAAAATACGTCGAACTAGACAGAATATTCAAGTGATTTAATAAATTTACTGTTTTATCAGTCCATTATGATATTAAAATATAATCTTCTTCTTATAAATAAAAATGAATTGCTGTTCGTTAGTCTCGCTAAAACTCGAAAACGAATGAACCGATTTGGCTTATTTTAATCTTGAAAAATTCGTAGAAGTCCAGGGAAGGTTTAAACGGTGAGAAAATTTCCTTATGTGACGCAGACGAAGTTGTGTGGGCCAGCTAGTGGATGATAAAAGCTTCTTGCAAAGACATTCAACATTCCTACCATTTGATAGCATTTCTTGCGCATTTGTGGGAAGATAATAAGCTATCATAGATAGTAGTAATAGAGTGAACCAAAATTGCTTTTATGAAATAATTTCTAGATTATTCTCAGTCGTTTCTGGCAGTTGGCACACAATTTGCCGCCTCTCGTCCACCTGTCAGTACCAGGCGCGCAGATGTTGTCCTTTTTCTGGGCCGTCAATTGCTGGGGAACATTTTGCCTATCCGTTCGTTAAAACTGTCGGTCGATTGAAGGGTTCACGTGATTTATATTGCAACTGAATTTGTGTTTAAAATATTAACTGTTACTTGAGATAAAACTGTGGGTAGGGAAGATGGAATAATAGATTTGACTGGCTCATTTTTATCGCAAAAAGTAGATGGTGAGAAAATAAAATATAATATAAACTTTACCGTACCTATTGTAATTATTCCAAAAGGCAGCTTCTATTTCTTTAACAAGTTAAATTTATCTAAAGAACTGTGAATTTAATTCAGATCCCAGTTAAAATTAAAATAAATTCAAAAGCAAGTACCAGGGGAGCAGGAAACGAAAGAATAGATTAACTCGACCGCTGGATATAGCGTGGTTACTCGGTAACTCGACGGGCTCTTGAAAATTTATTCGGTGGCGATGCTAATGAGTTGATACTAGAGCTCCTCTTTCGTTCTGCAGTCCTGGTCTCTGCTAATTGTTGTATAAAAGTTAACAAACTTCTAACAAAAAGGACGGCGCTTGTTTTAAAACAAAACGTTCAAATTTCCAGTTTAATTATAATTTGATGTGATACAATTAGTCCTAAAGTTTTGCCTTGATTTTAGAAGCTATATCGAGTAACAGCAATGTGTACCTACTTAGTTTAGTCACACAATAAATGTATTACTACTGAGGTAAATAAATTTAATTTGTGATCCGCTGATATCCTCAAAAAAAAAGTGGAGAGCAATGCGTTAACCTGTACCAACCCATTAAAGCCCACTGTTGGGCTCAGGTCTCAGGATCAGAAGAGGGATTAGGCATAGTCCGCCACGCTTGACTAGTGCGGATTGGGGACTTCACATATCTTCAAAGGATTTTTAGAACCCTTTTCCGACATGCAGGTTTCCTCACGATGTTTTCCTTCACCGCTTTTAGCCAGTGGTGTTGTGAAAAATTGCACATAAATCTTTTTCACATTTAGATTTAGAGGTACAAGCCGGCCGGATTTGAACCCGCGACCTTTTTTGTGCGTTAACAACTGTCCTGAAATAATTGTGTTCGAGATGTCACATTGGTAGAGCAGAGGTGAAAAGGTATTTCAATAAGAAAATCAGATTATCTAAATGCTTAATTTAGTCACAATTATTATCACGACTACCTAACTCGAACAATTAAATACAATTGTTTACTACAGTTAAGTTTCGACAAAATTACCGGAATATTTGGGTAATGTTTGGATAGTGCCAACATTGTTACCTACAGTCGGGTTGTAATTTCACTAATTGGTAGACGAACAAATATGGACAGCGGTGGATTGGGCAATGACTAATTTATTTGTTAGTTAATTAGATAAGCGTGTGTACTTGTAATTGTTGTAAATGGAATAAATTAGGTAAATTGATATCGGGTAAGAATAGTTATTACCTACTAGTTAAGTATTGTATCGATTAACTGTCCACGCATACAATATTATCTTGAAAGAGTTTTTAAGGAAAGAAAAAGAAGGAGAAGGTTTAAATAGGTTTTCATAAGATGTTTTTCGTTCATCGTTTTAAGTAAATATTAACTTTTTTTTGTAACAATGCAGTGCAAACCACGATACAGAAGTGAATAAAAACAACAACATTAAAATTTTAATCATTCAACGATAATACAAAAAGTACCAGGCGCCCATATTCTTCAGAAGCTAAATTTTCAATCCACATTCTCATGTATTCAGATCACAAGCGAATTCGGATTAATTCAAAAATGGCGGTCGAGATGGCGGTCTCTCGATAATCCGCGGTCAAAAGTCGGATTAAAATTAATAAGTACAGTGTTCGAAGGGTTGTTTGTTCAAAGCGTAAATATTGGTCAAAGTGAAATGCGATACGAAAGTTATAAAAACACTAACCATTTAAAACGAATACGCAAGTACCAGGCGCCCATATCCTACAGAAGCTAAAATTTTGTATTCACAACTGGATTCGAATGGATTCAAAAATGGCCGTCGAGATGGCGGTCTCTCGATAATCCGCGGTCAAACGTCGGATTAAAATTAATAAGTACAGTTTATAACACTATCCCTTGTTCAAAGGGTTGTTTGTTCGAAGCGTAAATATTGGTCGAAGTGAAATGCGATACGGAAGGGTATGTAACGGTGTAGGGTAATAGGGGATGATTACTTAGTGGTGGTCGGATGATTGAAATATTTCGGATCACATTTCGTATGGCATGTCCGTTGTTTATTTACCTATGATTATTTTCTTATAGTAGGAGGAATGGAACTTTTAAATAAGTGTAAAAGATATTTGTATGTGGTAAGTTTTAAATTCATAACGATAAAATCCTAACTAAGTTATATCGATAAAGCCTAGTATTAAATACATTAAATAATCATCTTTACATTTACAATCCTTTGAGTACTTTAGATTCATCAGAAGAAATAAGTTCCAAATCACGTCTCAAACCGCCATTTTACCAATAAATATAGGGCTAAAAGCCCCGATATGGCAACGCTGCAGTAAGGTAGTTTCTAAGACAACATATCAAGTATCGTCACACAAATGTCTTTTACTGCTACCATAAACCAATGCCGTCTTCAATCTTCAATGCAAACCAAACCAAATATCAAAATGTATCAATATTTCAATATGGATCGGCGCACCCGTGACTCGATTTCCCTAAACAATACGTCTTGCCAGTGTTGCCAACGCGAATGATGATAAATGTTGCCAGTAACGCCTTCAAATTACCTACGTACGTGGAAAATGCACTTTGAAGATGGCGGCTCATGAAGATTTACGTGTGTGTGGCGGGAACGAATGTTTTACTGTTATGGATCGCGCTGTCGCCGGCCGCCTTGGGCTCTTTAAATTATTTTTACTATTCCATGAATATTTCTATCTATTTTGTTGCTCGCTAAATCTTGGGGATAGCTTAGTTTGAAATTACTTACTGGTAATAAGTGTTAGTTGCCTTAAGTAAATTCTTTTAATTCAATATATTCAAATTGGTCCTTAGAACTTAAAAATATGATAAAATATTCATATCATAGAGAATACTTAATGTCGTCTAATATTTGGCTGAAGAAACAGTCCATAAAGCATAGATAATGGCCAACATATTAGACTTGACCGATGATACTTGGCAAGCCATGGGCAAGGCGATTTAGGGCGATACCATTATTCACTCAATTCGTAAGCCATATTATAGACTTTACCATAATAATACAAACTTGTTTCATGACAAACTGTCTTTATGATCAAATAGTGGTTTCTTTTTTTTGAGGATTTTAAATTTAGGGTATAGTCCTCAACACATGTTTATCTTGTATTTATGTTATATATTTTTTTTAATAACAATATACAAACTATGTATTAACGGTTTTGAAAATAAAATGTTAAATAAATCACTGTCCTAAATAAATTGATATGGGACGTAAGTTCTTGCAACCTTTAGTGCTTTTATTACATTTCAAAAACCAATATTACGGTAAAAGCGTATTGAAAATTTTTCTTCGTAACAAAAAAGCTTCGATGGAAATGGACTAAAAAAACTACGCGAAGCCTTTGTGAACGAATGGTTCGACATTTTGAATCGAACTGCTTGTTAGCTATGAACTCCTGGTAGTTACGATTGCGGAATACGCTTATTCTACTAGTTATTTAAAGAAGAAATTTGAATTTTTTTCTTCGAAAAAGATTTTACTTTTTAATATTTGAAATAATAAGTTTTGTAATAAATATTTTTCGGTGCACTTATTTTTATCTTTCTTTCGCTATATCTTATCCCATTTAGATGAGGTCGGCTCAATGTCTTCTCTCTCCACTCCTTTTATCTTTACATACATCATCTGTCAGACTACAAACCATCATAATCATCCTTCACATAATCATACCAAATATTGTTGTAATTACATTTGGAAAACGTATACTGCTAGCCGTTAGGTCTAATTTAAAAGCAATCTGTATTTCATTTCGAAAACGGGGTCGTAAAGTAACTAATTAGGCTATTTAAAGAAAATTAATATGCGAAGCCTTACTCGAACTTATTTCCAATCGACCTCCTATTAGCTATGTTGTTCTAGTACTCGTGATTTCAGATTGTGAATCTCAATGTTGATTTAATTTTCTGTTAGTTCTTTCTCAATTTACGTTGTAAGACACTTTTCTTTTAATTCACTTCTCCGTTGGTTATGAGCTCCTGGTACTTCGATGTGCAGTAATATACTAATTTTAAAGATTTTCGCGATATTTTAAGGGGGAGGGGTTTCTCCTAATTGCTACAATGCTATAAAATATACGTGAAGTTTTTGTAATGAGATGATATTAAAATTATTACAACTGTTTCGACATTCCTACGCATCTGGTCCAAGTTTGCTAAAGGAGAAAACGATTACTGAACTCTACTTAAACTAACTAAATTGATTATCTAGTTTGAGGCGCGAACATAAAAGCTGGAACTTCGCACGACCATCGGCTATCACACATTAATTACGTCTATAAAACCCGTCGGCCATCGGGAAAAAATAATATAGCACACAAACACGTGCCTCGCTAAGATACAGCTTCCAATTTATGTTGGAGCACGCCCGAACCCTGGTTAGTTAAGCCTACACTTGTACAACGTACGGATAATGAGGACGGACAAATGTGTGGTTTTGTGGACGAGAGGACACTTTTTTGTAGCATTAATGTGATTTCGTTAGTTATGACGACCATGGACACAACGAGATACTTTACATTGTCATTTGTATGTCTCAAAAATAGTGGTTATGTCTGTTGATTGCCTCTAAAAGTATTTTCAATCAGATTATAATTATTCATAAAATTTCAGTGTACCTATAAAGTATATAAAGAACTGACAAAAGAAATTCCAATTACGACTTTTATATGTATAGTTACATCCATCATTTTGCACAGAGGCTGTGGATGAGCCACTTTCGTCGAGATTTAGTCTCTGACATTGCAGAAGTTTATAAGCAATAGTAACAATTTCCATAAAAAACATTAAAATAATTTCTTTAAACACTCGCGGTTATCTACATCACTTACACTATTACTAAACGGGTTCTTACCACGATTGTTTTTAAATGAGCGATCCCATACTCAATCTTACTCCAGTACTCAGTCATCATGTGTGATCATCGTGATCATGGCGCTTGCAACAGTGCTGAAATCCCGATCCTGGATCGCTCATTTAAAAACAATCGTGGTAAGAACCCGTTTAGTAATAGTGTAAGTGATCAAAACAATTTTCAGCACACCTTAAAAATACATGAACAATCGTCTGTCTGTCCTCTGTGTCCGTATGTATGTCCGTAATTAATGACGTCACACGCTCGCTCTCAATAAATATTGATAGCGCTGTTCCCGGCCATTCCAACAATATGCGATTCAAACACGATGTGCTCTGGAAAAATACACCTTTTTCAATTGGAAACAAAATAAAATAATGTTCGGTATTGATTTTGAAAAGGTTATTGAGAGCAAAGAGTTTGAATACCTTATTTTTAGCATTAATTGGGTGTAACTATGTAAGTTTGAGTGGAATCTTGTGAGTTAAAATTGACCAACTTCCCGGTTTCCGATTGAGCTGACATTTTGCACGCATAAGTATATCGCGTGATAATGCAATAATATTGTATCATGAAGCTGATCTTATGATGGCAAAATCAACTCCTGTGCTAAATAGGATTCTTTACAGTTATTGACAGCTAGTGATAGGTGCATTTTGAAATTATGTTTAGGACGTAAAACTCACTAAAAATAGAGCATGAATATCTTCTAAATAAAGTGTTGGTAATATATGAAAAACTAAATCAACAGTTCGCTTATATCCAGTGACATTAGAATAACATAGGATAGCTCCGATGCGGCCGTATCTCTCTGAAAACGAATTAAAACTGTCACCGTATGCATGGGATCTGCAATTTATTTCGCTTTAGGGATTTTATTCATACATTCTACTCTACATGCCGGCGATTGTTAGTGCTCGAAGTCGGCCATCACACTCTTTTTACGTTACGTTCTGTATTCGACTAAAATAGGTATTTCAGCTGAAATGAAACTGCATCTTTGTTAATGCTTTTGGCTTCGACCGCTAAAAGGGATACATCGACAATATGTGACAAGAGGAAGGAACTGGTCCTAATAAGGTGTCATTACATATATTCAAAATACTCTGATTCGAAAATACTGTGTTTGTTAAAATACTATGTAATAAATGGCGAGTACATAACTCACCTTCGATTCGCCGACGATGTAGTGATCATGGCTGAAACCGCGGAGGAGCTCTCTGCAATGCTCAAAGATCTCAGCAGAGTTTCCTTGGAAGTAGGTCTAAAAATGAACATGGACAAGACGAAACTTATGTCAAATGTCCATGTCGTACCTTCTCCATTAACTATCGGAGACTCTGTGCTTGAAGTTATTGACGAGTTAAATCCCCCAAAAATGTAACCAAGTGTAACAAGAGAAGTCTACTATAACATGGCTTAGGTTTCACTGCACTTTGTTCGCTATTAGATAATTTCTTATAAAAAAAATGTATAAAACTTGGTATAATATACAGGGTGATTTCTAAGTGAGGGTACATATTGAAGGTCATGGTAGCTGATGGTTATATACGATCAGTAAAAATATTATTACCAAAGAATATGGCTTAATGTCTTAGTAATCGCAACTTAAAAATATCTAAAATTCTTGCAAAATGATGGTTTTTCGACAGCTGATGGGTGTGGCGGAGGTGTGGGGTGCGCGAGATCACTAGAGGTCGTTAGTCAACACTCTTTTAGCCGAAATTGTCTATGTTTGAGGTAGTTTTATCGAATTTAGATTTTGAAAAAAAAATGTATTTTTACCTATTTTTTGTAATATTCTGTATTAGAACAGAGTACTCATCACCCTCCTGCAATATGTACCTTCTTTAAAAAATCACCCTGTATTTACAGCGCCCCTTGTGGTCATAAAAAAACTACAGTAAAATAATACCATAGCAAAATTACAATAGACGTGGGTTGATTCGAATCTCTTGATAAACTGATGCAGACTTTATAAGAAATGTATTAGGAGCTCAGGACCGTGGTCCGATAGCTAACCAAGTTCCCACGACTAACTTTAAAACGAAAGCAATCAATTTGAATATGACTGCAACTAGGGTTGCCAGGTCCTCAGACGTAAAAGCCGGACAGACTTGTGTGTTTGTCCTGACATTTGGGTAAAAAATCCGGACATCTTGTTTTTTTGCCCATTTTTTTATAAAAAGTGTAAAACAATTTTTTTTTGTCCTAACATTCGGTCGAAATTTCCGGACGCCTCACATTTTTGAAAAATTTTGGTGTTAATTAAAAAAAATGGAAATCCGGGATTCGGATGCATTTTAATAAAACAAAAGCAAAATCAAGCTAATATTTCTTTATTATAAATCAGTCTCTAACTCTCGTAATATCAGTCGTTATGTTATAACAAATAATCGTTCGGCGTGATTCAATCTCGATCCGCTCGCGAATTTCGAAATTAAAAAATCCTACCTAAATCCTAACAGGCCGGATGGCGCTTATTTTGGCCGGACAAGCAATCAAAAATCCTACGTATGTCCTGCTTTATCCTAACACCTGGCAACCCTAACTGCAACGAGTGCAGCTCTGCCGGAAAGTTTTCCACTATTGTCCGCTGAGAGTTCGTCTCGTAAAATATGACTTGTTCTTACTCGAAATGAATATCTTATTCGTGATTTATTTTCAAAGTTTAAACAAATTTGTAAGTTTTATTTGAGTTATTTGTTATATTGTAAAGCTAAAGTATAACTTTGTTTTTATAAATTGACGTGTTTAGAATCTTTGTAGGTTTATTTAAATGTGGTTTAATATTTAAGCTGGAATCAGGAATATCTGTGCTTAAGTTAGACAATGAAATGAGACTAAAAACGTCTTCAAGTTGTTCTGATAAACAATATCTAGAAATTGTGAATAATTTACTCTCATTTTTGGCATACAATTTCTGCAGTTTACTTAATAAAATATATTCGCATGACTTGAAATTCTGCTTTCGTGTCGTATTTTTTTAAGTTTCATATTCCCAAAATGATAACAAAGGCCACAAAAATATATTATTCAGGCCTAATTTTTCTTGAGAAGTTTTACTAAAACATCATTTTTACTTATTTCGTAGCAAAGTTCGCTCATCCATAAATTACGGGCGAGATTTCGGCGCGGCCTAAACGTATAAAATAACCAAGGGAAATTAAAATTAATAATTCTGTCAGGTCAAACGTTGGTACGCCGAAACATCACCTCAAATATGCCGAAAGAAATTCGGGCTGTGAGCGCTCAAAAATCCGTGCAAGCAACATTACCGCGGCAGCCATTTTGAATATTTACGCGCGCTTTGTTTGGTTTCGCGAAATTTTAACTGTGATTTTGCAAGTACTTTGTTTTTTTTTAGAAAAAGTTTGAGTTGAAGTTTTGTTATGTTTTGTGTTCGTTTGTTTCAAAACATGCTTTACGAGGTCGTTGCACCGATTTCAGTCAAGGAAGAGATTCATTTTAGAATCAGTGTTAAAATGTGTTACTTATAAATATTAAAGAAAGACATACGTGACGTTACAAACGTTATTTCATATACCTATACTAATATTATAAAGAGGTAATGTTGAGATGTTTGTGACGTTGTAGGGGGTAATCTTTGGATCTACTGAACCGACTACGAAAATCGAAGCTAATTAACACGAAGCTGCATTATTTGTCAGTGTCATAAGCTATATAATAGTTCTAGATTACATTCAAGTAAAAATTTTTACACCTTTGTTTGTCCATTGCATCAAATAATAAATAACTCAACAGACCAAGAATTAGAAAGGAGTAAAAGCCAAACACCCTTGTACTGTTTATCAGATAATAGTGAAACTCATTGGAGGCTTGGTAGGTAAATCACGATAGTCCGGGCTCCACATCAGACCCTCGTAGTTTCGCTCGTGATTCCGTTAAGCCCCCAGATGTAAGCAAGATTCCCTGAGGACTTAACGTGTGATGCAAGTCGTAGCAGAAACCGTGGTGGATAAAATTTGGTTGTGATAAAAGTTCAATTTGGAAAATAGTATCATTACCTACTCGTTTTTGACAGATCACGAATTCGATTGTATTTTTTTAATGATATTGATCGACGTGTTGTTTTTGAGAAATAGTTTATTTACGTTGATTATTTTTTTGTTTTATCAGTTTTTTGATGTTTTTTTATATTTAACGAAGATCTGATTTGTAAGTGTTTTTTTTTTGGAAAAAGGTTTTTTTTATTGCGTGATAGATAAACGAGCCTACGGCCCACCTGATGGTAAGCGGTCACCGTCGCTCATGAACCTCTGAAATGCCAGGGCAATGAGGAGCTGTTATCTATCGCCTACCGATACAGAACTTTACAGGTCAGTAATTCTAATTTTTAGGAAAATGTTACTGTCATTTATGTCTAACGGTTTCTGTACCTACATCATTCTCATTTGTAAGGTTCTTAAAACCACAATCACTTTTAAATCAGTATGAGCCACGCTCACAAACTAGATATTTTGAAGTTAAAATATCCAGAGAAGACAATAATGGATGTCTCTATAAATACTTGATCCTGCACAAACAAAATCGCGCTGTTTGCTCTTTGAAGGGTCAGAATTAAATGGTGTTTCAGTGAAGGAGTTGATCCTCGTTCTTAGGTTTGTCCTTGCTCTGTTGAATTCCAAATTGTCTTGCTAAATTTGTTGATTGATGATCTGTTATTTAGGAGTGCCAGTGGAGATTTTCTAAATGACTGATGGGACTCTAAAGCTATTATTTTAGCTTTATAACAAGCTAGTAAGTATTCGTTTATTTAAAGAAAACTTTTGAAATTTGACGTTTTAAAATGAATCTAATATATAAAATTCTCGTGTCACAGTTTTCGTTGCCATACTCCTACGAAACGGCTTGACCGATTTTGATGAAATTTTTTGTGCTTATCCGGTATCTATGAGAATCGGCCAACATTTATTTTTCATCCCCCTATATGTTAGGGGTAGTCCACCCATAATTTTTTTTTTCACGCAGACGAAGTTGCGCGGGGCATCTACTATTATATAGAAGTAGAGTTCTAGCCAAGACAAGTGCAATAATTATATTATCTTGATAAATATAGAAGTTCCTGTAGCATCATCAGATTAGATCCATAGTATCAAACACTTACATTGTCAATTTAAAAGTGCTTGCAAAATTTCAGTCCAATTGAATACTTGGAAGTTCGTCAAATTCAACCCGAAATAACACAGTTACATACCTACATAAGCTTGTTGAACCCGCTTTAACTCATACCTTGAGGTGAGGCAAGTAATAGCGTTCACAGCAGATATCCAGATTATCCGCAGACGAGACGTTAAGGCGATTACACAACGAGTATACACAAGCTGGACACATTAGTGTACACACCTTTAGATGGGAAAAGTTCCGGGAAAAAGTTATGATGGATGTTCAGGTGGAAAGCGGTTTTGTTTTGTGAAACTGGTGTTTGTGTGTTAGAATATTATAAAGGGTTTGAATTTTAATAAATCCAACTTGTGTGAAGTCTGCCTACGCTGCATCTACCGGTGCGATAAGGCATTGAAATTTGGATGCAGATACCGCAGGATCGGTGGTTGTGGCGATGTTTGGGGCAGGTCTGTGTCCAGCAGTGGACGTCTACGTGCTGTTTATGATGATGATTCAGTTCAGTTCCGTGGTCATGGGCCATGGCGTTTGCAATAGCATCATGATATCGAGATCGCTCATTCAATAACAAAAACATAAGTAACAGGTATAATTTTATAGCAAAGAATTATTACATTGGAATCAACATCATGAACAACAGAATGAAGCCAATTTAAAGCGCACCGATAACACCGCGCGTAACAACACGATATTTTGAATCAACATCATAAATAACAAAGTGAAATTTCAAAGAACTTATGTGTATGTAATATTTTATTAGTGTGTTAAACGAATTGAGTATCATCAGTACACTAACGCCAGAATATCGTGTAGTTCCGCGCGATCGGTGCACTTTAAATTGGCTTCATTCTGTTGTTCATGATGTTGATTCCAGATGTAATAATTCTATGTTTTATAGGTAAACTTGTCAGGTATACCTACGCCAAAATTAGAAGTCTTATTTAGCTGTATTATTTTATTTTTGCAATAAGAGGAATAAAAGCTGTCAGTTGAAATAATTCCACAAGGATTCACCGACTCTAGAAGCAGAACCATACACAGCAACAGCGGTACCGCAGATAAACTCCTAAACATTTTTAAACATAAAATACCACAAAGTTCTCTTTAGAGTTTTCAGGACATAAACCACATTTCAATGAAGATCAAGTTGTATCTTTCATTAAAGATACAGAGAAACTTGGCTTTTAACCTCTATAGACGCAAGCGAATCTGAACCATACAGCGTTTATTTTAAGGTTCAAATTCTCGTTTAAGTAATGTGATTTATAATTTGTAACGGACAGCCGTTGTCGGAAGCTCTGCGCTTAGAGGAACCGTATATTTCATGGAAACTGTCTGGAATGTACATATGGGATGCTATTTCGTTTCAGAACGCTGCGTTTTATTTTGTGCTCTAAATAAAGTCTTATATTAAAGAAAGTATTCATGTATTATTTAGTGTAGGTACTGTTCTGGAATTAAGTTTTTTATTATTGGAACGAAGTTCCTTATTGCGCGTTATCGACAAGGGGCTAGACGGAAATTCTTATGAAAAAGTTGTCACGACACTTTTTTTGTTTTAGATGATTATCGCTAGATGGCGCTGTGATTAAAATATTTTATAAAACAATTCCTTATTTGTTTTATATGATTAATGCTAGATGGCGCTGTGGTCAAAATATTTTATTTAAGTTATAATAATTAGTTAGAGAAAGAAGAGAGAGAGAGACAGACGTTTTAAACTAACTAATTATTATAAGTTAAAAAAATAAAATTTTATTTCCTACTAGATGACCCTCGCAACTTCGTCTGCGTCACAAAGGGGTTCAAACAGTACTCGCAAGGTTGTTATTTGCGCGGCTCGCGTTGGGTATATTTTTTTGCGTTTTATACTCGTCATAACTTCTCAACGAAAAATCCGATTTGAATAAAACAAAAAGTAATTTACTTCTACATTAATACTCTTGATAATATAATACTTAATTTGGATAAGGACTAATATAACAATACTATTTTAAAGTAATTTCAATCTTCGGACGATTTTTTTTTTTCTTGAACATTAAAGCGGTTATTGTGACTAAACTATGATAGTTAGATATATGCTCTCGCGGACTTTTTTTTAGATCTGCCTAATACCTAAAAACCCGTAGTACATCATTTTGTTCTGTTGTCAATAGTTTTTGCAGCGTACGCATACATAGGTTTTGGATATTTCACCTCGTCTTACAAATTCGATATTTTCATACGGATCCCTAATTTTTTTCAAAATAAAATATAGCCTCCTCGATAAATGGACTTTCCAACAGTGAAAGAATTTTTGAAATCGGACCGGTAGTTTCTGAGATTAGCGCGTTCAAACAAACAAACAAACAAACAAACTCTGCAGCTTTATAATATTAGTATAGATATTATTTAAAAGGAAGGAAGTGAATCATTCTACAGTTTCTTTATGCCCAGGGTTATGGGCATGATTAGCTTTATTTCTTGACTAGGTGACCCGCGGAACTTCGTCTGCGTGTAGCCCTCATAAAACCCAACAGCCTATAGCCTTCCTCGATAAATGGACTTTCCAACAGTGAAAGAATTTTTCAAATCGGAGCAGTAGTTCCTGAGATTAGCGCGTTCAAACAAACAAACTCTGCAGCTTTATTAGTATAGATTGATGTGTTTTGATTGATTGTTAGAATCAACCTGTGTCTACAAGTTGTTTTTGCTTAGACAGTAAGTATCTAGTAATGAGCTGCTCTTTAAGGGTGAAAAGGTGATATTGAGCATAAAATTAAGGAGAGCAAAATTCCAAAAAAGATGGTTGCCTGTAAAGTCGGTATACGGGCGAAAGTTTTACGTGACAACGACTCGGGCATGGTTAGCCCGCCTAAGAGAGAGAGAGACAGACATAAAAAGTGAAAGGCACGCGTGCCTCTCACTCGCTCTCATTGTGAGCGCATAACGTGAGCGGAGCGTAACGCAGTTTCTTGAAGTGTCACCCGGCAAACCAATTTATAAGACGTTGTCACGTTAAAACATCCATACGAATGTATCAAAAGCTGCGTTCACAGACAGAACAATATCCCATACGTTCCCATACATCCACAAGGCACCGGCTGTGACGTGGTCGGTGCATTAATAATACACACCCAGTTTATATTGTTAGTTAACCGTCGAGTGAGGCTGCCAATTAATTATTCAAACTTATTCATCTTTACTTGAGAGGTATCTCCGTTTATGAATTTATTATGAGTTAGTTAACTTGGTCTATCTTACCAACGAAGCATTAGAAAGTAGTGACTTAAAAAAAAGAAATGAGGCCTAAAAACTTAGAAATAAATATTGTCACAAGTGTTTGGGAAATTTAAGTATCGCATTACAAAAAGTTTCACAATTGATACAATGAATAATGCAACTACGAATTGTGACACTGAATATAAAACTTGAGAGATGTCAAGGGACACCCGGATAGAACGAAATTCCTTTCGATTAATTAGTGACAGACGTTTTAAACTAACTAATTGTTATAACTTAAATAAAAGATTTTAATCACAGCGCCATCTAGCATTAATCATATTAAACAAAATAAGGAATTGTTTTAAAAGATTACAATCGCAGCGCCATCTAGCGATAATCATTTAAAACAAAAAAAGTGTCGTGACAACTTTTTCATAAGAATTTCCGTCTAGTCCTCTTTCGATAACGCGCAATAAGGAACTTCGTTCCAATAAATATTGTCACAAGTGTTTGGAAACATTAAGTCTATCGCATTACAAAAAGTTTCACAATTGTTACAATGAATAATGCAACTAATTTTGACACTAAATATAAAATGCTCAAACCTTTTTTGAAGAATGACATGAGCTCATTCCAAAGCTCACCCAGATATGCGATATAGTAAGTGATACCTATACAGGGTGATTTTTTAAAGATGGTACTTATTGCAGGAGGGGGATGAGTCTCTCTGTTCTAATACGGAATATGACAAAAATACGTAAAATTACAAAAAAAAAATTTTTTTTTTTTAAATCTTTTTCGACAAAACTACCTCAAACATAAACAATTTCGACTAAAAGAGTGTTGACTAACGACCTCTAGTGATCTCGCGCACCCCACACCTCCGCCACACCCATCAGCTGTAGAAAAACCATCATTTTGCAAGAATTTTAGATATTTTAAAGTTGTGATTACTAAGGCATTAAGCCATATTCTTTGGTAATCATATTTTTACTGGTCGTATATAACCATCAGCTATCATGACCTTCAATATGTACCCTCACTAAGAAATCACTCTGTATAAAACACTTCTTAAAAATTACTACTAGATCAACTCATAGGTCTAACCTGCCATTAAATCCTTGTCTCTTTAACATCCAAAATAGACTAAACCACATCGTACTAAATTCATGAAGTGAATCATTTGTCACGGACCCGGACAATATTAATCATTAATATAAACAGCGATCGCGTACCAATTGACAAGATGAATGGATTAACAATATCATTTGTTAGCACCTTACTGATGTACAATCAGCCTCATAAGTGCATATCAACGTAAAAGTGAAATTAGATTGCAAGTGATTTGTGAATTGTTATTGAAAAAGGTAATAAGTGAAATAAAAAAAAACTTGAGAGGTGTCATGGGACATCCGAATAGAACGAAGTTCCTTTCGATTAAAAGTTATCTTAATTTTTTTTCCTAACGTAGCGTGCGATAAGGAACGTGTTTTAAAAGATTTTGAACACAGCGCCATTTAGCGATAATCATCTAAAACAAAAATAAGGAACGTGTTTTAAAAGATTTTGATCACAGCGCCATCTAGCGATAATCATCTAAATTAAATAAGGAACGTGTTATAAAAGATTTTGATCACAGCGCCATCTAGCGATAATCATCTAAATTAAATAAGGAACGTGTTATAAAAGATTTTGATCACAGCGCCATCTAGCGATAATCATCTAAATTAAATAAGGAACGTGTTATAAAAGATTTTGATCACAGCGCCATCTAGCGATAATCATCTAAATTAAATAAGGAACGTGTTATAAAAGATTTTGATCACTGCGCCACCTAGCGATAATCATTTAAATCAAAAAAGTGTCGTGACAAAAAAAGTGTCGTGATAACTTTTCGTAAGCCCCCTTTCGATAACGCGCGATAAGGAACTTCGTTCCAATAAAATATTTTCAACATTGATGATAAGCTCATTCTTGGTGAGGTGAAACGCTAAACGAGGCCTAAATGATCCCTCCTGCAACTTTCTTGTGGTGCGGCAAGGAAAAACGTGAACTTCCCAGCGATGCGAAAAGCATAACTTTGTTAAAGAAATTGGAGTCTAATAGACCACGTGTTGTCTAACGTCTGGTCATGGTGCAGGCCGATAACACCTCGTGTCGCAGCCAACGACAAGTATGCAGAAATTCGTTACGCAGTGACCGTGTTAAAAACTAACATCATATCAGAAAAAAAAATTTTAGTAACCGTCCTGAGAAGACCTAGCTAAACTCAGCGGTCAAACTTACGCTCATGCAATAACTTTTTGAAAATGAGCATGCACTAATGAGACAAATAGTACAGTATCAGATCGTGATGTTCATCATCAGCCTATAGACGTCCACTGCTGGACATAAGCCTCCTCCAAACTTCGCCACACCGGCCGGTCCTACGCTATCTGCATCCAGTGACCTCCCGCGATCTTGACCAGGTCGTCCGTCCTTCTTTTGAGAGGTCTATACACGTTGCGATTACCGATCGTGATGTTATTAGACAAGTTTCAATCTTAATGCCGTATGTTTACGGCAGTTTTTTGCCAAAACCTCTCAGCCGGTTGTCAGTTAAGAATACCGGATGCGACAACGGCAGAATAAATTGATTTTACAAGAACAGAAAAAAAATATGTTTGTTAAATCTATCTCAAATGAAATGGGATTACATCTAAAATATCTGCTTTTAAGGATAACTTCATTGAAATCGGTTCATTGAATCGATAGCAAATCTTGAAATAACATAAAACTCATTTTTTAGGATAACTCCACGAGTACATGAAAGCTACGAAACGAAATAAATATCTGACTCTTAGTAGGCCTTTTTGAGTATTATTCAAAAATTACTAAGCAGCAATTATAATAAAAGTTAAATTATTATCCAAATTCAAAATATCTTACTACTTGATGAAAAGTAAGCAATGAAATTTATAATTAATGTAACGAATTTTAAAGTTTCATCGTTTATCTTACGAGTCGTTTTGCCGACAAACAAGTACTAAATAAATTCATAACTAAACGCTTGTCCAAAGTCTGTTTATTTCGAATTTAAGTCAACAAATTTATTTACCATTTCTGTGAAGTCTCACAAATATTTATTTTATTTATTTATTTATTTTATTTTACATTTCAAAGAAATTTACAGCTAACACATGTTTAATTTAAAACAATATAATTCAGAGAGCCATTTAAAAGTTTCTACAGCTAAATTTAGAAATTGTTATTTGTTTACTATAATATTTTTTACAAACTCTATAACTTTATTTCACCAAAGACATTTTGGTATAACCTCGACCAATCTTAATCAAACCTAAAAGTGATATTTTTAGAATACTTGAAATCCAACTTTGATAAAAACACGACTTCCGTCAAAACACCCTTTGTTCATTTCGTACGATATCCGAACAATCTTGGACCGGTTCAACTGAATCGGTCCTGAACCGGATTCCGGACTCCCGGACGTAATATCCGGATCCGGGGAATGCGAGGGAACTCTTCCATAACGGTCTCAGAGAGTTCAGTTTTGAGTGCAACTGCAAAACTTTTAATAAGTGAAATTCTCTTCACAAAGTAACCGTATCTTCAATCAAATATATAATATATACACCTACTAGATACACAATTACAGCGTAAAGATAAGACCGACTGAATGCTTCAAAAAAAAGGCAGTCTTTTGCCATTAGTGTATGTAATTTGTTTGAACTATTTGGAAATCATGCATCCGATAGTATCCACATATTTTAGTAAATTTACTTTACATAAAGTCGTGGTGGCCGAGTGGTCAAAGCGCGTCCTTCCGAACGGGAGGTCGCGGGTTCAAATCCGGCCGGCTTGTACCTCTAAATCTAAATGTGAAAAAGATTTATGTGCATTTTTTCACAACACCACTGGCTAAATACGGTGAAGGAAAACATCGTGAGGAAACCTACATGTCGGAAAAGGGTTCTAAAAATCCTTTGAAGATATGTGAAGTCCCCAATCCGCATTAGACAAGCGTGGTGGACAATGCCTAATCCCTCTTCGCAGGAGACCTGAGCTCAACAGTGGGCAGTAATGGGTTGGTACAGGACAGGACAGGACATTACATAAAATATTAAAATAGTATATCTTATTCAGAAATTCAGACAAAACAGCAGATTTAGTGCTTCCAGGTTCATTACTCGTAACTGTATGTCTTTAAGAAAACCAAGTTGGACTGCTTCCAGTTCGTGGCTGTACCGAGAATGGAGTTGGACTTTAATTGCCATAATTATTGCTAAGCTCTTGGCATGGCAATGTTATAGCGATGTTCAACTCCTTTGTGTTATGCTACTCTAGTACTCCACGCGATTTATTTTAATTTCTCTGTTTTTACTTTTTTAATATATGTAGGTAAAATTGTAATTTATACGAAAAAAAATCGTTCCAGTTCATGGCTGTACCGAGAATGGAGTTGGACGTTAATTGCCATTATAATTATCTATCTGCTCTTGGCATGGCAATAGTTCAACTCCTATGTGCTATGCTGTCCTGGTACTTTTTTAGTTTTTTTTTTGTTTTTCTACCTTTTTGGACTTAGATAGAAGAAATACAGTTTAAGATAATAATTATTTTGAAGTGTTTCTTTAAAGCAAAAAATCTATTTTTTTTTTCATTTTCTTTTCATGTTTGGCAGCAGTAGATCGCTTCTTCAAACGTAATACGTTAATTCAAATTCAATTGTGTATCTTTCAGAGTTTATTATTATAAGAGACCATTATAATTAAAATGCAAACTGTTTTAAATTAATAATTGAATTAGAACTTGAAGAAACGTCAGAATAAATTGGTACATCTTCAAAGTCAGAACAACTTTATAACATTCGAGCTAAAGTCTAAAGTGCTTCGGTCCTAAGTTTTTCAAATTCAGTTAGTGCTCGGTGGCTTTGTTGGAGAAAAGTTTAAATTAAACAATTTAGACTGATTAAACTATTGATTGTAATTTGCGCGATGCTCTTGGGACTGAAAGTTCATGAAGGAATGAACTCTGAAACTCATATGTTTTAAATGTTATTGACCCTAAGTGAGGGAAACTCATTCAATGCCATTTTGATTTATTAGTTTTTATTAATAAGGAATGTGTACTGTACCAACCCATTACTGCCCACTGTTGGACTCAGGTCTCCTCAGAAGAGGGATTAGGCATAGTCCACCACGCTTGCCCAGTGCGGATTGGGGACTTCACATATCTTCAAAGGATTTTTAGAATCCTTTTCCGACATGCAGGTTTCCTCACGATGTTTTCCTTCACCGTTTTTAGCCAGTGGTGTTGTAAAAAATTGCACATAAATCTTTTTCACATTTAGATTTAGAGGTATAAGCCAACCGGTTTTGAACCCGCCACCTCCCGTTCGGAAGGAAGCGCTTCGACCACTTGGCCACCACGACTTCAATAACAAATAAGGAATCGACAAGTTTCAATTAAGGCACACAACGAAGTGTTTACCATCTCTAAGAATGTACCCACATTGACATCACACAGAATCAAAATAGACATGCTTTTTGAGTTTTAAACCGTTAACAAAATGTGATCTTCATATTTTGCATTCATAAACCCCTTTCAGCGCTAGTACATGTTACACCATTATTAAGTTTTACCACCACACCACATTTATTTTCTGTCAAAAATACTACCAAAACTCATTAATATTCTTAAAACGTTGTTAAAAATCAGTAATACTTAAAAGAAGGTTGGAGAATCGAAAAAAAAATTAAGTAAAAATCGATTTTAATAATGTATTCGGATGTAAGCTCTTGTGTATTCAGGACGGAGGCTCTCACGCGCGGTTTCATACACAATTATTAGGCCGCTTCTTTTTCAATCGTGGAGATTTTACTCGATGCGAAAAATATGTTAAATTGACAGAATGAGAAACAATGTTACGTTTATGGAAATGAACGGAGCAATCGTACTTTTTTATCTTTGAGAATAATTTGATGTGAATTTTCTGATATTGGAGAGACACTTAATTAAGATAAGAATTTTCTTCGGAATAATAAGAATTTTTGGTCATTCCTTTGAACTTGAGTAATCCAAAAAGTGTTTCGTGAAGCCTAAACTTGTATGTCTAGTTGACTAACTTCGCAGTACTTAATATATAATTTCAAACTATATTCAGAATCCAGTCAAACGAAACACAGACGAAAATGTTCTAAAAATAAATCCTTAGTACCAGGACAACATAAAACACAACGGTTCGACGAACTCACAGCGGGCTGGCAAAATACTTAGGCATAATAAATAACACTATCTATTCTCATTCACAATGGCACAGTTCCTTGAATACGGTTCACTATAACTTTATTTACGAACACCATTTTTCGGTAATAATGGGGCTGAATTCAAACCTGTAAATTGAACATTCCCAATATACAAAGCGACGGTGCTTTTCATACAAACTTCATCCATTACATATTCATAGAAAGCAGTGGAATAAAATTCTCGCATAACAGCTTATTTCGTATGCCTACAACAAAAAAGCTTTTACGGTTCGGCGCGGCTATCTCGGCCCGCCATTGTCCTCGTACAGAGCAAGTACTAGGTATTCATAAATGTAATGTATATTGGCACATTGGCACTCGTGGTCGTGTCTGTGAAATATGATGGCTGTACTGCCGATACGAGTACATTTTATGTAAAATATTTTGGTAGGTGTTCTTGTAATTGGGGAAATGAAACTGAGATAAGTGAAATAGGTTTTGTTCAACGTAAAGAAAGATAATATCGTATGAACAAGTTATTTTTTTGTGAATATCTGCACATTTTCCTGTGATTACCTACATCACAAAACATGCTGTCTAAATCCTCTTTTTGTGATTCAGACGATTCAATAAAATAAAAAACTTGAGAGGTGTCATTGGACACCCGAATAGAACGAAGTTCCTTTCCATTAAGACATAATATCTTATTTTTTTTTCCTAACGTAACGCGCGATAAAGAACGTGTTTTAAAAGATTTTGATCACAGCGCCATCTAGCGATAATCATCTAAAACAAAAAAAGTGTGACAACTTTTCGTAAGATTTTTTTCCGTCTAGCCCCCTTTCACAACGCGCGATAAGGAACTTCGTTCCAATAATACGAATATTGGATCGAACTAACTATACAAAATACATCGATTTTAAATTATAATATCGAAATAGAAGAAAATTGTTTTGGACGCAAACACTTAATTTCATTGAGCACCCTACCAGGACAACATAGCTTTGAGGAAGAAAACTTATAATAAAAGGCAGCAATAGCACTTATGTCGAGAGCTATTGTTTGGTTCCCTTTGTTATTATTTCTCCGTTGCGATCGGGTTGGTAATTGGCTCGGACTTTTTAGTTTTCGCTCTGTCTGTTCCATGATGACACTTTTGTTTATTACTTTTGTATTATATTGGATTTTTAATCGTAGTTTTGTCATAATACAGATATTTGAATGTTAGAATAACCATTTCTAAATCAGCCCAATATCGATAAAGAATATGAATGTATTTTTAATTTTGAAAATAGAATGCATAACTCATTTTCCAGTTTGATGATGCTCTTTTGTTTTGTGATTAGTCTAGCCTAACCTACCTATTTAGAATTAGGTTCTACGTAGTCTAAACAACCACTAAATAAATATGGTATTAAGTACAGAGTACATACTAAAATAATATTATTATGCGTGGAGTACAAAACGGATCTATTCTTGTTCTTAGGCACAAAAGCTCGTTTCCCCATTGTGTTTAAAGTGAAAATATTATTGCTAGACTCTGCGTCATTTTCGTACCAGGGTCTCAGAGGTAAGAGGAGTAGATTTTGTGTGTTTACCTTAATTGCTTGGTGCAAAGTAAATACTACTTAATTTGTAGTTTGCATTGTAATTTTGGAATAAGGGCTTTTCATATTAATCATTATTTGAATAACAAAGAAAATTTCTAATATTACTTAATTTAAGGTTATATTCTTTCTTCATTTAATATCACATTGTAATTATTGTAAAAACGTACATAAAACGAAGGTAATCTTCGTAAAAACAGCATAAGAATTTCCCGAATTTATGTTCAGACTAGATTTAGGCAACCTGGGAATATACCAACATTTCTCGGCCATAAACTTCATGTACATTCTCATTCAGATCAACGTTTGTACATAACATCGAGCTATTATGTAGATTCTGCGTCGAACGGAACGTACCTGAACAATATTTACTCGGTAATAACATTATGTGCTCATGAAATATTCCATTCTATAGGAATTGAAACGATATGGCCATTTGCATTTCCGTTCAAATTTCGAATGCCTTTAAAGTTCTAATCTAATTTTGTTAATTTCTGCAGGGAAATTAACTTATTTTTCGCCTCGTATCTGAACAGTTTTCGTATTTCGTTGAAAATACTAAACAGGAAAGCGTCGCAGAAGTCCCATAGGACCCGACTATCGGAACAAAAATAGCCTGCCTTCTCTTCCAACAATTTATATTATGAGCGTGTAAAATGTTATTCGACTCGGTCGATAAGTGCGCCGTTTTCTACATTTGAAATACTTAATACATTATTGAATTGAATACGAATGTATTTTTTATGATTGTAAGGGGTGCGCCATATAAAGTTTGCATTTTCCAAAAGTTCGACTGTCATGTTGGCTGTGTGGCATGTTGATCCATCCTGTTGAAACTAAATGTCGTCCATGTCATACTCTTCAACTTTTGGAAACAAATTCATTGAGCGTGGCACGGTAACGCTCGCCATTGACCGTAACGGCGGCTTGCCTAACGGCCTTGCTCATTTTCGAGTGATGCCGCCGGACCAAAACCCACACCAAACCGTAACTCTTTGTGGGTGCATTGGCTTCTCAATAGTGACTTTCCGACCCCCAGATGCGACAATTTTGCTTATTGACATAGCCTCCGAGGTGAAAATGGACTTCATCTGAAAAGACGATTTTTCGGTAAAAATGCTCATCTTCGGCCAAACGATCTTCTGCCCATTGGGCGAACCGAAAACGTCCCATTTCGTAAATGTCAAACCATTAACTAAATTATGAACACAAATTGAATGACATTTGAGCTGTCATTCTCTAAATAAACAGTAGTTCAAAATGCAAACGTTAGATTGCCCACCCTTTACCATCAAGTTCATCAACTTTCAAAGACATTTAACATTGTAATTTAATATTTTTACCAACTTCCCAATTTCCAATTTAGCTGAAATTTTGTACACGACGCGATGTGCATATGCATCGCGTGACAATGCAATAATATGGTACCATGGATTGGTTGTAGATTCAGTTGTACTGTAGGTACTACACACTTGTCTTAGCTAGCACTCTACTTCTGCAAGATCTCAAAAACTTACATTTTAAAAATTATCGTTAAAAATTAACGTTATTCAGTTCATAATGTTGGTTATAATTCTAATATACCCGTAATCACATTAGGCAGTTTACAATATTATCCTAACTATTATAACATACGTTATAACAATGACTGCAATAACAGTTACATTGTAACGAGGCGGTAAATTAGCCATAAACCTACGGGAGTTTATGACGTTCTGGCTTTATTAATGACACATACGGAGGTTAGTCACCTCGGACTATTCAATGATAGTTTGACAATTATTGGCATTTATCTGACCACTCTGTACTGTACTGTAGCAACCCATTATTGCCCACTGTTGGGCTCAGGTCTCCTCCGAAGAGGGATAAGGCATAGTCCACCTCGCTTGCCCAGTGCGGATTGGGGACTTCACATATCTTCAAAGTATTTTTGGAACCTTTTTCCGACATGCAGGTTTCCTCACGGTGTTTTCCTTCACTGTTTTTAGCCAGTGGTGTTGTGAAAAATTGCACATAAATCTTTTTCACATTAAGCCACTCGTTGTCTGTCAAATATCATTCAAATAAGGCGTTAGACAATCGCCAATTTTGAGCAGATTCCAGTAGAGTGGTTATATAGAATATTATGAACTTTCTCTTTGTTCCTAAACATTTTTACATCGTAGAGTCGCTGGCAAGTGGTTGAAGCTGCCTTTCAAATGAGAGGTTAGAGTCATGTAACTTTAAAAATCTTAATTTGATGAAATATATACGTGCATTTTATCACAACGCCGCTGACTAAAAACGGTGAAGGAGAACATCGTGAGAAAACTTGCATATTGGAAAATCCTAAATCCATCGAAAATGTGTCAAGTCCCCAATCCGCATTGGGCAAGCGTAGTTTGTTTTTTTTTTTTTTAGTTGGAGGAAACCACCGAATCGGGTAAGTGGGAGTTGAACCGCACTAAAAGCGTCCGAACCCCGGCTGAGGCCAGAACCCAGCACGGGGCTATGAGGGACGGCGCGACGCGTTACGCCCACGGCACTCTTTCCCGTCGCGCCGCCCCCGGGCAAGGACAGCACCATTACAGACAGTCCTTTCCCAAATAACCAGAGCTATATTTATAGAAGGTAGAATCATTTAAGGATCTATGAACACACACAACTGAAAAATTATTGAAAGATAAAAAACACGTCTCTTTTTGTGATGTAGACGAATTTGCGTGGGTCCAGTTCAAAGTAAATGAAACCTTAATAACTATAACTGAAGACCAACTTCCATATAGCTTATTGTTATTAAAGCTATGAACTAAGTTGAAATTGTTTTTGTGTTATTAGTTTCAACCCCAAAGGTATACTAAGGATCCTAGATTTATTTTAGTGCTATTCCAGTCTAGAATAGTCCTTAAGTGTGTGGTATAGTAACAAACTTGCGTAAGACCTAATTACTCGGGGGCGGCGGGAAAGAGTGCCGATGGCGTAACGCGTCGCGTCGTCCCTCATAACCCCGTGCTGGGTTCTGGCCTCAGCCGGGGTTCGGACGCTGAGTGTGAGCCGTGTGAGCGGTTGGAGGTTTTAGTGCGGTTCAACTCCCACATATGGATCCGGTGATTTCCTCCAACTAAAAAAAAAAAAGACCTAATTACTAAGTTACTTTATGTAGTTGGTTTCTTCCTTTGAGACAGGTAATGTAACAGGTGTAGTTGAAAGAAAACGCCGGTTACCTTTCCGCGTGATACGTGGGAGTGGCACGACGCGTTACGCACTAAGGCATATTTTACCGTCGCGTATATACACATACATATTTAATAGTAGAGCACTTCAAATATACAGGGTGGATCTGTGATGTTATCCCAGCTGAAGTGTGATAAATGACTTATCAATAGACTAACTTAGAACTGTTAACTGTTATTTTTGGAATTGGTTAACGTTTTTTTTTCAAATTTTGTACTGTACTGTACTGTACCAACCCATTACTGCCCACTGTTGGGCTCAGGTCTCCTCAGAAGAGAGATTAGGCATAGTCCACCACGCTTGCCCAGTGCACACATTGGGGACTTCACATATCTTCAAAGGATTTTTAGAATCCTTTTCCGAAATGCAGGTTTCCCCACGATGTTTTCCTTCACCGTTTTTAGCCAATGGTGTTGTGAAAAATTGCACATAAATCTTTTTCACATTTAGATTTAGAGGTACAAGCCGGCTGGTTTTGAACCCGGGACCTCCTGTTCGGAAAAAAGCGCTTCGACAACTCGGCCACCACGACCTAACGACGACCACGATTTAATTGTATGGTATATGTGCGAATATCATTGCTTCCATATAATACTCAAAAAAATAGTTTAATCGATTCCAAAAATGAAAGTGGTACAAACTAGTACACAGTTGTATTTCGACAAGTCATTCATCCCCCTTTTTCTGGGATAGTACTAGATCTACTCTGTATGACAGGACCAAATATATATATATATAGTTGAATAAGAACATATGTGGTCCTATCCACGTCCATCTCAACAAAGGTTAGCGATATCCATAAGTTGTCAAAGACGATATTTCACTTTGATCCACAAAATAAGCCATTGCGTACAAAGGGCTTATAAATATTCTCTTCGATGGAAAGTGATGAGAAGGGCAGTCATTGTGTCCTCGAGATTTACTAGCACTATTTTTGAAGAAAACGATTGGTAACAAAGAAATCTTGTAATGAGAAGGTTTTTATGTCGTATTAAGTTTTTGTATCTTAAGCGATAAAAAAAAGTAGGTACGTACACCTATATACTTATAAATTTCTAGTGTTAACACGTTTACTGCGAGACCGATTTTTGCATATTTGCCGTTCTCTGCGACACGAGGTGTAATTGGCCCGGACCATAACCAAACGTAAGGGTGACACGCGGTTTATTAGACTCTAATGCCTTTAATAAAGTTACACTCGTTTTTCCTTGCCGCACCACAGGAAAGTTGCAGGAGGAGTCATTTAGGCCTCGTTTCGCAGAGAACGTGTTAATCAGTATTTGCAGCAATATCTGCATATTGGACTTTTAGCACAGATAACCCCCTTTTTTCATTACGTAGCCTTCATGCTCGGTCAATGGACTATCTTACACTAAAATAATTTTTCAAATTGGACCAGAGGTTCCTGAAATAAGCGCATTGAAACAAAAAAACTCTTCAACTTTATGTCCCAAAATTAAAATTCGTGTGATATACAAAAATTCGTATAATTCTGCATTCAAAAAGGAGTGAGTAGGCATCACACCGCTTCGTTCTTAATTGATAAATGGTTTGACAATGGAATAATGGAGACTATGATTCATAGTCCTCTTGACGTTCGTAATTTACATTACTGGAGCTCTTTACGTGAAGTAATAGCGTTACCAACTAACATAATACTTATTTACCTATTTATTTAATTTTGGATCATCTGAAAAATTACTGGTAGTTGCTTTATAACTATGAATATAATAGAATGATCAATTCACCATTGTTGCAAATAAAGTATTTCGTTCCCTTTTTAATATTGAATTCTTAAATATAAGATATTAAAACCTTTACTTGGAACCGCTGCGCTCTTCCACAGTTCGGTTCAGGAGATCATTTTTGCCCCGACCGCGGTGTTCCCGGAGCTATTTATAATAGTAGGAGACACTCACAATTTTAACGATGATATCATACCTATGACTTCATACCTATAAATATAAAGGATTATGTTCCATTTTTATTATAATATTACCTATAACCTAGATTCTTGTAGATACAGTGAGTGTGGTGTGTCGAGAAGTGAGTTCGAGTTCCAGTGGTACGACCCAAAAGCGAACGAGAAAGAGGGTAGACAGATTTGTTTGCTCGTAAATTCGACCCGCAGTGTCCAGTCTTCTCGCGATCATGACGTTTGCAACAACGTTGAAATATCGAGACAACTCAATTAATTAAATATCGTGGTAAGAACCCGTTGAAAATGCATGAAAGTATTATAGAAAACCGCGAGTGTCTGAATAAGTTTAAAAAAATATTTGTATCCAAAATTCGAAATTAGCAATATTCCCATTACTTATAGTTTACCTTCATTAATTACATTAGGTATGCATAAAATACTAAATGTAACTAGCCTTGTTTATATGTTAAAATCAGTTCACCTCGAGGCGTAGAGCATAAAGATAGAGATACCACGAGGGTCTGAATGGAAGTCTCCGTAAATTAGCCCCAAATGCGATATCAGAATGGGGATATTAGGGCGAATTTACATGAAGATTTTATGTTAAAGTCGTGGCATAAAATGTTTTAGCTAGGCTGTACTTCTAATAAAAAGATTTTCAATTTGTGAAAATAGTACTGCTGCCGTTCGTGGTGGCCGAGTAGTTGAAGCGCTTGCCTTCCGTACGGGACGTCGCGGGTTCAAAACCGGCCGGCTTGTACCTCTAAATCTTAATATGAAAAAGATTTATGTGCAATTTTTCACAATACTGGCTAAAAACGGTGAAGGAAAACATCGTGAGGAAATCTGCATATCGGAAAAGGTTCTAAAAATCCTTTGAAGATATGTGAAGTCCCCAATCCGCATTAGGCAAGCGTGGTGGACTATGTCTAAATCCCTCTGAGGAGACCTGAGCCCAACAGTGGGCAGTAATGGGTTGTTACAGTACAGTTACAGTACTGCTGTCCGCGATCGTCTTTACTTCATCCCTTTTTTTGCAATAAAAGGTAGCCTATGTTCTTTCTTAAGGTCTAAAGGTTGTCCGTGGCAAATTTCATCAAAATCGGTTGATAGATTTAAGGCGTAACAAACAGACAGAGCTTTCGCATTTATAATATTAGGAATCATTAGCTTAATACAAGTTATATGAGTTGAATGACCTAGTCTTGAAAATTAGTATACTAGACTAGATTCACCCACCATACGGGAATTTTTGTTAAGCCTCGCGTAAAGAGGGACTTATCTCAACACCCCGAGAAAACTGAGTAGGAGAGTCCATTCCAAATCGGAAAATGTTATATTTCTTTACTGTAACAACCCATTACTGCCCACTGCTGAGCTCTGGTCTCCTCCGAAGAGGGATTAGGCATAGTCCACCACGCTTGCCTAATGCGGAGTGGGGACTTCACATATCTTCAAAGGATTTTAGAACCCTTTTCCGATATGCAGGTTTCCTCACGATGTTTTCCTTCATCGTTTTTAGCCAGTGATGTTGTGAAAAATTGCACATAAATCTTTTTCATATTAAGATTTAGAGGTACAAGCCGGCCGGTTTTGAAGCCGCGACCTCCCGTACGGAGGGCATGCGTTTCAACCACTCGGCCACCACGAATATTTCTCTAGTATCATTATAATTCTAAATTTATTTAATTCGAGCAGCGTTGTACAGGCTTAAACGCACCCTTATCTGTTCCCGTTAATGTTAAGTTTTATCGATTTTATGTCATCGTTATATCTGTGTTATTTTCATGATATAGCTTTATAGGGAAAGCTTTAGTATGATGATGTTATTAAGCATTATTCACTGTAGGTAGGCCATGATGTTCCCGGAGCGCTATGACTTGTCCCTCTTTAAACGAGGTTTAAGAAAAGTCCAAAAAAGTATAAGTAGAAGATACGGCCCCTCATTGCCCTGACTTTGCAGAGGTTCATGAGTGACGGTAACCGCTTTCCATCAGGTGAGCCGTAAGCACGTTTATCAATTATGCAAACATATAAAACAGGGTTTACTATTAATTTATATTAACTTTATAAATCTGACGATTTTGTTTCTTTAAACGTGATTTGAAAAACTCAGTGTTGGATAGATAGATTGAGAAAGGTTATAGGCTACATTATCACCCTTTATGACGCAGACGAATTTGTACAGGTCATCTAGTAGCAGCTTTTTTACAATTGCTTGAACATGGCTTAAAGAAAGACCTAAAGAGTGAGAGATCCCACAGTGTTCTCTGACATTGTAGAGGTCCATGAGCGACGGTAACTACTTACTGCATAGCCATAAAAAAATCTAGAAAGCTACTAATATATTTCGGTCTTCTCCGTATATGAAATAGTTCTTATTTAGCTGTATTTTTATCTCAAATAAGTCCCAATGTTATAAGAGAAATTTTCAAGTGATTTCTGGACGCTCTTTGTTTTCGATCAACTATATCGACTTGTCTAAGACCGTATAGTTTTAATATTGACCTGCAAACGATTATAATTATGTTATGTATAGTTTAAAAATACACATGAATGGGTAATCTGCAAAATGTTTCAAAAAGTGGCCACTAAACTCCTAAGCTCTACCAGTAACAAACAATAAAACAAATTCCTTGTTTAATAAAACCAACCATTAACGAAAGCAAATTTAGGAAAAACAAATATCAAGGGAGGAACTCATCATCTCTCAACGTCAAAAGTACACGATACAAACCGCTCTTAATCCCGAAGAAACGTCAAAATAATCCCCGGAGCCTTTAGCCGAAATATCAGGCATTAAGCAATACCGTGGCAAACCCACAACCGCCGACCATAGCTCTTTAAATACACCCAAATGCCTTTTTAAGCCGGCCGGCTAAACTTTTTTAATAAACCTCCTTTTCGACGAAACTGGCCGCAAAACTTGGGCCGTTAAGAAAAAAAACAAATGACGAATGCCCAGTTTAAATTTCGACTTACCTTATTGCCAATTCAGTTGTCGTGATGACCTGAGGTTGAAGTTCGATTCGCGTTTGCAAAGAGACGTCTGCCTCTCGCGACCGCCCGAAGGAAACTGAATTCAGAATGGAAGCGAAGGGTTGTTTGAACCCCCTGTGCAACAGAGATGCACCTTCTACCCCGTCAGACATTTATTACGCTAATTTCCAGCATTCGACCTTCCCGCTTCGATTCAGACCGTTTTTGTCATTATCTCGTTAGGCGGCCTGCACTGGAATATGTGTCTAGTGATTTAGGGTTAAAGTTGATATTCCTGTGAAGCTAGGTCCCATGTGAATGCTCTGGCAATGAGGAGCGGGAATCGCCTGTGATTGTCCTTTTGGAAATAATGAGAAGATTACCAGACGAGTGCTGAGACGTCGATTAGCTATGTAGACTTCTTTGTCTAGTTTTTCTTTAGATAAAATCTGTTTTTAGGTCAATAAATTACCTAGGTGATCAGTAGAATTGGAAAAAGCGAAGCGGAACAAAGAGATTGCTATTCTTAAAACTCGAATAATTATAGTATTTAAAGGTCACAAATAGTTCTAATATATTTCTATACCAAAATTTTTCGAGTCATTTTATTGTTCTTTGGGTTACATTATTAAATTTTTAGTATAAATTCCTTATTTTCTTAAAATTAACTTTATAAAAATATTTTATTATAAAACTCGATAAATATATCATAAATATATTTGGCTCAAGTTCTTGAATAATTTTCAAAACATTATTTTATATTTGTATCATCGCTCAATTTTTAATTATTTTCTTAACTCATAATATTTTAATATAAGTGTTTTGTATCGTTTAATATTAATTTTATAATTGGTGTTTGTATCTATTATTTTAAGTGACATTTACTCATGTGTACTTTTATTGCTTCTTTATTTGTATGTGTTTTGATGTTACTTTGTTGATACAACTAAATAAATAAATATTATCTAACACTAAAAAACTTTCAAAACGGACCAGAACGGCGCAACGGTTGCAAAGATTAGCGCGTTCAAAAAAAGATCTTCAGCTTGATACATTAGTATAGAATACTCATTTAAATACCTGTTCAATTTCACAGAGACCCACAGAACAATATTAATCAACAGAAATTCGAAGCGTATTTTTATTAAATTAATACAAGTTTAATTAGTTAAGAGGGAAGTCCAAGTTTTAATTGGTTTTGTTCGTCGGTCTTGCACGGATTTATAAAGTGTATGTGTATAAGTAATGGGTTCCGGGAGCAGATTCCTTTGTTCTTTGAAAGATTTCTAACATTAGCCGTGTTATAAGATGTATTTTTTTTGTATTTGACTATCAATTTAAAGTTTTAATCACAAAAGAAAATAACTTATGTATGATACTCTGTTATGTCCAAAGCATTTGCTTTATAATAAAAAAACGTTCATCGAAATCAGTTCGTCTAGAGAATGATAATATATGACGGATAAATAATGTGTTGAGGTGTAATGACGTTGTAAATAGTCGATCTTCATTTGGTTTTGTCAGGAATGACGTCACAATGTCCACTTGAGCACTTTTGAATAAAAACTTCAAAATAACGAGTTTTTACAGTTTATTACTTTTACATCAATAGGTCCGTTTGCCTCGACAACTCAGACATGAATTATTAATAACAGCGGCCAACGCCTGTATTAGCAAGTCTCCACTTGCAACTACCCGCACGGTGAATAGGTTGGTTTCCCTTGTTATCACCCCGTCATATAGGTATATACATATATTCAAAAATCAGTATTTATATAAAAAAACTAGCTGACTCGCGCAACTTCGTCTGCGCTGAAAAAAAAATTAGGGGTGGACTACCCCTAACATTTAGGGGATGAAAAATAGATGTTGGCCGATTCTCATAGGTACCGGATAAGCACAAAAAAATTCATCAAAATCGGTCAAGCCGTTTCGGAGGAGTTCAAGTTCGAACACCGTGACACGACAATTTTATATATTAGAAGAAGAAGATATCTGAACCAATCTACCCAAACTAAAATTCTAAAAAAAGAAACGTAAACATGATAACGTCCTTATCCACTGCTGGATAAAATGAAAAAATTTAGCACCATTCAAAATCCCATTTTGGTTGCGTCCCAGTTGATGGTTAAAAATGCACTAAAATATATGAAATTCACAGTCAAATCCATCTATGTAATCCGAGTAACAGTTATATTTATATCCGGGTGTCTCCTTCGTTCCAATATATCAAAATAGTCCGGGTGACATGATTCAAAGGGTATGTATTTTGAGATTAGTTAACTTTGATTGGTTAACTTTAATCTTACTTAACGGGATATTAATAAACAAACCTCAATTTAACTTTTGAGTAACACGTCGATGTGATATTACTCGATACACTGTAGTGAACAAAACAGTTTAGAATAGTTTCTCCAAACAGCATTACCTAACCTTAGGCGAAAAACACACTATAGTTGGGGGCAAGAATAAATGCACTTTGGCTATTAAAAATAGGTAGTTTAATTGGGAATTTGAAAAAAAAAATGTTTTTTTATGTATTTTAAAACTTTATTATTAATAATATTCATATTTAATACAAAAAAACGTCAATTTTTTTTTTTCAATGAATTATAAGCAATTTAAATTTGATTAAAAATCACGTGACTTTAAACGCACCGTGATTGACTGTGACGTCAAAATGTTAACTTCTGAGTAGTTCTGAGGTTCGAACTTTGAATTTAGTATAAATACTAATGACAAGTGAAGAGTGAATACTAACATTATGACGTCACACACGCTCGGGATCTGTTGGTGTATTTTCGGTACTGAATTAAAAAAAAATGATTTTACTGTAATATTACTATCTTTTGAAATATAGTGCACAAACAAAAAAAATTTTTAAATGCTCTTACAATTTACGATTTAAAAAAAAAATTAAAATACCCAATTGTTATAAAAACTAGTGAACTCATTCCTTCCTTCTTCTTTTCCTTTTTCCTTCCTCATTCCTTCATATCTTTTAACGCAATACATGGAACTAAACTCGCTTGACGTAAGCACCAGGAGGTATATACAAAACAATTTCAATACCTAAAAGTTTTTTAGTGCATGCTACTCAAATGCATGCTACTATTTTTTTCTAACATTCTAATTAAATTGTTATGACTTTTAAATCCCATCTCTGCTTCTGACACAAGTATTGACAATACTATTGTAGGTGTGCGGGCAGGCTTACAATTTCGTCTGCGTTTTGATCAGATTTATTCCCATATTTAGATGTTAGTAGATTGGATTATTTTGTATGAAAATCAAAATCCCTTTTTTTTCTTTTGTATGATTATAAAAACATCTTGAAGTCACTTTAAGGCTTTAAAGGAAAATCTATTTTTTCCATTATTTAATACCACGTTTTTTTTTTTATTTGGAGGTATGTGGGAGTTGAACCGCACTAAAACCTCCAACCACACTCAGCGTCCGAACCCCGGCTGAGGCCAGAACCCAGCACAGGGTTACGAGGGGCGGCGCGACGCGTTACGCCCACGGCACTCTTTCCCGTCGCGCCGTCTCCTACGCCTTATTCGTAATATTTTAATCATAGATTGTCATTTATCTTATAATTATTGCTTTTAGTTGAAATGGTAAAGTTGCAAAAGTTCTTGCATGAAAGCTTAAAGCTCTTTGAGCTTCGTAGCTCTGTAGCACTACTGTAGCTTTTTGTAGACATCGTAGAATGCTACGCTTTTGAACAGAGATTTTATCTGATACTAGCTAAACCGCGCAACACCGTCTGTCTTACAATGAATCATTTTTCTGGGTTTTGTTGTACGCTTTGCAAATCAAATCATCTTTTTAGTATTCATTAAATATGTTTTTCAATTTTAGAATTATTAATTTCTTTAAACACTCGCAGTTATCTACATCACTTTCGATCGGGGTGATGGCTTCAAACTATCCTGTATATGGAATCCAGTGTTAAATGAAAGAAAAACTTGTGAGGTGTCAAGGGACACCAAGATGAAACGAAGTTCCTTTCGATTAATTAGTGAGGGAATTTTAATACAATTTTATTTTCTTAGAAAGAGAGAGAGAGACAGACGTTTTTAACTAACTAATTATTATAACTTAAATAAAATATTTTGATCACAGCGCCATCTAGCATTAATCATATAAAACAAAATAAGGAATTGTTTTAAAAGATTTTAATCACAGCGCCATCTAGCGATAATAATCTACAACAAAAAAAGTGTCGTGACAACTTTTTCATAAGAATTTCCGTCTAGCCCCATTTCAATAACGCGTGATAAGGAACTTCGTTCCACAAATCAAAAAATCTTGTTTTGAGACGGCAATCCATACTGTCAGTGTGTCGAAATGTGAGTTCGAGTTCCAGTGGTGCCGGCAAACGAATGAGAAAGAGGGTAGACGGATTTGTCTGCTCTTAAGTAATCTACCCGCAGTACAAACTCTTCTCGTTATCATGATGCTTGCAAGTGTAGAAATGTAGTATCGTTGTTATTTATTATTTATTTATTTATTCAAAAAGTACAAGTTACAGTTATTATTACAAGATGTGATTTCGCTTTTTTACAATATAGCTTGTCCTTGTGGTACTGTCCCTCGCACTAAGAATACCTAGTACAGCACACAGCAAGCGAAGTTAAAGAAACACCCGTTCGGAAAAGATTATGTTGCCAAAAAGGAATTCCATAAATTTGCATTTATACAGAAAAGGAATAAAATATATGTTGTATAAGCAAAAAAGTAAATCTATAATTAGTATTAGTAAAGTAAGCTAAAACTTATTCAAGAGTATTATTCAAGAGTGTTTTTTTTTTTTAGTTGGAGGAAATCACCGGACCGATGTGGGAGTTGAACCGCACTAAAACCCCCAACAGCTCACACTCATCGTCCGAACCCCGGCTGAGGCCAGAACCCAGCACGGGGTTATGAGGAACGACGCGACGCGTTACGCCATCGGCACTCTTTCCCGTCGCGCCGCCCCCCATAAATAGCCTAAAGATTAATTTAATACTACTAGTTGTTTACATTATTTTTTAAAATGTTATTTATTTTACTTTGATGTTTTATAGTCGATAACAAAAATGCAATATAATTCTAAAATGAAAATATCTCTAGGTCTCAACTATTCCAATATGAATACTTCGTATACAAGGCAAAGTTATAAAAACTTTAATTTTACAAGAACGTTATAAAATCCTAGGATAAAGGCAGTAAAATGTACATAAATATATACATAAAACACACTATGTGTCCGTAAGTCATAACGCTAGAACATTCTGCAAATAGTTTACAGTTTTAGTGAGGAGACATCAGTCTTATAAATATGTCGATAGATTCTTTATTTGAAGTAGTAGTTGTTTACTAAAGTTCGGCCGTTCAGAGAATGCGTTCCTGACACCTATCAGTTAGTCACGAAAAATATTGTTTACCAAGTTATTTGACGCTCAGTTTGGCACAAAATTGTAACATTCATTGATTATTATTGATATAATAATGTTGTTTTAATGCTCATCAATTGTTAAAACGGTAAACAACCAGCAAAAATATTTTTATCGTAACCGCAACGCCATTACTAAGTTACGTGTCAGGAACGCAGTCTCTGAAGGGCCGATGTATACTTACTACTATACCTACGGCTACTACTTACCTACCATTGTACTACATTTACAAATAACATTAGCAGATTCCAGCCCAAAATTATCGAAGCCCCGTGCATGTGTTTTGTTACATTAATTATGACTATTTGTCAGATATTAAGATATATAATAAGGGAGTCAATGGAGTCAGTTTCAGTCTGTCGTCAATGTATGTCACACAATGTTATTAACGTGACAATATAACGACTATTTTTAGGTTATATTTATAGTTTTTCGTATACTTTGTGATTTATCCTTGAATTGTTATTATATATTATAGTATGTATATTATGATAGGAAACATTTTTTATTGTTTTCAATTTGGTTTATGAAAGCATCAATGGTAAACCACAGAAAAGTAAATTCATACAACCTAAATCAGATACTAATTAAAAATAAACTCTATTTAAAATCTCATACGATATTTCTAAATCATCGATATGATAAACACAGATGTGTCCCATCCCTACATCTCACATAAAGAGCGTAGGAGCCCGCAAGTACCCAGGCATGGCTTTGCATGCAACACCCTCATATGAAACCTCTTTGTTGTCAACTTTCACGATAAATAATGCATCGCTTATCGCATGACAACTTTGTCTTAAGAGTATAGTGCCACTCTAGATTTATGAGGATTCAAAATTTTAAAGATTATCGAGTATGTGGAATCCAGTGCTAAACACAACAGTCACTAAGGGTTCATGCTCAGAGAGTCTTGTAGATACAATGAGTGTAGTGTGTCGTGATGTGAGTTCAAGTTCCATTGGTACTACCCAAAAGCGAACGATTCATCTTTAAATTATTTATATGATGTTCTTGGTAATAAATCTCATAATGAGTATAGAGTTAGTAGAGTTGTAAGTAGTATAATACAAGCATTTCTAAGTTATTTATTTAGTTCGAGCCATAACATTCACTTAAAACGGAATATGGCCCAAGTTTAAATTAAGGTGAGACCATTCTACAAACCGTAATACCCGCTCGAATTCCTAAAACATACCTTCGAAGTTAATAGAAATTTCAGAGAAGTAGTTAAAGATCTATAGTGCTCTATAGCATCAGACACTTTACCGTCTCGGGGCTTAAGATGCATTTCAAATTGAGACACATGGAGCATACGTTTGTACAGCAATTTCTTTATTATTGTTTGTTTTACCATTATTGTTTGTGTATCTTTAATTCAAAATGTTATTCTTCTTCAAGAACTATGGTTGATAATGATGATTATTCCCTTTGAAATGAAATAATGAGCTCTTCTTTTAAGTAAAAAAGTGAAAGTAAAACTTCTTGATTGTATTAAAAAAATCTTGTTTTTAAATTGTCTCGGACTGTCGTTGACATTTTTTAAAGTATGAGAGAGCTAAGAGATACCACTTAAAGTTCCTGAAGCCCTGGTATTTTTTCTGGTTTCCAATACTTATAATATACTTTAATTGAAAAATGCTTCTAAAATGAAGTCAAAAAATAATAATATTGTTTTAAGTAATCGGCGAAAATGATACTTTAGTACTTAATAAAAAGATTTCAGTACATTTAATTTTATATTCAAGTATTTAAGTGTTTGTACGATGCACACTCCACCTGTAAAGCACGAGAATTAAACTTGAATTGTTCCAAAGCCGTTCAAGTTTCTTGCGCTAGAAGCAACCCCTTTGTTTTCCATTTCCTACTAATTTATATCCATTACCGATTGCAGATTTACAGTCTCTTTGAAATTTATGCTGTCCTGGTACTTCAGATCTCATTAACAATGTTATTCAAACATAGGTTATATGTTTATTTTTTTAATAATGTTGTTTAGGGACAAAATGAACCGCCTGATAGCAAGTGATTCATACTTTTTTTCAATCTTTATAAGTTTTTCACAAGATATTTTTTGGCAATGTCTCACGATCTACAACAACGCAATGTAGGTAAATTATGGACGTTCTTGGACTCGACTATTCCAATCCCAAAATGAAAAGTAGGTAACTAAATTTTAATGAATTAATTCTAAATTAATTGAAAAAATAAATCTACTAAAATCACTCAAATGCACTTAGGCTTTTGTGAAATTAACATATTATTATAAGTTACTAGCTGGCCCACACAACTTCATCTGCGTCAAATAAGGAAATTTTCTCACCGTTTAAACCTTCCCCGAATATTTCAAGATTAAAATAAGCCAAATCAGTTCAGTCGTTCTCGAATTTTAGCGAGACTAACGAACAGCAATTCATCTTTATATATAAGATAACTACTAACTATACTTTAATACAATATCTGCTTAGAAGAATATAATAGTGTATGTGCTGTATAATGGCTAACATTAATTTGTTTAAAATCAACGAAAACATTTCGAATATTTCATGTGGCTTTATGAAAACGCATCTCGTAGTTTCATATTCATACGCCATTTCATTTGAAACTGATTAAAACAACACATTTCTCATTCTGTTTTATGATCATTTATTTACATTTTTTAATTTTTTCTGTAGTTTTTTTTGTTTAAATATTTTTACTAATTAAAATAAGGTTAGTTAAATTAGTTGATCTTATTATAAGTCTTATTTATGTGAGTGAACCAGTTTGGTTGTTTTTTATGCAATGAAACGTTATGCCTATCTTGGAGTGTCATAGAATTACAAAATCTCAGAAGCATGCTCAGAGGATTTTTTAAAAATTCGATTTGATTCGATTTCTGGAACGAAGTTCCTTATCGCGCGTTGTGAAAGGGGGCTAGACGGAAAAAAATCTTACGAAAAGTTGTCACGACACTTTTTTGTTTTAGATGATTATCGCTAGATGGCGCTGTGATCAAAATCTTTTAAAGCACGTTTCTTATCGCACGTTACGTTAGGAAACAAATTATAAGATATCTTTTAATCGAAAGGAACTTCGTTCTATTCGGGCGTGACACCTCTCAAGTTTTTTTTTACTACAATACGTTCTTGTTACAATAAATAGATACGAACTAAAGTGTTTACATACATTTATTTATTATGTAGGATCTGATTTTTGAAACTGCATGAGGATGACTAAATAAGTAGTGACTGCACCGAGGACCTGGAATTGAAATATGACTGTTAATATTCTCGCCGTCGAGCAAAAAAAGCGAGCGAAATGACATGGCTATAACAACATATTCTCGAACTATTACAGGCTTTTTTCGATAGTATAAGTATAACTTTTTTTCTGGATAAGACTGTATACCCTTGAATTTAGAATTCAGATTTACTAAGTATGCTAAAAGTCAGAGAGTATTTTTTGAATGGTTTTGACAAAATCACGCGAAAACTATAGAATTAATAATTAATTTGAAGGAAACTTTTAAGACCCTGGATATCATGTAGTGACTAAATTCTCAAGATTCCACCCGAACTTACATAGGTAGGTACAACCAGTGCAAGTTAATATAAAGCTTGTAAACATCATCTTATTTAGTGCACATAGTTTACTGTTTTTGTAACTTACAGAAGTCACCAAAGGTCGATCCAAGTTGCATAATCCCAGTGGTGAATAACAAATCCTCTGCAGCATCAGTTGCCGAGAGAACAGCTCCAACTTCATCTGTAGAGATCCATCCGGCGGTGTTGAAGATGTGATGCGACATAGTATGTTCTCTGTTCTCTTACACTATGAAATATAGTTTTAAATATGGGTGTAGGATTTAGGCCACTTCTAAAGTTGTTGGTAAGAACTTTAAATTGTCAGATAATTGATACAACTACATGCTTATTCCCTTTGCGTGCCCTGTACCAACCCATTACTGCCCACTGTTGGGCTCAGGTCTCCTCAGAAGAGGGATTAGGCATAGTCCACCACGCTTGCCCAGTGCGGATTGGGGACTTCACATATCTTCAAAGGATTTTTTTAGAACCCTTTTCCGACATGCAGGTTTCCTCACGATGTTTTCCTTCACCGTTTTTAGCCAGTGGTGTTGTGAAAAATTGCATATAAATCTTTTTCTCTCTAAATCTAGAGGTACAAGCCGGCCGGATTTGAACCCGCGACCTCCCGTACGGAAGGACGCGTTTCGACCACTCGGCCACCACGACTTTGCGTGCCCGCACACCTATAATAGTATTGACAATAATTTTGATCAAGGGATGGGAAGGATACAAAAAAATAGCATGTTAAAGAAAGAGTTAGTTAAAAACACATTTTCAAAAATAATTTTATCATCGTAAGTTCAGTATTCAGGTGGTATTATAATTTTTAATATATGCAATTAATTAATTCAAATTTATTTCATACTTTTACAGGTTTGATGCTGCCTGAAATGCTGCTTTTTTTCATGTCTTTTAGCGTAATACATAGAACTAAACTCACTTGACGTAAGCACCAGGAGGCACAAATAACACAATTTCAATATCTAAAAGATGTTTAGAGCATGCTACTCAAACGCTATTATTGCTATTTTTTTATAATTATACAATTAATTTGTCATGACTTTTAAATCCCCTCTCTGCTTCTGTCACAAGTATTGACAATACTGTTTTAGGTGTGCGGGCACGCTTTAATTTTGCGGTCAACAATAATCGTTCCGAAAATGAGCAGCAGATCATAGCGAATAAGTACTCAAGAGGAATTACTTATTAAATTAGTGTGTATTTTAATATCAATTTTATTTATTATGAGGCACATGCAGAGAACAGTTTCTGTTAGGATGTTTGACATACAAACCTCTTCGAGGGTGTAATGGCAAGGCTCCACCATAACCAACATCCTTACCATGTGGGCAGAAAACCACAAAACCTGAAGAACTAAGAAATGTACTTGCTCCTTCTGCTTCGATACCACTGTAACCATTAAAATGAATTAGAGAGCCACTAAATATATTAGGCACTAATTCCATTTAGTTTCTACTAACGCATGGACTTATGTGCTTATATGAAGTACCTCTTCACAAATCTGTACGCCTAGTACTTTAGGTAGAATGTTCGAAGCAAAAAATTTTTTAAAAATAATTACAAAATCGATGTAAAATTTAAACATACCAAAAATAATAAAATATTAAATTGACATTAAATTTCCATATTCACCAATGTTCTAGATTCTCAATAACATTACATATATTACGGCAATCTTAACATGCATTTACTAAAGTTAAAACTCATACTTACTGATCTCCGTGATGAAGAAGTAAGGAGTAATAATAAGATGCAGCTGGATTGATATGAGATTAGTGATGAGCGGCAGACCGTACCCGTTGTTGATGTATCGGACCACATCAAAGAGAGTACATCTGAGTTTGGACAAACGAACTATTGCCTCGGAAGAGGGTATCAACAGGCGTGGACCGTGCGCTGTTGAAGATTGTAGTAAAGTTATTGGAACGAAGTTCCTTATCGCGCGTTATCGAAAGGGGGCTGGACGAAAAAAAATCTTACGAAAAGTTGTCACGACACTTTTTTGTTTTAGATGATTATCGCTAGATGGCGATCAAAATCTTTTGAAACATGTTCCTTATCGCGCGTTACGAAAGGAAATATTTTTTATAAGATATCTTTTAATCGAAAGGAACTTCGTTTTATTCGGGTGTCCCATGACACTTCTCAAGTTTTTTTTCTTCTTTAATTGTTAAGTGAAGTACACACAGTATTGTATACTTGTGGTGGTCGAGTGGTTGAAGCGCTTGCTTCCGGTTTATACCTCTAAATTTTAATGTGAAAAGATTTATGTGAAATTTTTCGCTCGTAAAAGCAGTGAAGAAAGACATCATTAGGCATAGGATATTAGATATGTGTGGTGCACTATGTCTTTTTTTTTAGTGGAGGAAATCACCGGATCGTATGTGAGAGTTGAATCGCAGTAAAACCTCCAACCGCTCACAGTCAGCGTCCGAACCCCGGCTGAGGCCAGAACGGGGTTTTGAGGGACGACGCGACGCGTCACGCTCTCGGCACTCTTTCCCGTCGCGCCGCCCCCGTGAACTATGGCCTAATCCATCTACTTGGGAGACCTGAGCTTAATAGGTAGTAATGGGTTATTACAATATATTATTATGTAGTGTAGTGAGTGAGCTATAATATCTAGTTTTAAACGTAACTTTTTAGATCATCAGCAGAAGATCGTCTGCTAGATAAGGTAATGAAAGGATATTGTTGACCTGCATTTTAATTATTTAGCTGTAAGTGTTTATCAAGTACCTATTCTGTTATGTAACTTACCAGTTCTTGTAAGTATAGCAGCACTATCTTTCTTTCGGACATTTATGGTATCAGACAAAGCATTCGGTCGCCTACAAGTAGGTCCCATACTCATGGCGTAGATGTTTACATGAGAATTGTTAGGCGTTTCCGCTAAAATGTCAAGATGTATCAATACTTGCATTCTTGAGACATTGTGTGTATCATTTAAAATCTGCGTACACATTTAGGACAGGGTACAACTAAATTATTGGAACGAAGTTCCTTATCGCGCGTTATCGAAAGGTGGCTAGACGGAAAAAAATCGATGGCGCTGTGATCAAAATCTTTTAAAACACGTTCCTTATCGCAAAGAAAATATAAGATATCTTTTAATTGAAAGGAACTTCGTTCTATTCGGGTGTCCCATGACACCTTTCAAGTTTTTTGTTTTTCTAGTCAACTTTGGAAATCAAAAATTATTTAAATGTAACACTTTCATTGCAGAACTTACCAGGCTTGCAGATTTGCGAAGCGGTAACATTGAGCGCTTCGTTGAACATTTGGAATCGTGCGCGAAGGGATAACGCCGTGAATGCAAATTGTAGTTCCAATACTATGACTATAATATAAAGCAGGTAAAAACAGAAGTAATTTTTGACCATTTCCCCTGAAAATAAAAACCAAAATGTTTTAATAATGTCATTTTAATAAACACCCTTACGACACCATGTTATAATTATCCACAAAAAGAGCAAGGAGATGTAGAGTAAAAGAGATAGCAAGATAAAAAAAGCTGTTAACAGAAAGAGAACAAATTATTGTAAAAAATAAAACAACAGTGTGAAGAAAGTAATAGCTAGAAAAAGAGAATAAAAAACTTGAGAGGTGTCAAGGGACACCCGGATGGAACGAAGTTCCTTTCGATTAATTAGTGAGAATTATAATAAAATATTTTGGTCACAGCGCCATCTAGCATTAATCATATAAAACAAAATAAGGAATTGTTTTATAAAATATTTTGATCACAGCGCCATCTAGCATTAATCATATAAAACAAAAAAAGTGTCGTGACAACTTTTTCATAAGAATTTCCGTGTAGCCCCCTTTCGAGAACGCGCGATAAGGAACTTTGTTCCAAAAATAACAACTTCGTGAGAGAAAGAGATAGTTTCATGTTTAAACGTACACTGTCTTCCGATTCTAGCGCCTTGCATTGTATAGAAACAGGAATCTTCAAGTAGCAATGATATTAGAAACACAAAAATAACAAGTAGAATTGCACATAGATGTCTTTCCGTTTTAGCGGAGTACTGTCCTCCTAGTTGTTTATCCACCTGGAAGTTCAATGTTTTAATTTCATCATAGGTACTTAATGCTAACGATACAAAATGGCTTCGAAATGGGCTACAGACACCGACTTTCATGCGAGGTTACTTTATCACTTATCTATCAGCTTATTATTTATTTATTTAGTTTTAAACATAGTGGCTACAAGGGCCCACATTACAATACATAAGTGTTAGTAAGTCTTAATCTAAGTGTTAGTTACAAAATAACAGAACGTGGCCTAAGCAATATATCATAGGCCACGCTTCCATTCGACTCGTCCCACATGAGCATCCACGCAACTATGGCAATCCACGCAACTGGGCTATGTATGGTGAGTCGTAACGTTGGGCTATCATCGCCACAATGCTGTTTGGACTGTCCTGCACTCTGCAGAGCAGCGATGCGCATCGTTTTCATCATCAGCGTAAGACCAATTTTGGAAAGAAAACCAATTTTGTTAAAGTTTTTATTAAATTTTTCGTTTGTAACTATTATTTTTTTGATCACAACAACCATAGTTTATCGTTCAGGTACCAGGAGCGCATTCACTTAAGAAGATGATTGTGCAAGTACCAGGAGCACATGAAACGAAGGAGTCTTTACCGTCACTATACTGTTCATGTACTCCATCATGTTCCTCATCCTTGTCGGGGCTCCGTACACTCCGGCACCGGCAATTCCGACAATCACCAGCACATCGCCAGATAAGACCACCTGTGTCATCCGGGAGTTCAATCGCACGGATTTCTCTACGCCGACTCTAAGCTCCGCTACCAGTCCTAATAATGTGCAGATTACTGTAAAAAGGGAGACTGACATGTAATAAAGCATAAAAACTTGAGAAGTGTCAAGGGACACCCGGATGGAACGAAGTTCCTTTCGATTAATTAGTGAGGGAATTATAATAAAATTATATTTTTTTAACCGCTCAGTTAAAAATGATCGTGGTAAGAACCCGTTTATTAATAGTGTAAATGATGTAGATAACCGCGAGTGTTTAAAGAAATAATTAGTTAGTTTAAAACATTTTGATCACAGCGCCATCTAGCATTAATCTTATAAAACGAAATAAGGAATTGTTTTAAAAGATTTTAATCACAGCGCCATCTAGCGATAATCATCTAAAACAAAAAAAAGTGTCGTGACAACTTTTTCATTAGAATTTCCATCTAGCCCCCTTTCGATAACACGCAATAAGGAACTTCGATCCAACAAGTAAAATTATAAACAACTTCTTTTGCCACAAAATCCGTTAAATTTTAATCTCTCGGTGTCGTAAAATCTGGTGTAAGACGAAGCGCACAAATAAAAGCTTTGTGTTCAGTGCTAGTTGAGAAGAATTCAGGCCATTTGATAACGATCTTAAGACTCAAGATAAGCGACATTACTTTAGCACAAACAATAATTTTGGTGAAATTCCAAACTTAGTTAATCAAAGAGCTACATGAAACTACAACTGTATTGTTGTATTAAGCATAATTTTACCTAAAAAAGTGACCATCAAATAACTATAAATGCACATTCCTCGGGATATGGTGACCTGGTAACCTTCGCCATGTGCTTCGAACCGCAGAGGTGCCAAGCCAACGAAACTGCATATCTGGAAATGTTAATATTTCCAAATTAGATAGACTTATTAACAAGAATAAAATACTAAAATCCTACGAAAATGTATGATGATATTATAAACTTGAGCTGTTATTCTTAGGTCCATTTTTGTATTTTACTAGCTATTAATTTCAATAAGCATAAAATATAACCTAACTTTCAATGTAGAGTTTTTGACGCAGCCGCCATGTTGGAATTCTTTAAAGATCCTTTAAATACAAAATACATTGTCAAAAAAATAAACACCTTTAAAACAAATGCATGGATTCCTCCAACAACACATCGTGAATTTTGTCTCTCAACTGCTTCTGATAAAGACGCATCCAAAGAAATTCCATCAATCTTCCTTGACTGCAAACCTGTACCAGGATAACATAAATCAAAAGAGGTCTTACAACTAATGACTAGATATATAGATCGTGAAAATGTGGGATGATTTTATCCAAAATTCCTTTTCGATTGATTGCTAGACATCAATTATTACAGTAATCATAAAAAAGGAGTATACGTCCTGAAAAATGAGAGAAAAATAATAGGAAGTACTGATTAATATTGTGAAGAATGACTGATATAGGCATATCGTGTCTTATAGCTGATTGAGATCAATTGGGTCATTCATGAAATGGTTTTAAAATCTAAAAACTTAGAATGAAATTACTTTTAAAAGGCGAGTTTCTCCATGATTTCAAAACATGGAAAAAAAAAAAAAACTTGAGAGGTGTCTTGGAACACCCCAATAGAACGAAGTTCCTTTCGATTAAAACATATCTTATAATTTTCCTTTCCTAACGTAACGCGCGATAAAGAACGTGTTTTAAAAGATTTTGATCACAGCGCCATCTAGCGATAATCACCTAAAACAAAAAAGTGTCGTGACAACTTTTTGTAAGATTTTTTTCCGTCTAGCCCCCTTTCACAACGCGCGATAAGGAACTTCGTTCCAACAAGTTATAATGAAACCGATATCCGTATCCAAAATATTATTTGTGTAGAGATAACAATAATTTACGTGTTATCAGAAAATTGTACCAAGACTTTATAACTTCGCAGGTGGTTATCTGCTAATACAAACACATAGAGATAATGTATTGATCATTAATATTCTGTTGTACTGTTATCTATATACGAGTACACATATGAAACAATGTGCTGTTTTTTTTCTGTAAAAGGGATCAACAATTTGACTGTACATAAACATAAGTCACACGTTGTCACCTATATCTAAATGGACTAAAACCTAAGTAATTCTAAAAAGGTTTTTTGCATCAATTACATACATAAGTATTCGAACATTTTAAAATAATACTTACGAAATAATTCATTAAGATAAATTGGCGTTACACTATTTTTATCTATTGTTTTCTTTATTTTGGGATCTAGATATAACATAATGAAATTGAGTTTTAATTCTTAAAGATATGTATTAAAAATCGTAGAACAAGTTATTAGAATGTTTATCTAGTAATATGGAAATGGCCTACTTAAATAGGTTTAGTGAAAAGAGGCAAAGTTGTTTAGTTGTTTATTGAAAAATCATATTATAATGATAAGTTTTACAGCTATATCAATGTGATTTACAGTTCAGAAAAACGCGCAACAATCTTTCATACTTACTTTTTCATTTTCATCAATATCTTAATACTTATCCAATCGTTAGTAAATCTTGTTTTATTCAAAAGTGATTCTGTGGTCAAGTTAAGCAGAACTTTTAACTCTATTTGTGTACCAAAATACATTTGATCAAAGAAAACAACATAAAAAAAATTGGTTGCCTGTAAAGTCGGTATACGGGCGAAAGTTTTACGTGACAACGACTCGGGCATGGTTAGCCCGCCCAAGAGCGAGAGAGACAGACATAAAAAGTGAAAGGCACGCGCCTTTCACTCGCTCTCATTGTGAGCGCATAACGTGAGCGGAGCGTAACGCAGTTTCTTGAAGTGTCACCCGGCAAACCAATTTATAAGACGTTGTCACGTCAAAATCAAAAATTATGAAATTTCTATTTAAATATATTCTGTTAATATAAATATCAATGCGATAACAATTTATCAATGAGCTTCAAAGGCCGTGTGTACCAAAACATCAAATACACATTTGTTCGTCATTAACCGACTCTCCTAGGTCGTAAATGGAAAAATTGCTTTATTTAGTCAATAAAAATGGGCATTTGTTAACAAACGAATACCGCGAATTCACATGATATTTTTATCGAGTATTGGCCCACCTCTCACTCTCACCACTGTAACTCCTGTGTAGCTAGGATTCACAGCGGCGACCTTCGTAATGACTCTGAGCAGTGAAGCCCAGGAAAACCCGAGGGAAAGCTAACTTGTCATGGACCCCGAATTTGATCAGAAGATGATAGAAGGAGTAGGAAAAACATGAGTTTCGACTTTCCTTCTCGCAAAAGCGGCAGACAATAAAATAACATTGACATTATAATTCACATGATATTATAAAACGTCCTTCTTCAAACGAGGCTTTAAGAGTGTTCTTAAAGTAATGGCCCCGCAAAGTGACATTGCATAGGTCTATAAGCGACGGTATACATCTACGATCAGAAGGCTTTTTAGCTTGTCTGCCTACAAGATATTTTTATAAAAAAATCTTTAACCTGGTCATCATCGCATGAAATCATTAGATGCCTTAACATTAAAGATACATTTTAGGGAATCCTATAATTAGCAGATATCTAATTAAATATATGATTTATTTAGTTTTAATCATAGTGGCTACACGGGCCCACATTACAATACATAAAAGTGTTAGTAAGTCTTAATCTAAGTGTTAGTGACAAAATAACAGAACGTGGCCTAAGCAATGTATTATATGCCACGCTTCCATTCGACTCGTCCCACATGAGCATCCACGCAATGTAGGTCTAATAAAGACTTTATAAAGATACGGAGGACGAGATCTTCAGAACTTTTACTTTTTTTATCCATAATTCATTGAACACCAGGCACAACAAATAAACAAACATTATTGCCATACTGAAGCGTAATATTATTACTATTGAAACTAATTTAGACATTAAATTCCACTTCAACGTAGGACGAAAAGTATTATAACTGTAATTTCTGTGTCATTTGAAGAAATTGTAAGTTATATTAAGTTTAGTATTTCCTTAGTAACAGTAGCATCAGATCAGATCAGAGATCTTATACTCTGGAAGGAAGGATAAGGTCAAACGTTAATTGCATTTTTTCTTCGATTAGTAAGTATTCATTTGTCGTTACTTTATTTCTTACTAGATGACCCGCGCAACTTCGTCTGCGTTACAAAGGGGTTCAAAAATTGTAGCCTATATAGGCACGCGCCGCCCGGCGCAAACAACTACGACCCTGCATTTTAAATTTGTAATATCTTCGGTAATATTCACTTAAATTACATGCTGTAAAAAGCATATTCATCTATAATAAATGCACAATTTCTTTAAGGTACTTAATTGGATAAGGATTAATGCTGTATTGTTTAAAAACACTTCGTAAATAACCATTTTTTAGTAAAGAATAAAAATGGTTATGCTGGGTTATCCCTAAGAGATAGACATATACCATCGCGGACTTTTTTGTTGAACTTTTGAAGGTGAACAATACTGTAGTACATTATTTTGGTCTATCTCGTAGGGTTCAGCCAGCGTTTGCAATATAAGCGCAAAAAAACGTGCTTATTGACGACATCACATTAGAAACCTTTAAATTTATCAGTGTTTCTCTACTATATTATGCATTTATTATACATACAAACCTTCCTTAAGAATCACTCTATCTATTAAAAAAAACCGCATCAAAATCCGTTGCGTAGTTTTAAAGATCTAAGCATACATACAGACATACAGCGAAAGCGACTTTGTTTTATACTATGTATTGATTAATTGTAATTCTATAATATCGTGTAGATAGAGAAATTTTGCCTTAGTCTAGGCTTATAGTCAGTTCTGTTACTTATAATCACGTTCTGAACTGAGGTTCATTAACTGATGTCTCTAACAAATATCATATACTTATGATTATGTCCTTAACTAATCTGATTAGACATATGTAGACATAGACTTAGACATCGTTTATTTGTGATGAAAACAGGCATAAAATTACAGAAATGAAAAATAAAAAAACAAACATGAAATAAATAAGTTTTCATCACAAACCAGTCGGAACTCAGCTTAATGTTATATGTCACCCCCAACCGACATAATATAACGCTGGTTTTCAGTTTCAACTGGCAGTGACGTCACAAATGTTAGTGAAAATAAAAATAAGAAATTCTTTTATTTCTTATAATAAGAAAAACAGAAAAAAAACACAAAAATTAAATCAACACCAAGAAAAAGAATTATAAATTAAAATAACAAAAAATAAATGAATAATATTTATGTTCTAAAAAAATAGATACATATGATATAGTGTTTTCGGATCGTGTGTACGTCTCACTTGACATTGGAGAAAAGTCCTGAGTCTATGGGACGAGGAGCTAGCTAGACGACGATTAGCATATAATTATGTCCTTAACGAAGTAAATTACATCATTAATTCCCAATGATCAGCTATTTAGTATACTATATTTAGTCCTAAATCGTGTTAATGCTTTTACGATAACACCATGAAAATTACATTAATTTTCCCGCCATCGATCAATCAAGTCTGTTGTTTTAACAAATGTTATCTATTATTTTGATTGGACGCCGTGATTTAAGGCGTAGAGGGCAAAGAAAATGTTTTTGTTTACTTTTTCATGTATATTTTATATGAGTATTACTGCGACGCAGTTTAAGATGTACTATCAAGTTTATTTATAACAGCCCCTCATTGCCCTGGCATTGCAGAGGTTCATGAGCGACGGTGACCACTTACCATCACGTGGGCCGTACGCTCGTTTATCTATTACGCAATAAAAAAAAAAAAAAAAAAAATATTTTTGATTGACTTCCCAAAGGAAGGTTTTCAATGATTGGAACGAAGTTCCGTATCGCGCGTTATCGAAAGGGGGAAAGACGTAAACAAATTTTACGAAAAGTTGTCACGACACTTTTTTTGTTTTAGATGATTATCGCTAGATGGCGCTGTGATCAAAATCTTTTAAAATACGTTCCTTTTAAATTATAACCCATGACACCTCTCAAGTTTTTTTCTTTTTGTTTTTTCCACGCATCGTAGTGTCACATTTTTTTTTAATATCTGAACAAGTACTTTTGTTGAAATGTTTAAAAATGTTGCGTGACTCAATATTTCTTTCAGAATTGAATCGGAATTTATTCGATTTCGATAATTCTTTTGTAGTAGGTATACAGATTTTTTAAACGGAAACTCATATAAATTTGTTAGTAGTTTTTTGTACTATCCGTCAATAATAGAAGTCGGTTTTCATTTTCGTTAAAATTGTATTACGATATTTAACTTTTACTGTCCCAGAGTCCAAATAAAATATTAAAATGTCCGTCGGAGATTTTTCTCAAAAACTATAACCGCTAGAAAGCTGAATTTTTTAAGAACTAAGTATATACCTATACTAATTAACTGAGATATTTAAATGTTGAAAGATTTTTTAGGGTATCTCTGCTACATGTAACGTGAAGATGATTTTAGTGTTAATTGTAACCATTTTTGTAGCATATCAATTTAGAAAATTATATGAATAATGAAAGAAAATGTTTGTTAATTAGATACACGGAACACAGCAATGCAGTTGTCAAAAACAATAATTAGATGTATCTTTCTCAATATTTTTACACAATGATTTTCCAAAGTTTTTTGAAGAAATTTGAAACTTGACATAAATAATTTTGGTGATTATCCTTAGAACCTAAAACTAAATGATTGATTGGATTATCTTGTCGAAAATCATTTTTCAGCCTTTTAATGCAAACTTACCCATTTTGAAAAAATATTTTAATTAATTTGTTGATTACAAGTACCAGGATTACAGCACTCGCGTGGAGATCGCTGGGCGGGCGGCTGGCATACTGACATCACCGTCAGGCGCCAATCTTTCAGAACTCGGTCACTAAATGACCGTAATTATTTCTAAAAGGCTATTGCGCGTTTTTGCTTGATTACGTTACCTTAATTGAATAAAAGACGCAATGTATCACCCCACAAAATATTATTTACGCCTTATTAATGTTCCGCTCTTGAATGAGAATGAAATTAATGTGAAATGAAATACGGTTTTGTTGATTAAATATAGGGTGGGCAATCTAACGTTTGCATTTTGAACTACTGTTTATTTAGAGAATGAGAGCTCAAATGTCATTCAATTTGTGTTCATAATTTAGTTAAAGGTTTGACATTTACGAAATGGGACGTTTTCGATTCGCCCAATGGGCAGAAGATCGTTTGGTCGAAGATGAGCATTTTTACCGAAAAATCGTCTCTTCAGATGAAGCCTATTTTCATCTCGGAGGCTATGTCAATAAGCAAAATTGTCGCATCTGGGGGTCAGAAAATCCACACGTCACCATTGAGATGCCAATGCACCCACAAAGAGTTACGATTTGGTGTGGGTTTTGGTCCGGCGGCATCATTCGAAAATGAGCAAGGAGCCGCCGTTACGGTCAATGGCGAGCGTTACCGTGCCATGCTCAACGAATTTTTGTTTCCAAAAGTTGAAGAGTATGAGATGGACGACATTTGGTTTCAACAGGATGGCGCAACATGCCACACAGCCAACATGACAGTCGAACTTTTGGAAAACTTTAATTGGCCCACCCCTTATGTTTGTTTTTTGGCAACCTTACTCGTATTACATGTGTATTATTAGATCATCAGTCCATCCAGTGTTTTCTAAGTTTTCACTCTTTTATGCAAGGCAAGATAATAAAATGCATTTTACACACAACAATTTACATAGATAACTTGTGCCACTTGTAAAACAACTTTTGTACTTACTTAACTCTCGAATATGACTAGGTATAGTTCTCGAAAACGTAGAATCATGAACACCTGTTTAATTTTGTTATTTTTTTACTGCTATATTTGTACCATTCATGGTTACACTTTAAAAGAAAATGTTGAAAATCGTCTCCTCCAAAAAGAATTTTCAATTAAAGAGTTGAAAAATTTTGCTATCGAAGATTTAATTCGTACGAGTGAAAATTTAAAAAATATTATGATGATGGAACGGTCTGTGAAAGAAATCATGAGTACCAGGAGAGCAGATTTAATCAGAGGATTTGAAGACAACGCAATCCATACAACAGCTGATGCTTTGCAAAGTATGAAAGAAAAAGAAACTGTTTCATTTATTCATAGCAAAAAAGACAATTTATCTACAGCTACCAGGATTTCAGAATACAAAAGTTCTCATTTTCCTGCAGAACAAATGGGGTATACGGAACAAGGAGTCAATAGTTTAGATCTTACCAGGAACACAGAACCAATGAAGAGCTCTTTCTCTGCAAGTGATCAGAATGACGTCCCTATTGAGAAAAGGCAAACAAACATCGGAGCAGACACACAAATGGTAGTCGGAACTTTCCAAGCTCTCATGAGACCGGCTGTTTTACCCGAGATCCCAAATATACCAGGAACCAATAAGTAACAGGAGTTGGGCTAAAATGAATGATAATAAAATAAATATAATGCAATTTATTCTTATTTTATCCCAGCTAACCAACAATAAAACTAAGTTGTGTAGGCTCTGAAGTAGATTAATATTTGAAATGACTTTTTGAATTATTTGTCGCTTTTAGGGTTCCATATCGATAAAGATGAAAACAAAATAGGGTTTTGTTAATGTATTTTTTTAACATTATATTTACCATGTTATTTTTTTATATTATATTCTAAAAAAATAAATTTACAAGAAAATCCCAAATTTCAAAATACAATACAAAAAACAGAGGGCCACTGAAGACGAGGTCTACGACCCAAATCACCAGTGGTCAGGGCTCAAGAGAGAGGAACCTCCTTCTTATTGTTACTACGAACACTTTAATACTATGGTATTTTGTTATTAAATCTAGTTATAATATCCATTAAAATTGTATTCATAATAAGTTTAGTATTAGAATATGTTTGTAACACAAAGATTAAGATTAAAATTGTCTATATCTGCAAAAAGTTTATTTCAATTGGGGTATGAAACCCTTATTAATTGTAGTTTTCAAGTTTCTCTTTATTTATTAGAGATTTCGTCAGTCCAGATTTTTGTATTTTTTCTAGTTTTCAGTTTAACGTTCAGATTGTATTATTATATTTGAAAGGAATATACGGAACCGTCTACTCATATTTTGAATTTCACTAGATGTAATGTTATTTGCTAACAGATATAGGATCTTACAAAAATCAAACTGTGTTGAATATTTTATGAATAAACGTTAACAGCAGAGAATAATGTTTTCGTCAAAATCACCTTTCAAACCTTTATTTACCAACTTTCTGAAAAGAGGAGGTAGGTTATCAAGTTGTATAAATGTCAAACTGTGTATTGATAGTTTGTGCGTATTCCTAATAAGAACATACATAAGATCGAGTCTCTCTCAAGGTTTAGTTACTAATCATCATCAGCCTCATCATCATCAGCATTTGAAGATATGTGTAGTCCCCAATCCGCACTGGGCAAGCGTGGTGGACTATGCCTAATCCCTCTTCTGAAGAGACCTGAGCTCAGCAGTGGGCAGTAATGGGTTGTTACAGTTACAGTTACATCATCAGCCCGTAAACGCCCTATAAATTATAACTCAACTTACATTATTATCAGAAAATATTCACTGTGAAATAAACAAGGTTTGAATAGAGCCCTTAAAAGTAGTTCGTAGGGCATTGCAGAGCTGTCCCCCCCCCCCCCCTTACAGTGCGTAGGTCCACTAGTGACGGTAACCGCTTAAGGTGGACCGTTATCTACTTGCATGGTAATCAAAAATACATAAATTACAAAAAATACAAAAAAAAACAGGTATAAAAAATATTTATTAAAACTCATCTACCGCACCGCATCAAAAATTCCATCACACGTGGTCATAAAGTAAATCCGAAGTGTGAGCCACGTTAGAAGTAATTTAGTTGTAAGTAGTGTTTATTTAACAAAGCAAATATTTGACACAGATTTTGGATAAGAGCCCATCATAATAATGTAGTTGTTAACTTCGAAGACATTTACCAAGTGACATTCAAAGGTGATTTGGACTTCAAAATGAAAACTTGGGCAGGGTAATGTTGAGACTTTATTTCAAGTAAATACTTTTTGTTCTTTAAAAAATGCAGGCTTATTTTCTAAATCAAATATATGAAATATTTAACTAAAATAATGTTCTTTTATTATATCTAACAATGTTCTGAGTCGACAGATTCAGATAGTTATTTTAGCATGTAAAAAGTGATGCTCGACTCCATCCTGATTTAGTTTAATCACGACATAATTAGTAGTACATAATTTTCAAACTGTCTCATTTAAATTCTACTGATAAGTGAGTTTGGAGATATTTAAATAATAGATTATTGGTTTCGTAGACCAATGAAGCCGCAACCTCAATGTGTTGTCCCGCCATCTTTGGCATTAGCGCTCCGATTTTCAAGAATGGTCGGTATTGCACCGCTGAAGTTCATCGCGAGGAAAAACGAGTTTATCATCCGTATGTCCACTGGACTGTGTGTTTACAGCTATTTACTAGTTACTGCACTTAGTAAGTATATAAATTATTATTTAAATAGAGTAGTTAAAAGAAGACATCATTTTTTGATTATAGCGCCATCTATTATAATTTCACGGTACTAAAATGTTTTACAGTGCTTTTTGAAACTAAAGTAACTGAACAACGTATTTAGTACCTAGTGTTTATAAAGAAATATTAAATCACGAACGTAGGAATTTATTAAATTACTACCTTTATTAAACGTTACAATTGATTTTAGAAAAACACTTTCATTCATAAACCGAAAACTCACAACAGTCCGAAGACAGAAATAGTCTAGTAGTTTCAGTGAATGTCTCACAGAGGGCTCTGAATGCAAAAAAATACAGATTAAATATAAAAAGTAAATAACAATTTTTATTTTCGAGAACATCACCGTCATCACCTCTATGACTCATCACCACCATATGATAAACCATAATGCCTAATTATTATCATGATGCTCAAGGGTTCTGCTTTTCTTCTATTTCATATTTACAAGCAGAAAGGTGTACGAGACGGCTGAGAGGAACTAGTGCAGGGTTCAAAAGCGCTTTTTAATTCCAATATTTTATTTAATTCTAGATGTATGTACGGTCATCGCGGTAATATCAGATTCATCAGTTCCACCAGAAGTAACCGTTCGGATGCAAACAGGCACAAAGAAATTCGTGTGGGTGGCCGATGTCATCATAGTGGGCATCCTCAGTGGAGTTGGAGTGTACACGGCGCCCATACAGATGAGGAGGTTGATCGCGTACATTAACAGAATAGAAAAGGTTGGCGGGAAAATGTTTCTGTAATTTAAAAATAGATGGCGCTGTTTTAGAAATATTTTTGTATGATGAATATTGAGATGTCATGTCAATGGTATTCTTTACCGAAAATTGAATTAAATCGGTTGATAAAATATCCTTCTCTGTATTTTGCTTGTTTACTACTAACGCGTTTTTAGAAACATTCAACAATTTAAATTTAAACGGAATGAGCGAGCGGGGTACATTGAAAAGACAGAAAGAAAGAGATGAGTGTACGAAAAGAGCGAGAAAAACTGAAAAGTCGAAAGAAAGAGAAGGCGATACAAATAGAGAGAGACAACTACATTTTTCTATTCTTTTCAGATAAACTTCGACTTGCGAATGTTCGGTGCCACGCGTTCGGATAAATTCCTATACAGATTGACTTCGGGAACATTGCTGTTCACCTGTTTCATCATGGTGGTTGATTTTACCACCGTCACCTACCTGGTTGGAATTGACAATAGACATTGTTAGTATCAAAAAAACCTCTTGAAATATTATAGTCTAGTTCGTAATTGTAATGTTAAATAAATTACATACTTTCAAAACGTAAAATAGCGTAGGTATTATAACTCGAATATATATATAGATCTTTACAAGATGACTTTTTAAAGAAAGATAACGTACAAATTATGTTCATTTCGAAAATTACTTTCAAACATGAGATCTTTGAAACATTAAATTGTAATTGAATGTACAAAATAGTCATCCAAATCGGTCCATGTAGCAGTTATAACACATATTTCCGTGAAAAGGACCTCAAAAATATTTTAAGTATTAGATTTTTTTTTTCACATATTCTCAATTTAAATATTTCTCCTAACAGTGGCAGTGGCTATAATGTACTCTTGCTACTACTGCAGCTACGTCATAGCTCATCTCCTGGAAATACAGTTCGTGTTGATAGCAGCACTGGTACTCTCTTCCTTGAGGTTGGTTAACACGGGCCTGAAGAAGTTGGTTCGTGACAGCGGAATTGAATGTTAGTTCTTTAAGGTTATGCTATCCTGGTACATTATTTAAAGTTTTTTTTTTATTTAGAATATTTTTATATATTTTTAATAATTTATTTCAACCATTCATTGGTTTAGTTAATTTTAAAGTACTAAGTAAGTCCGTGTAATTTTCGTCTGCGTCACAGAAGACGATGTATCGATTTACGTTTTAGACGTTCGCTAAACTTACCTATTTGTTAGTAGTATCAGGTAAATCCTCTTTATTTTGACCGGGTTACATTTCTTTTTTTTTTCAGCGTTACCAGAGTTTTCTAACGATTCACAAAATATAGTTTCCCAGAATGTCCAGGAAGAAGTACCGAAAACTGCAGTTAACAACACAATAGATGGACTTGCTTTTGCTATGAAAAAACGAACAGGTTATAAATTTCATGTATTTAACTAAAACATCATTGCTCCCAGTTGATAAATTTATCTATATTTTATTCCAGACCGTTTTCCCGCTAATAAATGGACGGACCAGAGAACTATTCGCCGTCTCGCTCTCTCATACGGCTCAATCTGCGAGGTCGTGAGACAAATCGATGATAACAACGGCTTCATTGTCATTCTGTTACTCGCCTCGTACTTACTACATTTGGTCGTTACGCCGTACTACCTTATAATTTCTTTCGGTATGCTCTTGACCTTTATGACAGCCTGGTACATCTTGTAGTTCGGAAAAGGAAAACATATTTTTAATAAACAGACATATTGACATTTTTATGAGATAGAATTAGCCTTTTAAGCCTTTTTTGAGTTAAATGAAATTTGAATTCTGGGATTAAATAAATATTATGACTTTATTTATTAACCCTAAAATAACTTACTGCAAAATTAAAAATTAAATTGTAAGAAATACAAGGTAAATTGTCTTATTAAAACTATTATGTATGAAAATTATTGTTACAGTAACAGAATCTCCACATATAGGTTTCCAAAAGTACCTTAATCCAACATTACAGACGACGTGGTGTGTTTATCACATATTCTGTCTCGTTATGATCATTGAGCCGTGTCACAGGACTCATGAGGAGGTACAGCATATTTTTGTAGTATATTTTGAATGTCTTTCACACCTTATTATTTCATAACAGATTTTTTGATGAACAATAGAATGCAAGCTGGTGCCGTCGCCCATCTTTAATACCGATTGTTTAATGACAGTATTTATTAAAGGTCATGATGGTTAATTACCGTATATGACTCGTATTGGAACGAAGTTCTTTATGGCGCGTTATCGAAAGGGGGCTAGACGGAAATTCTTATGAAAAAGTTGTCGCGACACTTTTTTTGTTTTAGATGATTATCGCTAGATGGCGCTGTGATTAAAATATTTTATAAAACAATTTTTTATTTTGTTTTATATGATTAATGCTAGATGGCATTGTGATCAAAATATTTAATTTAAAAAAATAAAATTTTATTACAATTCCCTCACTAATTAATCGAAAAGAAATTCGTTCCATCCGGGTGTCCCTTGACACCTCTCAAGTTTTTATTTAATAATTTTATTATAAGTATAGATATAATAAGAATATGGTGTTATCGCTTTAGTAAACGTCACTTAAAATAACAAAAATTCTTAAAAAGCTCTATATGTGAACTTTAAAATGGAAATTGCGTCCATCTTCGATGTCAAATCTCGAAAGAATTTCATTCTAAAGACAAACATAAAATAAAGGCCTTCTAACGAATGACCTGACATTTTAAAACCTAGATGGAAATCACTCGAGAGCTGGTGGGTAGACTGATGTGCAGTGCTGACTCTCTGGACCCGTCATCTGTGGAACTGGATATGTTCTTCCGACAGCTGGTGCTCAACCAAGTAACTTACGCTCCTCTGAAGGTCTGGACACTTACAAGAGCGCTGGTAGCGACAGTAAGGAAATATTCTCATATATTTCTAACAAAAGTGGGATGTAAGAGAGACCTAAGATGGCCTCATTGTGTGAAGGATGAAATTAATTCTAATTTATTTATATGATAAACTGTAGGCAGATGGCATCGGGTTTTTTAGGTTTCAGCTGAAAATCAGTGCTTTTGGTCTTCTTTGAGACCATAAGCTTTTGCTGAGCTGAAACCAATTCGCACGCCACTGAGGACAGGCCTCTATCTTGTTCGGTTTCATTTTATTTTTTAACTTTTTTGTCCTTGTTTATTAGGTATTATGCTGTTTAAATGTTATAATAATATGAATGTCCTCTATGTGCGTGTTGAATAAATGTTTTTTCTTTCTTTCTTCTAAATGTTTTGTGGTGTAACAGATGATGATCAATGTCAAGGTAGAAAGAAAGGTTTTTCTTCAAAATATAAGGTGCAAAGCTTATTTAAGTAATAAAAATAATTTGATTTTAGATAACACAGACGTTTATTAGTATTCAGCAAGTATACCAGCTTAAAATTTTGAATTTTGAATTCATAAAACAAATAAAACATTACCTTAAAGTTAAGAATTCTAATTTTATATTTTGTCATTTCAGATCTTAGGCAGCATCACGACATACTTAATTGTGATAATACAACTGGAAGTCAAGAGTGTTGATTGAACTTCCTAATCTTCCTTGGAATGCTCCTCCAGCATCTGTTCTACAAATATCATCTGTTTTTCTATTTCTTCTGGTGACAGTCGATTCAAGTCATCCCTAAACATTGTACAGTCTATTATATCTGTCAATTTCACAGTTCCTGGATTAAAATAATCTCTTTTATCAATGCGTTTGTTTTCATTTAGATATTTAATGCTATTGCCATATTCCTGTCTGACTATAACTGGTTCTTTTGAAGAACTTAATTCTTCAGTTGTTTTTCTTTTCTCTCGGTGGTCATGCGTTTTGTCCAATTCATTTGTAGATAGACTCAAATCAGATGTTACATCATTTACTTCTTTATCTTGTTTGGTTACGATATGATTATCATATTCTTCATTTATTTCATCAATATTTAGTCTTAAATCTCGTTTAACTTTATCATTTTTGACAAAAACAGTGATATCATTTCGTTCAAGAATCTCCGGTCTAGTTTCTAGTATCTCAAGTAAATATTCAAAAAGAGTTGGAATATTTCGAAATATTTGTATATATTGGATTTTAGATTGAGTAGCTTCGTCTGTAGCTAGAATTTAAATAAAACATTTAAGTAAAATTTTACATATTCTCGAAAAAAAACACCGTAGTATTGGGAATCATTAAAATATTAACATCAAAGATATCAAAAATAGATTACCTTCATAAGAAACTGCTAATAGAAGAAAAGAAGACAAGAAAAACTTCCAAATAGAAACCACCATCTTTGACTAAATTATCAACTAAAATGGAAATAAACGCTGATGCAGTAGACATATGTTTTAACGATAACTCTATCTGTCTATTAGCAGCTAATGAACCTATATCTATGCTCTTTAAAACAGAACAATTATCTAATTAAAAACATGCTGTTTCCTACTCAAAACTTAAAATAACGGTGTCTGGAAGAAATCGATAAGACCGCCGATTGTACTACTAAAATTTTACGTTTTTCTTTTTTTTTTATTGGTGTACAATAAAGAATATTCTATATATCTATAAGAGATAAGAAAGGGGTAACCTACAGTTGGCAATTGGCAGGGCATATTGTCCACAGAATTTAGGGCTGATGAGTCTGAAAAGATCTGGAGTGGTAGCTATGATCCGATAGATTTAACCGTGGGCTGACGACCTGGTCATGGCTGTGGGAACGGATGTAAACAGTACAGGACTAGTCATTGTAGCGAAATTTAGGGGAGACCTATGTCTTACAGTGGCTGTTTACGGGGTGATGATGATGAATTTACAGTTTGACTAAAACCATTCACTTTGATTTTAAATGTCTATAAGGAACACTACATGGTTTAGCTATCAGATATAATGAAATCTTAATTGAATATATTCATTCAAAGCTGAGATAATTTTGTAATTGATACAATTTTATACTCAGTTCATCTACAATTTCTAGAAATTTTCAATCTATTATGTCAATTTACAATGATTACGATATTATGCGAAAAATAATGTATGTCTTTATGTTTCATTGCAACTAGTTATGTATGTGGGTAATTTAAATTAGTTGTCTTTGGTTGAAAAATAAAATTTCCTTCTTTACATACTGCAAATAGTACCTGACGTTTCTCTTCAAGATTGTGGTAAAAGTCACCATAAGTAGTCATCACAAAGCTAAGTTGATATTAAGTGGTTGCTCATATCAATACCTGTACCTGTACCAACCCATTACTGCCCACTGTTGGGCTCAAGTCTCCTCAGAAGAGGGATTAGGCATAGTCCACCACGCTTGCCCAGTGCGGATTGGGAACTTCACATATCGTTTTTTGTAACACGTTGTAAAAAATTGCACATAAATCTTTTTTCATATTTAGATTTAGAGGTACAAGCCGGCCGGATTTGAACCCGCGACCTCCCGTTCGGAAGGAAGCGCTTCGACCACTCGGCCACCACGACATCTCAATACAGTCCTAATGAAAAAGTTATTAATACAATACTATGCATTTTAGACATCATGACAAGATTATAGACTCCAGGGCCACTATACCTTTAAAATGATGATGAATGAATTTGTACTCACGACATCTGAGAACCAAATAGGAACATACAAGCAAACTCCGATTATACAACTAGTTTCAATAAAGATTAATTTCAATTTGATTGACAAGCTTTAACAGAGGTGATCAACAATTTACAAACACTAAAATTAAATTTTAAAAGATCTCATGTTTAATACAGTTTCGTAATTTTGTTATTCAAATAGAAGAACACGTGATATTTTAAATGCGCATAATTATTATTTATGTGTTGGAAATGGGTTTTTGAATTAGGTGTGTTGAATATATTACAATATAAAAGATGTACCATTTTTGGTGACATCAATTGGAGGTTATTTAAATTTGTTATTTTAGTTTAGTTCTTTATTTTCCCTATATTTACAATAACCGCTAAGATTAGATGGCCCGTTAACTCGTCTGTCTTCAAGATAATAAAAAATATTGTTAAATACTGCATAAAAAGCCAAAAAGTGTGTCCTATGGTGATCCGAACATAGCATTGATATATACGATGACACGAAAGATGGACGAAAGAGTTTGAGCGTAAGAGGTGTAATAAAAGTTTCAGTTAACTTCTTATAATAGGAAGATAATATAGTATGTTAGTAAACTATTAATTTATCTCTTAGATGGGTTCAAAAGCGCTGGGATATACGTTGAATGAGAACCAAAGCCTAGAGGTCATGGTGAGGCCAGGTGAGGTCAGTAAAACGTGAAAATATTATTATAATACACTCCAAACTTTTGTAGCTTCTGCCACGATTACCTCTCACGATATAAACCGTAGTCAAATCACAATTTATTTCAATGTCAACAAACATGGCTAGGCTACTTCTATTAGCAACATTTATTGTTATGATCACAACTACAATATCGAGGAGTACAGAACCTCCAACAAAGATGGCTGCCCTTGATGACCAGTTTGATCAGGATGACATGAGTGATGAGGAGGTTGTAGACATGGAAGAAATTATAGCGATGTGCAACGAATCGTTCAGAATTGAATCTTGTAAGTATAATCATATAACTTTATTTGGAAAAACACATGAATTACGTAAAATGTTATGATACAAAGAAAGATTTAACTCTACATTATGTTTTTTCCTCTAAAATAGATTTTTTCAACCATGACGAAAGTTCTCTAATAGTACTAGGATCGGGGATGGAGCGACGGGAAAGATTGCCGAGTGCGTAACGCGTCGCGCCGTCCCTTCAAACCCCATTCTGGGTTCTGGCCTCAGTCGGGGTTCGGACGCTGAGTGTGAGCGGTTGGAGGTTTTAGTGCGGTTCAACTCCCACATACCCCGGGGATCCAGTGATTTCCTCCAAATTAAAAAAAAATATATATAGTACTAGAATACCATGAGTAACGAGGAGTTTGAACTTTCTTTATACAACAAACATTTCGAATTTTATCGATTTTCTCACTAACCAAACAACGATAAGATTCCATTTCGTGTGTTTTGAATTTCGATGTTACTAGGACTATCAAAACACCGAAGAGGTCTTTCAATAGAGTTTTATTAAGCATATTGAGTTCAATAAAGCAATTGAAAATTTTCAAAATTTTCAGCGTATTTGGAATCTCTGAATCTCAGTGGCAGCTTTCCTGATGAAACTGATAAAACGCCGAAGGTAAATAGTTTACTGTAGGCTATGATTATTACGTAGTCACTTCTTTATGGATGTCAAGTCTAGTTACTTTGCGGCGCAGTCGTGGTACAAACTTACTTTGTTCAGAATCACTGCCTACTTTGATTGACTATCTTTTAGTCAATCATCTTTTCTACAAAAAAATTAATACGACATTAATATAAAACTTATATTTTTTACAAGCTTTATGTTAAATTGCATTGGATGTATCATCTATAATATAAAAATGAATCGCAAAATGTGTTGGTAAGCGCATAACTCAACAACGCCTGGACCAATTTTACCAAATCTTTTTTTTAAATGTTCGTTGAAGTTCAAGGATGGTTTTTACGGAGAGAAAAAATCGAATAGTTGCCGGGAAAAATGAAAAAAACGGGTCATAGGGTTCACGCAGACGACGTCGCGGGCAGCAGCTAGTGTAACTATATAAGTTCGTATGGAATAATGCAAGCTAAATTTGACAAACTTCCCGATTTCCGATTGAGCTGACATTTTGCAAGCAGATGTTTATCGCTTGACAATGGCAAAATGGCGCTGATCTGATAATGGATTTGGATGGTGGTCATAGGAAATCTTGTGCTAAACAAGATTCCTAGAGACCCTTTGTGTCTGCGCTCGTTTTATTTGTATTAGCCAGCACTCTACTGCTACATGATATCCTAGATCTTAAAAGCTAGTATTTAAAAGTTTTCTTAAAAATAAATTATTAATTTATCTGGAATCCATAGTGCTATATCAGGTGCATACTAGAGAGAACTGAAGTGTTATCTGAAGACGGTGTCCTGAACCCAGTGAAAGCGACCTTGTTCTTCGGCGGTGAGAGGAACGGGAAACCTATCATAGACATTGAGGATATGGCCGTAGCTTGTGCTGATCGACGTAAGTAGCACTATACGGGGGGTCCCAAAGATTATTCGTAATGAACTGTTCTTTCGATTGGCATCATAAAAATACAGGATGTTGATTTTTGCCGATTTTGTTAGTTCAATTTTCAGACAAACCAAGATATTTACGAAAAATCTGTGAATGCAGTATTATTAAACATCAAATATAAAATAATGTATCCTTTCAGCAAAACATTCTATCTCTAATATTTAACGTACTTCCCGTTCATGTCGCTTTGTTTTGTTTTGGGACATCCTAGTCGTAATACAGGGTGGGATCTTCCAACTAAAACCATTTATCCCACATAAATGGCCTAATGGTACAACTTGGTACAACTATTGTTTTTTGACCGACTTCCAAAAAGCATCCTCCTTTGAACTCAATTCGTCCGGTTTTTTGACTTTGTTTCTTCATTATTTTAGTGTGGGTGGACCGATTTAACTCACCGATTTTTTTTTAAAAATGTATTTTTTACAGAAAAATTTACTGTGAGTTTTTGCGTGTTTCTTTTCGTTATGAACCAATTTCGGTGTTTCTTTTTTGTTAGGCAAGCAGACACTTTGAACTCTCATCCTTCAAAAATAGAAGTCAGTCGTTTTCATTTTTGTAATAAAAATATTATTTTACAGACGAGAAATGCAAATGTGAAAAAGCATACAATTTCATCAAATGCCTCATGTATATGGAGATTGATAAGTACGAGGATAAGGACTGATTTGAATTTTGATTTTAATTGATACATTTGAATTACCAATGACTTACTTTGTTTTGTTTCGGAAATAAATTCATGAATTTATTGTTTTTCTGTTTATGGTGTGTTTTATGGTGTAGCATAAGAAATTGTCCTTTATCTTAGTAATTCATAGTCAATTAAATCGGTTAATTCTATCAAATATCAACATATTTTCAATTGATTATTCGCATGAGGACATGCGCTAAGGGACTTGTCGTGTCGTTTCAAAGATACGTAATGAACGATGTGGAAGTAGAAAAACATTTTACTATCTTCTTAGTATCTGCTGAGAGTCATTACGATGGTCGCCGCTGTGGATCCTGGCTACACAGGAGTTGCAGTAATGGGACTGGCGGGTGTGAGAGATGGGCAAAAACCCAAATCTTCTTACTAAGTATTTAGGTAATGAATTTGAAACTACAACGACTTATCCCCAAATGTAGATTTTGACTTTAACAAAAATATATCTTATTTAAAAACAACAAATAACAAAATAAAACAAAAATTGGCAACAAACAAAAATGTATTCACAACTCTTATGTACTAGGAGACTAGGATATTAAAGAAGTTAAATTATTACAAACTAGGTCAGATCTTGTGAGTTTGGGTCTTCGGTGGTCGGCTTGTTACTTGTAGAAAAACGCGTTGAAGTAGTTCCTTGGTTTCCCGAAAAAGTTTTGGAAGATTCCACCGAACCATCCGGTTTGTGGCTCTCTGGAATAAAGACAATAGAATAAATGAAAATGCAAGCTCACTTTATATCGGTTTTTCGTCAAAAATAATTTAAATAAATAATAAATAAATAAATAATTAAAGCTTGGTCTTTTGTCATTATGAAGTTGTAGGTCTATCTCTATAACCTCTGGATCTACTGAACCGATTTCTGTATCTACAAAGATTGCTTATAGAATGCTATTTGTGTCATATGTTATAATAATATAATGATTGTAAAACAATTACTTTCTAGTCATTACATATTATAAAACTAAGTCGATATCCGCTGTCTGTCTGATGCAGACGAAGTTGCGTGGGTCATCTAGTTTAGTTTATAAAGTAAAGTTCAAAAATCACTACAATTTAAAAGTTGTTGTAAAATTGTAATAAAATTTGAATTTCCTACTAACTTGTTCGAAAACGCGCGAATTTTGGCGCAAGTGAACGCGCCGTCTTTTTATAATAATATCGTATAATTCTGAAAAGTTAAAGAAATATAAAGAAGTGGCAGTTATTGATACTCCTAGACACTAAAAAACTTAAAATCAGTTGAACAATTTCAGAAGGTTCATTGATAAACACGTTAATGTGAGATATCTATTTTATATGATGATATATTTTATACAGGGCGGATATAATATTATAATCTTTTTGAAGCCGAAATAGGGTGAAATGTGCATCTTTAATAAACTAATGTAACTTCGTCTGACTCACAAAGGGGGAGTTCAGACAATATTTGCGATATAAGCGCAGTAAAATATATTTATAACATTACATCTAAACCGCTAAAATCCACAGTGTTCCTCTACTACATTATGCATGAAATTTATACATAAACCTTTCTCTTGAATCACTTCATCTATTAAAAAAACCTGCATCAAAATACTTTGCGTAGTTTAAAAGATTTAAGCACACATAGGGCCAGACAGACAACGTGAATTTTGTTTTATTTGATGTAGTGCAATCCAGCAATACGCGCGGCCCATTTTGAAGAATTTTATTCCAAAAACAAAAGAGGTTCCGGGCTATATTTCGACAAGATATTCAGCATTTCGGCTTCGAGAAGATTACATATGCACAGACCTGTATTAGTTGTGTAATGTGTATAATACTCATAGACTTATTCAAACGCTCGCGGTTTTCTATGATACTTTCATGCATTTTGAACGGGTTCTTACCACGATATTTAATTAATTGAGTGGTCATGATATTTCAGAGAGTCTTATAGATACAGTGAGTATGGTGCGTCGTGATGTGAGTTGGAGTTCCAGTGGTACTACTCAAAAGCGAGTGAGAAAGAGGGTAGACAGATTTGTTTGCTCGTAAATCGACCCGCAGTATCCAGTCTTCTCGTGATCATGACGTTTGCAACAACGTTGAAATATCGAGACAACTCAATTAAATAAATATCGTGGTAAAAGAATCCTTTCAAAACACTTTACAAGAAAATACTCATAGATGTAAAATATCTTACTCTTTCTTGCAACTGTACATGTTGTTGACTTTTCTGACATCGCCTCGACTCAGTCCCTCTCTTTGACCCAGTTTTGCGTTGCTCACCTGAAATATAACGTATAAATAAACTAATAAAATAAAATACCATTAAATTAACAACGAATTTACATATAAGGGAACTTCAGTTTTCTCTCGACAACTGCAGGTAGAGTTGTCTAAATTTTTATATTCATTTTAACCACTCAACTGGGATCGGCAACCAAATTGGTTTGTTTACTTTTGACAAGTCTGTGGCAGGAGCCAAAATTGAGCACAGTTCTAAAACTTGTTTTGTTTACATTTTTTAATCGTCTCATATTTTACGGAGATGATATATTTTCGCTGAAAATGCAATACAGCGTCGTATAGTAATAAAGATTTACAAAAATATAAGGTTTAATTAAAAATCAAAATTAAAAATTATTGGAATAAAATGTTTTTAAAAAGGGGCTCAGACACGGTATTGATTCCGAACGAAGTCCCCAGTTTCGCCATCTAGCGAATAGTGACGTTCCCAGTTGAGTGGATAATAGAGTGATAGATAATGACCCATTATTGCCCTGTATTGCAGAGGTTCATGAGCGACGGTGACTGTTTACCATCCGGGCCGAAACCTCGTCGTATATAACAGTGACGTTCCCAGTTGAGTGGTTAATTGTGGCGTTGGTTTACAAAGAGATAGCCAAAATATTAAAGCGTTCCAGCCGCACGTCTAAAACGATCACATTTAAACCAGGAGCAGGTCTAATACTAAATTGCAAATGGCTGCCATCCTGTCAGCTGATTCCTGTCATACGATATTACAATATACTTGGGGTGGCCTCGCAAAGTCGAGACTAGTAGTAACCTTAAATCATGCTGACTTCCACACAAAAGTCGAAAAGAGAAAATTTAAGATTTCCAACAAAATAGATTATTATGTTCTTGCTGTACTTACTTTAGGTGTGATGGTTTTCTGTGAATTCTTGGAGAAGGCGTACTCCGAGTAATGCATCACACTGTTGTAATCATACGGCACCCCGTAGCCGTGAGAGCTCTTCGTGTCTGCCTTCTTGAAGTTAGCTTCTGAACCTGGTAAGTTAAAGATGAAGGTTACTTTAAGTAACTGCATAAGTTCATTCATTCTTTTGATTTTTAAATTAAAAGAAGGAATCCAGAAATGGTACTTGAAATTCCGTGATTTTATATATTTGAGTGAGTATTCAATTTTTTAATTTAGTTATTTATTTCTAATTTGGTCAGTTTTAACTCACTTCTTTTTAGACTATCCTAAAGACTGAATTTACACATATAATTTCAGAGCAATTGCGTTAAGAAGGATTATTCTAAAGACTGTATATATTCTACTGGAGGTATTTTAGTGTGTAACTGTTTTTTTTCTCATGTATTTTGAATGGATTGTTTTGAAATATTTTTCTTTATTTAAAAAGGAGTAAGAATCATAAAATATATGTAATACTTACCAGGTTTAATATTATTATAATGAACGTAAACGAAGTCATCTCTCTCGGGCCGGCTCTGTTCGTGCATGAACCCTATAGCATGGAGTAGCTCGTGTAATACTGTGCCCTTCTTGCTGACACAACCTGGAGTTTGCAGGTTCACTTCTTGACGACCACCTGTCAAAGAACAAATAAGTTTAATCACATTGAAAATACAATAGGGATGACTTTTAAACTGAAAACTTTTTCGGATACCTAGTTAAACAAGCAAAATAGAAGAATCATAGTAAAATTGAGGAAAATAGCTATATCTTTTTTCTTGTCATTTCTTATAGAAGATACTAAGGCAACGCATTTTGGCAGCGGTTGCGACCCATCTAAGTGTGCGCCTTCTCCGATAATTAATGAAAAAGCAAGAAGTTAATTACCAGGACATCATGAACATACAAGAGGTCACTTACCCATCCTTCCGACACTAGACCAGCAGCCAGTGTTTTTGCTCTGAATCACGATGTAGTCTTGCTGTCCGTTGTAGGGAACGAAACGGAGACAAGTTAGCCTATGATAGTCCGCGATAGCCTTCATGATGTTTTCTCTTTGTTCTCCAGCTGAAAGATTTAATACAAGTCTTTTGATGTATGTGGTCCTGGTACCACGGTACTATGAGTGTTTGCTAAAATAACTGATACTGAGCTATTTTATTTAAAATTTATGTTTCAGTAATAAATTAGTTAATTTGTAAAGTTCTTGAATCTTCATGAAAATTTATCGCAAAAATATAAAGTCTGTATTTAAAATTTGTATCTTTTACTATTTTACTGAAAACTGTACTGTAAGTTTCAAAGTTGGAACTTCATTTAATGCGAAAATTCGACTTCCGAGTCAGATAAATTATAACTTACTGAAAGACCCATCGATCAGATAGGGAATGTGTCCCTTCGGCCACAGAAGAGACTGTTCCTTGACTCCATTCCTGGCTCGCGAGGGGGACAGCAGAATGTCACCTTCAACGTAGACGCCCACTTCTTCGGGGTTCACTAACGAAGACTCTGTCCACTGTGCCAATGCATCACCTTGAAAAGAACACATAACGTAAGAGTTGGCACTTTTATGTTAATTTCTCATGTATACTGACCTTCTTTCTAGAATGCCATGGAATAGAAATCTACTAACTTTAAAGATCAGATCAAATCAGGTTGGTGTTGTTATTGGTCAAACACGGCGAAACATGAAAAAAGTCTTTAGAAATTTTAAGTATCTACTTCAGAGTTCTAACCTAATGATAAAGCTGTAAAATAAGTAATCATAGACAGCAAAATTTATAGAAAAAATAATTTTGGTGGACGATTCTCTGTAAGGCAGAAAGATATTTCATGCATTGTGCAAGGATAGGTGACGGTCCATCCAGACGGTCTTCCAGAAAATGGCACGTTGGAAGAGTTTGGTAAAATAATAGATACTAGTTATTATGATCACGTATCGTATTCCCCAATGTCCTGGCAATGCAAAGGCTCATGAGCAACGGTACCACTTACCATCAAGTGGCCTGTAAGCTCGTTTATCTATCATTCAGTAAAAAAAAACTTATATTATAATTTCAAAAATATCAAAAAAACATAATTTTCCTTGTGCCTATTACATAATTACAACGGAGTCTACCAGGACATCATGAAGGTTAGGAGGTTGTTTCGAGTTTACATACACAGTAATTTCTTAGCGTTATCACAGTCATCGGTGACAGCTGTCATGTTTACCAGGCAAACATGACACGAGGAGTTCAGCGTTTGTATGCATGGTACAACCCTTTTCTTATTAACAAGACCTTCTTATGTACTCTTATCATAAATAACTTCTAGATACTAAATTTTGTTTAAATTTTGTTCTTTTTAGCATTATAAAATAGTAATCACAAATTAATCTTTAGCACTCCGTTTTTCCTATGCGCAAAATGATTTAAAAATAAATAAATTCGTAATAAGAATGGTCGCTTCCCGATTTAGAAATAAAATCCTAATATGGCAATAATGGAATAATTTCAATATTTTAAGAATTTAACCACTCAACTGGGATCGGCAACCAAATTGGTTTGTTTACTTTTGCCAAGTCTGTGGCAGGAGCCAAAATTGAGCACAGTTCTAAAACTTGTTTTGTTTACATTTTTTAATCGTCTCATATTTTACAGAGATGATATATGTATTTTCGCTGAAAATGCAATACAGCGTCGTTTAGTAATAAAGATTTACAAAAATATAAGGTTTAAACAATAAGGTTTAATAATTTTTAATTTTGATTTTTTTTATTAATATTGGAAAAAAATGTTTTTAAAAAGGGGCTCAAACACGGTATTGATTCCGAACGAAGAAGTTTCGCCATCTAGCGAATAGTGACGTTTCCAGTTGAGTGGATAAATAATAATAACTAAACTACTCCTGTCCTAAACAAGAAAGAGCCGTCGTGTTTTGGTCTCGCTTTACTCGTCTTAGAGCTAGCATTGTACTGCTATGCGATATCCAGGATATTAAAAAATATATTTAAATAATTTTCTTTTGAAATATACTATATGCATGTGATAGTTGGTAACATTAAATAACACAAACATTAGAACAATATACGTAAACACATAGATCATTTCATACACGTAAATTTTAAAGTCTATGACAGGAAAACGATTCTAAAATAAACAACGAAAGTAATATTTGTTTTTGAATTACTTTTTCTCGAAACTACTTTAACTATTTTCCATTGTCAACTAATTTTAATATTTGCACATGGCTTTTATTTAATACTTTTCACAAATAAAAAAATATAGTTGACAAAGTTTACGAGTCTCTTAATATGAAGTTCAAAGACCCTAATCCACGTTTTACATTTTGCTGTTTGATGAGAAACCCTTTGACTTTTAAAAGTTGTAGGCGACAGAATCAATAATTCATTTTTTATTATATTCTAGTAAAGAACATAGTTGTGTCCAGCGCCATTTATAAATAGTTTATATATTTATTATTTAAACCTCTTTGGTGTAAATACTTTTTGAATTGTAATAGAGAATAGATGTTGGCGCGCTTATTTGAATTTAGAACATTCCATTGCCGAATACAGACGTATTGTAAATTTTTTCACAACTTTTATTTTCTTAGTTTTATAATATGATTCCTTCTTAACTTCTCTCTCACTGGCGGCATTAGGTTTTTTACATTATTTTTCTGTATGATTCTGTCGCCTACAAAAGTACTAATTTATCAGTTGAAAAATAGCAGTAAGTTGTATTAACGACTTAAATATAATTTGTGGATTAACTGGATGTACGTTTGCTAATTATCTAAGTAATCTTTGGAACAGTTGGACCGATTTCACGTCAAAACAAATACCGACAAGACTGAAGGAACTTATTTTTTTCTCGGTCATCTAACCTGCCACTCAGCAGCCAGGTATGTTGTTCCGAGTTGAGGTTTAAGAGAACTATGGACCAAGTTTTCAGCTTGCCTCAAATATCTACCCAAAAATTGACGCCGGCCATTTGTGATATAGATGACGTTGCGTGGATTAAATTGCTTGATAGTTGATGGTAAATAGATACTTCTGGAGTATTTGCGATGCTTGGAAAGTCAATACTATTATATGGATTTTTAAAAATAGAGATTCGTAGAAACTCAACAATGCGTTTCTCGAGCGCTATAACTTGTCCTATCTAAAAAGAGGCTTGAGGACAATCCTTAAAGGTAGATCGTAGATAGCGAAGCGACGGTAACCACATATGATCAAGTGAGCTGTTAGCTCGTCTGCTTACATGAGATGTAGAAAATTTCTAACATCGTTGACTATTTATATTGTGATTTAAAATCTATATGTATGTAGTATGTACTGTATGAAAACTTATGATAATATCGTTCAAATTACTTTTTGTTCTAACTACATTATGCATTACAATTGTGATAAACAAAAATGATAAATTGTCATTGTTACTGTATTAAAAATGGAATAAATTTAGAATATAGTTGTCAGGTAATAATACAGATAAGCATTTGAAGAATTTCAGTAGACTTCATGAAATAGATATTATTTGCCTACTAAAGTTGTTACAAAATTATGGTAAGTATATTTCAGATCACTTACCACTTGCTTTGGATGGTAGACCGTAAGCCTCCGGACCGAGGATGGACAGGTCTATAGTTTCATCCAAATCTTCCCAATCGATGATATTGTAAGGATCTTCTCCCGAATCCTCATCAAAGAAGAACCTCCTGGCTTCCAATCCAGAAATCATGAGAACCAAACAAAAACTGAGCAACATTGTTCTAATTATTTTTAATTCACTTATCATTAAATTAATTAGAGAGACACAATTAATTAATTAACTAATTAAACTCGAGATAATTCGCGGACGAGTACTAGGCTAACAGGACGGCCAGAAAGTATGTGACGAATTCGCCCGAGTAGCCGTATATAAAGCCTCAATACACAGGCCGGGTAAATACGGTTATTTCCTAGTGACTCGTGCGGCGAAAATATGTAAACTAATCGATAAGACGAACCTTGGCGATTTTTTTGTTTCCTTTATTACTTTGACATTCGTGAAAAATGATATCTGTGGTTTTGTGATTTATTAATCGGAAATCAAATATTAGTCATTTTCGTGCATTGATACGTTTTTTACATTGCAATTTTTTGTAATATAGAGATCGCGATTCACAGGAAGGAAATATTTGCTCTTTGTATAGTGCTTTTAGTTTCGATTTTTCGCTAATTAATCGATGTCATCTGAATATCGATGTACCTACCATATAAATACCTGGGGTTTGCGAAGCTTTACAAGTAGTATGTTTTCATCTCCAAATAAAGAGTTTAAAAAATACAATACATATACATACATAGTTTACAAAAATATTAGGTTTAATCGAAATTAAAATTTAATGGGAAAAAAAAATGTTTTGCAAAAGATACTCCAACACAGGAATGATACCGAACCAACTCCATAGTTTCGCCATCTAGCGAAATTTGACGTTCCCAGTTGAGTGGTTAACAATAGGACTTTTGCCTAGTTGACACTTGTGTCTAAAGAGGACAATCATTCATATTAACGTATTAAGACTTTTTCTAAGATTCCAGATTTTTCTGACAAACCGAGTGATAAAATTGTAATTTGAAAAATAACTCGAATAAATCTGTAATATCAGGTAGACTAAATTAGAATTGTACAAACATTACATGATATTTTTATTTAAATATACTTATCTAATGTTATTTAGTTTTGTTTAGTCAACATAAAAGTAGGCTTTAGTTGTTTTTTGTCAAAATATGTGTACCCACCAGTTTGACCCAAACATAGTGCATTGTGTTTTATAATTCAGTGATGTTTGTTTTTGGAACGAAGTTCCTTATCTTGCGTTATCGAAAGGGGGCTAGACGGAAATTCTTATGAAAAAGTTGTCACGACACTTTTTTTGTTTTATATGATTAATGCTACATGGCGCTGTGATCAAAATATTTTATTACAATTCCCTCACTAATTAATCGAAAGGAACTTCGTTCCATCCGGGTGTCCCTTGACACCTCTCAAGTTTTTTGAAAGAGAATAATCAGTTATAGGTTAAAAGTATAATAAGTTTTTTTCTTTAAAGTTTTTCACCAAAGTTTTTTAAATAGTATATGTTACTGATTACCTGTTTTTAACTCAGCAATTTATTGCGCGCTTGGCACTCGACTACTACCCGAAAACTTCTCGTAAAGATACGAATATATTGCCGAATTTTCAAAGTTGTATCCCAACCTTATATTGTTTTAGAAACATTTAAAAATTAACACCTCCTTCAGAACCTGCGTTCCTGGTACTATCCAGCAATAGAAATCGAGAAAACCAAGGCTTTTAGAAATAAATGAATCCTTCCTCTGCTTCCATGATAACAAAAAAAACCCTATTTTAAACAATAATAATTACTTACACTATTTCTAAACGGGTTTTTTCCACGATTATTTTCAATTGAGCGATCTCGATATTTCGGCACTGTTTCAAGCGCCATGATGTATGTCGAAATGTGAGTTCGAGCTCCAGTGGTACCGGCAAACGAACGAGAAAGAGGGTAGACAGATTTGTCTGCTCTTAAATGACCTACCTGCAGTTCTTCAGTCTTCCCGTGATCATGGCGCTTGAAACAGTGCCGAAATATCGGGACCGCTCAAATGAAAGTAATCGTGGTAAGAACCCGTTTAGAAATAGTATAAGTGATGTAGATAACTGCGAGTGTTTAAAGAAATAATAATTACTTTTCAAAAAAAAATTCTGCGTAACTTTTATTTCTTAATATCAAACAACAATTCGCAAGCATTTTATCGTACAACGCGACACGTTTTGATAAAGATAGTTCTTATTTACACTTTTACATAGATACTATTTTATCCGAAATGCAAATAAAAAATAAAAAATTGGTACAATCTTAAAGGTCGTTAACATTAGGGATTATTGTTTAGTGTTTTTCTTATCGACCGAAGTTAACTGGCACATGGTGTTAGGAGAAAAACATTAAATATTAACAGCTTAAAATATTCAGGGTATCACTGAAGTAAATAAATAAGTAGGTGAAAAGTGGAGCTCACTTCAAGCTCAAAAAATTAGCCTGAACTCCAGGCAAATACTATTTTTCTAGCTAGCGTCCTCTGACTCTGAACTGTACTGTAACAACCCATTACTGCCCACTGCTGGGCTCAGGTCTCCTCCGAAGAGGGGTTAGGCATAGTCCACCACGCTTGCCTAATGCGGATTGGGGACTTCACATATCTTCAAAGGATTGTTAAAAACTCTTTTCCGATGTGCAGGTTTCCTCACGATGTTTTCCTTCACCGTTTTTAGCCAGTGATGTTGTGAAAAATTGCACATAAGACTCTGAACGAAGGTATAGAAAACCGGGAAGTTTGTCGAATTCAACTCGCAAGAAACGGTATGACAGTAGAATAGCAGCGAGAACTGGAATGGGAGAGAAGACTCGATCAAAAAAAAAAAAATAAAAAAAAAATAAAACTCGCAAGTAACCACCCAAACTTACGAAGTTCTTAAGTCCAAAAGAAGTAGAATTTATATCCAGTGGAAGTTAAACGCAAACTTCTAAAATAATAAACCATTCAAAAGAATACACAAAATTAAAAATACATCATAATTACTAATTGACTCATAATACTTCTCTATTTTGGATGTCGATCCAAAAATTATATTATTATAATGCTATAAATGCTTAAGTCGCTTCCTAAAACAATCCACTTTTATTATTACCAGTTCTCTTCGATCAAATATTATAAGATATACAGTTCCGATCAAAGCGTTATACCACATTTCCATATTGACTCACCAACATCCAACACACTTAAAAAATGACGGTGACGGTCGACCAACATATAAACGGGGTTTTTGTATGCATTGGCCGTTATTGAAAGTGAAACACCGTTTGACAGATGGCCTACCAGTTGTCATTTGCGCGCATTGGAAGTTTGTGAGCCAATATAGAAACGTAGCATTAGAATATTAAAATAAATGTCAATAAAAATAAATAAATTAACGTCTAAACTTAGAAATGAAACGACTCAAAATTTGACAACTGTGTTGGAAAATGAAGTCTAACATCGCAACAAGAAACAAAAAAAATACTGTTGCACCTGTAACACGGATTGAATTTTCTTTTCCTTCTTTTGTTTGTTGTTCTATCTGTTCTAATAAGTCTCCTCTGACATCTTTCAATTAATGTAATAATATCTAAAACGTAACGGTCTCCTGCCATACAGGCCTAGCCTAGTGCAGGGACTACTGCTATATTTTTTCTGTACTGTGTATTTTGTTCGAAAATAAATTATTTTATATTTGTAGCTAATTTTGACACCGAACATAAAATGACTCACTAAACCGCTGAAATCAAGACTGTATTTTTTACTTCAATGATTGTACCAGTTCAGTGTTAGTACCATTTTTACACTCTAAATCTACTTTTATTTTATCAAAGTTCTAAAATAATATCATCAAATAGCAAATATTCCGTAAATCCGTATTTAGAGCGGAATCAAATATTTATAATAAAATAATGTTCCGTGCATTCGTATTGGCGTGCATAAATCAAAATAAAATAAAGATAAAATAAATAATGACTATTGAGTATGCTAATTAGGATAATTTTATTAATATATGCAGTAGAGCATGTTATTATGGAAACATGTTTTGGTGCCTGCATAATATTATACAAAGTAAAAAAATCTTTGTTGTTAAGTGTTTTAAAAGCTTTGCATTGTATGTAACTACTACTTGACCCGAGCAACTTCGTCTGCGTCACAGAGGGATACAACATAGTCTATAGCCTTCCTTGATAAATGGACTTTCTAACAGTGAAAGAATTTTTCAAATCGGACCAATAGTTCCCGAGATTAGCGCGTTCAAACAAACAAACTCTTCAGCTTTATAATATTACTAGATGACCCTCGCAACTTCGTCTGTGTCACAAAGGGGTTCAAACAGTACTCTTAATACTGTTGCGATATTATTTGCACGGCCCGGGGAGTATTCATGTTTTATACTAGTAATAATTACTAAACGAAAAGTCCGATTGGAATAAAACAAAAAGTAATTTACTTCTACATTAATACTCTTGATAACATAATACTTTATTTGGATAAGGATTAATATAACAATACTAATTTAACGTTAAATTCAGTCTTCGGACGAATTATTATTTTTTTTAAACATAAAAGCAGTTGTTGTGACTAAACTATGACAGTGAGATATATGCTGTCGCGGACTTTTTTGTTTGTCTTTAAAAGACCTAAAAACCCGTAGTATATCATTTTGTTCTATTGTCAATAGTTTTTGCAGCGTACGCATAAATAGGTTTTCGATTATTCACTTGTGTTACATATTCGATATTTTCATACGGATCCCTATTTTTTTTCAAAATAAAATATAGCCTATAACCTTCCTCGATAAATGGACATTCCAACAGTGAAATAATTTTTTAAATCGGACCAGTAGATCCTGAGATTAGCGCGTTCAAACAAACAAACTCTTCAGCTTTATAATATTAGTATAGATAATAGTATAGATGTATCTCCCTTTAGGTGGAATCTTACAAATTTAAGTTGACCAATTTCCCGGTTTGAAGTTTTGGGCTGTTGGGCTATGTGAGAGCTGAACCGCAATAAATACTCCTGCCGTCGCAACCCCGGCTGAGAACCCAGCACGGGATTGCGTTTCAAAATTATTTCACTCGAACTATATATCATAAAACTATTGTTCACTTTCTGTTTTTATCTTAATTATCTTTATCTTAATTGTCAAGTCCTCCATAGCTGCTTACAAACATGTAATATAATTAACAATATTTCAAATGAGTGATGGTTTTACTAAGAGAGTCTAAATAATTAATTTAATATATTTTCAATGATATAGTATTGCAATACTACACTATTATACTTTGCACCGCTTTATCTCTTCAAAGAGTGGGCCACGGACGCATCAAAAATAACAATAAAATATTAAATATTATTAGAACTGTGCTAATTAAACAAACAAACACGTAATCCTTTGCCAATTAGTGGATTTAACCTAAAATCCTTGAAAACATGACCTTCCTCAAAGGTTGGGTCTCAACACTATCTAGTTTGTGGTTTCACGTATGTGTTCTTGTCTTTATATGTATAATAAGGATGTAACGAAATTTCGTATTCGTATTGACATTCGCGAATATATAATTTTTTTTGATTTAAATTCGAATTGTCAAAAGTTGCGTGAATATTGCGTGGATGCAAACGGATCCTGATGGAGTCAAAAGAAAGTCTCTCTCTCTTTAAAAGGAGCCCATAGTCGATGGGTCTGCGATCTTCTGTTCTCACGATAATTTTGGGGGAGTGTCCATTATTCGATGGAGGGTATCCCCTCGCTGCCTAATAGATCTAGTATAGGAGCTTATTTACAGTTCCTTTAAATTTTAATGACAATACGAAGATGAAGATGACTTTCTGGCACTAAAAAAACTTGAGAGGTGTCAAGGTGTTCCTTTCGATTAATTAGTGAGGGAATTGTAATAAAATTTTATTCTCTCTAAAAGAGAGAGAGAGACAGACGTTTTAAACTAACTAGTTATTGTAACTTAAATAAAATATTCTGATCACAGCGCCATCTAGCATTAATCATATAAAACAAAATAAGGAATTGTTTTAAAAAAAATTAATCACAGCGCCATCTAGCGATAATCATCTAAAACAAAAAAGTGTCGTGCCAACTTTTTCATAAGAATTTCCGTCTAGCCGCCTTTCGATAACGCGCGATAAGGAACTTCGTTCCAAAAATACTTGAACTTTTTTGTTGAAAAGCCGCATTTTCGAAAACGATTATTCGTAATCGCGAATGTCCAAAAATCGACATTCCCAACATCCCTAACCTATGCTAATGTCAAAGCTGAGGAGTTTGCTTATTTGAAAGCGCTAATCTCAAGAAATTTGAAAAACCCTTTCAGTCTAGATAGATTTATCGAACATTTAGTAGTTTTATAGGTTTCTAGTTATAATTAAAGTAACTATTTTTTCTATTTCACTAGTTGTAAATTTGAATATATTCATTCTCATTCCATTCTAAAACTTTTTTCCTCAATATTCTCTATCCTTTCTTACTTAACATTTAACAGATGAGATGCAGTTCTCGTGACTTATTATCATAGAATTATTACATCTGGAATCAACATCATGAACAACAGAATGAAGCCCTTTTAAAGTGCACCGATCGCGCGTAACTACACGATATTCTGGCGTTAGTGTACCGATGACACTCAATTCGTTTAACACACTAATAAAATATTACATACACATAAGTTCTTTAAAATTTCACTTTGTTATTTCTGATGTTGAATATAGGATGACATATCTGATTCATTATTAGCAGAATTGTAGTTAAGTCTTAAGCTTTTTAAGGTTAAATATTACGTTTTATAACTTAGTTCATGGTCATGGCTGATGAGTAATCTTTGAGTTTTTTATTAGAACTTCGTTTTATTTCAAAAATAATTTGAATGTTTTCCATCTTCAAACGAGGCTTCAAAGAATAGGTCGAAGGCAATGGTCCAGCTGTGTCCCCTGACATGCAGAGGTCCATGGGCTAACACTTACATTAAGATGGTCCGTTAGCTCATTTGTCTACCCTTACTTTTGTTTAAACATTTTAAGGTATGTATTGCTTGCTTTTATTTCTTGCACTTTAATTTAAAATGGTAATTAATATCTAATTGTAATAATCTATATGAATGTTTGGGTGGGATTGTGCGAGTTAAATTTGACCAACTTCCCGGTTTCTGATTGAGCTGATCTGATGATGGAGTCGGAAGGAAGCTACAGTAACTCCTGTACTAAACAAAATAGACCCTTCGTTTTTGGGCTCGTTTAACTGGTCTAGGCTAGCACTCTAGATCTTAAAAGCTTATTTTTTTAATATTTATTCAAACTGATAATAATACAAATTCTGTGAAAACTTCTGGAGTGTCGGCCACGAACCGGTAGGCGCAATGTTGGTAGACGCCCCACAAGATGGACCGACGATCTGGTCAAGATCGCGGGAGGTCACTGGATGCAGACGGCGCAGGACCGGTCGATGTGGCGAGGTTTGGGGGAGGCCTATGTCCAGCAGTGGACGTCTATAGGCTGATGATGATGATGATGAATAATACAAATAAACAATATTTTTCGATCTAGATTTTCTAGCACATATTCTAGATCAGTTACATAACGAAATATTTTAAACTAAAGTAAAAAGCCTAAAATCACGTTTAGTAGGTATTTGTATAAACAGTCACGCGCACGTAATCACTACTAGTAATTATTATTTGTTTAGAAAAAGAGAAATAATATTTACTTATTTATTCGTGAACTAGTTTACATGGAAACGTGAGATGATGAAATCTGTAATGGCTGCCAGTAACTCTGTTGTTTGTTGCCTGGAAGAAATTTCTAGTAATTTCTAAAGAACATATTCAGACACTCGCGGTTTTCTATAATACTTTCATGCATTTTCAACGGGTTCTTACCACTATATTTAATTAATTGAGTTGTCTCGATATTTCAACGTTGTTGCAAACATCATGATCACGAGAAGACTGGATACTGCGGGTCGATTTACGAGCAAACAAATCTGTCTACCCTCTTTCTCGTTCGCTTTTGGGTCGTACCACTGGAACTCGAACTCACACACCACACTCACTGTATCTACAAGACTCTCTGAGCATGAACCCTTAGTGAATGTTGTGTTTAGCACTGGATTCCACATACTAGATATTCTGATATCGAGACAACTCAATTAATTAAATATCGTGGTAAGAACCCGTTGAAAATGCATGAAAGTATTCTAAAGAACAATTGAAAAAGGAGTGGATCAAGAATCAATGAAGCACTATAACGTATTGTACCTTTCATGAAGTGAAAAGGAATGAGTCCTATGTGCCTACATATTGTCCAACATGCTATTGGAAATTAAATTGAATGAAGTAAAATTTCTACGCGCGATAATATTGTCATCCGCAGTCGTAGGAGTTAAACCGCACTGAGCTCGGCTGAGGACTGAGGCATGGGATTATGTGGGGCGTCAGGACGCGTTACACACTACAGCACTCTTTACCGTCACGACGCTCCCGGACGCCGAACTAACCGGCGGGATTACCGAAGCCCGCCAAGATGGAACCTCGTGTCATTCTCCCCGGGTCAGAACCAGCGTGGGTCGAGGAGTGCGGCGTTACAAACTCCAGCACCCCCTTTTGGCTTGGCTCAATAGAAGCGGGGTGATGACTTAGAAATACGTAAATTGTTTTGTTTTTTTTGGATATTTGTAAGGTCCCTAGGTAGATGAGTCCCTTTATAATAGGTCATTGAGTGATTTCTTCTTCGTTATCTCCTTCTTTTGGACGTCGATCCTCTTCCCATACGCCATTGTCCATAATGACACTTATTTGTACTACAGATCCTTACGTTGATGACGTCAAGAAGATAGCAGGCAAAACATGGACCAGAGAAGCGAGGGATAGAGAGAAATGGAAGAGTCTGGAAGAGGCCTACGTATCACACACCGACCACAGCAGCGGGTACATCCGATGCAATTTAGGATAAGTTAGTTATAAGTTGTATTTGTTGTTAAGGTTGGAAACAAAGACTTTTGAATTTGAATTGAATTGAACAGATCCTTATAGAAGATTCCAGAAACTTCTAAATCAGCCTAGAAGCTGATACCGATGTAGAACAACTCGTATACTATATCTATCTATATACTATCGCTGTAAGATTTGCAGAGTAAAGGTAAAGTTCACTGACACGTCGTCAAGGTAACGTGACAGTGTAAATAACACGCAGTGATGTTAGTGTTTATTTTATATAGAATGTATTATTTAAATTCATATTATGAAGGTTTTTTGATTTTGGTAAGTGAAGTTCACATTGTTATCATGTAAAGAACTTATAAGACTGTAAAAATCGAAAACATAACAGTTATTGCCATGATCTATCGAACCGAAGGTAAACTTAAACTTCGAACCTAAAAATGACAACTATTAAGTCTATTTTTAAATCATTGTATTATCTATATATACTTTTTTTTATTATAAGACAGATAAAAGAGCCTACGGCTCACCTGGAGGTTGGAGGTGAGCGACTACTATCGCTCACAAACCAAAATTAGAGGTTAGGTTAGGTAGACATAGTCAGTTCATTGTGGGGCCGTCCTTAATACAGGAGCGAATACTAAGTATTTGGACTAAAATATTAAAACTAAAGATACACCCTATACATGATACATTTTATCTGTGCCAAACGAATATGATATATATCATGATAAGACAAGGAGATTGAAATAAAACAATACGGATTTAATATAATTAACAATGGAGATATGTCGTTTTAGATTTAAACACGATTTAATTGGTGCAGTGCGACGTGATTAAAGATAATAAAATTGTATTGCAATTTAAAGTATTAAGATAACTATTAAGATTAGTAGAATGATGATTTATTTAATTTATATGATTTGTATTTATTGTAAATTTTCGCCGCAAACGGGGTTCCATAATTGGTCTCATAGTAAAGATCTTTTTTCTTGTAAGTATATCATAATTTAGAGGGTTTTTTTTGGACGGGAGGAAATTGCCGGACTTCCACACGCCCCGCGAGTGGGGTATGTGGGGGTTGAACCGCACTAAAACCTCCCACCGCTCGCGCTCGTCGTCCGATCTGATAGGGATGACAGGACGCGTTCGCAATTGTCGCTCACGTATCGCCCCGTCACCCCCGGACGCCGAACCGGCAGTCGTCGGTGAAACGACCACCGGTCGGTAGGCACCACCGGCTCCCTCGGTTGGCAATATAGAAGGTAGTCTCACCATAAAAATCAATTCATATCATCAGCTCCTGAAATTACTGAATTTAAAATAGGTCTGTTCCCACTGATTCTATTACACGATCTTTTAAAAGTTAGGTATACAAAGAAACCACAAATTTTCACTAAAACCACGCAAGCCAATGTCACTTGTCACATCCAATGCCAGTGTGCAGAAGCATTTCAAATCTTTTAGACCTTAACCTACCTACTGTATCTTGTGTGTACTGCATCTAAATAGCGGAAGGAACTCCTGTACTCAACACCGACCTTGCAGAAACCTTACCGGTAAATTGTCATAACAAATACATGAAAATTCGCGAATGATTCCAACTTATTACGAGACAAACTCATATACTTATTTATATTCTGTGAATTCTGACGCTCGTTTTTGGTCAAAAACATATTAAAATTTACATATATTATCTTTAAATACGTTATATACTGATATTTATGTGTTTATAGTCTACGCCCGCTTGTAATATTAATTTGTCGAATTGATTCATCATTTGTTTGTTAAGGAATGAATTGTAAATCACACCAGTAGTTTGTGGCTTCCGTGGTGATGAACGAGTTTATAAATCACTTTATTTGTTTAAGATGATTTTCTTGTTTTGTATAAAGAGCTTCTTTTGAATCGATTATCGTTTTTTTAATGTTGAATGTTAAGGTTGTGTAAAACGAGTGTGGCGACCAATAATAACGCGCGAGATCCTGAATCGCGGTTACGACATTTGCAGAAATCTTCGCATATACGACATCTGAAATCTACTACAGTGTGCTTCGGCCTGACCGGGCATACTCTACCTCGCCCGCAAGGAGATCTCCCTTTGGCCTAATATCATCTGTACCCACACTAGTATACCTTTTGTTTTTAATGCATTGACAGGTAAACGAACAAACAGCCCACCTGATGGAGAGCTAGCTCGTTGAGGATGACGAGGCGATAAGTAAAACTTGGCGTTCAACGCATCCCGTCACTTCGCCCAATCTCGTGCTGGGTTCTAACCTCAGCCGGGGTCGGACACTGAGCGTGAGAGGCAGGAGGTTTTAAGTGAGGTTCAACTCTCGACTGCGTTACGGGGTTTAGCGATTTCACCTATCCAAAACAAAAACTTACGTTATAAAGTTAGCACGTATGTAAGATCCTTAATTTATATTGAAAATGCTTATATATTTCATTTCATTTTACAAATATACAGGGTGATTTCTTAGTGAGGGTACATATTGAAGGTCATGGTAGCTGATGGTTATATACGACCAGTAAAAATATGATTACCAAAGAATATGGCTTAATGCCTTAGTAATCGCAACTTAAAAATATCTAAAATTCTTGCAAAATCAGTTTTTCGACAGCTGATGGGTGTGGCGGAGGTGTGGGGTGCGCGAGATCACCAGAGGTCGTTAGTCAACACTCTTTTAGCCGAAATAGTTTATGTTTGAGGTAGTTTTGTCAAATTAAGATTTAAAAAAAAAATGTATTTTTACCTATTTTTTGTAATATTCCGTATTAGAACAGAGGACTCATCACCCTCCTGCAATATGTACCTACTTTAAAAAATCACCCTGTATACGAGCTAAATTTATGACCTTTTTCTGTATTTATTAGTCAAACAAATCATAATTACAATGTCACCATTCAAAATCTTCAAGACTGCATGAGGGTCCCTCATTTCTTACTTTTATCTACTTTTTATCAGACTACGAATAAACATTTACGACTAGACTTCCAATTATAGTTGTTTGACCTGCCACTATATTTACTATGATTAGCTAATTAGCTAGGTTTACTGTGTTTAAAAAGTAGAACTGAATTACACGTGTTAAGGGGTTGTCCATTAATCACGTGATCTTTTTTTAGCATTTTTTAACCCCCCCTCCCCCATCGGTGATACGTAGTGAGGTTTAAGACCACCCCCCCCCTCCCCCTTCTCACGTGTATTTTTAGTACCTACAACGAATCTTAAAATTTTCGCGCCGTGCAGCTTAATATTTGTTTAAAAATCGCGCGTTTGACGAAAAAATAAATACACGAGATATCTTACTACACCCCCCCTCCCCCTTGTGTTATTTTCGTGATTTTTATCAAACCCCTCCCCCCCTTTCAAGCCTCACGTGATTAATGGACAACCCCTAATATGTATGACTGTATACACTCGTGTTTGAAATGATGATATGAAATTTCATGCATTGTTAAAGGGTTCTTACCGCGATATTTAATTAATTGAGTTGTCTCGATATTTCAACGTTGTTGCAAACGTCATGATCACGAGAAGACTGGATACTGCGGGTCGATTTAAGAGCAAACAAATCTGTCTACCCTCTTTCTTGTTCGCTTTTCGGTGGTACCACTGGAACTCGAACTCACATCACGAAAACCGCGAGTGTCTGAATAAGTTTATGATATGAAATTATCTTCATTTTAACCTATCCATTCCATTTCAAACCTAAGCCATATTCCTGAGATGACGGCGATGGCCACGGCGTACAAGGTCACGTCACCCCACAATTTCTAATGCTGGGTTCTTTCCTATCTGGAAGCCGGGGTTCGGACACGGAGTGTGAGCGGCAGGAGGTTTTAAAGTGGTTCGACTCCCTCACTGCTGGGCTGATGAAATTTAGGCGATTTCCTCCTGACCAAAAAATCCAAAGATTTAGATTTCATTTTTTTTATTTTTTATTTACAAGAATAAAGAATAAATATATTATTACAATCTAGATTCTCTAGGACTCGGGCTGGAGCCGGATTTATACAGGGTGTTATTGCCCGGTGAAACAATACTTTAAGGGCTTAATCTATATCACATTTCAAATCATATACACATACTTTTGAAACGGAGATAATGACTTTATTTTCCCATACAAAGTTGAAAAATTATTATTTTGTATTACTTTTGACAACCCTACCCTGACCTACATGTAGCGTGCTATATCTATATGCTATTTTAACGCACACAGGCGCATCCGATCGCAATTTTAGAGTTCCGTACTATAATAAACTCCTACTAATAGAAAATTAACACGTAGTTTTGATTAGTTATAACTTATGATATATTATGCCTAGAAAACCCAGACTTGGTGGATGGCTTCTACATCAAGTATACTATTTGCTGTGAAAGTATTGTTTCATCGGATTTTAACACCCTGTATAATAAGACCAGCAACGGGCGTATGCCAAGTTTACTGGTCCAGGTGATAATTTGTCATAATATAATATAATAATTAATAATTATTATTATAATATTTTAACAATTATTTTTGCGAAGTATGAAATAGACTGTTGTGGTTTATACATGCAATACAGGCTTGACCTGGTTTGGTACCATTGTTTTAGGAGAAAAGTAATACATTGTTTTTGGGTTAAATAAGCTATTTTTATGGTCTTAATTATGCTTACGAGGCAATAAAAACCAGTACGGAATATAATATAAATTTTCTGCAATTAAGGACTTCAGGAATATCAGACGCAATAACTGTAACTGTACCAACCCATTACTGCCCACTGTTGGGCTCAGGTCTCCTCAGATGAGGGATCAGACGAAACGAACGATCAAATCTAATCAATAAAATCAATTTTGCACTAATATATGACTATGACTTCTTCAAACGAGGCTTGAGGAGGGTCCTTAGGTTAAGTCGTAGGTAGCGACCCCTCAGTGTCCCCTGACATTGCAGAGGTTCATGAGCGACAGTAACCACTTCCTATCAGGTGGGCCGTTGGCTCGTCTGCCTGCATGGCAATAAAAAAAATATAATATTGAAGTGAAAATGAAACACAAGCCTGATGTAATACCTTGTATATTTCTAACATATCAGAACTTTTTACACTATTTCATTTTTTTTATTTTTATTTACATGAGCATCCACTTGCCTCACAATATTATTACAATTAAAAATAAATTTCTCTCTTTATAATTATATTATTTTTACATATATATTTTATTTATTTTTTTCTATTTTAGGCAAAGTGACGTCAGAGTCCCAACTTAGAGATAATAGTATTAAAATACTGTATTTTTTTTATTTTTAGGAGCGGGCCCTAAGTTTTAAATAACTACACAAAAATGGTCGAAATAAAATGCAAATAAAAAAAACACGAAACACAGTCACAGCCAATCAAAACATAAAATAGATTCGTAACAATATTATTATTTAAAAAAGATTTTAGCAACTTCAGAAAGGTAGATTAAATTTTACAAGCTTTATATTTACTTGCACTGGGTAACTATGTAAGTTCGGGTGAAATCTTGCACGTTGAATTTGACCAAATTCCCCCTTTGCACGCATTTGTATATCGCATGACAATGCAATAATATACCATGAAGCTGATCTGATGATAGAGTCGGAAGGTAGCCATAGGAACTCCTATAAACAAGATAGACTTGTGTTTGGACTCGTTTTACTTAGTACTATACTTTTACATGATATCTAGGATGACAAATTTCAAAATAATTGTTTTATTTTTGGTGTTGCCATGCGTCTAGAAAAACCCAGACAGTTTAGCGTTTTGATTGTGTGTCTAGCTAAAACAAAAAATGTCTAACTTCTGCGACTTTTAAACTATTTCAATTACTTTATTATGCTATATCAAACACTAAAAAAAAATATGTTCAAGTAATTTAGATACTTCAAAAATGTGTTTTTTACGTGTATTGGAACGAAGTTCCTTATCGCGCGTTATCGAAAGGGGGCTAGACGGAAATTCTTATGAAAAATTCACGACACTTTTTGTTTTAGATGATTATCGCTAGATGGCGCTGTGATTAAAATCTTTTAAAACAATTCCTTATTTTGTTTTATATGATTAATGCTAGATGATGCTAAAAGTCGATACTTTTCTGAAGTTGCAATTGGAATTGACTTCAAAATAAGTTTAATAGGTTTAATATATGTATGTATGGTGGAAGATGCATTTGCTACAATCTCATATAAAAATAAAGCCCGATATTTCGAGCGTAATGGACGGCGCGCTCAATTTATTAAAAAACTTTTATGATATGAGCGCTTTTTTACAAAATTTTAGGATAAGAATAGTAATAGTTGACTACTACAAATAGTTTATAAATTATTTTAAAATAAGACAAATTAAGCAAATAAAACACTGATGAATTTCGTTTTGTTGCTTGTACTAGTAATACGTAGGACCCGTCGATGTTATGATCATGTGTAATATTTAATTTGGTTAAATATATTTAACCACTCAACTGGGGACGTCACTATTCGCTAGATGGCAAAACTGGGGACTTCGTTCGGAATCATTACCGTGTTTGAGCCCCTTTTTAAAAACATTTTTTTCCAATAATTTTTAATTTTGATTTTTAATTAAACCTTATATTTTTGTAAATCTTTATTACTAAACGACGCTGTATTGCATTTTGAGCGAAAATATATCATCTCCGTAAAATATGAGACGATTAAAAAATGTAAACAAAACAAGTTTTAGAACTGTGCTCAATTTTAGCTCCTGCCACAAACTTGGCAAAAGTAAACAAACCAATTTGGTTGCCGATCCCAGTTGAGTGGTTAATACTTAGATTCAATAGTCAACTACGATTCTGATCAATTATTAATATTCTTATCCCATTTGTTGTACACGGTATCTAAAATATTTTATCATCTGATTCTATTAGTATAATCTATGACAATGGAATATAATCTATGATATTAAAGTTGCCATACCTTTTAACACAATGTTAAATTTTTTTTTTTTCATTTATTATATACATACAGGGTGGATCTATAACTTTGGACAATTTAACATGGGGTGAATGACCTATCGAAATACAATTTCGCACCTTTTTTGAATCGGTTAAACTTTTTTTTCTAACATTGTATGGAAAACGTCTATCGCTATTGTTTTTCAATACTGGAAAACACTTGAGATTTTTAATAAAATATCATAGATTATACATTTTTACAGAGTTCATATATTTCTGACTAACTATTTTCGGTGCTAGGTAACGGTTGGCACTTTAAATATAATTTCAAATATACCTGTAGAGATATAAGTTAACAATGATAATATAATAGTAACTTAGACAGTTGAAGTAATAACATTATTTTTACTAAAATAAAGAGAAACATTTTTAATACTCAATTTTAATTTTTAGTAGATACAATCACTCATTAGTGCATATCAACCATAAAAGCAAAATTCACACAAGGCAGCGACGTAAGAGATTTGTGAATGAACTGCACTAATGAGGCCGATTGTAGATTGAATTGTGGCTACAACCACAACACGAGTAGCGCTTGGTGATATATAAAATTCTCCATACAAATAGACAATTCACATTCTTAGAATGCAAATTAAACTGAAACACTCAACTGGGAACGTCACTATTCTCTAGATCGCGAAACTGGGGACTTCGTTCGGAATCAATACCGTGTTTGAGCCCCTTTTTAAAAAAACTTTTTTTTTCAATAATTTTTAATTTTGATTTTTAATTAAACCTTATATTTTTGTAAATCTTTATTACTAAACGACGCTGTATTGAAAATATATCATCTCCGTAAAATATGAGACGTTTAAAAAATGTAAACAAAACAAGTTTTAGAACTGTGCTCAATTTTGGCTCCTGCCACAGACTTGGCAAAAGTAAACAAACCAATTTGGTTGCCGATCCCAGTTGAGTGGTTATGAATCAAACTCTCAAGTTTCATTTGGACTTTATTTTAGTAAAATCAATATTTTTACCTCAACCGTCCTTACTAGAAATTAAACAATATAACAGATTAACTAGAACAAGAGAAATTGTCTATAGTAGAATTTATGTCTATAGTTGTAAAAATATATTCGCTTTTTAGTAACGGATCTATGGCTTTTTGGGCTCAAAGTTCGCGACTTCAGTATTGTTAGATGTTCTTGGCAAATACACTGACCGTCTGCCAATACTAACCAAATTTTTCACAAGTCAAGAGAAATTTTTCTTACCTTCACACTTCGAGTTGCCAAAAGTCACAGATCCGCCATCTTTTCTGTATTAAAACTACATGTCAACAAATACTTATAATCATTTATAGGTGAGGCACTACGTGTGGACGGCCCTGTGGCCTAATCTGCACCGAGAGACCAGATTAAAAAAAAAACAATTTCAAAAATATAGTCTGTGTTCTATTTGACGTGTGGTGTAATTGACAGCTCCTTTGTTTTATGGTCTCCTGGTGCCTCGACGTAACTATCACATTTAACTGTTTATAAGCCACATCTTCAATTATTTATCTATAAAGCTGGTATTTCATATTACGGAGCAAATTGTAGAAAAACTATAAAAAATATTGTAGTTATGTCATTTCATCTTATATTAAATTATATTTTTATTGTACGGTAGATTCATGGTTTTATTTTCAAGAATATAAAGAAATAAAAACTATTCTACCTACAGAAGTCTAGAAAAAGTTCACAAAATGTCGGAATTTTTCCACAACTTGCTCCGTGATACGAACCTCAAGAAATTGACAACACACACCTATTTATATACAAAATGTCCACATGTCCCTAACCACTCAATCACAGATAGAAAAAATATTATTTCTTTATCTAACAATGAGATTATAATACAATTTCACTATTTCTATTTAGGTTTTGTACAGACACTCTGTTTCGGTTACGATTCTGCGAAAACGAACAATTAAATTTTGTATTTTAAATAATTATTGCACCCAATCAAATAGTTTGTGATAAAATTGTTGTTTAATTGCTAGTTTCCGCAAAACTTTCATTTTAAAACGGTATACGCAGTTCAGACGACAGGTATTCAGAATACTGTCGAGTCAAATATTTTCTATCGACCATTTTGCGAGCCACCGTAGGCCGCCGCCCCGGCCCTAACAACCTAAATAAATAAACATATAAATAATTTACATTTATTGTATTCAATCACATTTCCGGATATTATAATAGTAGAAAAATATACACTATTTGGCCGATCTCGTCCATCGTTTTGTCACTTTGCTATCACCGTCCTCAGTGTGCACACGCCCTTACACGTCAGAGTCTCGACGTTCACTATCTCTGTCTCACACATCGTAACTGACAACACACGAGAGAGACGCACGATCCGCGTCGCACAACGCGTTACGTAATTATTGCTCGAATACACTTTGGCAGTGATTATTTTGGGCGTCGAAAACGTCCGAATGTTATTTGGCGACGAAGGTCGAAAGATAATCCGACCTATCTCGCTCCCTCACGCTCAGACCCTCGTCCCGTCTCTGTCGGTGAAGGTCGGGTGGTGTCGTGGTACCAGGCTGTCAGCGGGCGCGGGAGGTACGGCTCACGTGTGCGGCGCGGAGGGGGCGGAGACTACCACCACCGGCTTGACGATAGTCGTCGCACTCAGGTACTGGGCGCTCACCGTCAGCGGTGCCACTGAACCCTTCACCATCTGCGTTTCTACCATCTGTGCAAATATTTATTGCATTAGTTTGCATTCATTAACATCCTTATAACTAACGTCATGATTTATTGTACATTGTACAATAACACGAACAACTTTACCAAATGGAATTCACTTTGGTTTACAATTGGTACTCGTATAAGATTTTCAAGACACCAAAAACATTACCCATATTTAAAAAGACTTCGTTGAGAGTAATGAATAAACTTTTGAAGTAAAGAAAATTCAACTTTAATAATATTAATTTAGTTTGTTATTACTAAAGCGATGGTAGAAGACCTTAACCATCGTTTCAACAGTTAAAACTACTAGGCTACCATAAATACAAGGAGGTGTACCTTATGCGTGAGCGTGTGCGTTTGCAGGAGATGCGTGGTTGGCTGCGACACAACCAGCGGGGCCAGCCCGCTCACAACCACACTGCTGGCTTCTGAAATACAAAATGCAATGTCAAACTACAAAATATTGTTATATTGGAATTTGGAACCAACAATGCAACATCAATTTTCGAAATCATAAAACTCATTAAACATAAAAATTTGGATCAAAATGAACTGACCTGTAGACACAGGAGTCGGCGTTACAACCCCGTTTTCTTTAGGAACCCTGTTGTTTTCCGTACTCACACCTGAAAGGAAAGTGCAGTGTTAAAATAGTCTTAAATCTTATTCAGACACTCGCGGTTTTCTATAATACTATCATGCAATTTTGAACGGGTTCTTACCACGATATTTAATTTATTGAGTTGTCTCGATATTTCAACGTTGTTGCAAACGTCGTGGTAAGAACCCGTTCAAAAATGCATGATAGTCTTAAATCGCTAGATTTACGAATATACGATAAACCTCATGGTAAGTGATTGCCGTCGCACAGGGACCTCTGCAATGCCAGGGCATAGAATAACTAACAACTACCTACCACAAAGATATTACTATACTTTACTACCGATAAGATCGTTTTCTTGCCAATGCAAACACTTCTTGCATCAGCTTTGGCGAAACCGTAATATTTTTCATTTAATTTTAATTTTGGGTAAGTAATTACAGAAGTAGTCTATACCTATTGATTTGTATTGCAATAATAATATACAAGGCTAAGATATATTTCGACTAGAATAATATGATGAATAGAATGCAATAAAAAAGCATACATGGGTCAGGAATGTCGGGATCCAAAGAGATATATTTAGTTATAATGCAATTAAGAGTTCAATGAGAAACAATTATATTGCAACTTTTGAACCGACTTTGTATTCTATAAAAACGGTGGAAAATAAATTAAGTACTTAATTAGTCAAGTTTTAATTCAATTAAAAAATAATCTAAACACGAGTACCAGGGTACCATAAATGTGGAGAGGTACATACCGTTGTGATGCAGGGCGGGCGCGTGCAGTACTCGGAGTCCAGCACTCGATAAGAGCTGTAACGCAGCGCCGCCCACTACTAGGCCACCGCTGCCTACAACCTGAACATTCAATTTAAACTGTTTAATAATACTAAAATGACAGAAAAGAAAGGGATTATATTTATTAGGAAAGCACTATTAATCATTCATATTATATTTATTTTTATTTTTTTCTGTTTTTTATTGCGTGATAGATAAACGAGCCTACGGCCCATCTGATGGTAAGCAGGCACCGTCGCTCATGAACCTCTGCAATGCCAGGGCAATGAAGGGCTCGGGCTTTCATCATCAAGATAGCCCGAGAGCTAGTGCCAATTTTAGGTAGATATTTGAGGCAAGCTGAAAACTTGGTCCATAGTTCTCCTGATATAATCCCCAACTTGGAACTGCAGAACTGGCTACTGAGTAGCAAAGCTAAACGATATCACGTGAACCAGAGCAATCGAAACAGAATTATTACCTCATTCTATGAATCGAAATGAACTTATTGTATTTGCTATCCTTAAAAACAAAGACCGGCGTTTTCATTATTCCAATAAATATTACTTAAAATTGTTTATACATTTTATACAACCACAGGTCACAGCATTATTCTAATTTTATAAACTGATATACCATAATTAAATACCTGTGATAGAGGGAGGTGTATTTGCGCTGGATGAACTAAGGTGCCGTTGAGCGTACTTGTTACGCCGTTCTCCACAGCTTGCCCGTTCTAAAACAATATTAAATAATAAATTTAAACCATTCTCTATGATTGCATCATTGATATAATATCTATAGTAATATTATTAAGCTGAAGCTGTTTGTTTGAACTCACTTAGTTCAAGAACCGATGATCCGATTTGAAATATTCTTACAATTTGTGATGGTCAATTTATCGAGGATGACTATATTATACAGGGTGATTTGTTAGACAGGGTACATATTGCAGGAGGGTGATGAGTACTCTGTTCTAATACGGAATATTACAAAAAATAAGTAAAATTACAATTTTTTTTTTTTTTTTTTTAATCTAAATTCGACAAAACTACCTCAAACATAAGCAATTTCGGCTTAAAGAGTGTTGACTATTGACCTCTAGTGATTTCGCGCACCCCACACCTCCGCCACACCCATCAGCTGTCGAAAAACCATCATTTTGCAAGAATTTTAGATATTTTTAAGTTGCTATTACTAAGGCATTAAGCCATATTTTTTGGTAATAATATTTTTACTGGTCGTATATAACCATCAGCTACCATGACCTTCAATATGTACCCTCACTAGGAAATCACCCTGTATAGCTTTGTGAGACAGCCTCCCTTGTCTCCCAACTTCACTTGTCTTATAAAGTGTTGTTCAGTTTAAAACAAATTAAATGTTAAGCGACAGAGACCGTGTTGCACCTTAGATATGTAATTTCTAAAAATGTTTCATCGGTAACGTTGAGATTTACATTTATTGAAAGGCAAAAGGAGCAGTAATGATCATTGTTTTTGAGGACTTACTTGTTGTGGCGCCGGTTCACTCGTCGCTAACGTTGTAAGCGTCACCGCGTTATGTCTTGAACCGTACGGAGTTCGCACCATCTGAAGGTAATACAACAAAAATGATTATAGAGGGATATTTAAACTAGTCAATAGGCTCAAGTTTCGTTAGTTGAAGGATCAGACATTTCACGCTAAAAGTTTAAAGAGTCTTTAAAATATCTCAATTTTGTAGGTTTTCTTAGTAAAAGGACATTTCGGTATTGACCCACACGAATTAAACGTCAATAGTAGCAGTGGGAAAATGGAGCTATTGATTGTGGATAATATTTATACAGAGTAGTTCAAAGTCTGTTATTAGCATTTTATCATCATGATAAATGTTATTTATGCGTATTAAAATCGAGAGCATCGACCAAAACATAGTCATCATTATCGAAAACTTGTAAACTACTAATAGCGTATTGTAGCATTGTGGTGACTAGGTGACCCCGAATCCGAGTGACATTGACCATGATTTTAGTTTCATTTTATGTCCGTCGGCGCTAGTGTCGCATTAACTACAACTAGATGGCGGCTCTGTCGCGTCTGATAACAAATCCTAATCTCGGATTAGGTCAGCTCTACTTTTGATCGAGCTACCAGGCGCACATACCTGCGAGGTGGTGGGCGTTAACTGAATGGGTAGCGTACGCAACTTCGTACTCAGATTTAGGGTGTGGGGTGGAGATGATTCCATTGAGGACGTTGAACGAGGCGGCGAAGATGTAATCTGAAATTGCCGACGTTGCCTTGTTAAAATTGCAATGTTTGGCGACAATTATTGGTTGGTTTATTGGAGAAAGTGTTTGTATGCGTATCGATTTTAACTTTTAATTTAACTAGAATTAGTTACAATATTATGACTGTTAAAGGGTATAATGATGTTTATTATTTACATGCATTTTAGGTCAATTAATTATGTTTATACTCACACTAATTGGGATTCCTAAAACTTGTCCATTGATGGGTTCTTCTCTATCTTTCTCCTCAGAAATAGCATCTGAAAAAAATCGTTTTTTTTAACTAAAATATGCTAAATTGTCGCGAGATGGCGTTACTAATGCTTCAGCACATTCATGGTCGCAGCTCGAAGCGGATGAGTAATTTTATAGAACAAGTACGCTCGTATGTTAGTAAAAAATAAATTATGTACAAACATTTACAAAGACACTGCGTCATAAGTCAGTAATTACGAGTACATAATTTGAAAACTCTATCCAAACTAATAAAACCGAATACGACATGCGGATGACACCGAATGTTAAATAATCTCGACCACAAGTACCAGGAGCGCATAACGCTAAGGAGGTTAACGTACCGATACTCCGTGGGCGCACGGATGGCACGGTGCGAACCGTAACCTCTCGTTTCAACGCAGCGAGCCGCTGTTGCGCTGCGATTTTCTCGCGAGCCAGTCTTTCCATTTCGTGCTCGCATTCACGCTCCTTTCGACGCAGAACCTGTCGACAAAGTACTAGGCTATCATGAACCGTAAAGAACTAAGGAATGAAAGAGAGTATGAACTATTCGTTTTCCATCTTGTTATGATTTTATGAGAGTAATGACGCAATATATATTAAACACGATCATTAATTATAAAGATACTATCTTAATGTAAGCCAAAAACATAAACGTTAACGTGAATTTTATAAAGAGAAAGTTGCGATTAAATTGGACAATAATTTCAAGTTGGTCAGGGGAAAATTGCAAAGAGAAGCCATACCACCTGTAATTTAATTACGAAACAAGGGAGTTCATTTGACGCGCTTTGTCGGTGACGTATTTCGGAGAAATGACAAAATAATTTTCAACTTTCTTTTGAACTTTATTGTTCAACTTTGCTATTGTGTTGTACTTCAGACGTTTTAAATCAATAAAACGAAATGAACTGGAGAGGAGTAGAGAGGTATGCCCACTCATTAATTTTCTTTAACAAAAAATATTAAACGGTACAGAACCTATTATTTAATTAGGTTTTTTTTGGGAGATACTACGTTAATATTGCACGATTTGTACCAGGCTAACATATTGAGGAAGAGATGAGATTCCACGGATGTTAGTTATATAATTGGATCTAATTCGATGTAGGTCCAGATCTAGTCAGATGAGTATACAGGGTGTCCCAAAACTATGCGACATGTATAGGCAAAGGTGATACACCGAGATCTTTTAAATTCATGAGAAATAGGATACAAGATTTTTAGAGATTTTCCTGACGTCAAATATACCGTAATCCTCCCGCAAGTAGATTTCATAATGAAAAAATAACAAAGAACACCAAAGCAAAAAATGCTCAGAATACCAGGACAACAGAAACACAAAGAACCAAATCCACATACCTGAATATACCTAATAGCGGATCCCAGTATAGAGAGATTGGAAGTCTTCTTGTCATCAGATGTGGCGGGAAGTTGTCGCTTGAGCAACTCGAAGCACTCTTTGAGGTGAGCGCGACGATTCTTCTCGAGTTTGTTGTGGACCTCACGTGTACCAGCGCGGGGCATGCTTGAGACACTGCCGCCGCTGCTACCTGAGCTACCCACGGAAGGGGGAGAAGGGATTTGGGATGGCCTGTAGACAAAAGAAAATGATTATTAGAAACATTTCAAATCAATGATGTTGCCCAGTTAAGGTTAGAAATACCGAGGAATAATGTAAAAATCAAACAGGTAAGTTAACTAAAAGTATCAATTTTATCATCGTACCAACCGTGAAGGATACAGTTAATGGTTTTGGCAACATACAATAATGAAAAAAGCATAGATCAACCAATTCCGATTTTTAGACATTACTGTTTGCGAACTCAGTATTATTATTTATTTAATTTCATATTTCCACGGGGAAAAACTTGTGAGACAACTTGTGAGACATCTATACTAATATTATAAAGCTGAAGAGTTTGTTTGTTTGTTTGTTTGTTTGAACGCGCTAATCTCAGGATCTACTGGTCCGATTTAAAAAAATATTTCACTGTTGGAAAGTCCATTTATCGAGGAAGGTTATAGGCTATATTTTATTTTCAAAAAAATTAGGGACCCGCATGAAAATATCGAATATGTAACAAAAGGTGAAAAATCAAAAACCTATTTATGCGTACGCTGCAAAAACTATTGACAATAGAACAAAATGATGTACTACGGGTTTTTAGGTATTATCAAGACAAACAAAAAAGTCCGCGACAGCATATATCTAACTATCATAGTTTAGTCACAATAACCACTTTTATGTTTAAAAAAAATATTTTTTCGTCCCAAGATTGAATTTAATGTTAAATGAGTATCGTTATATTAACCCTTATCCAAATTAAGTATTTTGTTATCAAGAGTATTAAAGTAGAAGTAAATTACTTTTTGTTTTATTCCAATCGGACTTTTCGTTTAGAAGTTATTACGAGTATAAAACGCAATGAATATGTGAGGCACAGCGAGCCGCGAAAATAATAACTCGACGGTATTGCGAGTACTGTTTGAACCCCTTTGTAACGCAGACGGAGTTGCGTGGGTCAGCTAGTATTATTATAATTAAGTTCCAAGAAAAAGCATTTAATAGTTAATATTGATTTTATCGGTATATGAATCTGATGGATCTACGAAAATTAAATTAACAATATAATTTCGTTTACTATAGACAAACGAGATAACAAGATCTAAGCAATGCATTTTGGCAATAATCCCAAATAGATTTGAAAACGTAACTAAATATTTCATTATTTTCATTGATACACCGACATTGACGACATCATTCTACAGTGCCATTAGGCCAGCCATTTGGTACAACATGTTTTCCAAATTTTGAAAAGAGTAACTTAATTTATTTGTTTTCTAGGATATTCCCAAATTACTAGTACTTTTGGTTTACTTATTAGTAAGCCAGAAAAATTAATCAGTTTCTCATACTATGACAGTCTGAGACATATTAATCATTGTGAAATTGTACTTCTTTGTTTTTAACAAACAATATTCCTTATTCTTACAATAGCGATAATGTAATCTTCTAAACCGATTTCAAATATGCTTTTACCAATAGGAAGCTATGTTATTAGTGAGTGTCATAAGGCTATGAGACATAGTAATTCTAAAATTAAAATTAGGTAAAACACTGAAAGCTGTGGCGCAGTAAAAGTATATTACTTGGAAGTATCATGGACTATACAATATTTCTGAAACTCAAATATTAGGTAAAACTGTAATACAGGAAAATTTGCGCGCTTCACCAAGCATAAAATAAAATTATCAAAATAACATGTAATTACGTTCGTTATGAAAAGTAAATATTTATTACGATATAACTCACGCTGAGCTACCAGGAAAGCATAATTTACAACAACCTTAGAAATATCGTTAGAAGTAGAGAATTAAAGCTTATTAGCGGATATCGACTTTTGCCCTTTGTGAAATGGTAAATTATTATCAATTGGAACTAATTGTACTGAGAAAATATGTTATGATCGGGATTTTCTTTAGAGATGACATTAGTGATCACTTGCCGTTTCATTATCATCAGATGAATTCAGAGCTCAGGTGAGCTTAATTAAAATACGATTTCCAAATGCCCCTGAACCATTTTTTAGATAAAATAGTTGAAAATACTTTTTAATTACGATTCTATCATTGTATTATTTTTATTAAACCTTTTTCTTGACTCAACAGAAAATTTTAGATATATGTACCAGATACATGTTCTATAAAACTTTGTATCATCATTATTTATCTGTTTTTATTACTATATCAAATATTTTAATATTTTTTTGTATTTAACCTTCCTATACTCGCGCCAATTTTTGTAACACCTATACTCGCGCACGGTGTCACAGACCGATAGTTTGTACCCCTACAACATATTTTTTTTAACAAGAAACACATAAAGTATTACTATTATTTTAAAGTTTAGGATGTAATGAAACAAAACAGTATAACTAAAAGTTATTTTATTAATTATTTTACCAACTTATAGTTTTATCACAAATCAGTCTTAAAATTTGAGATTATTTTCTTAAGTACTAAAAAATTAAAATAAAATCTGAACTTCTTTTTAAAAACAAATTAAACTTCTTATTAATAACAACAAACATATCAATAAACATATTTATCTATGTTTGACTTAATTTTGAGCCTCGCCATAGCAATCAGGGCATACGGTTACAGCATGCTCCAAACAAAAGTATTTTTTGCAGGTGGCACAGTTGTAACGTGTCTTGCGGTTTTTTTTCGAAGAGCAGTATCCACAACGACCTACTTTATTATTGTAAGATGTTGCTGCAGACTCGGGTCCATCTAATTTGCATATTTCGGTGAGCCTGAGTCTTATGCTTCTCGGCAAGGATGAAATGAGAGCCCGTCGTCTAAGTTGCGGATTGATCAAATCGTATGCTAAGGCTTCAAGGAAGACTCGACGGCTAATTTTCTTGTTAGGGTTATTCTGCAGGTATATTATAAACGTATTTATACCCGCTACATTCATTAGGCTATAAAATATCACCATTGGCCATCTATTTGTCCCACGTGCGACGTTGTAAGTCTCACACATTTTGTCTACGGTATCTACTCCACCTTTGGTTCTATTGTAGTCCATTATAATTTCCGGTTTACCTGTATCTTCATTGATCTGGGCATCATCGTGCATGCTGGATACGAGAAGGACATTTTTGCCTTTTTTTGGTACATAGGATACAAGACTGCAATTGCCACGGTGCCCGAATAAACTAGATTTGTCGGCTCTTCCTCGTATTTCCGTGAAATTTTTAGGCAATTCTCGTTTGTTTTTACGAATTGTCCCAATAACTGTCAATTTGTGTTGAGACTCAAGCTTATCTATCAATGGAATACTAGTGAAGAAGTTATCACATGTGATATTACGCCCAGTATTGTGAATATTTTCACTCAATCGCAAAACCAAAGCTAAAGCGGAGTTATCAACTTGGTATGGACCGTCTGGTTGCTTCCCAACATAAACTTCCATGGTATGGGTATAAAACATTTTGGCATCTGTCAACGCATACATTTTGATTCCGTATTTGTTGGGTTTTGATGGAATGTACTGGCGAAAGTTACAACGTCCTCTAAAAGCCTCTAACTTCTCGTCAATTGTAACATACTGAGACACGCTGTAATATTTTTTGAACGTTCCCACAACTATATCAAACAACTCTCTAATAGGTGCCAGTTTATCCAGTTGTATTCTCTCTTCTCGTGTATCTTTACTGTCAAATCTGAGACAACGCATCAATAGAAAAAACCTGGATAATCCCATAGTCAAACGAAATATCTCCGGGGATGACCCGTCAGTTCTGAAAAAATCTTTGGCATTTAGACGAGCGTTCCTTCTGACTCCAGCAAATAGTAAAAGGCCTAAAAAAGCTTCAATTTCAATATTGTCTGTATCGGCGCAGTCTCTCTCTCTTGTGAAATTATGCTTCATGCGATTAATTTGTTCATTAGTGTACTTTACTATCAGGCTGATAGTGCCCTCCGAAAAAAAAAGCCGCCACAGCTCACCTGGTTCCTTCAAATTTCTAGCTTCTCCTCTAGCGCCTGGAAGTTGAGTAACTATATTTCTAGCACGTCGCCTAGTTGGGTTTGAGGCAGGAGATTTATTCCACCTTGTCTGTCCATCTTTTCCTAAGTAAAAATCATGGGATCGTTCATTATGTTCTTCCTCAGATATCTCGTCATTGTCATCGTCTTGCTCGGTATCATATGTCTCTTCTTGTACCTCCACGTTATCTTCCACCTCACTGTCATTTTCGTCTTCATAGCTTGAGCTAGAACTTAATTCTTCCAGCAACAATCTGATGTGATCATCGTCCATTTTGATATGGATTAAAACCTAAAAAAGAATGATAAAATTGGTCAAAATATAATATAGAGCAACATACATACATATATTTTACTATATATACTTTATAAAGTAATCAAAGTCCGCAAAAAATATACAAATGCACGAAATAAATTATATTAATACTTACACAAAAATAATATAAAAGTTACACCTATACTCGCGTCGGTCTCGTGGACCGATTGGTGACGAGTGCTACAACACGTGTGTTTCGCCCGAACGCGCGGCGTGCACTAAAACGAAGTTAGCCACAAATCCGGCAGCTAGCAAGGAACTCAACTTCTTAGGATTTACCTGCATAAAAATAATTACGAAAATGTGTTTCGTCGGTCTCACAGACCAACGCGCGAGTATAGGAAGGTTAAAAGATAACCTTCGAACTTATTGGCAATAAAATAACACGTAGAATAGTTTTTGTGCCATAACGTGTTCCTACATGTGGAATTTACGAGTGTAATGGTAGGCTATTGTAGTATTTGTAAACATCTACTATAGGTACAGGTGGTAGAGATTGTGGAACCGCTATTCGAATTGTTTCAAAATTTAATTTCGTTTTCATATTGAAAACTGAGACTAGTTAAATCTAAATGATAAAATGATTCCATTAAAATTTAGGAATTAAAAAAAACTGCTTTAATTTAAACAGTGTGACTTTGTTTTCAAATATTCTTATACGTTTGGGAGGCTATATTCCTAAACCCCCATATGACTTCAAGAGAGAGGAAATAACAGACAAACAAACTATCATATTATTCATATAACCAAACCACCTTATAGTCGTAGCTTCCTCTACTCTCACCTATAATTTCATAGTCATAATATTTTAGATGAATATGGAAGGAACAGATATTAAAAATCATTGATACATACATAATATATAGGACACGATATTTTTATTCTTAAGGTCTGTCACATGTATATAAATAATGAATGATGCATGCCACAGATATACAAGGTCATACAGCCTCTCCTGTACATTATACAATATTATATATCCCGCCCTTGACAGCATTCTGGAGTAGCCACGTTAGCTGGCAGGGTTGATCATGACTTGGATAGAAAAATGAGGAACATGATATTCAAAAAGAGAACAGTGATTGTCTTAGGTTTCTGCGATCCTAGTAGTTCTTTTGTGATTATTAATCATGTTATGGCCAAAATCCAGCATATACTTAACAATTTTCAGAAAAAGTGCCTTATTCTTAGGGGACAGTTAATGTCCAAGGAGGTTCAAAAAAATCCTGCCAATGTTATAGACAACAACATCATGGCAATTAAGGGCCGAACAAGAATCAGAATGCTTAAGTCTCTCTAAACACAGAGTAATCACGTTGTTAAATCTTGTATTTACTCCATTTTAATAATAGTAATCAGAAAACAGTTTTTCGGAGAATAGCAAATTTCGGGATGAATCAAACAGAGCATAAAATTCCCCTTCTTCATATTTCCTGAGCGCTACGACTTATTTTACTTGAAAAGAGTTTTGGTAACACCTTAATGCAATAAAAGGTATATAACCTGACCTTGAATGTGAACCAAAAAGTCTAATGAGGCCTTGCATCATAGTTTACCATAGCTTACTTCTAGATATTTAGGAGTCGGACGCATAAAGCACAAATTTATATTCTTTGAAAATGCTTAGAAAACCCAACATTTTTCTATATTGCTTTAAGTTTAATCATTTAACTACTAGTTTCTTTAAATCTAAAGTAAATTCACTGATTGTATCAATAATGTTCACAAAAGCAATTTTCCATTTAAAGTATTCCCAGAAATGTTACCAGGTCGTCCCAGTTAATACTCTCGACCTAACCATGACCTAAATTTGCCTAGGTCACAGGTTAGGGTCGCGAGTATGGACTATGGATTATGGTTCAAGTGGTTAGCTCGTTGAAGATAGGATGAGCTGGTATGTTTCATATATGCATTAGACTAAAACTTTACGATTGTTTTCAATGTGCTTAACTTTTTAGTACCTAAAGTAAATAAACTACTGGCCAGCAAAGATTCAGTGTTATTATTTAAATAAGTTTTTAGAATTTCAGTTATAAGCAGCTAGTAGCTAGGTGCCAACACGCACACTGTATTGCAAATATTTATTATATTGTCAATATTATTGCGTGTTATTCTTTCACCTCTAAGCGACAGTAACCATTTACCATCAAAAGATACCGTTGTAAAAGAAACAAAGTTGTTCTTGAAATCTCAGCTGTTTTTAGTGTCAACCCTACCAGGACAACATGACATTGTAGGAGGTACACTGATCAATTAAATTTTCCAATGCGTCGACCCAATTACATATCATAAACATTTAATATAGAAATATGTTCTAGATGCTATTAAATATTCAGTTCATGTGCGTCAAGTTCCTGAGGATGCGTTTCAGGACACGTGAATAAATGAACACGATGAATAATTATAAGTTAAGTTAGATGTAGAAGACGATTTCACTTACTAATAACTATAATTATTGGAACGAAATTCCTTATCGCGCGTTATCGAAAGGGGGCTAGACGGAAATTCTTATGAAAAAGTTGTCACGACACTTTTTTCTGTTTTAGATGATTATCGCTAGATGGCGCTGTGATCAAAATATTAAAAAATATATATAACTTTATTACAATTCCCTCACTAATTAATCGAAAGGAACTTCGTTCTATCCGGGTGTCCCTTGACACTTCTCAAGTTTTTTATTCAAAAATAGCGGATACACGCATCTTTGCTTGTGTGTGAAAAGGAAAGGAGAATTTTTGGTCTATAAAAAGGCCTGTAACTCCTTGATACTAAACTATACGTCAGTGAAAGTCCAGTCAAAATTAGTCAAGTCATTTCAGAGATTATCCGGAAGGAACATAGAGACCATACGTTGCAAAATTTATTTTTAGCATTAAGTCTTTTGTACTTTGTACGTGCATACATATCTACACTAATATTATAAACAAGAAAACCTTGTTTGATTGTGATAAATAGGCTCTAAAACTATTGGACCGTTTTTGAAAATTCTTTCACCATTATCCACGAGTAACATAGGCTAGATATTATTTTAGAAAAAAGTAGAGATCCGTACTAAATCTTATAACATAATGTAAACCAAGGTCTGCCTACATGAACATAAGAAAAAAAGGTGTGAAGAAATATTTAAAATCTTTCTTACATCGCGTGCGCTGCGAAAAATATTGATTAAAGAATAAAATGATGTACTACGGATTTGTCGTGGTGGCCGAGTGGTTGAAGCACTTGCCTTCCGTACGGGAGGTCGCGGGTTCAAAACCGGCCGGCTTGTATTATACCTCTAAATCTTAATATGAAAAAGATTTATGTGTAATTTTTCACAACACCACTGACTAAAAACGGTGAAGGAAAACATCGTGAGAAAACCTGCATATCGGAAAAGGGTTCTAAAAAATCCTTTGAAGATATGTGAAGTCCCCAATCCGCATTAGGCAAGCGTGGTGGACTATGCCTAACCCCTCTTCGGAGGAGACCTGAGCTCAGCAGTGGGCAGTAATGGGTTGTTACAGTATAGTACAGTACTACGGATTTGTAGGTCTTATTAAAATCTGCCTGAGTCGCTTTTTGACGCAGACGAAGTTGCGAGGATCAACTAGGTTATTACAAACCTGTTATTTTAATATTACAAACAAAAACTTATATGAATAAGTGTATATTTAGACATACATGTAATAGTGTTAAGCGAAACAAAGATAGACGTATTTTTTATCATCTAGTGGCCGTATCATACAAATACTCTTTGATGAAGATTTCAGAGTTGATAGGTAGTCTCGATTTTGGTCTTGTGTATTCTATCTCATCTTCTATCTCTTCTGTTTCATAATTATTATTTAGCAATCTAAATAACAGAAGATATTCTCGTATATGTTATATTAAATAATACTTATGTGCTTTTAAAAATATCAGTTTCTATACGGGTATACAACTGATTATTTTTGCTTATCTGTTAAATAGTCATGTCATTTTCCAAACAATTTTCTTCGGTTACTTTTACAAGAACTATCAACAAAATACAGATGAAACTAATTATCTACGCAGCAAACTTTGCTAAAATCTAACGTCTTATACAAAATTTTGGTGATATAAATTGACCTTTCCGTAGTATCAGGCTCCATACAAATCTGAGGTCATCTTTTTCTGGGAGCTACTTGTGTTTTACAAATAAAATCGTGTCGGCCTCAAGGTGAAATTAAAGTTCACGACGCCAAAATGATATCTTGTTTATTGTGAATTTAGAGTGTTATTTGATATCAATTTAACATTTAAATTAGGTACACCTATTTATTATCTTTCTAAATGTTGCATTGAGTTTTAAAAGCCTCCTATTATCCTCACCAACATTATAAGGATTGTTTTCCTCCTACGGCCCATAACTTAATTACTAACTTTGTTTTTGTTTAATTTCATTATCATAATACCTACGTATATACATGCGTATGTGAGTATGTGCTACGTATAATGTTACTGCCGAATGACGACAGCACACGCGATAAAAACAAAACGATCGCGAATCTCCAGCTGTTTTACACAGCGCTAGTACCAGGACAACATACCCATGACTGGTGTTGCTTGTCGTACGCGGCCTGGAATGTTCTTGTGCGAAGTCGAGGAGGGGCGCGGGGTGGGGGGCTGGCGCGGACACCGCCTCGAGGGCGGGCGCGGGGATGACCGGCGACGGCGGCTTCACGTTCACGATGCCGTTGCACGCCGCCACCGGCATCACCGTCGCCGACCGTATCACTGGCGACTTCGGCTCCTCTTCTGGAAACAAAAAAACAAGGTTTAGCATACAAAAAACTCACTATTAACAATTTATCATAGTTAAGATATCATTAAAGAAGATCCCTTGTTCTCAAAGTTGTACAGGTTTAAAGAAAATGACCCCTCTGATAATGTCAACAAGTTGGCCGATCGGTCGGCACTTGTCAAACTCGCGTCAAACACTCGTCGTCGGCTGCAATACGTGGCGGTAAAGTACCAGGCTCACATAAACAGAAAGAAGTCGTATCAAACTTAGTATGAAACAGGTTTATCGGCTTGAGAGAGATAGAACTAACCCACACAATGTGACCTCAAATAAGGGTCATACAATAACACATCGTATTCTTTGTACCTTAGAGTTTATTTTTGTATGAAACACATGAAATCAGTCACGCTGCAATGAAGAGCGAGATAGTCTGCGTAAGTGCGTTGTAGCGAAAGAGAAGCAAGAGGGGGCGTGGTTAGACATCGTGATTACGTCAGTACATGTGGCCTACACGCGCGCGTGCTACAGTTTGTTTGTAGTTGGCACGCCGAAAATCAGCTGCTCAACGAAGTAGCAAAAAACGAGTAGCGGAACTTGTAACCGGGCGCGGCGGTCGGCCCGAATTGTGGCCGAACCAGCGTTGGACTCAACGTGAACACGTTATCAAACGTATCTTGTTTACGATTACGATGCGCTAGTAATTAAAACTAATTTATTACTACTTTATCTGAAATCATAAGAAATTCAATACTCAATATGACGATTCAGTGATAATAATGACGCATTTATATACTATATTATGTATTAAGGAATAAAGCCAGCTGTTTCATCAAAACCGTACCTATTCATCCACGTCATATAACATAGCATTGTGACTCAATACTCAGTATTACATAGCATAGGGCGTAATTGGCATTAGAGTCCGCTAACAACATTAATCAATAACACGTAACACTTGTAATCGTTCCTGGCGCCCTAGTATTAATCAATCATGTGTTTATTAGATTATTTATAGAAGATAGTTTTGCACTATTAACTTTTAGATTTTAATAAATACAATATCGTGAGATTTAAACGTTTCCAATATATCCTTCTAGAAAATTACAGAACAACACACAGAGATTTATAGGAACGCCACCTGAATAGTTGAAAGAGAAACGAGAATTGACAAATCTAAATATTAGAGATGTGCCGAGTACTCGTTTGATACTCGGTACTCTGCGTACTCGGCGGGTTTTTTGATACTCGTACTCTGCCGAATAACTCGGTTATTTGATAACGAGTATACTTTGTTTAAGAAAAGCAATATATTTAGGTAGATATAATTAAAACAATTGTTAATCAAAAAGTATTTATTAGTAATTTAGGAAATCTTTAAAAATCTGAATTAATAAAATCAAAATTATGTTAATGATTTAGGAGTACTTGAGCCGAGTAAAACTCGGTACTCTTTACTCGGCAAAAGTGTTACTCGGCACATCTCTACTAAATATAAAACAGCGAAATGCCTCAAATCTAAATATATCATGGATCGAATGTCAAAGTCCACTCGAGGTCCAGAGTTCGCCGAACTTGAAAGGCACACGTCCTCCACAATAGGATAACTGAAATAATACTATAATGTTGACGACCGCCATGATACAAGCCCCCGAAGGTGACCGGAATAATGACTTTGAAAACTGAATTTATTAGGTTTCCGATTGAATGAACTATAAATGATATTGTACAATTGTGTGTTGAACTATTTGGTTAGAAAGGATCCTATTGTTGACGAGTTTAAATACACAATTTATATACTGTTATGACAATTATATTATTTGTTTTATATGTGTAAATGTCATTAGAAATCAAATTTTGAAGAACACATTATACAAGGCACTATTTTGTTGGCTTGTTCAGAATTACTTAAGATATCATTTCAGATACTTATTACATTCATTAAAACAGTCACATCTACATTGAAATCGAATTGAATGGCTTCATAAAAGTGGTAGGAAATTAATAATTCTACAAATAACAATAAAATGGATTTCATTTGATAACTGTTAAAATTTTACAGTTACTGAAAGTAATTTATGAGACTAATGTAAAAACAATTATTCCAAGTCACATTCTCCATGGAAAACTTTGAACTTTCAAGTTCAACAAACGTAGCAGTGTTTCTAATAAATATGTAATTTCATATTATCCTAGCTTCCCGTATATTATTGTAATTTCATAAATAAATTGACGAGACTATGACCCGACGAACACGGCTCTTCATTGAATCGGTGCATTTAGTTTACTGTCAAATGAACAACTGTCCTAAGTATATCTTCTTATTGCTTTTAAATTTTAATATAAGTCAATCACCCACAGATTATCATCCACTATGTGTAGTTATTTTTTTAATAAAACCAGTTTATTAAAACAATTAATAGCAAATCTTAGAATATTGGGACAGTTCCATGCTGATCTGACTTCATATTACTTTATGATTGATAGGTTTAGGTCCCTCTGAAGAGGCAGTGAAACAAAGAGAGTGCTTATTTAAAAATACTTAAATTCAATTTAGGTATCCAACGTTTCTAACAGTAAAAAAAATCTACTTGCAGAAAAACAATATAGGATATTATGACTAATAAATGAATGGGCTGTCATCGACAGGCATTGTACTGTAGTACCAGGTTGGCATAACAGTGGAGGCAGTTATGCAAGAGAACCAGACGTGCGTCACTGGGTACACAAACGTACCTATGTTATTATGAAGGTACCTATACTATATACACAACAGATGTTCATCATTACACTTTAATCAGACACAATATACGAGGTAAATAACTGCGAGTACAAAAGCTAAATAAACATGTCTATTCAGTTTATTTCTCTCTGCTTTTTACATATTGTCTTCATAAATAATTTTTATTATACACAAAAATGTTGAAGAAAAAACATTATTACAACGCTTTTAGGAGCATCGTAAGTCCCAATTCTCTCGACTATTCCAGTTTTCGCAAGTAACATCTGCAATGTTATGGGCGCCTGGTCACGGTTGTGTAAGTTTGGCGCGCGTGTGCTCTTTGAACGCGAATTGCGAATGACAACATCGTCCCATCTCCCTCTTTGTAAGGACCTTGAATGGCTGATATAGTTGTCGAGATCTCCGCTTGTTTTTATTAAAAATTAAGGAAAATAATGGTAAAACTATTCTCGAAACTGCAGGTAATAAGACTAATAACCAGATTTTCTTAAGTCTTGCATTAAATGAATGACTATGATAATCCTGCTCTTTACAACAATCTTGAAAGCAATTATTTCACGTAGAAGCTTGATAACCTTGGTACACGTGTTCTGAACAAAAAATACGTATGTCTAGAATGTTAGATAATTAAGTATAATTATATGAACAGTGTATTTCAGCCATTTTTAGAATCATAAGAATTTGAACCTCATCACAAACCAATGATGTTGATGGACTCACGAGGTATTGCAGACGAACGCTGCAATAAATAAGGTTTCAAATTCATAGAAACATAATAAGAACAAACTATGCAATTGTTTTATATTAGATACCAGTATAAAAAAGACATCGAAAAAGAACATCTCGTTACTTATTTTCCTGTTCATATTAACCAAGTTGACAAGATTATTAAAGCTAAAATTTCCTTAAAGTTATTCTCAATAAAAATATTGTGTCTCTTATTTAATGACTATCAATTTTGCCTGTAAAGAGCAAAAGAGAGTTTGTAAGTAAAGAAGCGACCGAAAATATGACAGATTTATATACAATCGAATCAGTGTCAGATCACATCAATTTCTGAGATATCTCACTCGTTTCACCAGCACGGCCATTTTGTATCGATCGACAGTAGAGATACGATATCATTATTATCTTGGTGTCAACGACCGCGTGGTTGCCATTATGCTCCACTTTTTAATACATCTCTCGCACGTGTTCGTTATTTGAAAGTGCTCAGATATAATTTGGCAAACACGTTCGCGGGAAAACGATTAATAATTTAAAGCTAAATTATGGCTCGCGCATTTTTGCGCTAAAAACACGTTTCTATTTTGAATACAGTGAATGTGGAGGTACAATACATAAATAAATATGACTAAAAACTGCGTGTAGCATTCATCTTCATAACGAATATTTGTGTTGTAACTTTTGAAAGCAATATTCATGACATATCCTTTTCAACTATAGCAAAAAATGCGTCATTTTGTATAACTTGATTACGGCTAACTACGTATTGTTCAGAACCTAGTGAACAATATTGTAAGTAATACTAGTAAATTACACTTAAAATAAATATTTGTAGTATACTCTATATCGTCAGACGGCAAGATAAAAAAAAATGAACTGTAGTATCGGGAAAGTCAAGATAAACATTATTGCGTAATTCATTGTGACGTGCGGAATTGTCGATGGCCGCTCGCGTGGAAGGTCGATGAACATTCTAGAAGATCTGTGGTGATTGAGAGGGGATCGAAACAAAAACTAAACAACACTGTCATGTGCTTTAAGCAAAAACACAGCAGTGAAAAGGACTGTATCAGTAAAACATGCGCTGTTAGCTTCTTCATTTTATGTGTTCCTAGTACTATCTTAAGCGCGAAGTCACTTGTTTATCACAAAGTTTGTATTTATTTGCCTCCATTGCCTGTTCAATAAAAAGATAAGATAATATTTTATATTAATTACCAAGAACAAAATTAGTAAAACATTGTGTTTTGAAAAATTAAAATAACACAACGAAGCAGATCTGTTTTTGTTTCGTATTTTTGCCGAGATATCCTTGAGGCCGTCTGCTCTCGACAACATCTATAATTAGAAGATTATTACAAACTAGTTATAAAACGTAAAAGTAGGTATTTTATGTAATCACACGTATGTATGTATCGTCCTTGAAACTACATTATTCTAGACGTTCCGCTCCGTAATCCTTGCATATTTTTTACGCATATTTAAATGTTGAAGTAAAACTGAATGTATGGAGAATTTCGAAAGTGAATATAATTCTACGACTTATTACGAACACATGTTTGTACATTTTCACTTTTATTATGTATAATTTCTTCGTATATAGTATCAGCAGAAAATTAAGCTATAAAGATCTAACGAATCCCTATTTTGAAGATGGAACAGCGCACGTATTCCAAGTTTCCAAAGAATTGATAATAATGTATGAACAAATTACAATAAATTAGGTTATCGCAATTTTGTGAGCACAAATGTGCTCCAAATACTAATTGAAAAAAACATTAATTTACATATTTAAAACTGCTGATAAAGACAATCGTCCTGGTATTTTAAAGGCAGGATTAACATAATTAAGTCGTAAACCTCCACCTTTGTTGCGCATCAGCTGATCTATGTCTTTTCTTGCTCATTTTTTCATTATCAAAATAGCCACAAAAGCTTCGAAAACAGTATCCAAATTGCTTAGAATAAGAGTATTGTTATTCTCTTAATCCACGCTCTCGTGTCAATACTATGCTTTTGTTTCTGCTATTGTCATGAAAATGTATACGATATCTGCTCGCCTAGTACAACTATATTTTTTGTAAGTAAATACATAATGTAGAAAGTGTATCTATCAGTGTTCCTACAAACAGTGGAGTTTACTACACATGTCACGCAGACTCACGTAGCGTTACAATATCGACCTTGACTATGCCGCCTTGGCGATAGACCTTTACATTCAACGCCCTCATAACTCGTTCCACGTACCTTTCGCTGTTTATGTTGTCCTGGTAACTATTCTAGTTCAATTTCGTCACTGTTGCATGTGTGGTTTCGGAAAATTATCGTAGTTGGTTTTTATTTGCTCGTAGACATGAGCTTGGATCGTCTTAGGCATTCTTTGTAACTGAGGTTCAGAAACCTCTAATTGTAATAGGGATTAGTTGCATTTGCACATTATAGTTGCCACCTGCCTACCAAGTAATCTAGGTGTGTCGAGGAAACAACAAAAAACACGATCTTGATTTTAAAATATGCGAAACATAATAGACGATTAAATCAACAAATCTAAACAAGGTAAACAAACACTATTTAGATAAACAACCGTCAACATTTTATAAAGGTTGAAATAATAGCGATTGAAATGAAAAAAAATTACGTAACCAAATCGCTTTAGTGACCTTTGTGCGAATTTCAAACGATCATCGAAACTTCTAGATGTTTATAATTACGATTTTATTGAGAACACACAATTAATATTATATTTCAATATAATTTTTGCACAAATATCACGAATTAGCTATCCAGTTCGAACATTTGTGTGACAATATTTTGTTTTCCTCAAAAACTTCGTCGTGATAATTATTGTAAATTGTTCTGATGTTGCATTAAAACTAGGGCACTCGTTTGGTGATAGCATGTGTAAACGTAAGTTTTGTTGTGACATACAGACAGACGTGTTCTTGGATGGAATTGGACAACAAGAGGCCGAGGTCGTATCGAGGCCAAAACACCTCGTGTTTTAAAGACGCAATTATACATATGCATCTATTTATTAACCTAAAATTAGATTTAGAATTTAAAATAACGTATTTCGGTATTCTTAACAAGCAAAATTAGATACTGAACCTATTCTAAAAAGTGTTATCATTTGAATGTTGCTACTTAAGTTGCTGCTAATAGGCAACATTTTAGGAGTTATTTCAATAAAAAGTTTGTTGAGACTAACAAATTAGTTATTTTTTTATTGGGCACCACCTCTCACTCCCACCACTATAACTCCTGTGTAGCCAGCGTAATGACTCTGAGCAGTGAATCCCAGGAAAACCCCACGAACTCCGCAACGAATTTAATCAGAAGATGATAGAAGAAGTAGGAAAACATAAGTTTCACTTCCCTTCTCGCAAAAGCGGGAGACAATAAAATAGGATTGAAAAAGCATTACGCCAGAATTGAGAAAAGCACCACGGACATTGATTTTATTAAATTTATTGGACCTATGCGGTGAGCTGTGCGGTAAAAAATTAGTTAATATAATAATATGTATAAACGATGTAACTTAGACGTAAAATAGATAAACTAGAAGCTATTTGTAGTTTTGCAAAAACATGCCATTTCGTTATTCAAGAAATGTGATCCTGTCTACGAGACGGTAGGTACAGTAATATTGTGTCTACTGCAGCGGTAGAGGGACGTAAAGAGTGCATTAATTATTTTACGGCTTTTTATTATGCTAAGCATTTATTTAGACGTTTCGTTATGTGTATTTGCTCAATAATTTTAAAAGCTGTTCCATCATAAGTGGTAATTCTATGATCAGCAAAATGGATGGATGAAAATGGATGACGAATCACATTTGTTTATATTCTAATGACTGCACGGGAACTGTAAATATTAATGTAAGTAGTAAGTAAAAAAGGCAATTTTTATTTTATTTAATGACTGCACGTGAACTTACCTAGATATTCTTTGATCCATTTCTTTTTCGGTGGTGGTCGCACCTTCTCAGTTTTTATTTCTTCTTTTTGATAGATATTGGGCACAGGGATTGATGTGGAAGGTGCCTCGGGAATCAATCGAGGCACGTTGTGGATAGGAGCTATCGTTTGCGGGTAACTGTAGCCGTTGACTGGGAGGCCATGAGGGGCGTATTTATATGCTTTCAACATTATCGGTATGGGCTCGACAAGGCTCCCGAACTCTGTTTCCCTGGTATTGATAGCGATGGTATGGAAGGTATCGGCGTAGTAATCGCCTGGCGTGCCCATGGTGGTGTCGACGTGCCTGTACCCTCTGCCCAGGTTTACTTCGGACGTTTCCATAAGTATACCCATTCTACGATGGGCCAAACGATCGTTAACTGTGCCTATGCGTCCTCATTATCATTTACACTAATTGTTTTATCACAATAGTTTCCAACTACACTTTCATAGATATTCACAATATCATACTATATTCGGAGTGCTTCAAACTGTAAGTGAAATCGAGGTCAGCGTATGCGTTTGCGACTTGTAAAACGTGTAAAAAGTTCCATCGATTTTAACATTCATAAAGTTTAAAACAAAAGCTGTTTCTAAACGGCTTCTCATTGAAGCTTTTGACGTATTTACTGCAAGAGTTTTGCGTAATGGAACCGCAACAAACAACTACACAGAAAAACATAACAATAAAACTGTGAAGCCATACAAAAGTAGAGTACTTATTCATCGAAAACAAATGAAAATCATATCAAAAGTTTTTTAACGACAAACTTGAATAATAAACGATTACGAGTATAAACAATCATGCTCAATGTAATAACGTGCAAAATATTAATATTATAATTACTTATTCAACATTTTATCAGCCATGCTCGTCTTTAGTAAATCAATGTGAAGTCTTAGATCAATCACAGCTGATATCTGCACAAACAACGTAGTAATAATACTATAGTAGTGAAATCAATACAACAATAGCCTCAACGACCGCGACCGTACACTGATATTCGCAAGAACGAGACAGCATGTGTGAGCGAAGAAAGAAGATAATGCTCGCTGTGGGTGTCGTGGCGATGCCGAGATGATTCAAAGCGAGGCGCTGCGCACCGTTCAACAAGTGCGGGGAAGCGTTGAACGCATGGAGCTGGCACGTGCAATCACCTCCGCGCCCCTCCACCCGCCAACGCAGACTGACATTCAAAAGACTTCCATTCTGTTATGCGACCCTGGTACACTGTCCGACTGAATTGGCAGACATTATGGATTTTCAAGACGATAGACAACGGACGAGCGAGCGTTTGGTCGGCGTTGGACAGACAGGATAAATGGAAGACGAGATAATACTAGCGGTTGTACCTTTTATGATTTTTGTATGGGTTTTCTGAAGATAGCTGCGACTAGCTACACTACTTTACAGTAAAAGGCACAATGCAATGTACGTAGTCCATTCGAAATAAATCGACATCGATTGAGAGGTAATTAAATTAAATACTTCTAAACGTCTAATACCGCAGATATTCAAATGTTTAAATAACTCATTTAAATTTTACAGGTTAATTTGATGATAGAAAAACCATCTTTGTTTGGATAAATTGCTTTGTTGTTTCGGCTAAGTAGATTCGTATTTAGCTTATTTTAAATGTTATTTCGCTGGTAAACAGGTAGAAGACAGTGTTTTAAATTTTCATAGATTCAAACAAGCTATTAGGTATTATAGCTTCGACCTAGTTTTTAAGTCAGTCCAAGGCTTTGATCAAACAAAAATGACGTTATCGGCGTAGCTCTAGACGAATTTTAAGTGAAACTGAAACGAACGTTCTTAAAATCAAGTTGTTAAAGAATTGTTCCAACAGTTGAAGAGTAAAATTAAATAACAATGGTAGTATGCATGTGTATGTTTAAGACTTATGTAAACTTTTTTGGTGTAAGTCTTGTTGGTGGATCATTAATAAATAAATAGTGAACTATTTTTAGATCAGGGGGTTTCACTATTAATCCAGATACTTTTGATTCAAGCTACTGTGACGAAAGGTTCATATTAAATTCATGACAGAGATTTTTACAAAATTCTTGCAAGGATATTATTTTGCCATAGGTTTATAAGCTGCGATGAAAATGATGATATACATTTTTGAACTATTTTAAATCGTAACTTAGGGGTATCTATCTGCGATCTCTGGTATACAGATTGTATTTTTTGCAACATTGAGGCTACATTTTCACCGAAACAAAGAAAGACATGGATAACTTAGCTTGGAGAAATGTTGACGACAGTTTTAAAGCAATTGCTTGTAAAATATTCCCTGCTTCGGAATGGCACAAAAATGAACGAGGAAACTAATATACTGTACCAACCCATTACTGCCCACTGTTGGGCTCAGGTCTCCTCAGAAGATGGATAAGGCATAGTCCACCACGCTTGCCTAGTGCGGATTGGGGACTTCACACATCTTCAAACTAATATACGTGGTAGATGTTTTGCTACCAGGAACTCAGGATGTTGAGAAGGTTAATATATTTTTTTATACTTCGCGTATCACATACACGCGCGGCCGAGTTATTAAATGTAACGACACGTGTCTCTGTTTATATTATGTAACTGCAGATAGGTTGGTATATTAAACAACCGAGGCATGTATTCAAACGTTGAATTAAGGTTGCTTAATCATTATTACATTGCATGTTTTGGGCGTTCTCGTACGAGATCATTCATCGTATTTGGATTATAAAAGTGATATGGTACGTTATCTGAGGTATTTTCCAGATCTTTCAAAATAACAATGAATAAAGTGTAGAGAGCTTATAAAAACAATCAAGGTACAGAAGAAATTCTAATCTGCACTGAATAAATTGATTATTTGTGAATTAGATTTGGTTCAACTAAGGCCTAAAGTAAATCACAAGACTATTGCAAGGTAGGCCAATTTCTACTAGCTGATTAACTATTTTAATCATCTTATAAAACCATATACCTTTGAATATCACATATATACAATGTCAGAAGAGTGTTGAGTATAAAACTGAATAGATGAGACCATGAGAGTGGAGATCTTAAACCAAAGGAAAGACGAATATGTGAAGAATTATTGTAATTTGATAAGACAGATGAGCGATGTGAGAGTAGAAGAATGTGCAGAGATTACGCGCCGTATGTAGGTACGATAAGATAGAACAAAGGAACAACAAAAATACGCCCACAATAGAAGAATCATAAATGGGTCAATTTACCGAATATTGATTAGTGTGTTACGACATATAATAATATATTAATCATAAATAATGACTAGATAAGAAAACAAACTAACAAAACATCAAACATACAAGTGTCTTGAGAAGTTTCTAGCTTATATCTATCAATATCTATACTTATACACCGAATCTTTAAGTCATATTAAACGTAAGGCTAGAAAAGAAAGTATTTTTTCCGATTTTATGATTCTAGTTCCAACTTATTGATTACATCTCTACAATCCCTACTGTTTTTTATATAACCAAGATAGGATGTAATATATCTCCAAAAAAATATTATCTAAAACTGTTTTCTTAAACATTACGCTTTAAAAATTTTATCATACTATCATTATCTAGTTTTTTTGATTCCTCTCATAATACTTTTTGTATAATACTAGTAACTCGCCTATTTGAAGTTCCTTTGTCCTGAGTTAGCCCTCTCCGGTTAGAACGTCTACGTAAATAAATCTAGTTACGTGACCAGTTATAAAAGAAAATTCTATAAATTACCAGACCTTAGTTCCCCCAGAAGCATATTTATATTAGTAATAACTTTGCAAGGTGTAACTCTATTTCAGTCAAGCGCAAAGGGTGTTTACTAAAACGGACAATGGTCACAACAAAGGCAAAATAAATTTCTCATTGCATTTACGAGGTACTGGTATACTAAACGGACGGCAATCAAACCTTATTAAAATCATTGGAGTCAAGTATGGCTGGAACATCGGACGTGTTAGAATCGCGTTTGTATCAGCCTTTGTATTGGAGTAGGTATAGTGACGTTATCGATAGAGCCGATTCGTAAACTGTACAATATGTCGTGTTGCCAGGCCGATTTGTTGCGTAACGCTACTTCCAACAACAATCACACAAGTTATACACCAAGTTATAAATATCTTGTACCTGGCCTACGCTAATCACACGCATTGACGTTATTCATCAATGAATGATCAACAACGGAACTCGGTACCTCGCAACGCCCTAAAATATTTCAAGAAAAAACCTCTGCCAAAAATTCAATTTATAATAAAATTATGAGCATGATTGTTTTGTCAATAATCCACGAGACTGAGATTAATTCGATACTAGAAGATAGTAGAGATAACATTTAAATACCGATTGATAGGAACTTTGTAGTTTTGACTTGGAGACAAAAAAACAATGTTGCAGACGTGTTGGAGACGGGAGAGCAGTAGGCAGGCGATGCAGCAGGCACGTGGAGCGAGGCGCGCAGGTGCCGGCGACCTCGCACTATCTCGTCGCGACACCCGAGGTCGTCATGATAACGCACGCTATTTTGGACACACGTCCTAAGCTCTACGAGCACGTTCGTGACCGTCGCAAACGCAAACGCTGAACACTGCGGACGACTCCTGAATCGGAAGCACGGAACGAAGCGAACACGCGAGCCGAGCCACAGTCGGCGTGTCGGAGCAGCAACCGGAGCAGCAACCAGAGCAGCGATCGAACCGACCGCCGCCGATGCGATCCGCTCGACGACTGGATCATCAGAGACTTCAGCGAGCGAACTCGGTCGGCGTCGGAGGGACTCGGAGGGCGGAGGAGGCGGGAGGTGCGCGACCTCCGCAGTCCCGCGCCGACACTCCAACGAAATCGCGAGGAGGGCAGAGCGCGGGGGGCTAGCACGCGGTCCACCGCGACCACAGCCGCTGCACCTCTCTCCGCCGCACTTTACATAACGCTGCACGAAACGAGGTCGGACCGTCCGACGCGCTCGACACTTACAGAATACCAAGAGACCCGCGCCGTCCGCCGATCGAACCTAGGTGATGAAACCGCGGTATTAGCACGCAGATGTCGCGCGCCGACAACTCACCGCCGGAGTCACTGAACCTCGACCACGACGGATAAGGTGAATGGAACACTGCAACCGAACTAGTGCAACTCTGTCGCGCCGCTCTCCTCACGCACGAGACCGTTTAGCTTTCTAATGGCCGTCCATACCGCGGCCCCGCTACTGTTTTTTCTCATTCCGATGAATGCCCAGGCTACTACTTCGATTCTGCAGTGTGCAAGCGGCAACTCTACTGTGACACAACTTCACTCTCCTAACAATGCGAAATGCATCGACTAATTGTCCAATGTATTTCGTAATTAGTTATTTAGAACGTATTTACTATTTAGCGAGTACTACGCGCATTAGAAATCGTCGAAAACGTAGTTTGACCCCGCCTTGTTAATGAAGTAATTCTTCTTGCGTCACCAGCACTAATCTTCCTAATAGGATTTCTCGTTCGTGTGCGCTGTAGGTTGCGCGTTCGCTTCGTCACTTGCACGCGCCAACCGCAACTTTACTCATACACTGATTACTTTAAAGGGACTCAAAGTAGTAAGTCAAAAAAACGTAAAATTTTCCTTGAGTCTACTTTGAATGGGAGGAAATTGCCTTTATATTCACGTATGGTATCGGCAAGTTTGTATCGTTCCTTTTACAAATAGAAACAATTAGATGCACAGTTGCTGATAACTGGAATGTAGACGAAAGAAGCCACATCGCAATTGGTACGTTCATTGTTTGTTAGCTCAGACACGTCAAGGATAACTCCAAAAGAGGTAGTGACGAAATGATACAACGCTGTAATAATATTCATAGTCGTGACGGAATCCAACATTGGCATTAAGCGATTCAGTCAAAGTTCCGAACGAGGGGTGCGGGAGGTGGTCACAGTGCAACACTCGGTGGCAAGTTCCGATAAGAGTGCGGGCGAGAGGGGGGGCGGGTGTGCGGGGCGCGGCGCATGCGTGCGGCGGCTGACCTTGACGCGGTGCAGCGTGCACTCCGACAACTCCCCGCACGGCCCTTGCCCCAGAACCCCTCCCTCCGGGGAACTCCACGCAAACACCTCCCCCCTTGGCTTTTTCAACCACACCTGCCGGTTTGGCAGGTTATTGCGATGCGACCCGTCACTGACCAGATTCTATTTCTGGAATCTCGAAGCCAAAAGCTGTGCATTGCACGAAACTTAGCAACGTATACCTTGAAATCCAACCAACATTATAATCCGAATTAGTCAATTTGGAACAACAGAACCGTGAATTTGTTGAACGTGTAATAAAGGAAATGAGTAAAACGATCTAAATCGATGTTAAAACACGACGAAACCAGGGAATCGAAGTGGAAACAGCGGAACGAGGGGCCTACACCCACCGGATGCCGAGATATGACTCGTCGGGCTGCGAAAGCTTTGTGATTTATACACCCAATGTAGACAATAAACAGAAAGTTATAACAGTGTCCGTGACTACATATACAAAAAACAACACAGTAAATATATCGCATACTTATAAAAACAGCGGGGACCGAAACAATACATTTTCATCGTATGTATTTGGGTTGCCGATACAAATTTCATCATTCACTGTCGAAGGTTGCTCCATCGAGATGACCAAATAAAGAATGAGAACATGAAATGTATAATTCTGCCTTTAAAGACAGGGTTCCGGTTGCGCGAATGAAAGCGTGCAGAATTCCAAATCAAATATTTGGACACTTGAAATTTTTAACTTTCCTATGATATGTCAACTTTGAAAATACTTATTATTGGGGAAATCATGAATGAACACTTATTTACATTATAGGACTAATTCACAGTTTGAAAGGAGAGACGGTTAGCACTCTCCTTGACAAGGATGGAACATATAATTTGGTTAAGACACTATTAACCAAACGTTTTGAGTGTGGTTGCAAGTTCATTTCTGACCACCGGATGGTTTTTGGGGGCGGCGCGACGGGAAAGTGTGTCGAGAGCGTAACGCGTCGCGTCGTCCCTCAAAACACCGTGCTGGGTTCTGGCCTCAGCCGGGGTTCGGACGTTGAGTGTGAGCGATTAGAGGATTTAGTGAGGTTCAACTCCCACATACCCCGGTGATTTCCTCCAACTGAAAAAAAAAAAATACAAAAAGAAGTCGTTTTGCAATATACAAATAAATCAATCCATATTGTCATTAAAAAACCAATTGCTGTGTGTACTAGGAACACAGCAACATATTAAGTGAACGCAATTTACAATTGATAGCAAAATGTAGTGGACAAGAATGATGCACTCACTTAAACAAAATATAGACCTAGAACCAAACAATTAAAAGAATATTAATAGAATGGACTTATGCAGGAATGATAACTACGGAGTTCGTAATCATAACAAATGATGTAGTTTTTATAACACAAAAGGCGTAGGTATACGAGAATATTCGGAAGATTATCTTATCGTGCAATAAATACGACGTTTGTCAATATACGGTCGCTCACAAGTACTGATATCGCATCACATTTCCTTACATAACTTAAAACTACAGAGCGCTCAACTACAACACACAAATCTGCTTACAAACTAACAATGTACAAATTGTAGTTGCATATAGTCACAAACACACAGACCGCGTCGCGATAATTTGAGTTTTACTAAAGAGTATGACGTGTTTGTTGCAGGCATCGGCGAAGGAAGCACGCGTCGCGCGGTGCGTGGTCGGGAGTCGCGCACAAACAATCGAGCATCGTTGGACGATCCTCGCGCGGAGTACAGCACGGCTCGGTCGTGTGCGTCCTCAGACGGATCCGAGGTCGGTCCCTTTCACCGGTGGAGCGACCTCACGCGAGCCTTGTTGGTTCACCCCGCTTGCCTATACGACGGTAATTAGGCACGTAGCGTCCGCTAACTGCGCAAAACGTTTTTGTACACGAAACATTATGTACACAGCCAATCCTTGTTTCGGATCTGCTATAATGAACCTCATTTCATTACTTGAATGTTTATTCGCTTTAACGGTTTCTGTATAACGACCTAGATTACAAATAAGTAGTAGACACATTATTCCAAATTTTGCGAGCGATGCAGCGAGACTCGGGTCGTATTCCAATAAAGTTGCAATCAACAGGTGGCCGTCGCAGCATTCGTTGTTGCCAACCTGTTATACATTTATGCAAATTCAAGCCTGTGTGGACTTTCTAGTTTTAGTTTGAAGAAGATTTGATGTTCGAAATAGCCTGTGGCGTCTGGCGATTTTTTTCTTGTTTATTTTTAAATGGGCACATTTTTTATTCACATACATGTATTATTTTACAGATTTTCTTAATCTTCATAGAATGTAAATTATTATTTATTTATTTGGATCATCTACAAAATTACATGTTTACAATTATGAACATTATTATAAATAGGTATTACATTTTCGTGCAAATATTGCACAAGATTAATAAAGCACATTATTATGTGCCATTACATCAGACACTATGTTAATTAATTCATAAATATTCTGTTATTAAGATTCCCATTGCTGTATAGATATATTTCTTCTAACATATTCAGTCATTAAGTTTGTGAAACATATTTTCATCTACATATTCAACATATTATTATTCTCAAAACCAACTTCGCAGTTCACAACAAAATTATTATGTTAATTTCCTAGTAACAACTGTAGGTCATAACACAAGTTCATCAAAATTATTCTCCTTGAAGTTTTCACGTTTTCCTGGTTAAAAACAGCACTGTTATTATAATATTATTACACGTATTTATTTGAACATTTTACTTTAATGTCATGTTTACTATTTTGATACTCTACTCGTGGCACTCTCTATTAATCATCATTAGCTAATTAGGTCTATCTACAAAACGTTAATGTAAACTTATCAAATGAGTACTTCAACTCAATACTAGCAATATTAGTAGACTAACTCTAAACCACAACATTATAGAACCAAACCACGAGTCTAAAAGCTAAACCGAGAACGTAATCGAGTGAAAACATCGGCTGTAATGCGTATCTTTTTATCGTTCTGGCGGTGTCGGTCACTGCTATCAAAAGCTCAGTAAAACAGGCGATAGATGATAAAGCGAGGAATAAACACGATATCGCTACTTTCGTAGTGTGCCTCGTGTTTTGGAAATCGCGCCGAATAACTGGTATTGTTGGTTTTTTTTTCGAGTCTGCGTTTAATGTGTCTCGGTTTTGGCGTTAGATAAATATTATACTGGCTCTTGAAGGAGTTATTTAATGGGCGAATAATCGTTTTCATTTTGTTTATTATTCACTTTAAATTGTCTGTTTATATATTTCACTCTCAAGTAGCTAGGTATAGGCTACTCTTTCTCGGTTAGTTTATTTTAAAGTTCAGTTACGATGTTATTGATATTGTTTTTAAATTCAATTCATTGTTTGTAATCATCATTCTATGTTAAACGTCTCCTTACACGTGTATGAATTTCAAATGGATATAACTTTGTTGCTATTTTAGATCACGCAATAACTATTATAACTATAAAGTGACAAGTAGCAGTGTAATGGAATCTAGTTTCTTATTACGATCTTCTATTAATTTCCATTTGATACAAAGACCTTGTCATCGTTTTTCCGTTGACCAAAAACGTGAAATAGCCATTAAGTCAGTGACCCTAATATTGATATCATATCTGATTTGACGATTATTATTGTCACATATCAGGGAGTTAAATATGCAAGGGGTTACACAAATGTGCGTTGGTCGACCCTTTTCATGTTTGTTACAAAAACAAGCACTCTCAATGCATATTCAAATGTAATTGCTCTGATCCTTGAGTGATTGCAGCGTGATGTTGACTGACTTCAATATTAAATGTGGGGAATATTATGTTTGATCGTGTATTGCTCTTAGACGTTGAGTTTGTGGGCATTATCTTTGTTGCTTTATCAGGAGAGTTTACGTGCTACTTTCATGTGTACCTACGTCGCGTCATGAGCGGTCATAATGGCGTTGTAAATGGTACCGTTTATCGCAAGTTTCGATAGTGCACAGCGAGACAATGAGTTCATCGTGAACAATGGCCGGCGCGAGGTAGCACGCACCGTTACGCAACTCTGCCTTGTGCCAGTTTTTCTTTGAGTATACTGATAGGTTTAAAAATCTATGTAATTTAGAGGATGTCAAGTTATTATGAACATCGTAATGCAGCGAGTGAGTCGACGGGCGTTGCGCGTGCACAAGTCCCTCGCCCCTCGCATCCCTCGCGCCGATCAGCTGACCGAGCAGCGCTCCCCGCCCGGTGCGTCAGCCGAGAGCCGTCACGACACCACGTACACACACCGCTCGCCGCCCACTCTCATCACCACTGCCCGCGCGCGCTCTACGTCTCCAACAAACTGTATTTTTTCGCCGCACAGACTCATTACATTCACCAGAAGTACACTCTGTAACCCAGAACGCAGTTAGGCGCTGCGTATTGACGACTAGCACGGGTAATTTGGTGAGTGGCGGGTACGATCGGAGGTGAACGTGCGACGCGTGGCGATATTAGTGAATTTCAGGCTTTCTTTGTTTACGCGGGGCGAGGCGAGGGCGGGGACCGCGACCGCGTGCCGTTCAAGGTCAAGAGCGTGGGGCGCGCGGAGTACTCACCGGTCTGCAGGCGCCGCTCCTGGAGCTCGATGTACCGCGCCGCCTCGAGCAGCGTGTCGAGGAGGCTCATGTCGACCGCGGCAGGCGCGCGCGGTCCCGGCGCGCCCGCTGTCACGCCGCGACTGCCGCGAGTGACACGCGGACCCGGTGCCGCTCACGTGGCCGCCGCCGCCGACCGCCAATCGCTCAGTGCCGCGACGGTCACGTGACCACGTTCGCCTGCCAATCGACGCCGGCCGAGGCTCAACAGCGCGCGGGGCGTGCGCGATCGATGTCGTTGCGTTGCAACCGAACCATCGCTCGCCGGTCGGCTGCCCCCGCTCTCAGCCCGCCGCCCGCGAGCCGGTGACGCGGCACGCTTCGCACTTGTTTATCTGTTATTTTTCCTGTCTGTATGTGCTGAAGTACGTAATTACTGCTTTCACGACACGTTAATTAAATCAAAACCCTAAAATCGTTAACATTCGTGCCGCAAGCTCCGCGTTTATCACTTATATTGTGTCATATCGATTCCCTCACGTGCGAAACTTCGACCGACTTTCACTTCCTCGGTCACCGCTCCACGATATCAAACAAGTTGCATGAGTAAACTGGGAATGTGTTATCTAGTTTACACCTTGTTCCGATCATGATGTACCGATAAATAAGTAAGTAAATCTAGGAAACAATGTCACCAATAGCAATAGCACATGTCAGACGTAAACAAAGGATGGTTCCTATTTACTTTGCTTACTCACTCCACTTTACTCATCATTTGCTGAATAAGCCATTCACACAGATATTGTTTTATTGAAGTACGGACATGTGTGAAATCGACAAGAAAATAAAGTATTACTTCGCATAATCATGACAGTAAAATAAATAAAAATCACATGTTCTGGTTTCGTGCGTGTTAGGTAGAAAATTAGTAGGTAGATATTATTTAGATATTCCTAATACTTGCCTGTATAAAAACGTATTAGGAACTATTAATAATACAACGTTTACATTTTTTTTTTAAATTAAGATTTAATGGCCTGGTAACAAGACCTTTAAGCCAAGACCTATTTAAGAATAATATTTAAGAAGATTTCTGAGTATTGAAAGTTTTGTCTTTAATTTTATATGTACTTCATTTTGTAACAACGTTTACAATGTTACACAGTAAAACTATAGTTTATGAATTTTTTTTTTTTAAGTTTTGTATTGTTTCGTAGACATAATTTAGGTAAAGGTATATTATAGTCTTTCAACATTATTAAAAAAGCTATAAAGTTCTTGTATCAAGTTATAAGCCTTGATAAAAATTTATTATGTAGATAAACTACCGCATCAATGGTCCATCTGATGGTAGACGTATTACTTACTACTCAGTTGCCATCCGTACCTTGAGTGAGACCACTACAATTCGTATATAATATTATCCTTGATTCTAATATTTAAGTTTGTCGGTATAGTTAGACAGCTAAAAGTCGTGGTGGTCGAAGCGCGTCCTTCCGAACGGGAGGTCGCGGGTTCAAATCCGGCCGGCTTGTACCTCTAAATCTAAAAATGAAATAGATTTATGTGCAATTTTTCACAACACCACTGGCTAAAAACGGTGAAGGAAAACATCGTAAGGAAACCTGCATATCGGAAAAGGGTTCTAAAAATCATTTGAAGATATGTGAAGTCCTCAATCCGCACTAGGCAAGCGTGGTGGACTATGCCTAATCTCTCTTCTGAGTGGACCTGAGCCCAACAGTGGGCAGTAATAGGTTGATACAGATACAGATAGCTACTAGTTATAAAAGAACGAAATTAATTTTATTGTTGCGTCATATTAAATTACGCAACGAGTGAGAGGTATCAGTACCTACCTATCGCTTTTTTCATTGAATGATATTTTTAAAGAAAAACCAGGTTTCCTTTAACGATTTTTTCTCTATTGCGGAAACCGCCGACAACTATTTTTACGGAACTGAAGCGGCTAGAAAAATAATAGAGACAATTTTTTTTTCTACTGACCATAACCATAGAATAGGAAGTATCTTATTTAGTACATAAGTACTTCAAAGAACAATCTAACAAGACAAAATTAAATGATGAATTTAAAAGTAACTGGATGTAAGAAGAGAGGAAGGCCGAGGAAACATGGTCTGATTTTTTATATGATGGTACTATGTGGTGTAACAGATGATTAATGTAAAGACAGAAAGTTGTGGAGAAAACATAAGCGAGAATAAACCCTGTGTAACTCCACCTTTATATATAAACTCATGAAATTTATAGAAAGTAATAATATTAAACTTTAATTTAACCATTACTCATTCCATTTTTCCAGTAACCATTTATTTTATATATTTTTTTTACCTTTTAAATATTATATCTTATTATATTACATTTTAATATATTTTTTAAGGTAGTTTCTATCTCATTTTACCCTTTTACACTATGTTCTATATTTCATACAATTTAATAACATTATATATAATAAATATTAGCATTTCGTACTGCTGAAGCTGGAAACCGAACAATACTTTGGCTTAGTGTCTTAAAGATAGCAAGAGGTCCAGAAAAAAAAGAAGAAGAGAGTAAAGTCTAGTCCTTGAAATTCGGAGTTTTTTCTTCCTTTTTAGGATAGGTTTCAACCTTACGCCTTAGGTAATTGAGTTTAAAAGTGGTTACGGTCACTCATAGACCTCTACAATCTCAGGGCATAAGCTTTCTCCAGGCGACAGAACAACAATAGCGGATTACTACAGAACTAAAGAGAAGAATAAATTCAAAAAGTTTCCTGTTCTCGTTTTACTTCGTAGGGATGAAATCTAGGAACAGTAATTGCACCAAACAATGTGATGTATCTACTACTAGTATTTTGAAAACATTACACAGATAGATATCAGAGATATTGATTTAACAATTCATCTCATTTATAAACAATTACTTTGTAGTATAGTAGTAGTTCGGGGACGGAGCGACGGGAAAGAGTGCCGAGCGCGTAACGCGTCGCGCCGTCCCTCTAAACCCCGTGCTGGGTTCTGGTCTAAGCCGGGGTTCGTACGCTGAGTATGAGCGGTTGGAGGTTTTAGTACGGTTCAACGCCCACAAAAGTGTAGTAGTAGTAGTACTATTCAAGTGAGCAACGGTGAAGTAAAACATCGTGGAGAAACCTGCATATCGGAAAATTCTAAAAATCTTTCGAAGATATGTGAAGTCCCCAATCCGCACTAGGCAAACGTGGTGGACTATGCCTAACCCCTCTTTTGAGGAGACCTGAGCCCAGGATTGAGTAGTAATGGGTTGTTACAGTAAGTACTTTAGAAGCAAAATATAGCACAGGGTAAGGAAAAATAAATACAAAATTATACACAGTAAAAACATTGTTTTATTTTACAATTAAATAATCACATTCCGTATACATAATTATTTATATTTAAACTAAAAACACTCAAATCGTACATACGTACATTGGTCTATTCGACTTTACATCATCATCAATAATGATTCCTCACTAAATTTGGAACCTAACCTAATCATAAGTTTCAAAATTACAAAATACAGAGCGTATTTACAATGTATTTAGTTCTTTGAAAATGTATTCAGAATGATATTTTCAATATTTATACAGGGTGGATATGTAACTTTAGAGGACAATATGGCGTGGGGTGCATAACCTGTCAAAATAAAACTTAGAACCAATTTTATTTTAGGAATAGGATAAAAAAAAATTGATCATAGTATGGAAGTCCACAACGATAGATGTACGTTTTCCATACAATGTCCAAAAAATATTGTCCAGCTTTAAATAATAGTTGAAAAAACTTCCACATAAGCGTTAGTGCAATCAAAGGGCAATTCCCTTGAACGAAACAATTAAATTAATTCAATATTTATTATAGTGTATAATGCTACTAAAGAATTTTAGTGTAAGGGGCACTTTTGAAAGCACACTTGATGACCCTTTTTCTTTATAATTCAGAAACTTGAGACTACAAAGTTATGACAATCACACATCATTTGCCAAAAATAAGTTTGCAATTTTAAAAGATAAGTGAATATCACTAGAAGCAATCTACCTAAAAGTCCTTGACTTATTGGTATGTTAATTTTATATCTAAATTGTTTTGAAAATAGTGTTAATTAAGGAGCATAAGTGCTTAGTAACTTGCACCGGAAGGCACCGTTTCATATACAAATTGAATAAGTCATAAAAATCCTAAGATAATTGTCATTTATATTTTTACACAGACAATTTATTTACTTTAGTTTACAAATTGAGAATTTCATGTAAGGTTAGGTTTGAGAAAATTTTTAAAAAACTAAACGAAAAACCAAAGTATTTTTAAGTAGAATTTAAGACTAAACATGAAATTCTCAACTCAAAAACTAACCAATTTCTCACTAAACTAAAATCTCACACTTACAATCTAAGTAAAACAAACAATAATATAACAAAATAAAACGCTATCTCGGTTCATTGACCCGCCGAGTTTACTTGTAGTAGAATATACGCTAGAATGTGGACCTTTACTATAAAGAAAAACAAAACAGAGAGGTGTCAAGGGACACCCGGATGGAACGAAGTTCCTTTCGATTAATTAGTGAGGGAATTGTAATAAAATTTTATTTTTTTAAGTTATAATAATTAGTTAGTTTAAAACGTCTGTCTCTCTCTCTCTTTCTGTAAAAGAAATTTTAATCACAGCGCCATCTAGCATTAATCATATAAAACAAAATAAGGAATTGTTTTATAAAAGATTTTAATCACAGCGCCATCTAGCGACAATCATCTAAAACAAAAAAAAGTGTCGTGACAACTTTTTGATAAGAATTTCCGTCTAGCCCCCTTTCGATAACGCGCAATAAGGAACTTCGTTCCAATAATTCATTTCTTAATCAGTATTATAAAATTGCATTTCATTGCTATCTATAATGCACACGACCCACCTGATGGTAAGTGGTTACTGTCGCTGATAACTCCTGAAATATCAAACACTGTGTGGCCGCTACCTCAGTTTAGTATACAGTGGAATTTTGAAATGGTAAAATAACTCTAAATAATGATTTTAAGGAATATTTCCATTCAGCAAAGGAAAAGGAAATTATTCCTTAATTTTTGAAAATAAATAACTGGATTTTTTTTTTCGAAAATACTATATTCCACCTGGGAATCGAACCTAATCAAACACAAAAAACTGAATAATTTTGTGTCGTTCCATAAAGTATGTTTTTTTATAATTTGAAGAAATTGAATAACAAAAAAGATTTCAGTCAAACTAAGGTGACCCACGATACTTCGTCTGCGTCACAAAGATAGGATTCAGAGAGTATTTAAGCGCAGAATGGTGAGCTAGTAGTTGAAGCTCTTGCCTGCCGTTGTTTGGTAGGTTGCGGGTTCAAAAACGATCAGCTTGCATCTCTAAATCTTAATGTGAAGAATATTTATATGCAATTTTTAACAACTGAAGATTTAAACAATATCTTGAGCTTGTCTTTCAATGTGTTTTTACTTTAACCCTTAAATGGACGATTTTTGTTTTAAGTTTAAAAAAAAAAAAAATGTGTAATAGACGTGTATTACTGTACTGTCTAGGAAAAAATGAGTACAAAAATCTAGACATTAATTTACTATATGTACTTAAAAAAAAATAGTACAAAAATTCGTTCAGAAATAAGAACTAGTTGTCAAAACTAAAAAAAATTTAAAGAAGGTCAATTTTATCTGTGATGTTTAGTATGTTGTTTAAAAACAATATTCTCCATTAAAGGGTTAAGAATAAAGTAATGATGATAATATTTTAAAATCAATACATCAGATAAATAAGGTTTCGGCTGTATTAGTTACTTTTATATAAAAATATAGAAACACTAAACAGTGTTAGAATAAGATTCTACTTATAATCTAATGCTAAAATTTCGAGTCACTTCTTGTTTAATTACATAAAAGTTTCAATTTATATAAATATAGTAATTACCATAGACAAAGATGCTTTTGTATAGAAGGCCAACGAGTGTGACAATGAGAAAAAAAAAACATTTCAAAAATTACATCCTGTAATTTCATCGAAATGATAATTTCGAAATTTTGATTAAAAAAATATAAATAATATTAAAGTAATGGTGACCACAATGCTTTACTCAAATGGAGTTAGTTAGTCTACTTCCGGATAAAGGTGGTAAATTAAATTCTGAATTAACTTTTCTTCTCTAATCTAATCGTCTGAGGTTTATTATTTAATAATGAAAATACTTTATCCACTCAACTGGGATCTGTAACAAAATTGGTTTGTTTACTTTGCCAAGTCTGTGGCTGGAGCCAAAATTGAGCACAGTTCTAAAACTTGTTTTATTTACATTTTTTAATCGTCTCATATTTTACGGAGATGATATATTTTCGCTGAAAATGCAACACAGCGTCGTTTAGTAATAAAGATTTACAAAAATATAAGGTTTAATTAAAAATCGTAATTAAAATTTATTGGAAAAAAATGTCTTTAAAAAGTGGCTCAAACACGGTAGTGATTCCGAACGAAGTCCCCAGTTTCGCCATCTAGCGAATAGTGACGTTCCCAGTTGAGTGGTTAATATGATTTTTGAGCCTTTGATATCAAGTCAGATATAGAGCTCAAAATATATTTTTCTACTTTACAAATTCTGGCCTTCTAATACCTATGGTCGAAACGTTATAAAAACAGCTACACAATAGCAGTGTTATAAATAAATTGGACTAAAACATAGTAGTTTGAGATAACTACAAATCGTCTTATCTACACTACATCACTCACGCTTGCACGATACACTTCTTTACGAATCTGGCGTCCTGGTACTTTATCACCTGAAATATAAGACAATATTTTTATTTATAATGGTGTGATGGTATGTGATTACCGTTGATTTTAGATTCGTCAAAATTTGGGATATAAAATCTATACTTATCTATACTAATATTATAAAGCTGAAGAGTTTGTTTGTTTGAAGGCAGTAACTACTGGTCCGATTCAAAAATTATTTCAGTGTTGGAAAGTCCATTTATAAGGCAATATTTTATTTTCTAAAAAATTAGGGATCCGTATGAAAATATCGAATATGTAGCACAAGGTGAATAATCGAAAAACTATTTATGTGTACGTTGCAAAAACTATTGACTGTAGAACAAAATTATTGTAGAGTTAAGAGTCGTATTATTTACATTTTATTTTCAAACGACTGTCGAAATTAGACGTCACAATGAAGATCAAGATCCGACACTTACAAAAGGCAATAGATAAAAGCCAATTTTGGTCCCAGTTGTGTAGCTATTATACGTACCGGCTCAAGTTATTCACGTAAAGCGCCTTTAGTTCAGTTCTAGGCGTGTTCTCGAAGAGCGCGGCTCGGTTCTGTCCCTCGCCCTTCTTGACCCAGTGCCCGTACACGCGGAACGCGCACCCGTCTATCACCTGCAACGTGACGTCACACACGGGCGTGCATATCATACAAATACATAAGCAATGCATACCCAAATTTGAGGAAAATTATGCATATCAAAAGTATTTAAATGTTTATTTGTAACATTATATATATTTTTTTAATATTTGCTTTTAAATTGTGTGTTAAGGAGTAATTTACGATTATTTTTAAGGGATACTTATCTTTTTCACTTTGTAACGCAAACAAAAATGGCCGAGTCGGCTTGTTTGACTATAAAATAAGTATTTTTGTTAGTATATGTGTGTGGCCCCCTGCTAGTACAACATACCTTCCTGAGCGCCCGCACAGTGTAGGGGTCCCTGGCCGCGTCTGCGAGAGGCAGCGGGCGCGCGGCAGTGTGCGGCAGACGGCGCAGTCTCACCGCGGCCCGCACCGTCACGAGGCCCACCCTTAATTTGCCGCGCGCGTTGAAACTGCCGCATTTCATCGCCTATACAATACGAACAATTGTAAAACTGTCTGAATTTTGAACAGGTATTTTGTTATTCAAATGTCAAATCAAGAAGTAAAAAGGGTTAAGCCAAGTACGTCGAGAGGTTTTGATTTGAGGATTGCAATGTTATTTTAGAAATTGTATCAATTAACAGCTAGGACTCTCGTTGCAATGTAAATCTCAGCCACACTCAACTTCTTGCACATAAATTATTCATTTTCGTGATATAGATGTGATTGCCCATGTTTTTGATAGTCATAGGCAATCCCCCGTGTTTATGTTTTCGGGATCCCGAACATATTATGTTTGTATCAAGGGCAGAACACAACACTGGATGTGGGAAGTCTATGTCCAGCAGTGAACACTGCATAGTCACATCTTTGTTAGGTACTGAATATTATAATAATAATATTATAAAGGCGATAGTTTGTAAGTATGGATGTTTGTTACTCTTTCACGTAAAAACTACTGAATGGATTTGAATGAAACTTTACCACAATATAGCTTATACATCAGAATAACACATAGGCTACAATTTTTGAACCCCTTTGTAACGCAGACGAAGTTGCGCGAGCCACCTAGTATGGTATAATTTGACACGTTCTTAACATTTCAAGCCAGAAACACAATCATTTTTCAAAGCATTAAGGTATAGAAGTCGTACAACAAAATGCTGTTTGAATTTCAAGAAAATCACTGAGAACAACTCATTTGGGATTTTTTTCTTTAGTTGAGCAGTAGTTAAGTTTAAATTCTTGGAAGCCCTTTCACATAATAGATAAATTATTTTAAAGTACTCAAGTTGGTTTACTGTTGATTATAGTTCGGCCGTTCAGAGAATGCGTTCCTGACACGTAACTTAGTAATGGCGTTGCGGTTACGATAACATTTTTGCTGGTTGTTTACCGTTTTAACAATTGATGAGCATTAAAACAACATTGTTATATCAATAATCAATGAATGTTATAATTTTGTGCCAAACTGAGCGTCAAATAACTCGGTAAACAATATTTTTCGTGACTAACTGATAGGTGTCAGGAACGCATTCTCTGAACGGCCAAACTTTAATGCATTGTATAGAATAGATAATAGAATATAGTCACACACACGCAATACTTACCTTTCTAGATTGTGTAATACTCAATTATTATAGGCATGATGAATGGTTTAAAAATCAAAGTAATCATCTCCTATTTCACCTATAAGTTTTTTTGTGCTCCTCAGTAATGCTCTTCGTTTTAATTTTTTTAACAACTACCGTGCAGCATGCAAATAATCTAGCGAAGCATTATGTATTGTGTTTTATTGTACAGAAAAAATATTTCTGAGCGTTCCGTAAGAGTTTAAATCAGTCGAAACCAAAGACTTTTAAGACACAAAATTGTTATTGTTTATTGATGTTTGACATCCCTAACTCAATAAACGAAGAAACGACCTTTCATTAATTAAATTGTTTATCGAGTGCACACATCTATGCATAAATAGGGTTGACCAAACATTTTACTCTAAATATATTTCAACTCTTACGGACACTGCGTCTTCACGTTCAAAAACCGTGTAGTGTGTGCAAATCTATTTTACCTATACAATTTCAAATCTAAAACGGGAAATTTTTTAACATTTATCACACACAGCGTTACAACAAAAGCACCCCATCGAATCTGATGAATAGTTTTACCATGCTGAGCTGTTCTATCCTGGACATCCGGCGACTGGGGCTCGAGAAACTCTGCTTGAGCGGCTTCATGTCCTGGTCCCATAGCTATCGGGAGTATAGTGCATGTAGTGTATCGTACGGATTACTCTTTGCGTTTATGCACTCCTGGTACTTTTGTAAATGGATTTAAGTAGTTTGATTTAATTTTTAATGCTTTTAATATTTTTAAATGCTGTCAATGGATAATAGTGGTGATGGTAAACAGTTACTGTTGACCATTGACTACTTTTACTGTTGCCTACAAAACACTTTTTTTTTTTTTTTTTTTTAGTTGGAGGAAAGCACCGGACCGCGGGGCGGGCGGGGTATGTGGGAGTTCAACCGCACTAAAACCTCCAACCTCTCACAATCAGCGTCCGAACCCCGGCTGAGGCCAGAACCCAGCACGGGGTTATGAGGGACGACGCGACGCGTTACTTATCGGCACTCTTTCCCGTCGCGCCGCCCCCGGGCCTACAAAACACTAGAGAAAACTTGTCTTCATAATTTACTAAAGATTTTTTTCAAAGTACCAGGATGTCATAAACTCAAACAAGTTAATGCAATAAGCGAAGAAAATCTAAAACAGTGCAAATTTTATTAAGTGTTGAAGAGAAAGAAAATATTAACATTATTGCTCTAGCGTCGTTTGCTGTATTAGTTACAAAAGGATTAAATGTTGAATTAAAGATCAGAAATTAAAATATTTCTACAGACACATACAGTAGCTTCATATTAATTTCAATTGATGCACTTACTGGTAACAATAACAACTTGAATACTAAAACATTATTTTTCCATAAAATTGTATTTTAGTGTGTTTCTTTATCTACAACACTGAAATACAGGGTGGATCTTTAACTTTGGACAATCTGACGTGGGGTGAATGACCTGTCGAAATAAAACTTAGCACTATTTTTTGGATCGATTAAACTTTTAATAAAAAAAAGCGGTTCTAAGTTTTATTTCAACAGGTCATTCACTCCACGTCAGAGTGTCCAAGTTACAGATCCACCCTGTATTATAAATTAGTTATTATTTCGTAACAGTAAAAATGTAGAAAATTCTTTAAAACTTCCTGAACCAAAGTAGGTTTTTTTTAATTACCAGTAAATGAATCAAAAAAGTCTAGTAAAATCTAGTGATAGTAAGAAATTTTTAAAATACTAAGTACATTTGAGTATAGTATGAAGCGACAGGTACCAGGCGAACATAAGATTGAAGTGGTTGAACTCACCACAGTGTTGAAGAAGGGATGATTTAAAGCGTCCATCAAGTCTATCCTATTACTGGGTTCCACCACTAAAAGCCTCCGGATGAGATCTTTAGGATCGTCTGTAAATAATACAATTTTATTTTAGTTATATTATTTTTATTGAGCATGAATATTAGATGGGCCTGTGGCGGCTACCAAACTCCGCCTCTTTTGGTTTTCTTTTTATCAGATAAAAAGTTCTTGTCAATGACAGACATGAACTGTCAATTGTAAATATTACTCAGCATTGTATAGATTGTATAGTCTCTTTTATTTGTACATATTGTAAATAAATCTATAAACCCACGCATCATTTTATTTCCTCGGGACGATCACTGCGACATTTTCATCGTCCCGAAAGACCTATCTAAATTTAAAAGTAAAAAGGGTATGTGGATAACTTTTACAATCTCTAGAGATGCTTTCGTTTTAAAGATCTTTTAAGTCTAAGGGTATGTTTCGACTACCATGGAATAGATCATAATGGATTATAAATTGGTCAAACAATGCTGTGTAAAGTTAATGGATTGTTTTTGAACTTTGCTATCTTTTTTTTATGTTTTGTCTATGACAAACAAACTCTAACCTAAACAGGTGAATCAGGTGAATAATAGACCCTCGCGGTTATCTACATCACACTATTACTAAACGGGTTCTTACCACGATTATTTTTAATTGAGCGGTCCCGATATTTCAGCACTGTTTCAAGTGCATGATCACGGAAAGACTGAGGAACTGCGGGTAGGTCATTTAAGAGCAGACAAATCTATCTAACAAACGAACGAGAAAGAGGGTAGACAGATTTGTCTGCTCTTTAAAATTAAAAATAATCGTGGTAAGAACCCGTTTAGTAATAGTGTAAGTGATAATATAGCCTACTAAATAAATAAATAATGCCCATAATGATTTGAACTACCCACCTGAAATGTCGACCCACTCGGGGCTGGTGAATGAATACTTCCCCTCCATTATATTCCGCAGCATCACCATTTGTTTCCGATGCCAGAAAGGAGGGCATCCTACCAATCTGAAACATTGTACTTACTAATTAACGAATGCTTCTTTAACCACTCAACTGGGATCGGCAACCAAATCGGTTTGTTTACTTTTGCCAAGTCTGTGGCAGAACCCAAAATTGAGCACAGTTCTAAAACTTGTTTTGTTTACATTTTTTAATCGTCTCATATTTTACGGAGATGATATATTTTCGCTGAAAATGCAATACAGCGTCGTTTAGTAATAAAGATTTAAAAAATATAAGGTTTAATTCAAAAATCTAGTTTATTGGAAAAATTGTTTTTAAAAAGACGCTCAAACACGGTATTGATTCCGAACGAAGTCCTCAGTTTCGCCATCTAGCGAATAGTGACGTTCCCAGTTGAGTGGATAGTAAACATGTTGTGGGTAGTGTCCCTTTTCTATCCTTCCTATCTTCTTAGCGTTGAACGTTTATGGCAATCTCGTTGAAAGTCGCAAAACGTTTCAATTTTAAAAATGTTACAAATGCGTGTTTAACAGCCAAAGTTATTTCTTTATTGCGATACATTTTCATAGAAATGTAATATAAACTTACAATGTAAACATGATGACGCCACACGCCCATCTGAAATGTAGTTTAATTTCATTTATTACACAACTCGTTTCTTTTACCAAATACAAAAAAAAATGACACTAAAATTTGACTCAATTATTCCTGAAAAGTGTGAAGATTTAATTAAGAACTTCGTGTGACCTTATCGTAACCTCTTGCCAGAACTTACGAGCGACAATAGATTTGTAGGAATTTTGGGGATTACCATATTCTCTAGTTATCATATTTATAACATTTTACTGATGGTAAATAACCACTAATTATAATGTGTATGTACAATCTTGTAAATTTCACCCTATAAAGCTAAGTATACTTACATATCAACCTCCATGCCGTACCCGGGCGCGTCTTCAAACATGTTTGCCTTCAGCGTCTCCGGGGCGAGGTAGCCGGGAGTACCGCATAACTCTGATAGAGAAATAAGAAACTTATATTATGTTGTATAGATCGATTAAGGCAGAAAGAGACAGCAATCAATAATATTGATGTGGATGAAAAAGAGACAGCCTTAAAAACGTTAATGGCCCATTTTTGTAGTTCACATTAAGTGTACGTCAAAATAAAAATTAACTTGATAAAATGTCAGTCACACAAATGGTTTTTTTTTCCTACAATTTATTGACATCAGCAATCCCCATTTCCTTTGTCAATGCTGGTCTCATGTTTTCTTTGTGACAAGCATATTCCGCTACGGATGCCCAATGATAGTGGGCCATTTCAAGTTCAACCTCCTGCAATAGGCAAGTTTCCTAACGATGTTTTCCTTCATCATTTCATCCTTTGTAGCTACTATTTTGCACCACAAAGCGCTTAGAAACTCGACACTTTAGATGACATTTGGACCGGGACGAGTGTCATGTGAATACAGGTTGTAATTTTAATCTTTTTGAAGCGAATGATCAGCACAAAGCGGACGTTTAAAAGTACAAGGATTTAGTTATATTTCGACGAATGTCCAGATAGCCAAATTCATTGCAGTTGTTACATGTACATACGGTCATAAATGATAGTCCGCCTATTTGGAGACCGATACAGTTTTTGTACAAAATCTGCGGCCTAATGTTACAAATAGGAAGACAGAGGTGTCTCTTTCAAAGGTTTGAAAAGACCCATTAAAGGCAGTACAATTAGAATTTGGGGGCTTTAAATAATATACCGCAGTCTCAGGTTAATAAACTTTTATCCTTCAAGGCACACACGATTTTTGCACTCGTAAATTAATTACTTTCTTGCCAAGAGTTGCCGAGTGATGTTCACGCGACTACATCATAAATGTCACGAATATCTCAGAATAGTCAGAATTCTATTTTGGTCTGTAAACAAGTCGATGGCCTATTTGCGGAGTGCAATACGTCGGATTATTTATTAAATATCCGATTATTAGGTATCGATAACTACTGTGTTGTGATGTTTCGAATGACGTAACTGAGACGAAGTTTAACTCACAGCTTTTTATCAAGCATCGACAATTTATCGGAAATATAAAAATACTGACGCAAACAAGAAGCCGATTCTTCTGGAAATCTTACAGAATATTTTCTGAAGAGTTGTTTTTATTTAATGAGTAGGCTAGACATTGCATATGAACCTTTTCAATTAGAGTTGAGAATATTAAATTTTTCGCCAATTACATGTTTTAAAAGGCTACTATATCCAATCTATCTTTAATTTTATGCTTAGTTTACAATTTTACGGTTATCAATTGAAACCAATCATGTTTCTTAACAATTTAATTAATTTGACTCGTTTACTACCGCAAGCCTTAATGTGCCACATCTAGCAGCGCTTTTGCTAGATTAAATACAAGAATAAAAACCAAATTTTGTTCAGGATTCTCCCTATTTAGTTACAATACTTTTATATTTAGCAAATTTAAACTTACCAAATAATCTCTCTCCTTCTTTGAGGACCTTCGCAAACCCAAAGTCAGTGATTTTGACATTGAGCTGGTCGTCCAGTAGAATATTCTCCGGTTTCAGATCTCTGTGGACGATGTTCTTGCTGTGTACATGCCTTACTCCTTCCAGCACTTGTCTGTGGACAATTTGTTGCAGATCCTAGAGTTTATGCTAGCCTGGTACTTTTTTAGCAAAAGTTTGAAATTTTAACTCAATTTTAGAACGAATAATAAATACCATCGAAAGATACAATTTATATTATTCTGCTTTAAAATTGAGTGAAAAATACGAAATTTCAATTTATGTTCGAATATTGACAAAAATTCACGTGACATGTCAAAAATACATACGAAATGATCTGTAAATCCCAAAATAATTCCTTATTAAAACTTTCAACTAAACATAGTGCCATATTTTGTTTACTTAAATTTTCTACTAATCAAAATCACCAGCGCTTATACTAAGACAACAGAACACGATAGGAGTAAAGCGGCGACTACTGTACATTGCGGTATTCCCTATTGTCGGCAAAACAACTTCTTAGAATATCTGTTGTCCTAGTACTTATGACGTTATGTTAGTCAATATTTTTATGATGATGATTAGACATCGGAGACCTCGAAGGGCAAAGTCCAAGGATCAGCTTACTTTAAGCTAAAAAAGAGTATGGCTCGAGTAGAAAAAAAATAATTTGGAAGGTTGTGTAGAATCTTGGGAACTGCTGGTAATTTTTTTTTTAATAGTAAGGTGTTTAATAATAATAATAGATGATTTACAGAACTATAAAACATTAGGGTATAATATCAAGATATGTAAAATTTAGCAAAAAATATTTAATGAGATTTCTTCTGACAGTGAAATTAATTAAGGAAAACTTCGAAGTTCACTTATGTTGTCAATTGAGTCAATGTAGATAAAACAAATGAGAATATCAATTAAGGACATGTATAATGAAGGAATAATTATAATATTGAAACCAACGTGTTGTTCGACTCGTTTTGTCATTGTCACCCAATTTTCTTTTATTTTAATTAGTGTACGATTAAGACAATTAATATTTTTTTTGTATTAAAAACTAATTTAATAAAGTCCATAAAACTTTACAAGGAAATATACAGGGTGATTTTTTAAAGAAGGTATATATTGCAGGAGTGTGATGAGTACTCTGTTCTAATATGGAATATTACAAAAAATCGGTAATTTTTTTTTTTTTTTTTAAATCTATATTCGACAAAACTACCTCAAACATAAACAATTTCGGCTAAAAGAGTGTTCACTAACGACCTCTAGTGGTTTCGCGCACCCCACACCTCCGCCACACCCATCAGCTGTCGAAAAACCATCATTTTTCAAGAATTTTAGATATTTTTAAGTTGCGATTACTAAGGCATTAAGCCATATTCTTTGGTAATAATATTTTTACTAGTCGTATATAACTATCAGCTACCATGACCTTTAATATGTACCCTCACTAAGAAATCACCCTGTATATATTATAAAATGAATCGCAAAATGTCTTGCTAAGCGCATAACTCAACAACGCCTGAACCAATTTGGCAATTTTTTTTTAATGTTCCTTCAAGTGTTACGGTGAGAAAACTCGAATAATTGTCGCGAAAAAAAGGGTTTAATCTTAGTTGCTGTATAGGGTTCACGCATACGACGTCGCGGGGAACAGCTATTATTTAAATAAGGAATTGCCAACCATTGACATTGAATGTTTAATTTTACATTTTACTCATCTTGCAAGATTAGTCATAGCGTTTCTTCTACATGGCATCGCACCCTTTGCGTTGAAATAAAAATAGAACTATAGTTGACAAATTAGTGTTCACCATTCACGAATATAAACACTGAGCATCTCTTAATTAGTTGAGATAAATTTTAAATAGCTGTTATATTATGAAGAGATACGAGAATAAATTGATAGATTGTAATCAGATAATAAATCACACGTAACGGTGACTTTCCGCAGCATAATGTATGCATAGATTTTAGATAATTTGAATGATCTAATAAGAAAATACTCCTGTTCTGTAAAATGTAACTTTACTGTGATGAAACACACTTACTATTGGGTGACCCGTTTGCTCTTCTATCGGCGTAATACCAACAATAAAAAAAAACTAGTTAATAATTATTGCTACTACATACTATGTATATAATCTACCAGTATATATATGTAGAATAGTAGAAGGAGGTTTTATTTTGAGTTTTAACACTTTAGTTTATTTAGTTTGTGGTCAGATGACAGTTTAAAAAAAGACGTGAATAAAGATGGTTGTTGTTATAATTTACGATTAAAGATTAATATTAAATACAAGAATAGTTTTCAATTCCTACATATATTACTACTACAAGAGTTACTTTTGCGATAATTATCTCATTAAATAAATAACTCGATATAGCTTGAAAACTTCACGAACCCACAAAATAAATTCAATCATTCATTAACATATCATATTTAAACATAGAATGCTATTGAGTAATTTAGTTTAAACATACAAATAACAATATTTTCCATTCCAATCTAAATATTGGCAGACTCGCTTTTGAGCAAACAAACTAACAATTACAAAAATTGGGTCACTCGTTCTATTTGCGTGTTCAAGTAAACAATGTATTCTTAGACTGAATTTAAATTATAACCAAACAAATGGGACTGAAAAATAACGCTTCCAAATGTGTAAAAATAATGTCCTATTTGGTTAATGGTTAATTGTATATCTTAATTCTTAATATATATATTTCTTGTGTGCGTCTGTATGTGACTGAACTCCTCCTAAACGACTGGACCGATTTTGATGAATTTTTTGTGTGTGTTCGTGGAGATTCGAGAATGGTTTAGATTCATACCCGGGATTTTTTTTTTTGACGCAAACGAAGTTGGACCGGGCAGCTAATTACACTGTAAATTTTGGCTGATTAAATAATTTTAATCTTTTAATCATTTTTTTTTCTTTATTCTTATTTTACTATTCTTTTTTCGCTGTGGATTTGAGTGTGTTCAACATTTTTACGCAACCTCGAGTCTAATACATAGAGATCTGTAGCGGAAAATTTGTACTACAAAGTATGTGTATCAGAAAAGATAACCGGCTCTCCGTTACTCAAAAAACCATCGCTAGACATTTTACAAACGCTGTTGACTTTTTGTTAAATATACGATTTCGATGTGTACCTGTTCTTCAAATGTTCAGACGTTATTTTACATTAGTTGTCATTGCTAATATTAATGTAGGCATAAAAATATAAAAGGAAAGTGGGTCAATCTTCCGAGTAATAGAATTTCAGGGTTCCTAACACTTGTATTATTTATCGATAAAAATAGCATTAAACTGTCTAGGACGAACTAATTACAGAACCAGCATACACTGCTGTACATTACGAATATTTTCTAACTAGATAATTACCTATATCGCCTTGAACATGTTATTGTACATCGTGTGTGTTTTACAGAATATTTTTTTATCACAAAGGGCTTATTTTTTAAAAAGAAGACCTTTTGCAAAAAGAGATCTAAACGAATCAGACTAAGCCCGCATACGCCTGGGGCGACGAGACGTGAAAGAATTCCGTAGTAACGCGTCGTGCTTTCCCGCATTACTCCGCGCTGTGTCCTGGCCTCAGCCGGGGTTCGGAAGCTGAGTGTGATTTCCGCCAACTCAAAACAAAATTACCCTCATTCGCACAGATGTTTATTTAAGACACTAATCACGAAAAGAGCTTTGTTCTATTTAATTTAACGATCAACGCCCACCATCTACGTGTCGACACTAAAATGAAAATAAAAATTGTGAGATACGCGAGAATAAGGTTGGTGAAGAAGGGTCAATAGCTGAAATTGTCAGCATTAGGAAAATGTATCTGAAAAGACTAGAGGAAGAATTGGAACAGGATAATATACTCGAAAAAATGTTATGTCCTTATAATTTTGAGGACATTTTAATTAAACCAACTATAGACAATTTTACTTGAGCATAGATATTTAAATCTCTACAACCTACTGTTGTTTGAATATTCACATTCTCAAAAAATCTTCCAAATAATATGCGAATGTTTTGACAAAGATTGCGTGGGTGTAGATGAAATCTGACAGAGTCAAAATAAGGGCCATCTGCCTTTTTAAACAAACCTATATTCGATGGGTCTACTACGGCTACCCATTCTTAAGATAATTTGTATAGGGATTTCTAGGGGTATCTGTATATCACCCTGTGGTGATTTCCTAGTGAGGGTACATATTGAAGGTCATGGTAGCTGATGGTTATATACGACCAGTAAAAATATTATTACCAAAGAATATGGCTTAATGCCTTAGTAATCGCAACTTAAAGATATCTAAAATTCTTGCAAAATGATGGTTTTTCGACAGCTGATGGGTGTGGCGGAGGTGTGGGGTGCGCGAGATCACTAGAGGTCATTAGTCAACACTCTTTAAGCCGAAATTGTTTATGTTTGAGGTAGTTTTGTCGAATTTAGATTTAAAAATTTTTTTTTTTTTGTAATTTTGCCTATTTGTTGTAATATTCCGTATTGGAACAGAGTACTCATCACCCTCCTGCAATATGTACCCTCTCTAACAAATCACTCTGTATAGTATAGACACACCACATAATCGATTGTAAAAATCGTTGACCCAAATCAAGTTCAAATTCGATACTTATTGACGTAATCATCTAATCTAATTCTACTAATAGATCCAGTTATAAAAACAAACTTATCAAAACTAAGATAAAGTGAAATAGATAAAAAATGTGGGCTGGGTCTTCTCTGATAAAATTATTAGTTGTTATAATAGTAGATTATTTTATACACATTATAATATGCTGTCAATATAGTTAAATTTATATTTTAGTTGGGAAATTAACAATTGACTACATTATCGTAAAAATAATGAAATGAAATGAAATACTTTATTTTCAACATTGATGCCGTACTCATTCTTGTTGACGTCAAAATTTAAAAGCTACCACCAGTTCGGATACAAGAAATAATAATTGTAGCCACCGTCCTGAAAAGAACTGGCAAGAAACTCAGCGGGTATGTCTTTTTTGTAATATGAGCATTTTTTTTTTAATATTTCAACATTATTATACAATTTTACCTTAAATATAAAAAAAATAAATAAAAAAAAATCGATCGAATGAACATAAAACTAAGTTACAGTTCACCGTATTATAATAGTACCTATATAGTATGTATACATGTATAGTATGCATCATTCTAGGTTTCTCCACATAACTACAGAAAAACATATACTATAAATTCAGACTTGCATTCAGTTTTATCCTTATTGAAACTAAAAATAAACACAGCAAAACCGGCAGTACAAAAATAGCAGTTCATAAAAAATGTAGGAAATAATTGTTATGATTTGTTATCACAAGGAAGTGTGATTCAAAGTCAAATTTGATTATTTACTCAAAGATTCGATAATTTACGCCATAACATATGACTAAACAAAGATTGTATGAAATAGACATACAATAAAAAAACCAATAGTATGTATTCATTTTGTTTGTATTACAAAAAGTATGAAGATTAATGTTTGCAGATGAAATCATTCAATTACATAATACAAACAGTTATATCAAAATATGTACTTAAATAGAGTTATAACCAAAATATTATTATAGTGATAGGATGGTTTTTATAAAATAACAATATTTATCTATTTTTTAAGATAGATTAGGCAATATTTTAAACATCAATATGTTAAATACTTTGTATTCATAAGTACATATTAATTTAAAACAAAGTAAAGGGCAGCGATCACAATAAACATATTATGGAATGTTCAATTTTTGCATATAAAAACTGGTCCATCCAAAGTGAAGTTATGCAAGGACAAACATAAAATGAAATAGTCTATATTATTCAATGTATTCAAAATAGATTCAGTTTTTAAAAATGAAACTTTTTCAGGCTATTGAAAATTTATTTGGCGGCCTATTTCAAAAACTAACAATTTAAATCTACTCAACTAATCAGATGAATATGAATTAATTTATAAATCACTCACCTCATAATATATCTAGTCTTCTTCTCCGACAGTGTTACAACTGATGTCAAATAGTCAAACAGTTCACCATTCTTACACAGCTCAAACACTAGGAATATGAATGTTTCCGATTCAAACACATCTTGTAGCTCGACTGAAAGAAATAATTATTTGGTAATCACTATGAAACTTATTTGGTAGGACTTAAGTCATTAAAATAAGTAATTAAAGGACTGTTTTCTCTTGTTATATGAAAAGTAAAAAGGTATTAAATTGTTTTAAAACATAATTATTAACAAGAACATAGACTTCTACTCTGTATTCATTTATTAGCTTATTTTTTTACATTATATTTTTAAAAAAACATTTACAAAAAGATAAATTTAAAAATACAATATAAAAAACAGAGGTCCACTGCAGGCGGAGTCTACGACCCAAGCCATCAGTGGTCAGGGCTCAAGAGAGACTTCTTATTATTAATGCATACTTTTTTAATAATACTGAAACTGAAAGTTAATACTTATGTTTTATATTTGAGAAGACATGTTTCTTCTAATTTCAAGTCAGTTAACGAAACTACAGCATTATAAAAACTAATTGCTTTTAAATTTGATAGAAATAAGAACTCACTCACTAATGTATGGGTGTCCAGCGACAATCCTCAAGATGTTTATTTCCTGCCGGGTGGCGTCCCTCATGGTGTGAGTGTCAACTCCATCCTGGGACTCCTGGCTGAGGTCTATGATCTTAGCTGCATACTCCCGACCCGTTTCTTTTTCAATACATCTTCGTACCGTTGAACTTATACCTCTACAAATAAGTTGATGTTGATTTTATTCATAGAAAAGAAATGCTAGTGGCATGACACCTTATTCTGGCCTTTCCATGGTGAGTAGTAAGTGAGTAAGTTTTTGGTGATAAGTGAGTAGTTTCTGTAAGCTATCAAACTAATTGTGCCTATTTACATATGAAATTATTTTTAATGAAAGAATGTATGTTTTTTTTTAAATTATGTTTCAAAATGTCTTTCAAGTTAGATCAACATGAAGTATGTGAAATTAGGGACCTATGGATGATGATGACTGGAATGATTTATGAACCCTAGTACACGTAGTACGCAGGTTCAATACTTTGTCATGTGCCTGACGATAACAACATAAAACGTTTTGTATGATAACCTGAATTATACTGAATCTCGTTATTTCGTTAACAAGCGGAAGCGACGAATATGTCAAGGTCAGTGAGTACTGCACGAGATCTTTGCGAAAATCAGGAGTTTCAACTCATTCTCTTCAAAGAGAATTGGCACCCATACAATTTTTATTTAGTTCAAGTGATATAAAAAAACACACCTTCCTATGATTTCCTTTGGTTCGTATTTTGCGTAGAATTCCTTTGCTGCATCCTTGTCGGGTAAATCGTCGTCTTCTTCTTTAGCCATGCTGCTCACTGTCACTATTGTTCTTAGTTTTTTAACCAATTAGACGTAATTAATATTTTCACAATGACGAAAGGTTAATGTTATGAACAACTGACAAGATGAGACTGGGATTTGGGAAACTTCTCAACACTCGTGATGTTTATAAATATATTGGTAACCTAATTTAATTAAAATTTTGATATTTTACGCGATTGGAACATATCCAACTTAATTATTCTAGATACGATCAGTAGAACAAAATAATAAAATGTGATTAAAATTTTTCACTGCGCTTCAACTTCTCGGGCAGCAAATAAACCATAGACAATTTGGATTTTTTTCAGCATCATAAATTGGCAGCAAAGTCTCGTTAGCCAAATTCAATGAAGCGTAAAATTGAACTTTAGTTAAACCTATTCAAGTTAAACAACAAAACACATAATAATAAAATTCAGTAATCTCTAAAATTTATATTTCGAGAAGGCAATTTGGAATTAGTTCATCAATCGATATAATTGGTCTTCCAAAAATAAGAGAAAGCATTCTTATACTATTTCGTTCATGAACCCCTTTCGTGAAGTTTCGTGACCAAGACGTGTCATTGTCAAATTCTAAAACATCCATTAACCTTATATCCGTAAGACCGTCGCCTCAGTGCTTGTTTGGCCTATCTGACATTTTTTACGAAAATGACTTTTTAATGCAGTATTATAAAGAATAAAATTTCCAACCGACTGGTATTTTTTTTTTTAAATATTCAATTCTAAAACAATAAAAATCTAATTTCAATTTTTTTCTCAACACGGCACTTAAAGAAAATTCCGTGCTTGTTTTCTGTCTCCTGTAAAATTTGCTCGAGTGCAGATAGGCCAAACAAGCACTGAGGCGACGAGACGTAAACTGGGGTTACAAAAGATCTCCTGGACCACTTTAAGAATCAGAGGTTTAGAGCAACGACTCTCAAGTTATGATTGCGGAATCCTTTTGGAAAACGACACGTTTTACAAATCCCTTTAATAAAAAGAATATATTGTATACGATAAAAATAGCTAAGTACTCATTTGTAAGTTATAATTGAAAAGTACAGCCATTCATTTTAAACATCTACGTAATGAAAATAGGTTTCCTTGGAGTTTTCGTCACTTGGAGAACGGCCTGTAGAGAGACGGCTAGAGAAAAATAAACAGATTTTAATAACTTAGCCGACTGATCTACGCGCTCTCCGCAATATCACTCATGGATCGTTTTATAGGTATACGTTTTATTTTACTTGAAGGTTAAGTAATTTTCTTTACGAAATTTAATTTTACGAAAAAAAAAAATATTCTGTTAAAAAAAAAATCAACAGCTGTTTCAACACTATGGTTTGAAGCAAATGTTCCTTCTCTTTTTATTTTGACAGCTGTTTCTAAAAACACAATAGATACATTACTATTTGTCTTTTTTTGTCTTATGAAAATAGAGTAGGCTAACTATAATTTGTAACACACTGCGGATAGACAACGACGCTAGTGCATCTTTCTCTTGCGTACATCTTGTGAAAATTCCTTCTTGTTTTGCTTGTTGTTCCGTCTGATGTTCTTGGTTTCGCAAGATCATTTTTTCGCGACATTCTAAAGCTTTTCGTGTGTATATTTGTGCGTTTACGTCGGGAAGACCTGGATTACGGTGTAACCTGCTCATTTCGTCATCCAGAAGGTAAGAAACTGCGCAGTAATAATGTTGAATTGACAGACCTATTTCCATGGGTACATCTTTTTGTCAACCTTGAGAAATTAAATACCAGTTTGGTGTTCAATGTCTTTGTTTATAGCGTATAACACGATTGGAATTATAAACATATTGGTTTTGTAATATATAATTGATAGAAGGTTTATGCAATCATCCCTCGACTTTCACTGTAACAAAGAAGTTTCGTAACAGATAACACATTCTTATGATAATGTCAATTTACCCTCATTCAATATTGTTGATGGTGAAACAATCTACTTTGAAACGACTTCACCTAAGTAATTTCGTTGAAGATATGAAAAAATACCAAAAAAGTTATATAAATAATAACAATAAATGTCAAAATCTGTTCTTGCCATGGAATATCTTACAAAATACTGTATCTTCTTATCTTATAATAACTTCAGACATCTACCTGTTTAGTTTTACTGCTGAAACCTAATGCAGTGAATCTATATTGATCAAGAATATGCATAACACATCACTCCGTTAACAAGTATTATAGAAATTTAAGTTCATCATAGTTTTAATTGATGTTGACACTAAAAAGCAAACCGAAAAATAATTTCAATTTGATACTTGAGTTTCAAACAAAATTTTTTAAATTAAAATATTTCAAATCTTAAAATGGATACTAAGAGAAGTGGGTAGTCTGAAATGGTGAAGACCAGTCTCATGAAAGAATACTTAATTCCCTTTAAACATTCATGATTGACCTTCATAAGAGTGCAGAATTTAATCATTATGAACCTTTTACCATCTGCTAGATTCAGTTCTAGGATTCTCATCACTGTGGCCTAATTTGGCCTGATTCATCATCATCATTCAGTCTGTACCCACTCGGTGGTAAGTGGTCACCATTGCTCATAAACCACACTTGTGCCATGTTCCCTTAGGTTAATTACTTCAAAAATTAATGACATACATTCAGATAAATACAAAAGTATTATCATACAGTTTGCTCCTTGTATTTGCCCTAACTTTTAAATTGAGAAACAATACACTTTGTCATAAAAGTGGACACCCACATCGTCACATAATAACTACAGTTCCAGTTTGACTAATAAACTCTTTGTACACATACTATGTTACACAAAGAAATAAATAATGTCATTGACTTCTTTCACTTTGAGGACACCACCTGTGTCTTTGTGAAAAGCAAAAGAATCAAATCAATAGTCATATATGCTCTAAATATTATTGCTTTGTTAATATTGTTTCTATTATGTGTAATAACAGTAACATAAGTATATTTATTATGCTTGTTACACTTTTAAAAAAATACATTATCTAAGATTATAAGAAAAAAGGTTCTGCACTAAAAAAAGATTTATTGTAGTGCACCTTTTTGGGTGCAAGCCTCCTTCATCTTGTTCCACTTTCGTCTGTTGGCAGTATTGATCCAACTTCTGCCTGCCACTGAAACAATGTCATCAGTCCATTGTTTACATAGTCAACCTACACTCCTCTTTATTATTGGGCCTGACCATATTGTTGTTATGTAGTTACAGAAATAGCTTTCAACTTTAATCATGCTAATCGTGGACTAAATATTTTGAATTTTTTGCTTGCTAATGTATTAAGAATGGACTTGAGGATTCAAATTTTATAAACTGGTTTACTGGTGTTTTTATGCAGAGGACTAGAAATCAAAGGCCATAAATAACTAGCCGGTTCTGGCAGAAGTTCTAGTTGATTACAACGCCATCTATCAAATGTGTTGAGAGTTATTTTCATACATTGTATAGTTGACATGTATTTTGGTATGTTAGCTGGAATAAAAAAGTACATTGTAAGGTAACTCTGGTAGACGTTTTTTAAACCAGTTAAGTTTAGTAAAGCTGTTAATCTTTTTTAATTTCTGTATGGAGAAGTCTAGACTAGAGCACAGAGAGATATAGTCGGCATGGCATAGTACAATAGTGGTACTTTGACTTTTTGCAATTCATGCTTGCGTCACAACTAGAACTAAAAATCCCCATACCTAAAGGTATAATAACAATAGTTACTAAATTGCTAGTATTACAGTTTCTACTTAAAATATCTATAGAAACTTGATTACAATTCAGAGATTTTTAACCTGTGTTTTGTACAAAATCGCTGAGAGAATGCGCATGGCCTTGTTTACTGCACTTTAGATAAGACTATTACAATAATAATGTATTACAAATCTGCTAAAACAAACATGTTACATAGTTTAGTATATTTTATTAAATAGCTTATAATTAATTGTTTTTCAATATATATCGGTATTTCGCGTGATTCGGACTAAACTTGCGTATTATTTGACCTTTATGATAACGATTGATAACTCTTGCTGAGTTAGTTCTGTACTCTAAACAAAGATGGCGCTAGGTGTTACACACACGAATATAATTTTAATTTAATGATAACAGTACATAAACACTGGCAATATAAGTTTATTATGTATTTTATGACTTTTTGAAGCATATAGGAATAGAAAGTTAATTGTTTTATGTATACTACTAGTCATGGTAGTACGTTTTTAGGTCACGTATTTTCAAGTTTATGTGAACTGCTTGCTAAAAAGTGAATCAGGATGATTTCTCATCTAGACCTTTACTTGGGGACGGCGCGACGGGAAAGAGTGCCGCTGGCGTAACGCGTCGCGTTGTCCCTCATAACCCCGTGCTGGGTTCTGGCCTCAGTCGGGGTTCGGACGCTGAGTGTGAGCGGTTGGAGGTTTTAGTGCGGATCAACTCCAAATAAATGCTCTCAAGTGATTTGCTCCAAATAAAAAAAATAAAAAAAAGACCTTTACTTGTTACAATTAATATTAATATGAACTATGACAGAATTAAGTTGTTTAAAATTAAAAAAAAAACAAATGACTTATCGACAAATATTTTTGTAATTTATTTAGCGTCTTAGAGATCTGTGAATACCTAGGTTGCACGCGGCGTTGCATGTGCTCGCCTTTTATAGATGACAGATGACTCATCATTCAAATAAGTTGTATTATTGATGCACTCCGATGTCTGATAGATTCTGAATGTACCATCTGATGAAAATTTCAATGCTATGGCTGGCCTTGTGTTCTTGACTTTTAGGTATCAGAAAAACTTGAGAGGTGTCATGGGACACCCGAATAGAACGAAGTGCCTTTCGATTAAAAGATATCTTATAATTTAAAAGGAACGTTTAAAAGATTTTGATCACAGCGCCATCTAGCGATAATCATCTAAAACAAAGATAAGGAACGTGTTTTAAAAGATTTTGATCACAGCGCCATCTAGCGATAATCATCTAAAACAAAAAAAGTGTTGTGACAACTAAAAAAGTGTCATGACAACTTTTCGTAAGATTTATTTCCTTCTAGCCCCCTTACGATAACGAGCGATAAGGAACTTCGGTCCAATATCATAATTTCAACTGGGTTTTAGGAAAAACTGTTAAAATTATACAAAAAGTGTTCTTAAATACTGTAGCCTATGGTAGGCTTGGGTATCCTACGTAAAGAGATATACTCCACCGCACGCTATTAGTGTCGTTAAAGACATAATATATAATCTTCGATGGATTTCTAATCGCCAATATGCAGGTTGCCAAGAGACGATTTTAGTCATTTGTAAAAAACTCATTACTATCAAATTGAGATATAGTTAGAGGTTGAGATTTGTAAGTTTGATCGCACATTAAAGAACTAGAATTAAAATTAAATAATACTAGTAGTATTAAAAGATTGTTATATTCGAGTATAGCTAAAATTAGTTATGCTACCGGTGTTGATGGAGCAATTAAAAATGTTGCCAATCTAGGATTTAATTTTCCTTTTTTGTGGGTTACGTTGCGTACGCTACGGAAACTGTGCTAGTTACGAAAATTAACGTTGTGCTATTTATTCTTGGGCAGTAGTTTGTGATATGTACTTATAAATATTTGTTTTCATCAATAAGAACGCTGTCAGTCCTATTTAATACCGAGCCTCCTAATATAAATCATAATAATTTTCGCGTCTTCAATCTCTAAACTTGACTGTTCGCCTAATCTGTGCTCATGATTCCTAATTTTCGCACATACCCTCACGCAAACTAATCTGCACCGGTCTGCTGATCCTAAATAATCCTAGCCATTAAACTGTTATCCTTCGTCCATTAAAAATGATATTAAATTTGAATTGCGAACGGTCATCGGAGCGTGTAATAGTGTTTAATGGCGGGTCGTCGAGTTCCGATGTTGATCTGTCGATCACATGCAATCTTTGGACGCGATCAGCCGTGAGGTTTCTTCCGTTCAATTATGGAAACATTGGCTACATTGTTGAAAATTGAATATTGACAAACGATAATATTTCAATCACCATCTTTTATAAAGACCAATCATTACCAAGCCAAGTACTAAATGTGACCACCGCGGTCATCTACGGTTCGTTTCAGGAATTCTCGCACCATCCGACTATGAATGATGTCCTTTGTGATAGTTTTATGACTCATCCTTCTTCAAACGACGTTAGTATTTCGTAGGTATTGTAGAAGTCCATCAGCGAAGTGTACCATTTTATTTCGCGAGGTTACATCTCAAACCTTACCAACCGGTTCTCTTAGTTACGACTGTAAAATTTGCCCTATTAAAGTGCAGTCGAGAGTAGCCAAAAACATCATTGTAATATCTACTTTAGTAACATCTATTCTCAGAAATAAATAATACACGTGTGATTATAAAAGCAACGTGATCTCCACGTGAAATGATCTGATTACTCTGAAAGTAGTAACAGCTGTCTCAATGTTGTTTTCCGTATTTTTGTTGTTTAAATATATCACGTTTTACACAGATGTTTTTTTACATATTCTGCTTAACTTAGAATGAGAGTAAAAGTCGAATTTCTATATACAGGGTGATCTCTTAGTGAGGGTACATATTGAAGGTCATGGTAGCTGATGGATGGGTAGCTAATATTATTACCAAAGAATATGGCTTAATGCCTTAGTAATCGCAACTTAAAAATACCTAAATTCTTGCAAAATGATGGTTTTTCGACAGCTGATGGGTGTGGCGGAGGTGTGGGGTGCGCGAGATCACTAGAGGTCGTTAGTCAACACTCTTTTAGCCGAAATTGTTTGTTTGAGGTAGTTTTGTCGAATTTATATTAAATAAAAAAAAAATTGTAATTTTACCTATTTTTTGTAATATGTATTTCGCATTAGAACAGTGTACTCATCACCCTCCTGCAATATGTACCCTCTCTAAAAAATCACCTTGTATATGTATCTTCATTTATCATTTGCCTATGGACATCCATTGCTAACCTCGAAATCTCGCCACAATTACTCCTGTCCTAAATGACCACCGTGACCTTCTATTTGCTCATATGAAACTGTTATTCCATGAAAAATAACATTTCTTTCATTAAATATCTAGTTTTCGTTAGTATTCAGAGAGGTTTTTTACTGAAAAAACACCGCATAGTTTATTTTGAATTGTACCAGGACAACATAAAAGCGAAGATCGTAAAACTAAAAAGTTAGTACGTATTCAACGTAGGGAGCAACGTCGATGTAAATAACTTGCATGATTTTATTATGAGGATGATGTCATGCGAGATGAATTCATTCATTAAAAATAAAAAATGTACTCGCTCGGGAGTGCCCGTTTGTAAACAAGGTTGCAGTTTGTAAAGTAGGTATACCAACAATCAACAACTTAACAGAGTTTGCAGATGCAACAACAAAAATAAATCTTTGAACTTTTCAGTGAGAGTTGATTTCGAGAAATCTTTACACAAGAGTTGACTTAGGATCAATTTAGTAGTAAGTTGTTTTTAAATCCTTTAATAGTGTAATTCCGAAAAGTTTGAAAATATAAATGATCGTATCATTATTCGCGTTGTAATAGATTTTCAATTAATCTATCTAGATTCTAGATTACAAGATGCATAAAATACATTACTTTAGGATTTTTGTACCATACCCGTAACAATCGTAATAAATATCGTGTAAATCGATTGACTCCAATGTAATAACCCTGATCTTACATCGTCGATAAACGCTAACTTTTGACGATGGCCTAACATAGTTTTCTCTCTTGTTGGATTGCTTTTGTCGAAGTCAACTGAAAATAGATCTCGGGTAGGGCGGTGCGACGACCTCCAGAACCTGATTCCATATCTTAATTCGTTGCGTGCGGGAGTTGTTGATAAACAGGAGAACATGTTTATTTAATGACGACGCTCAAGATGGCGCCACTGTGATATGATGATAAATATTTTGCATCTCATTAATTACTGTTTGTTTAAGGGTTTAACCAAGATCAAGGTATGAAAAGCGGAATCCAGTTTCCGTTTCTGTTTTAATGAATGAAGATCTGAGTTTTTGAGGGAGGTGAATTTTGCAAATAACTTTATACAGTACATAGGAAAAAAAGCCGGTCGCCCTAACTTATTGACCTCTGCAATGTCAGGGGACACTGCGGAGCTAATACGACCTAACTTTAAAGATATTGTTCAAACCGCGTTTGATTCGTCAAGACACAATAATTCTTAATAACCCTTCACAGCAATAACTTGTATTTGTAGTATAGAAACCAATGCAAAACTAGTAAAATGACGTGCATTTCATATAGTTACCTCGTCACGTATACATGTAGTATGTGGTAATGTTGATCATGAGCAGCGATCACGATTCACTATTAACGATCAAATGCATATATGTTAATAACGTGATGTGTGCATGTTTTATTTAATTGTAGTATTTTGTGTTGAATTATTATTTTGCTTTGTTGTATACTGCATTGTTGCGAAACAACATGCCATTATGTTGTGGAAATTCTTCTCTGCTGTTTTCAATTGGGATGTCATGTCCTTAAACCAAGATTTGGAGTTTAAATAGAATTGGTAAGGGTAGGCCTTGTCCATCTACCAGAAAATGGAACGTTGATCTACGTAGGCATTAAAAAGTAGGTACTCTTGGGAACCAGTATGAAGTTGTCTGTCAACAGATAGCACTGTAGTCAATATTTTATGACTATAATAAAACCACGTCTGTGCTATCGATGTGCAGGTAAATACCGGTTAGACTTAGCAATACATTGAAAATAGTACTGAATATAAAGAGACTATACTCCTTGTTAAGATCAAGGTAACAACCAATGTAAAGCGTAAAATCGCCCTTCATTTTACCGTGAAAACCCGAAATTGTTCGAGAAATTTCACACTGTCCCCAATTTGTTTAGTGTTACAAGGACGCCGCCGAATTTTCTCGTTTGGATACAAAACAAATGAATATTTTATGAGAAGGAAATTGGAATACGTGTTTCCATTAAATCAACCCCGATTCTGGTAATCGGTGATCACGACAAGCATTGTTGACAGATTCAGCCCACGTGGAGTGTTTTCAGATGATTCTGTCATGTCTTTTCATCAACAATCGAGCTGGAGATCTTTGTCTTTTGCTTCACATCCGTATTCCCACAAATACTTGATGTTAAGGAAGACCAGTGGACTGGACCACTTTGAATCTTTAAAAGTCTCTCCCGATATGGATCAAGATTTAAACTTTTTATTTGGTTGTGAGTTTATACAACGGATGTAGTTGCTTTAAAGATTCTCCTGATAATAATAAAGCAGTGCTTTCGAACCGTTACGACACTTAACGATATAAATAAAGGGGAGCCCTTCTCTGGAGAGTAATGAAAGTTGTTTTTTCTACAAATAAAACACAAGGGGCGGGAACCTCGTGCGTATGACAGATGCATCGTTGGCCTTGACTCGGGGCCTGAACGCGTCGGGAACGTATCACGACAGAAAGCGATTTGTGTTTTGGTTTGGCAATGGGCTGACCACGGCAGTCACGATCAACTTGTTTCCTAGGTTAAGCACATCCAGCAAGGCCATTGGAGCTTGAGTGAAGTCATTTATTTATGGTACCTTTTATTTTATTTTATTTTAAAATAAGAGGTAGGTTTGATTCCACCATGTACTCTGAGTCTCGGACTATCAATACCTTAACTGCAACTTACAATTTCTATTGAAAGACATAACCGGGTAATATTTAAAATAGAGTTTCATAAAGAGCTGCGAGTGACATCATCACCATGGTCAATGTATCTCACGAACAAATCACAATTTAATAACATGATATTGATATAAATGACGAAAGACCAGGAATGTATGTCGCTCAATATATCTAATCAGAGCAATTGGTCTCGGGTGTGCCCCAAAACGACATCGTCCAGAACTTTCGACGTTGAAATATTGGGAGACTCGACACAATTCTGAACTGAAGTCGTTTAACATGTACTCTGTTATCTAAAGTAGTTTGAGCTCGATTGTAATGAAAAGCGAGAACCTCTCAGTAACGGCCGTAGGCTGTCACTGTTGCTTCACTAAAACATTTGTTGTGAAAGCTTCACTTGACTTTTGACATCATAAAGGATGTCACTTCTGCTGTGTTTTTGGTAAGGTTTAACCATAGCTAAGTAAGAGGATATTCAAAATAAGATGTAAAATGCAGAGAATTAGAGAATATTATATTAACAAAATTGAAAACTAAACTACAGTTGTTGTTTGGCCCTAGGAAATAAACTTGACCTTATTTTGGAAGGTCTTTTTCTTGAGTTTGTTCATACTGGTCCAATATTTGAAGAATGTTTATTTTCCTCCAAATCTTTGTCGATTGTGTTCAAATAATGTAGTAATTCGCAATGCATTAAATTGACCTGAAAAAAAATAGGTTGCCTGTAAAGTCGGTATACGGGCGAAAGTTTTACGTGACAATGACTCGGGCATGGTTAGCCCGCCTAAGAGCGAGAGAGACAGACATAAAAAGTGAAAGGCACGCGTGCCTCTCACTCGCTGTCATTGTGAGCGCATAACGTGAGCGGAGCGTAACGCAATTTCTTGAAGTGTCACCCGGCAAACCAATTTATAAGACGTTGTCACGTCAAAATTCTACAACAGTATTTGGTCCAACGCTTGTACCACGCACCGCATGCGTATCGAAAGCATTGTGGCTATTTTTGTACTGTCCAGACAAACGACTCGACGTTCATACAACCAGCATTGGAAACACAATATTGCATTGGATGTATAATAACAATGATTGTGAATGTTTTTGTTTCTGGAAAAGCTTTATATTTTCAATCATTTTTCATTGCAACTGTCCCTTACAATGACTGCTATGTAATGATTATTGAGAGTTTAGTAACGGGAATTTCGGTTATAATGTGATTAAATTTTGATGTCATGTATTTCTCATGTATTCTGTGTAATGCAAGTTGCGTGGCAAAACGTGGCAGCAACAACGTACTCTTTCAAAACTTTCTGACCTGATGCCAAGTCATGATCATTATGATGCGTATAAAATTTAAATTTGTTGTTACGTTTGCGAAAATATCTCTTAATTTACATTTAAAGTGTCCATTTATGTCGGTTGTTACCCAAATACCAGAAATGTTAGTACATTTCGGATGATGATTTGTTTAGGGCCTATAAAATTTCATAAGTTTAGAATTTTGTGCAATATCATCTTACGTAATGGCAAGTAGGATCCTGTTCACAGAAAGCTGTACTTGTAATGTTTCATTATTTTCTATGACAATGTAAAATAAATGTTGAAATAATTTCAAATACACCACGAATCCCTGTGCACATATTTCGTTAATAAAACAAATTCCCGATCCAACAGCTATTTCTTGAGGTTTCCGAAACGATTCTCCTGGGAACAATAGAACTACATCAGTTATGAGCAATAAACCCCTCGTTTTCTTGTGTAGATAAAGACTATCCAATATGTGAAGTTGTGGAAACAGCTAGGTCTTTGTGACTGAGTATGGGGCGAAAATCATTTGTACTCATTCTAAGGCTTTTAATGCGAAAAATAGTCCTTCAATTAACTTCCTAAATGTTAATAAAGAAGACGTAAAAAATCGTTTCGCCTTTGTTTGATTACGATATCTAATTTTTATCCAGATAAATCAGGATTTCGGCTGATGATATGATGTACTAAAACAACTAGACATGATAAGAAATATGTAAATATACTTCATTGTGATTGTAATAATCGTAAAATTAACATAGTTTTGTTTATTTTATATCTATGAAGCAACAGTAAATAAAATTTGAACGTAATATGGTATTAAATAATTAAGATAAAACTTTTTATTTGTATAATAAATCATTGATAAGAGTTTAGTTAAACTATATCAAAAGAAGAGCTTTGACAAAATGTGGGCGTCTCATAATACAGGTTTGGAGATCCATAATATTCAATGTAGGTATATAATGTTATTGTGTTGAGATGAGTAGAAGATACAGGCAAATAATATAAGTATGATTACATATGCTTAAAATCCAACATGAAATGTTAAAAACAAAACAAACTGTTAGATGATATAGATAGATTCAGTAGCTGTAGCATGAGTACGTCTTTTGCTAAACGAGCCATAAAGAGGTGGATGTGGAGTACATTCAGCCTTCTATCTCCTTAATCATTAACCAGGCCGAAATTGGGGTCTCTTTATGACAGGCGGAGGATACCTGGTTTTTGGTATACTCGTGAATTTAGTTCTAAATTTAGAAAGGTAAGTATTTACTCTGTACACAAATACATTTCTTCAACGTTTTGCGTTCTTTACTTTAATCGCAGACAGATAGCGCATATCGCTATGCTTATAATCACATGTCACTTTGTAAACACGACTGACCTTCACGGTTTCAAGGGCGATACTATTTGTATTGCAATTACCGGCTATTATTGGCGAGCGTTGCGAGTGTAACGTGTGCTGACGACATGTGCAGTATGATACGAACTTCAAACGAAATGTATCGATCGGTTGTGGCTTTATGACAGGACATTATGGACTTTAGTTATTGTAATCGACATTGTTATGGTTTATGGTAGCTAACGTGGTTGTATGTTGGGTTATTCCAATTCACTCTCTTTAAAAAAATCCATATAAGTTCACTGCAGTAAAAATCCACCACATGTCACTTTTCCTCACAAAAATATTTCAGAAAAGTTCAAATCTAATAAAAGGTCTTGTTCTAGCCGGTAATTATAATTTTATACGATATCTATCCGTTATTTATTTATAACAGAAAATACTAAACTATGAAGCATCAGGTTGTCTTTATGTTCTTTAGGCTTCACAAAATGTACTGTATTTAACATGCACCTGCATTGATGCCTCAAACAAAAGAGACACTCCAATGTCACTGGTTCTAGCATCTTTAAGAGCCACATACATAAAATTCATTATTTATTACAGTATGTATTAGTATGAGTATTTATCGTCTTCTAAGATCGAATGTTCGTTTGCGATATAATCTCGCGTTTATTGTTTACTTTTTCTGTTTGAAGCGTGGTCACGAACGACTGTAATTCTATAACCACTTTAGATTAAAAATACTTTGATAAAATTAATAACTATTATACAATCATTATCGGTATCATGCGACTTGGCTATGTTATCTTCTTTTGCGTTTCTTATTTTAAAATTATCTAAATACAATTTCTAATTTTCTTTAAATGTTATATCAGCTGCTTTATCATGACTATTGCTAGTTTAAAAAGCATATTTTAGTAATTGTGCAAATTCATCATTATCAGCCTATAGACGTCCACTGCTGGACATAGGCCTCCCTCAAACCACGCCACATCGACTGGTCCTGCGCTATCTGCATCCAGTGACCTCCCGCGATCTTGACCAGGTCGTCAGTCCATCTTGTGACTTGAAGGCTACTAACATGTCGGAAAAAAGATTCGGTCGGTGTCAACTGCAGATAAATTTATTTAATTATGAGAATATAACGGACTGTAAATGCTTTTTACTAGACTAAAAATCGATTACTAGAATAATTTGTCACTACCATACTCTTTCAATTTAAAATTAGTTCTGCAAAGGTCACGGTCGGGCAAACAGCAAATTTGTGTAAAAATCAAGTGCCAATTATTATGGATATATTAAAATCGTAAATCATTAGATGAACTAAATAGGGATAAACTTCCTTATTATGAGAAAATTATAAACGTGATGTGTAGATTCTTCTTAGAAAGAAAGGACGGAAAAAAGTGTCTGTATTAGTTAAGTAAACGGTTAATTGAAAAGATGGTCTGATTATGTGAATGAAATGATGGTCTGTGGTGTGACAGATGAATGTAGAGATAGAAAGGTGTGGAGAGAGACATATTGTGCCGACTCCATCTAAGTGGGAAAAAGTGTAGCGAAAAATATACTACTAATATTATAAATACGACTGCAGATATTTCTATATCAATTACATATAAGGGGTTGTCCATTAATCACGTGATCTTTTTTTAGCATTTTTTAATCCCCCCTCCCCCATCGGTGATACGTAGTGAGGTTTAAGACCACCCCCCCTCCCCCTTCTCAACATCACGTGTATTTTTAGTACCTACAACGAATCTTAAAATTTTCGCGCCGTGCCGCTTAATATTTGTTTAAAAATCGCGCGTTTGACGAAAAAATAAATACACGTGATATCTTACTACACCCCCCCTCCCCCTTGTGTTATTTTCGTGATTTTTATCAAACCCCTTCCCCCCCTTTCAAGCCTCACGTGATTAATGGACAACCCCTAAACTGTACAATTAATAAATTGATTTTTACTCTCTGGAATGTCCCTGATAGGTATGTTTACTAAATAATCGTCAACAGTGCAATGTGACCTCAAGTGTGACGGAAAGTTTGTGATCTCGAGATTGCCCTGTGTGACCTAACTAGCACGTTTTATCAGTTTGCGTAATAACCGCAAAAATACACAATCGACCTGCTGTTTGATAAATAATGTCATAACCGCGATATACTAATTGCGTTATTACTATTGATAGGGTTTGTTTGAAAACTCTTATTATTTGATATACTTTATGTGGGCAGACTATAGTTATACTTACACTATCATCATATTCTCTCTAGATATCTTCTTCTTTATATCTTCTTTTACTCTTCATGATAATTATTGTCTTTTTCTTCTTTTTTTCATGGACCTCGTCCATCAAGATTTATAGATGATTACTGGATATGCATTTTCTTATAACACGTCATTTAAACGATGGAAAAGTTTCTCAAGTTTTAATAATTTTCCTTATTATTTCATTTCGGCCATGAATATATTTGATCAAACGTATGTACTCGCGTGTGTAGTTGCAAGCAGGACGACCTTGATATTATATTTGTTCGTTGCCTGTTGAGGTTCAACAAACTTTGAGTAGCCTTTAGATTGTTTCACACTTGTTTACAAATACGCTGCACTGTGATGTTTTGATTCTAATTCCAAATTATATTTATTTGTTGGTATATGGAAATTGTAGATATACCGTATGCACGTCATGCAAGTTTTCTCCCTTATTGATAAAGGACTATACGTAGACATTGAGGAAACACGAAGAAAGACAGAGGGTTTTATAGACAAAGAAAATAATAAAGGAGCATAGCAAAAATCCTTTTTGTTAGTGACAACATCGTTGTGTTTCATCTTTTGTTTCCTTAAAACAATATACCTCACCTTGGTCACATAACTGGCCATTATACAGTGTATAAGGTACTCGCCACTTTCTGTTTAAAACTGGGTGACACAGACAAATACGAAACTTTGCATGGAACCAACATTATGTCTAAAGTACAAAGTTTCTCTGGCGGTATTTGTAGAGACAACACTGGCACCTGGTGAACTTCAAACAAAGTTTTAGAGAGTTCTTAATGAGTGTTGATTATGTTCTTGACATTGGAGAAGTTTAGTGACGGAAAAGTGGATCCTATGTGTCTACTAAGATACATTAAGAGTTCAAAGAGCTTTTTACATTCAAGCTTTACCCTAGGTACCATGTAGCAGTAAAGTGTAAGCAAAGATAAGATTCCAGTTACCTACCTCATTTTGTTATTGTTCATATTTTTACGTGATACACATATGCGTCCAAAGGTCAATTTGGAATGGACTCCCGTCCGCGGTGTTCCCGGAGCGCTATGACATGTCCCTCTTTAAACGAGGTTTAAGAAAAGTCTTGTATGGGTAGGCGGTAGATAACGGCCCCTCTTTGCCCTGGCATTGCAGAGGTTCATGAGCGACGGTGACCGCTTACTATCAAGTGGGCCGTATGCTCGTTTATCAACCTTGCAAAAAAAAAAAAAAATTCGAAATCTCGACGATGACCAAATTCAACTGTGAGATTCAGCACAAACTAAAAGTAACTTTCATTAGTTTGGTCAAAAGATTTTTCATTATGGATCCAGAGTATGATGTTATTATGAATGTCATTCCTTCTCTGCATCCTCAGATTGTCTATCATTGAGATAATCTTTATCGGTCATAATATTTTTAGGAGTCCAATAATCTTTGCAAATTCTTTGTTTACATATGACATTCTTTATATCAGCTGATAGTTGAATATCTTTGTCTTTTATTCCTATTGGACAATCTGCTCATCCAAATATGCGTTTGATTGCTATTCGAACTCAAATTACCTCGATGTTAATATTTTTCTACATGTGTTTTTTCTAACTAAATTGAATTGAAGGGCTACTGGTTTTAATTTAATATCTAAAAAAATGAATATTTATTGATGCATAATATTTAATATGATGATTGTGCATGTATCTATTGATGTAATTTGATGTTGAAACCACTTGTTCTTCAAACGAGACGGATGGTCCTTAAAGTTTATTTGTGTCTCAGTGTTCTCTGACATTGCAGAGGTCCATGAGCGACGGTAACCACTTACGATCAGGTGCCCGTTGGCTCCTTTACATGGCAATAAAAAACGAAAAGTATTAATTATAAAGAATTAGCAATTCCCAAAAGATAGTATTTGTTGTAGTTATTGCAGTATTACTGTTAATTTTTAGTTTTAGTTTTATATACCTAGTTGAGTTGCTACATTATAATTTTGTGTCCCTTATTTGTGTGTCGAATAAAGTTTACTTCCTTTCTTTTCTTTCTTTCAGTATCACTTAATTGTTTGTAACAAGAATACTTCACTATTACCTGGAGCCTTACCGTACGACCTTGTTTATGACGTGAGCCCCAAACGACCCAAGCGAGCCTCATTAATGTTATGCAATGAGAAAGTTTTGAAGATTAAACAGGGAAAGTAGTGTTATGTTTCAAGGTTGAAGTGAATTAGATTCCGGACACTTATACGGTTTAATCTTATTACGTAGATTGACTTGTAAGTGTTACGGCCTAATTGTTTTTGTAGTTACTTTTTGTAGGTGAGCTAAGGGTTCTGATTGTAAGTCGTAACGGACGCTCAAGGACCTGTCTGTCTAGGCGCTGGTTATTTGGTTATTGAAAAGAAGACTAATTAGAAATTGGAATAATTAGTAAATGTCTTTCGAAAATATTTTGGAATAAGATAATTATTTTGGTTAACTTTTATAGGGCATTGTTCTAAAATGGTTTTCCTGGAGTATAAGTTGTAGTAGGATAAAAGTGTGTGATGTTTGAATTGATGTTACAACGTTTTCAAAAACAAATTTTCACCGTAAGATCGGCTCAAATAACTAACGATGAAAACAACCAAAACCTTGAGCACTTGATTTTACCTAGACATAGACATCATTTTTTATTTTTTTAAATTTCAGAAACAATGACGCAAATTCTAAATTCTAAGCGAAGAAACTTGTGTTTTTGTAAAATAATGCGCATATTTTGGTACAGATTCTGAGATCTGAGATACATTGTGTATCATGAGATCCCGTTATCTAGTTTCAAATTTAAATTGAGAGGCGCCCGTGTAAGCTCGGAATTGCGTCTTAAGAACAGGAGTTTGTGTACAATGTTATCTCGAATATTATACGTTAAACGAGGTGTATTGGATTATAATTTAGAACTTAATGTTACAGTTGCCTATAGATTTATAGGTTGTGGAACTAATAAATATACAGTTACTAGCTGACCCTTGTTACTTTGTGTGCCAGACATAGGGTGGATTCAGACATGTAGGCGCAAAACGTGCTTATTTAATACTAGGTGACCCGCGCAACTTCGTCTGCGTTACAAAGGGGTTCAAAAATTTTAGCCTATGTGTTATTCTGATGTATACCTAAGCTATATTGTGGTAAAGTTTCATTCAAATCCATTCAGTAGTTTTTACGTGAAAGAGTAACAAACATACATCCATACATACAAACTTTCGCCTTTATAATATATATTAGATTTACCAACAAAATAAAATCAAAGACCTCTAAAATTATTAGTCTTCCTCTACTAAATTTTACATTAAATAAACATAAACCTTCCTCTTTCTCCTAAAAAAACCGCGTAAAATCCATTGCGTAGCTTTAAAGATGTGAGCATACATAGGGACAAAAATACAGTGTGTGCCAACTTTGTTTCATACAATATTGTGATTACCACTTAACATTTTTGCTCATAATATTATCAGTTTACTACTAACTACCTCAAATAGGCATCATATTACCTACGGTACTTGTAATAACAGCATTACATATCCTTTATTTTCATTCCGCTACCATTCGACGTTTACAAACAGCTCGTATTCCAACTGTATTTGACAGACAAAGCATATACAATTCCTGTAAAAAACAAAGGACATGTAAATCCTAAACCATTCTTTTTTGTTACAGGTAAGCTCCCAACTCTTGCCCGTGACGTCGACGAACAGATGTCGTGTTTTTGTGACTTGGTGAGTCACTCTCGCTTTGTTGTGGATACGTTTTTGTGTGCGCAGGTGTATTCCGTACTTCCATGCGTTTATGCGCGCCTGGTAGTCGAGCGCGTATTTTTGTGTTTCCGTTAATTATATTAATCAACACAGTGGAGCAAAATTAATTTTAATTTCACGATGAATATTCATTATTTTTGGGAAACAAAAGGTTTATTTTAGATTGATTTTTTTTTTGTTGGTATTATATTGAGTTTTCTTGGGAACGGTACATGTTAGAATTCTTAGACAATTGATTAAACAAGGGACTACAAATATATTATATTTAGATTATGGTTATTCTTGCGTTGTCTTATCAGGAAATGAAATCTTAACCACTGAAGCTTATTAGTTAATGTAAATAATATAATAAGTATTTAGCTGTCGTTAATAGTCATTGGCCAGAAACCAGAAAGACCGAAGAACAAGAACTCCTTACTTTGTTTGCACACAAAGATTTTCAGATTAGCTCGGTGCCCTTATCAATATCAGAGCTAGATTATTCTCCCATAGTTACGAAGAACAAAAGGAGGCCCTTTCTACGTATTTTTTTTTCTTCAATATCAATCGGTTTCTTATCAAAGTCATTGAAGTGATAAACAAAACACCAGGAGCGAAAAGTCGTAACATTTCCTAGATTGCAATGGCGATTATACGATAGCAATTTCTCCCACGCTAAATCTGTACAGGCTATAAGATTTGTTCCTTATCACCCAAGACATGAGGTTTAAATTGCGTCGTTCGTGTTTTTAACGCCCACATAAACGTTTTAACTGACATTGCTTTCCTAGAAATAAAGGTCGTTTGAATTTCTTTAGATTACTTAAATTTTATGTTCCGTTTTTATGGGTTCCGCGATCAGTTTCAGCTTGTGTTGGGGGAACATGTCTAACTAGATTAATGCAGGTGACTGTCTATACTTCTATAGTAATTTATATTAAATGGGGGGAGACTGATTCCAACTGAGGCATGATGTTTCCAATGAGAACCAGCTAAGTCTCACTAAAATATGACTGTCCCTTCGATTTGCCCCACAGTTCAAAGATAATCCTGTCCATTTTGAGTTTCATATAAATTCGAACAGATCTCAATTTCGCCGGACTAGACACCGAGACAAATGTATTATAACGTCAGGGTGGACAAAATGGCGTCGAGGACATGACCTTGAACCGGTGCGGGCGTCTGTATCCGATTATAAAAAATATCGATCGCCTTGCCAGACTACAATGTAGGGGAGTTCGACGTCACGGACTGTCACGGTTCATTTACGATCGGAGGGGTGCTTCAATAGGGTTTAATCTAATAAATAGCTATGGGTCTTGTTTTTTAAAGGTTAAGTAACGTGACAAAAAAGCTGGAGTCCTATGGAATCCGAAATATGTTATAGTGAAGTCGTATTGCCTTATAGATTTTGGTTAAGTAAAGGATCTTGAGCATTAAAAAGTGGCACTTTCCCTTAACTTACGTCTTATGGTAATTTTTCAAACAATTATATTATGTTATCAGGCAAAAGAATCTGAGCACACACTGTTTGAGGTTATATAGATGCAACTTTAATGATTTTGAGGTATTTGTTACGGTTTTTACTACGTTTTAATGAGGGTATGATTATCTTTTAGTCACACGAGGCATTTGGGAATTAGTGTCAGCAAACCTTTTTAAATAAATTATGTGTAAATAATGAAGAACACTTCACCAGCACCAACATAACAGTAACTAGTGTAGTCATTTATTTAATGCTTTGTCCGTTAGTGCCACGAATCAATAAAATTTTTGCATTAAAAATTACCACCAGAGCCAAAACACGTAATTATAAGTATGTGTAGAAACTAAGAATTTGCTGAATAGTCCAAAAATTATCTAAGCGAGTGGAAGCAAGAAGACGAGACTTACTGTTGAAAACGAACAGCAAAGTCGCTTATCTACAGTGTTTTTCCCAAATCAAAAGAATGTGTATATAAACACTTAAAGTAGTAAACGGTAGTCATGAATGAAGATAGGTTGTCAGACGATCGATTTTCAGTTATATTTATCCCTTGACGTTATAGATAGATATAATCCATCAAAATGATTGCGTCTTCGCAGTTTCAAGAACTGCAATGTAATAGCTGTGTTAGCTAACATCCATTTCCAGGTCACACGCACTACGTGTACTCAACACGTGGAATGCGCTGACATATGAACGCATGACCTACCACGCGATGCCGAGACGAAACCCAACAAGTTGCCATTCCACATAACCGTAATCCTCGTCACAGACTTGATTCTCATGTATGCTATGCTACATACAAATCGATTCTGGGAATTTCAATTTGGAAAATAATCTGATGATGAAGCTCTTGTATTTATGATATGTGGAGAAATTGCTGCTCACATATAACGTACATTTATAACGTACATTCTAACTCAAAGAAATGTATAATCGTCACGCCTCAATTTTAACGGTCTATCATTCGGATAAAAGGTATCTTAATCAAATCAACTGGTAGTTAAGTCATCAATCAAATCATTATATAAATATGTAAATGTTGCCATGTAAACACCAAACTTCACCTTGTTTTCGTCGTAGTTTCATTAAATAACAGCTAGACAACCTTGTCCCACTGTGTGTACGTGCGTTGCACCACGCGTGTTTTCTATTCTCACATCCCGTCGCCCGAATATTTCTATATATTCATCGTTCCCGGGTTCGTCGTTCGTTGGCTCCTCGTTTGGTCCCATGAATGACACATCAGAGAGACTTATGTGTTCCCCGGTCGCTAATGCTCTTTCAAAGCGATCAGCTGTTGTTCTCGAAGCTTCCGTGTTAGTTGGGAACTTGTTTCTTGCTGTGGAATGTTTTGATAGTGATCGTTTGTTTATTTTATTTCACACCATGTTTTTTTATTGATGTCTTTCGTCATTTTTGCTGTAGGTATACATTGCGTTATGATTTTGGTAGTGTTTTGTGAATTACAATAATTGTTATTGTCAAAGAAACGTAGTATAGGAGATAAGAAGTATATTAATTAAAAATAGTCTAAACATATTTTGCGATAAACAAGCTATTATTATTGACTATTTTTAAACACAATAGCGTTTTAAAATTATGTCTCAGCCGCTTATCAACATATGTGTTAAGGTCGCTCTACCTCATCTTTAATACACCAGTAATAGTGACATCAATTTCGTAATTGTATATTTTGTGCTAAGTAGCTCCATATCCTTCATGCGTATAAATGTATTTTATTTAGGCGAATTAAATTAAATGTTAGACTACGACTTGTTGGATATACAGGTTGTTAAAATCCGATGAAACAATACTTTCACAGCAAATAGTATACTTGATGTAGAAGCCATCCACCAAGTCTGAGTTTTCTAGGCATAATATATCATAAGTTATAACTAATCAAAACTGCGTGTTAATTAGTGCGTGATCAACCCTACCGTACTGACGTACACCAACAGCTAAAGACTTAAGCCGGCTAGTCACCTCCTGTGTCATAGAACATTGTAATAAAACACGGGACAAAAATCACATTCTAAACAGGATACATGCGCTTGTGTTCTTGAAAACAGATATAGCACGCTAAATGTAGGTCAGGATAGGGTTGTCAAAAATAATACAAAATAATATTTTTTCAGCTTTGTATCGGATAATAAAGTGATCATCTCCGTTTCAAAAGTATGTGTATATGATTTGAAATGTGATATAGATTAAGCCCACAAAGTATTGTTTACCGGGCACCAACACCCTGTATAAGGAAGTTTGTACGTCTAATAAAACAGCAGGAATGTTTGATAAAAACAACAGACAGGCGGTCAGCTGTGAAAATTTTAACTGATAAGATAGTAACTGAGAAAATAGTTAAAAGTGGTGCTTCATAAAAATCAAAATCAAAGTAAAAGTGGAGAAACTTCATTTCTGAGTTAATCATAGAACCACAAATAAAAATAACATTCGAAGTTTGTAACTTATAAGGAGCGAACAACCGAGTATCCGTTCTCCTGTTAATTTCTTACCTATTTATCGTCCAGAACAACTTAAACCTTGGCTTAAGTAATAACCACATTGGGTTCGAGGTGTGGGAGGTGTGATGATCTTGAAGGAGGCGTGTTCTTTGTCGAGGGTCACCAGTTGTGGGTACAGTGGACTTATGGCCAAAGGGAGATCTCCGACCGGGCGAGGTAGTGTATGGTGGTCAGGCCGAAGCCCACTGTAGTAGATTTCAGATGTCGTATATATGCGAAGATTCTTGCAAATGTAGTAACCGCGAGTCAAGACCTCGCGCGTTATTATTGGTCGCCACAAGGAGCGAAGAACCGAGTATCCGTTCTGCTGTTAATTTCTTACATATTTATCGTCCAGAATAACTTAAACCTTGGCTAAGTAACAACCACATTCCAATCTCAAGCCACCGAAGTGTATCGTAATGTAATGTTATCGTTGTCTAAAGCCCTTAACGGTATCAGCTACTCGTTAATACCAATCATTAATCATTTTGATTCTACATCAAATAACGATTTGAAAGACTTAAAACGCCGAATTTAAGATTGATGACAGGACTTAAAGCTTGAGCAACTTTAAGTTTGAAGTCAACTTTCATGAAGAAAGTTGCATTACGTTCTAAAACAGTTGTGTAAGTTTGTTGATAACGAAATGTATTTAACCATTCAACGGTCGGCAATCAAATTGGTCTGTTTACTTTTGCCAAGTCTGTGGCAGGAGCCAAAATTGAGCACAGTTCTAAAACTTGTTTTAATCGTCTCATATTTTACGGAGATGATATATTTTCGCTGAAAATGCAATACAGTGTCGTTTAGTAATAACGATTTTCAAAAATATAACGTTTAATTAAAAATCAAAATTAAATATTATTGGAAAAAATATTTAAAAAAAACGCTCAAACACGGTATTGATTCCGAACGAAGTCCCCAGTTTCGCCATCTAGCGAATAGTGACGTTCCCAGTTGAGTGGTTAAATGGACATTTTTGTTTTACATAAATATTCATAATATTATACTTTGCTGTTTAGAGTTAAGTAATATAACTATGCTATTTTAAAGTTCATCTCACATGTCAGATATCATTGTTTCCATTTATGTAAACAGCATTAAATTTTGTCATGTCATGTAGTAACACTAACTGAAACTAAAAAACTTGAGAGGTGACATGGGACACCCGAATAGAACGAAGTTCCTTTCGATTAAAAGATATCTTATATATTTTTTTAACGCGCGATAAGGGACGTGTTTTAAAAGATTTTGATTACAGCGCCATCTAGCGATAATCATCTAAAATAAAAAAGTGTCGTGACAACTTTTCGTAAGAATTTTTTCCGTCTAGCCCCCTTCCACAACGCGCGAAAACCATTCATTGGATTCGGCAAACACAAGATATTTACTCAAAGACTTATTTACGCTCATAATATTGGGTGAAATAATGTTTTAACGACATAATGTGTATTTGTCGTACTTACTAGTATTCTCTTAGTATAACTCCAAGATGATATAATTATAATATGCATATCCAATTAACAAAATATAAAGTAAAGATCAAAAATGTTTATGTAATAAAGTTGTCTATCTTCATGCACTTGTTATGTTTGCAAATAATAACGTCATTTGTGTTCTCGAATTATGGACTGTAATTATGAATAATTTGCAAATAAACAGGTTCTCACAGACACAATATATTATATTACAAAACGTCGTGTTTTTCATTTTTCCCATACGCTTAAGATGTTTACGGAAGAATTTGCAGGAAACAGCAATGTAACCAAATGCACGTTGTACGACCTTCTGCGAATGTGAGCAACAAGACTTTATAACGCTCTAAACATTTGACTGACGATTATTATGACTGAACTGAAGCAACAACAGCTTACAAAATAGATCACTTATCTAATGCGATGACTGTCTCTGTACATTCAATAGATGTTTCATCGGAATGATGCTTGTTCGTTATGTTCAGTTTAATTTTCATGTTCAAAATCGCCTGGATCTACATTTTCTTCATATTTGCATATTCTCCCAAACGTATATTATGTGTGACTAGAATGATACTGCCAAATACGGCTTCAATCTGATGCGTGAAACTTGTTTAAGATAAAAGGTAAATTGTTTTCGTTTTATAGCGTTTTATAGTTATAAAAGGAGTCTGGTCAGATCTGCTTCATTAAATAAATTTCCATTGAACATTTTACAGGTGTATAAAAATAACCACACTTGTAAAAAGGAAAACAAACTACACTATCCAGTATATAATAATAATAAAATCGGAATATAATACTATTTTCCTAACAGCCCTTTAGTTGCCAGCGAGAGCGGTACACAGAAAAGCTATCAGAAATTCTTGCCATATTACTTGAGAGCGGCGTAAGGCTGTAATTGGTTTTGTCTATTTATATCTCGGAGTAAACGAGTATTGGAAATATATATAGAATTTAATATACTTCTCGGAACTGCGAGGTGTCAGGATTGTATATTGCTAGTACTTGTGACATTTCCGCGCCACTATTGTTTAGATAAATATGGTTATTGTTAAGAATGAAATGGTACCTTGAAGGTTAGTTTGAAATGTCTTTATATTTTCAAGGTGTTTTCTTGTATCACTTACACTATTTCTGAACGGGTTCTTTCCACGATTATTTTCAATTGAGCGATCCCGATATTTCGGCACTGTTTCAAGCGCAATGATCACGGGAAGACTGAAGAACTGCGGGTAGGTAGTAGAGCAGACAAACCTGTCTACCCTCTTTCTCGTTCGTTTGACGGTACCACTTGAACTCGAACTCACATTTCGACATACCACACTGACAGTATCGGGTGCCACCTCAAAACTAGATATAGTGTAAGTTAGTCATAGTGTAAGTGATGTAGATAACCTCGAGTGTTTTCTTGTAGTTCTGCTGAGAAAATCATAAGAATGTCGGAAGTATAGTATTCATAATATTTTAGGCACTGTAGTGCAGTCTATATGAATTGTTGTTTCTTTTGTGGGGATACAAATCTTTACTAGGTATATCGTTTCTTTTTCATTCAAATAGCACACTGTTTTTCTTCTCTCCATTTATTCCTAATCCACTATACTTCTGTCACGCCGCAATTGTTGGAACGAAGTTCCTTATCGCGCGTTGTGAAAGGGAGCTAGACGGAAAAAATTCTTACGAAAAGTTGTCACGACACTATTTTGTTTTAGATGATTATAGCTAGATGGCGCTGTGATCAAAATCTTTTAAAACACGTTCCTTATTTGTTTTAGATGATTATCGCTAGATGGCGCTGTGATCAAAATCTTTAAAACACGTTCCTTATCGCGCGTTACGTTAGGAAAAAAAATTATAAGATATCTTTTAATCGAAAGGAACTTCGTTCTATTCGGGTGTCCCATGACACCTCTCAAGTTTTTTTTTACATCTTTTATGAAACCACAAACAGATGGTGGATTTTAAGAAAGCGCAGATTCCTTAAGATGTAATGGATTTCTGAAAAACATGAAATTCCACTTAGTGTCTGGACATTGTACAGAGATAGGTCCTGTAAATCATGCACTTAGAGAAAAGGAGTTTATTTTCCAGCCTTACTTGTATGGTTAATGCTAAAGTAACTAAGCTTGAGGGTCTATCTTTTTGTTGATTTATTTGAGAGTTTTATAAACAGTGTCATTTTATGCAAAACGATGTAATGGTATCTGATACTTCTAATAGCTTAATTCAATTTCTTTCCTAATAGAATTGTCTTTTAAAGTCCACTAGTTGCCTAGAACTTTACTTAATGGTGAGAAATAGGAATATTATGGATTTGGTCTAGTCTATTTTCTAAAACACCTGTTAACAACAAGATAATGGAAATATCCAAAACTGTCCTAATTATACAGGGTGATTTTTTAAAGAAGGTACATATTGCAGGAGGGTGATGAGTACTCTGTTCTAATACGGAATATTACAAAAAATAGGTAAAAATATTTTTTTTTTTTTTTTTAAATCTAAATTCGACAAAACTATCTCAAACATAAACAATTTCGGCTAAAAGAGTGTTGACTAACGACCGCCAGTGATCTCGTGCACCTCACACCTCCGCCACACCCATCAGCTGTCGAAAAACCATCATTTTGCAAGAATTTTAGATATTTTTAAGTTGCAATTACTAAGGCATTAAGCCATATTTTTGGTAATAATATATTTAGTGGTCGTATATAACCATCAGCTACCATAACCTTCAATATGTACCCTCACTAAGAAATCACCCTGTATACTATGTCAAAAATATCCGACACGATCTGGTCAGATAAGATCTCTCGAGATAACAGGTGTGGCTATTAGTATCAATGATGCCTTTCACCATACAACACGAAGGAGATCAGATAAAACTTCATCTCATTAAGTAACACATTGTACGAGTAACAGTAGGAAGGGAAACGAATTGTTATGCAATGGTGGTAAACTGTAACCGTAGGCGAGATTAGCAATAAGGAAATTCGTCGTGTTTTGATATGAAAATGAGTAGAATAGAATAAATATTTATTTCAAACTATAACAGAATACTTACACTAAACTAAATATAAGTAACAAACATAGCTTCAAAACGGTTGCTGACTCAGCAATGTCGACAGCACCGAAAAACGGTACCACGACACTGGTCTTCCGTCGGCACCAAGTGAAGGTGAGTAAAGGCTATGAATGCATTATTTAGTTTGTGTTTTCTCCTCTGTTCCAACATATTATCCTGTTTAAACAGAGTAAGTGTAATATGTCTTCTCTCTCGTATGATAATCATCTATGATACCTTTTATCTTAATTATTTTTTTTGTGGCCTTTGTGCTTAACATCATCCTGCTTTTTCATCTATTTATTTTATTTATTTATTTGTACATGGAAAACATTTGTACAGCCTAATATAAGTTATAAATTTAGTACAATTGCAAGGTTTACAAGGCCAATTAGCAGTTTTCGCCAATAAGTAATGAAACATATAAGATTGAGCGCTAAAAATAACCTTATCTTAAGTTACGAACTACGATATTACAAGAGTAGTGATGTAAGAATGTCTAAAAGACACTTTACTTAATATGATCAGAAATGTTAAGTTATAGTTAATCCCTAGCCCTATCATTAACGTCATAAATTTTATTTTGCCTCTGTTGATTTTGAATTTGAAAATGCCATAATTTGATCTGGAAAGAATTAGATATGAAATAAATAAAGAAAAGAACTTTAAGTTTACCAAGAAGAACACCATGCCGTAATGAAATAATAATTGCAAAAAAAAAATAGTCGTGGTGGCCGAGTGGTCGAAGCGCGTCCTTGCGAACGGGAGGTCGCGGGTTCAAATCCGTCCGGCTTGTACCTCTAAATCTAAATGTGAAAAAGATTTATGTGCAATTTTTCACAACACCACTGGCTAAAAACGGTGAAGGAAAACATCGTGAGGAAACCTGCATATCGGAAAAGGGTTCTAAAAATCCTTTGAAGATATGTGAAGTCCCCAATCCGCATTAGGCAAGCGTGGTGGACTATGACTAATCCCCCTTCTGAGGAGACCTGAGCCCAACAGTGGGCAGTAATGGGTTGGTACAAGAACTGTTACCTGTGGTACTTTAAAATTTGAAAACATTCTAGTTGCTAAAACGAATACAATGAAACACGATAACAATATGCAATGTGCCAGCGTCTCCGTGTCTAAAAATATATAGTAAATATCGTCTATTTGAAATTATTTCAGCGGCGCTTGTTCGTGGGCGAACGCTGTGGGTGGGTAACTGTGCCACCGCCCACATTCGCAACTACCCTTTAATGTACCACACATATTTGAACTCTATTCATTGCTGTTTAAATAATAAATGCTATTTAATAAGCTGTTATTTCCAGATGCAAACGTTATCTATTGCAGTAATTAAACAAAAAAATAATCATTTAAGTCGTGTTACGTTGTTTACACAATTTATGTTTGTTTATTATCTCTTGGGTTTTTCTCATTACATTACTTTTCCCAAGATGATAGAGGGGCAAGCACTTCACAGCCAAAGTATACCACAGTATGTTAGACTCGCCTTTTAAATTTTATAAAAGGCGCGTATGATTTTCCGGGAAATCCTTCAAAGCAATTATCCTAAGTCTATGGCGAGGCTAATAATCTGTAGATATGACTTTATTTGTATCTTCTATGCGTGCCCGCACACCTAAAAAAGTATTGACAATACTTTCGATCGAGGGATGGCAAAAGATACAAAAAAATAGCTTGTTAAAGAAAGTGTTAATTAAAAACCCATTTTCAAAAATAGCAGCTTTTTTTTTTCGGATAAATAATACTTGAAAAACTTAATTATATTTCAGGATCAAATTCCAAAATCGTATAATGTTAAAAATATTAATTTTATCATCGTAAGTCTACTATTCAGGTGGTATTTTAATTTTTAATATATGCAATTAATTAATTCAAATTTCTTTCATACTTTTACAAGTTTGATGCTGCCTGAAACTAGTTTTTTTCATGTCTTTTAGCGTAATACATAGAAATAAACTCACTTGACGTAGGCACCAGGAGGTATATACAAATAACACAATTTCGATATCTAAAAGATGTTTAGAGCATGCTACTCAAACGCTATTATTGCTATTTTTTTATAACATTACAATTAAATTATGACTTTTAAATCCCATCTCTGCTTCTGTCACAAGTATTGGCAATACTGTTTTAGGTGTGCGGGCACGCTATTAATTCGATACCAGTTAAATATGAAGGCCATTCACGATAAAGTAAATAAACCATTAAAAATGATACGACTTTGCTGCATTTTTTAATGGCATTCCTTTATCGTTTTCCACTATACTGTTGCTGATTGAGTTTATGACGTCAATTGTTTCAAGCAAGTGTTGTGTTTACGAACCTACAGTCGAATGCAATGCAAATATTTTTCTTATCGCTTTCATTGTTACGTGTGTCGCTATGGTGATTGAAAACGTTCCTAGTTTGAAATGCACACGTTCGGCCTTCTTTGATAAAACAAATAGTATACACTATTTGTTTTACATGTGTTTCGTGTTTTATCATTCTGCTGCCAATAGTGATATTTATGTTCTTTTTTATGTTGCTAACAGTAATGTTTCACGTTTCTTGACATGCTACAGTTGTTTAATAGAGTTTATATTGTCGTAAAAATGTAATATCATTTAAGACTTCAATAACTTGCCAACCAAGTTTTATTGTATTTATTTTATTTTTAGAAAAAGTTGCACCAACAGAGTAAACATCAAATCAAACATATTACTTAAATTATAATAATGAGTTAAAAACATAGTAAATGTCACTCAAACTATAGGTACAATCAGCGTGCATAACAACATTTTATGACAATTAGATTAAAAATTGTACATTAAAATTATCATCAAAAATTAAAATTAATTAAAAAATATACAATAACAAACACAAAAACACATTGAATTTAAAAATAGAATTAGAATTGTTAGCTTAAAATTATAACAATGCACTTAGACAATTTTCGATTTAAATAAAAAAATCTCGTAATGAGTTTAATCATTTTAAACCCGATAGTATATTCCATAAGGTACCTACTACAGCTTTTAGAATCTCTTTTACGACTGCTTCTAACAACGAGTTATCTATGCTCCCATCCATTTCAGTAAATCTTGTCAAGTAGTAGTAAAATCGACAGGAAACTAGATAAAGAGGTTTTGATGGTTGGGAATAAAGCTGCATCTGTCTCACACAGCATGTCACATAATTGCTTCCACATCGTTTCTCACGTAATCTCGTCCTGTACATCGTTTAGTTCTTATTGGTTTTAAGGACGAAAAGATGCGTCATTGTCTTCATCTGCGCTTGAATTTAGACCTTACGCTCTCGTACTACCTCACATTGTTAAAATGCTTTTAATGCGATCCCATATTTTTTTCATCCCGCGCTTGGTGACTCATATTTCGATTAAGCTCTTCCTGCTTAGATGACATCTTGATTATTCGAACAATCTTATTCTCATAAACAATGACAGTCTGCAGTGATTCACAGATGTTGTTTATCTTCAATTGATTTGTTTGTGTCAATTAGTGCGGCCTATTCTTCTATGAACGTCATTCATCGGAACATGCCTCTCGTTCGTAATCAGCAATGATATCTGTTTAACAGATGTGTACGCGCGAGTTTGGTGACGTTGCACAATTCTCGTTTTGTCTGCATTAGTATCGTGGTTCGGTGCGAGGAGACGTGGTTCAGACGCCCGCGGTTGCCCCCTCGCGGCGTAACTTCCCTGCCTCCCCCTTACAACCGCCGCCGCGCCTCTAGTTGCTCCGCAGCTGTCGCGCGCGTCGGTCGCATGTCTCATGCGACTTGCTAATCATCTACCGTAATATGGATATACATCACACCCGCGCTCTTATCGACATCCATTTCGCATATTTGTGGTTACGTGAATTCACCGACAAACATAAATGGATTATTTTGTAAAGTGAAAACTGGATACATAAGTTTTATAAGGTCTGCATTGGAATTTCTAATATGGCAATCGTTGGCGCGCCGACGTGTTCGGCACATGACTTCATAATAATATGGTGCTTGAGGAAATTACGTCACGAGTTACTACTGTTTTATAGTAAACCAAGAATGCTAAGCGTTCTATTAGACTACATAACTACAATATTAAAATTTTAAAGATTCTCGAATAGCACGACGCACTCGTGGCGTCCACGTTACACTATGGCGGGTTTATAGAGCCGCTACCAATGAATAAACGATAAACGTTTCGTTTAGATCTAACTAATGGAATTTCTTGACTTAAAGTGACTGATAAGTCATCGTTTTAATATGAACGAGTTCATTTTAGTCTTATTAGGACAAATATTACGCGCGTAAAATTTTCTTAATGGAATGTAGTTTTGCAACGAATACCTTAAATTCTTTAATCGCAGCGAATGTAGTTATCGCTTTGTTCAAATTCAATGTACGATTTCGTCCGAGGCCACCGGCTCAAGAAATCGTTGGCTAATTGCTTCGGCACCACTCATGGATTATTTGAATCAACACTTGATTTCAAGTTTGTCTAAATAGTTGTTACGAAAACATGATTGTGTTTATGTTATTGCAAGTTAAATATTTGTATTCTCTATTTAATGTTTACACATTTTAATAATGGCGGGTGAATTTGGTATAACCGAATCCCCATATAAGTTTAAATTTTACCGTATGCGGTCAGGAATTTGTGTGTGCATTGTGACCTCGTTTCTTAACGGTAGACTAAATCCGTCAGGAAAAATTACCTAAAAGTTCCTCTTATTTATATTCGCCTAGTACTAAAAACTTGACTAATTAACATCAGCCTGATTACTAACATATGGTTCGTTTACCTGCAATGACTGCACTTATAATTCAGAGCACGCAACGCGTCTATTGAATCTAACTCATACACATCTTATGTCACTGTTATGATATGATTACTCAGATGTTTTGTGATAACTCCATCCTGTGCATATCTGAACATTCGTCGACTTCCATATCTAGTGTAGTTTAACTTCTTTGAAAGGTTAGGGCCGCATCAGGGAGGAGGTTATGCAATGAGTATTTGCCACGTGGCGGTATGCCACTGTCTGCGCATGTCCCGTTCGGCTCATGACATTGCACTCTGCTGGGCTGAGCCCTACTAATGCCCGACACTACAACTTTCTCTCTCACGATTTCAACGGTGTTCTGCAGTAGTTGATTCTGTCAATGGAATAGTTTGCTGATGCGGGTGGCAGCGTTATGTGTTAATTTTTTTCTGAAAGTAGGTCTCATGATAAAAAATGTTGAAATAAAATTTATACTCCGAACTATATTATTTAGCTCGAACGTACTAATAAATACTTAAATAATATTTAATAAGTACTTAAATCTAATATCTTGAAATAATTAACATTAGCAACTATTCTAAACAAACTGGGAGTCATTCAATATTATTAGCATTCACATGGCATATTTAACGAAAATTTTGATCTAAATAAGTTAGTCCGTAGCGATTTTCATTAGATACGAAGCACCGTGTGTCGGTACTGTATCAGTCAGAACTTTTATCTCTAACTAAAATTGCGATAGGTTAGGAACGTAGTAAAATTTCACTTTCGTCGTAAATATAAATTGAGAGCTAGTTTAAACACGTGGCGATAGCGTCCACTGCGCAGGTCCGATCGTCTCAGCTGTCTTCTGGAAAATCGTTATCCTCAGCGAGGGGTGCTTCTACGCCACGTGGTCCCCCTAATTTGATTGTCAAACTTTCACTATCCTATGTATCCGGAGACAAAATGGCGGCTAGAGTTGAAACATGACGTGATTTGATGACATTGAAGTTGAGGAGGTGTATTGTGATCTAATAAGTTGCTAAAGTTAGCGTATTTGCTGTAAAAATTATTGGAAAGTAAGAATTTAACTTTTTGAATGATTTGATGAGCCAGCCAGCCATGGGGGTCTAGGGCCTAGGAGTAACCCCGTTGCCCGGGCATAATTTTCCGCCATTCCAGGCGGAGGTGTATGTGATTTGTGGCGTTGAAATTTTCCCTTCATGGGTTTGTCCATGGACTGGCATCGGCGCGTCCACGCGCCTCAAGGGCTAAGTTGTGCTAACTGCTTTTTATTGTTACTCTCAAGTAAACCTAACAAAATTATGTTACCAAATCTTTATTTTAGCATGACCAATGAAAATTTTGCCACGTTAATAAACATAATTTACAAAATGCCATCAATTTTAAAAGTTGATTAGATTGTAATAAAATTCAAAAGATTTGAAATACGTCGAGCTGTTTCTAATCACTATCTAAACAAGCCCAGTTGTGCCCCACTTCGAGCGATAACACTTAAAAATTGATAAAAACTTGTCTTACAATATCAATATAAACAAAGAATTGGAAATATATTTCGTAATGGATTTTGAAACAATGATATGTGTTAATTTTTTTCATATAACTCAAGGAGTGTATTCTGTTTTTTTTTTTTTTTTTTTTTATTGCCTTGTAGGCAGACGAGCCAACGGCCCGCCTGATAGTAAGTGGTTACCGTCGCTCATGAACCTCTGCAATGTCAGGGGACACTGAGGGGTCGCTACCTACGACCTAACTTTAAGGACCTAACTTTAAAGAATCATTCATTGATAATTTCTCAATAGTCATTTGACTAGGCACCTTAAATACAAAGCGTTGGAACATATTTAGTATCTTTTGAGACATTTATAGTTGTAGTATTTCAAATAAAATCTTAACCCAAATAGTAGTCTGATCAGTATTAATTGACCTTGCTTCGTCTCGATTGAAATACAATAATCTTACGGCTACAACAGAAAAACCACTATTTTAATTAGTATTATTATCATGAAATAAAATCTTTCTCACGATTCTACTTGACCTAATCAATAGTTAGTCATGCAAGACGTTTTCTCAGTGCAAAATGAGTCGCAGTTTCGGAAGAAATGCTTTGTCTCAAATGCTGGAACTATTTCGGTATTGACGTCCTGAATATCCCTCCCTCTTCTGAGGAGATCTGAGCCCTACAGTGGGCAGTAATGGGTTGGTACAGGTCCTAAATATTGTGCATAATAGATTTATGGCTTATATTTCATATAGAAATGGTGACTTCAGATGTTTTCTTCTATTTTTTTAATCTTGATTCCTCTGATTACATATTATATTTGAACGATAAGGGATTCTGCACCATATATGCATGTAGTTGCCACCGTCCCAAAATCATGTCCAGACGTTTTCACATTTGAAGACAATTTACATTTCAGCTCTGAAGATCAGCACGTTCATAAATCTCTTCAATTTAGATGTAATGGAATATTTATGAAAGCTGAATAACAATTATATTTAATCACGACTATAATAAAAGTGTAGTCGCCTGGGATCGTAAGGTTCACCGTTTTTATCGTATTTTTTTTGGGTCGTGGTCGCAGCAAACGTTTCTCGCTCACGATACTAGATTTCTACTGTTTCTATTATCATTTTTTCTATAGTTTTAAAGGTAATTGCTATTAGTGTGCTCAATCAGTCGAGTCCCTTCGTTACGGTACTGCGATCTCATTATACATTCCATGGAGCTGTTATCAAACCGAGCTCAAAATTACTCTCAAGTTTGACGACTCAAGATCAACAATAGTATAAGATACCGCTCAGACCACGTTAGGTACTTAAGTAAATAATAAATGGAAAAGCTAAAGAAACGTTTATTAAGATGATTCGTAAGATTTTGATAGATTTATTAATACACGCCTAAGTCTTTATGGCTATATCGAGACAAGGAACATTGCCAAGAAATGCACGACTGACCTTTAGATTCACGTGATTGGGGCATATATGGCGTCAAGTAGGTATAATGGATAAATGCATTTCCTTTCCGATGCCAAGACCGCTTTCTCTGTTGATATCCGTTTCATTGAGTTATACGATCTATATTTATTATGTGGGATGTCTGTACTTAGTCCAGGGTTTTTCCTTTATGTCGTTTCTGTTACTCCAAAAGGCATTACTGGTAAAGTGTTTAGTTTATAGTCGTTGTTTGCCAGTGGAGTGTAATTAATAGGAATTATTATTAAAAGTTGTAGTTTCGTTAACGAATGCATTATGTAAATATACAAGGCTTGTTATTCCTCACGTTCTTACTTCCTGTAGGTAGACGCGCGTGTGGCATTATTGGAATTGCCCAATATCTCGGTTTTGATCACGTCCATTTATAAAGACAAAAATGTGTGTTGTTTTGCGTATGCGACCTTGATCGGTCAGGTCCAGTCGGCCTTGCCAACGGAGACTGTCAGATTCATGTCCGCCTTAATTACTGCAGCCACGACGCCAACCAGCTCGCTGACATTTATATCATGTGCAACAACTGCTTTCTCGGTCGCTTATTATGTTAGAAACTTGCTAACCAAACGCGGAAGTGTTCGATGGCATTCAACATTCACATGCATAATTGCCGCCGCTCAAAACTTAATAATAATGACTCGTCTCATCTCATCTTCAGCGTCATAGATGTTTTGGCCTTGTTTTTTATCATCCGACTATTTGTAAATATCGTTAAGGCTAACTAAAATGTGTTTTACGCTCGTTGATGTACTTGAACGAATTCATTTGTTAATCAAAATACGACAGTCATTCGTCTCATTGTTTGAGATTCAGACTTCCTTTCGTCGCTTTGTTAGCGTCGTATTGTGTTCTCGCTGAGGTTTCCCTTAGTCGTTTCCCGTTCGAACACGGTGATATATGGTTGTGTTCTTCGTTACGTTACGGTGCTCCGTGAATAGTGAGTGTAGAGAGTGATTCGTTGAATGCACCGTGTACAGGTGAAGGTCAGGGCCGACCGCGGCGCCAGGAGTCGAGCTCACATGACTTGTACGGAGAGTACATGCCGTCACGTGGGCACGTGTGCGTTCGCCATTGGTCGGCCCTATGCGTCTCGCATACCTCCACAATATTCCAGTGCAAGTGCCAACTATACGTGCGAATTTAAATTCCTTTACAAAAACAAAACTTGTATGAAAACTTGTTGAAGCGTTTTGGCATTGGACATTGATCTCGCTTCTTAACCGTTCGTAATAACTTTGCCATTATGTTGTTTGTTTACTTCGCTTTAGCTTTATGTACTTAATTGTTTTGATAAACACTTTTATAAGAAGTCTTTGAAAAAATATCACGAAAGTTTTAAGGATCCTTCTAATGCTTTCATCTTTGTAAATAACTTAGTGTCGTGTCATGTGGATGTTATTGTTTTCATAAGCTACTTATGCGAGGACGTTATCCAACAAGTGGTTTTTGTCAACGAGGTCATCTTTACAATCTGGGGGAGACCTTGCTCTATTGACTTTCATTGTCTATTCTATGAGATGTTCTTAGTTACTATAAGATGAAAACGAGATTTGAATGACATTTTACAATTATATAGCAACATAGTTAACATGATTGTCACTTCATCCTTTAGTATTTGTTATTTCTAACAAGTTTCAAGGTATGTGTATAACAGCGAACCTTATGAAAAACTATTTAATAAATATTTTTGCGTATAGTTAAGTTTAGAAACTTGTCATAATATTAGTTATTTGCAATTTATTTTTAAATTTGAGTTGATTCATCCTCGTTACAATTGGCAATATGTAGGTATACTAATATATTGTCGTTAACTTCTCATGCATTTACAAATTTTAATTGCATAAAATAGGAAGTAGCTTCAATAATAGTTTTATTTTTATCTCAAATATTTAGTGCTTTTCACGTATTTTTGGCTCATGTATAATTGTTTTTTGTTAAACTAATCAACAGGTTCCAGTCCTCGCCACAAACCCTTGATATTTGATACTTTTCGCAAGTTTCAAGGTTTCCTACCAGTTTGTATTGATGATATAATAGTTCCGTTTCTGTTGATAGCAATTATAACTACAGTTTGTTTCATGTAATTTTAAACAGTTTGTTGACTCAATGTCCTTTTAACAATTAGTCAGTAGTGTTAATTCTAACATCGCTATCTAATCTTACAAAACGTTTTGCTTATTCATTTGATCTTCAAAATAAACTAGGAAGCGTATTTGATAATCATGATTACATAACAGTACACGATTTACGAAATGTAGACAAAAAGGTTGACGGTATGTGACGTCAATTAGCGTAATTGCTATACGAATATGCGCACGTATACCGAAGTTATTGTCTTTTGTTTTCGAGGTAACTGTGCTTGCAATTTCGGAGGTAAAATTTGGAATATTAAGATTCATCATTTAGTCTCTATAATAAAACTGTACGAAAATAGGACCATAAAATCACTTAATGATCTAGTTTCACATCCATATATTCTTATAATTGATGGTTTATGCATTGTAGCATCTTTAATTTTCGACATAATTAGTTATCTTCTGTGTTTATATTTACAACTTTATTGTCTATACTTGTTTTTACTTTTGTATTTTAATCATCATTACCAACGAAAAACCGCATTGTAGATCTCATATATACAATAATATTATAATTAACCTTATGTAGTGTTGATATTGGATATCTAAAACATGTTTTTGTTTAAAGCCGAACCGCCGGTCGAGGTCATCCGGTATCTTATTTACGATTTTCATTTGCTAATTTATTTCGCTCGCTAAAAGGGCAATCGATTTTTAGTTAATACGTAATTAAGTTAATGAATTGAAAGGCGGGTGTGTATATTTTTATTAAATCAATATTAAATCAAATATATTGGTGTTCCGGTAATAAAACAAGCCATGAAATTTAATTATGTTTTAATTTTCTCTGCTCTATTAGTTGTCTGATGAACGCTTTAGTGATTATGTCTTGTATATGAAGAATAAATTATTGTTACTAAGAAAATAACAGCTATCGATAAATATTATGAAATATCCAAAGCACTTGTCGACGTTGCAAGGTTTTAATCGATCGTACAGTGCATTGACGGCGTGTCAACTGAAGAAGGCCACTTGTTAACTGACACAGATGTTAGACACGATATCTAACTTTCTCAATATGTCCAACTTAGTCTCACTTGACTTGCATTGTAAAGATCTAGCACCTGTGTTTGAAGTCTCAGACGTTTGCATCGTTTCAAAAATAAATAGCCCGAGAGCTAATGCGAATATTTAGTGATCCGTTTAGCACCGTTACTAAGCAGCCAATTTTGAATTTCCGAGTTGGGGTATATCAGGAGAAGTATGGACCAAGTTTCCTCTTGCCTCAAATACCTACCCAAAAATTGGCACTAGTTCTCGGATTAAAAGTTTAGTATTCCCACAACGTATCTCCGCAACATTAAGATTTAAATTACCATCATAAACATCTTCCTAGTATTCTAGGAAAACTAGAGGCCGTCGACGGGGAATAACAACGAATTCGTCGGCATTAAACCTTGGCCCAGTCACTGCGATGCGATCGTGTTGTTTGTCAAATTGGCAACCAACATCATGCACCGCGTGGCTGATACTCATCATGTACGTTTTCCTCAATGGCATCGGGTTTTTCCTTTTGTTTGTTTATCTCATGTCAGAATAATTGACTAATTGGCCAAACTTTGGGATATAAATATTTTTTTCGGTGTGTATAAAAGGTAATCGAGAAACAATTTTGACTCATCTTCTTTCCAAACTAAAGTTGTATTTATCCGTGTACTTCATCATTTGTTTTTTGGTGCAGCTTTAGACTTTCATAAAGACCAAAGTCCTATATTTTGTACAACACAGTACCGTGTTTTATAATAACATACACATTCAAATGTCAACTTTTGTAATTTAAACAACTGCACGGTATCACAGCGACTTGTTATGAAACGCTCAAGTTCTTTCCTCATTCTTACGAAACGGATATTCAATATCACCACGAATTGGATATTTCCCTGACACCGGTGAGAGGTACACGCAATATAAAAGCTAAACAGAAGTCAATGTACATACAGTACTTAAAGAACTTACGCAAAAGTAGCTGTCACAGGCAGGAAATACCGAGTTAACACGTCAAAAGTTGATAATGAAAGTCCTAAACCTAATATACTGAGTTAGCTTGACTTTTGTATTATTGAGTCATTCTGTGGTATCGCTTATCACATTACAATACCACAAATATAATTTTACACGTTCGTTTCGATACAATTTCCTAACTAGTAACACAATATTCGCGACGTTCTTCGAGGCGAAAATTTCGTGTCTTTAGACGCAAAAACGAGGTGTTGTAACACGAGAAGTTGGATTTATAAAGCGTTTGTTGCGAGAATGCGGCTTTATACTAGTTTTGTTCTGGTTTGAGTTTGTTTTCAAGAATTACACTCAATATTAAAAGTCCTGATTTCATGTCCAAAGTTCTCAATTTAAACAAATTCGCAAGGGTTCATCATGACTTTGATCTTTAAAATTTATTACGTACAAACAATAGTCCTACTCGAATGACCTCTTCGTATTTGGCAATTGCTACAAAAATTACTGAATTTTGTAAAATCACTGTAAACACGCAACGTGATTTCGTAATTTCCTAACCATTGTTTTCATTGTAAAAACTGTTACTAACATTCTATGGTTCCTCTGACCTTGTCGAAGCGTCAATAATCAAAGTTAAATTATCAATTAACAAGAATCATGTAATCAAAGTTTTTGTTTTAAGAAGTCTCTTTACATTTCAATTGCTTGTTACGTTTGTTTTCCGCCTAAAGTACCAGGCTATCATAACCTGAGTAGATGTAACAGTCAGTAAGCGCCGTTGACCGCATTCTTCACGACGACGCGCATTGCTGGAAGTAGAACAAGCGTATAAGATTCGCAACTCGATACACCTCTTGGAATTTTCACGGATCCTAGTTCTTGCAACTGACAAAACGAACTTTATTTACAACTTTGATATTTTTCTTGTACAATGAATGGAATTGTGTTAAAGACAAGGGTTTTTAAGTTGTCTATGTATATTCATGACGCGACTTCGACCCTTGGACACGTTTGATGTAGAATCAAGTGAATCGTTTGTCACACAACAAGTGCATGATAAAGTTAAGGTTCAACATTATGAATGATTCAATAACAAAAGATATTAACATTCTCATAACGTTATTCATAAAATCAACAGCATCGAAAGAATTATAATATTTTGTTATCTTAGCTTTACGAAATGACGAAAGAAAGAAAATGGAAAAGGAATGAAGAAATATATTAATCTCTTACTAATGTTTATGAGTCCATAATAATATTATTGCACGTTATTGATTCATCTCTTTCAACACCAAATCGGCTGAAATCAGAAATTAATATGTAATTTCGAGAGTTCATTTATCAGAAATATTATGTGTTATTAATAAGTGAGGTTGTTGCCTGGAAAGCGGTGGGCGTGAAATGATTCAATAAACTGTTATTATATTTCATAATTATTAAATCTATTATTCTTTATTTTATCTCGGTCGTTAACACTGGATAGATCTTTGAGTGATTAAACAATCTTACAACTTTTTTGTATCGATTATTACGGATATTTGTAATTATAATAGTTCGTCGCCTCAGTGCTTGTTTGGCCAATCTGATATTTTTTACGAAAATTACTTTTTAATGCAGTATTATAAAGAATAAAATTTTCATCCGACTGGTAAAATATTTTTTTTAAATATTCAATTCTAAAACAATAAAAATCTCATTTCAATTTTTTTCTCAACACGGCACTTACCGAAAATTCGGTGCATGTTTGCTGTCTCCTGTAAAATTTGCTCGAGTGCAGATTGGCCAAACAAGCACTGAGGCGACAAGTTGTTGAAAATTGTCAGTCCATTGACATGAATTGGATAGTTTTGTTAAAGCGAAGATACCAGATGATTTTACACCAATTTTTTTTGTTTCTATAAAGTTTTAAATACATATTTATATGCCTTGAGTTGAGACAAACAAGATCGGCATTACAATGAATGGATTATCCTCACATCCGTCGCAGTTTAACGAACTTACACGGGTATTGTCTGCGCGTGTATCATTGGTCTCGTCGATAATATACATAATTTATTAACAAAACATTATAAAGATTTCTGAATCGTTTACCATATCAATCGGAGCAAGAAGTAGTTGATTCAGTTGCAGCTTTGTTGTATATGTCACTTTATTGAAATGCAATTCTCTGATGCCTTGAATATAACGTATTCAGAGCAATTTTGAGTTATTGTTGTTTTAAATTCTGCATTGTTTTCATACACAAATACATTGTAGACTTTTCAATACTTATTGTTTTGTCATGTATGTATTATTTTTATATGACATTGTCGGTGCTTTTGAAAACCATCACACGACTTACTTAACCAATGCTGAGTTTTGGAAAAGGAAATGTAGTTGTCGCGGTTCAACAAGTATTTCTCAATTAGTAACGAGAATCACAAGGTTTTATATTCAATAAATACAGATAAAGAAACGCCCAGTAATTACCATTTTATTAACGCATCGTAACAGTATATATATGCAATAATAATTAAATCATATTTCTCAATATTAATAAATAATAATGTTATATTGAGAAATAGTGAATATAATTATACACGCGTAACGTTAGGAAATAGATTTTCTCCTATCTTTATATGACTTGACTTCAACCTTGCATATTAGTTATATTCTATTAAATATATATTTATCTAAACATTATAGACATAGACATGCTTTATTTGTGATGAAAACACATACAGAAATAAACATATTTTAAATTTACAAATTAACAACACTGGTTTTCATCACAAACTAGTCGGGACTCAGCTTAATGCGCGATGTTCACTGTGGATTTACCACAGCAGCGCTGAGCGCTGGTTTTCAGCCCCAACTAGCAGTGACGTCACAAAAATGACGAAAGAATAAAATTAAAAAATTATTTTTAAAAAAGTTAAAAAGTTGTTAAATTATAATTGTCGATAACTAGTAACTAGTATTAAGTTTTATCACTCTGCTAGTGATTAACTGTGCCCCGCTTCCACTATGTAACACTTCATTTAGCGTGGTCCTCACGATACAGGCTTTGCCTAGTGTGAGGATCATTGGTAACTTTTTCAGGCACATCTGTAAGTTGAATCCTATGTATATTTAGTATAAGTTTTCTGTCAAATGCATTATGGATTTAACTCACAATAAACATCTTTATTCTAGTGCCCGACCGAAAGTTTCGGTTTCGGTTTCGGCCAGTTTCGGCCAAAATTCGAGTTTCGGCCTTAGTTTCGGTTTCGGCCAAAAAACGGCCGAAAGTTTCGGCCAAACCGAAACTTTTGATAACAATTAACAGATTGATAACGGATAAATGGGGTTCTGAAATGGAGATTTTAAGCAATTCCTAATATTCTAAAATAAGAGTCATGTAGAGTTTATTATTTCAGAATTAAATATTGCTCAGAGTTATCCACAAACTACGTCGATACATTTCATGATTTTTTACCCCTTCTTCCTTGCCACATGGTGTGTTGCTTGGAAAGTCGATGAACCCAATCTCAAGAATTCAAGGGCTTGCTCGTGGGCTATGATTTGTCCTTTTTGAAACGAGATTTAATAAGAAATAAAAATCTTTTAAATTGTGGTAGATAATAACTTCGGCTTTGCATCGGATACGGGTGGAGTCGACGACGAGTTGTTATCATTGTGCGTGTGACCTGGACATGGCGGAGCATACGCTCGCTGTTTGTCCCGCTTGGAAGTAGTAGCTCCGTGTCATGAAGGACTTGTCATTACCGGACGACGTGGCTCAACTTCTGCGAGTCCACCATCTCAAGACGTGTGAGCGAGAGCTCTTCTCTCCGCGCAAGAACACGCCACCGTCGGGCGAGGGAACAGGTTTGGGACCTGCCCCGTAATCTGGCCCCCTAAGAATACCTGGTCCTACTAAGACGCTAAGAGACGGTGTTGCACTCTTTTCGTAATAGCAACCGGGGAATGGTAAACCGCGCTCCCCGACTTAGGTTGGTTTTGACTCAGACGGGTATTCAGCGTGAGGGTGTCACTCTCACGATACTTCGGATAGTCCGCCAAGCAAGCCGACTGCTGTCGATTATCGTATTTTTCAAACACCGCTCCCTCCCTCTGTCACAATTGGTCATATTTTAGAGACAACCCCTCCCAACCCTTTGTCACACTAGGTTACATTTTGATGATCCCTCTCTCTTCCCCTCGTCACACATCACATTTTTGAAACCTCTTTCTTCCTCATTGTCACAACTTGACATATTTTTGAAATACCCATGGGGTGCCAAAACATATTCTCCCCCTTGACAGACTTGGTCACATTTTTGAAACACCCTCCCCTTTCCCTTTTACGTGTGACATAATTTTTGGATAACCCATAATGAAGAGAACAAATTTTGGGAGGAATGATAAAATATGCACTAAAGTCAAGGACATTTTCAAAAACAAAAAAAATTCTGTGAAATTTGTGAGTTTCGGTTTCGGTTTCGGCCGAAACTAAGAGCCTAGCCGAAGGTTCGGTTTCGGTTTCGGTTTCGGCCAAAAAACCAGTTTCGTTCGGGCACTACTTTATTCTTTATTTTTCTTCTTTATAAACATCGATACTTCTTTACTGGTCACAATATTGTACTAAACGTTGATTGGTTATGATTGTACTATAAACAAAACAAATTGTTTAAAACAACTCACGATGAAATAATAATATATTAGTTTTGTAACACAAATATGGGTTTTTACTATAAAAGCTAATAATAAATATTCCTCCTAAGCACCATATTATTATAAATTAAAATAGTACGGTTTGTGTGGGTTTTTCGAATCTGAACAAAAATAGAAAGCAAATGTTTGAACACTTGGTGCATGAGGCTCTATGTACTAAGTGACGTCAATAATAACAATAAGTGGGAAAATTATGTAATAGTTAGTTTATATAAATTTTATAACATACTTAGGTACTGTTTTAGGGAAGAATTAATTTAAAATGGTTATTTTTTTAAACCAAAGGATATTTAAAAATAGTGTAGTATAATGAAAAAATATAAGATTATTTATTAATCACATAATAAATGTACTAAAGAACATTTCAATGCCATTAGAAGCAATGCAATTTGTTCTATTACAATCGATTTGTAACTCTTCAATTCATTGTTGATGTCTGCCTTCATCTTTAACCTTTTGTGCTGCCTTTCCATAATTACTTTACAAGGCCGTATCAAGTTGTAATGATGCTGATATTCATTAATTAGTTGGTTAACATTTTCCCGAAACTATGTTATCAATAGAATTTGACCGTGATATAAATAGATGTAAACAGAGCCGTGTGATCGCGTTATCGAAGAACCATGATTAGCATGTTGCGATGGCCTCCGCCAATCGTCATCGTCTGACTCACGCAGACCTCGAAACACCCACACAACGTGAAAATAACTCTTTTCCAGACAAAATTGACCGGTTCAAATGTGATTTTATACTATAATAACTTATTTATTAAAAAAAAAAATAGCAAATGGGACGTAAAATGGAACGTTTCAAGCCGACGGTGTTGTGCTTCCTATTGTGGTGATCTAGTGTGATAGTGCCTCTAAAGTCTGATTTACTAGACTGTTTATTAGTTAGGAGTTAGTTTTAATTGTGATAAGGATTATGCTGATCAATACGTTTTTGGACACGGAGGATTTCGTGCACCTTTATTACGAAGATGAGGGCAATGCTCAGGGCTGCGGCGCGGGAGCAAGAATGGCTTCCAAATATCCTGCGGCCAGGCCTCCTTCCCCTGAGTATTCACAGGTTTGTTTATTTTATGTACATCATAATCATAATAATATTATAAAGGCGAAAGTTTGTATGTATGGATGTATGTTTGTTACTCTTTCACGTAAAAACTACTGAATGGATTTGAATGAAACTTTACCACAATATAGCTTATACATCAGAATAACACATAGGCTACAATTTTTGAACCCCTTTGTAACGCAGACGAAGTTGTGTGGGCCAGCTAGTTAACTATAAATTTTAACTTTTATGTTTGTTATTTGTTGAGCGACAATCCACAGTTTATCGTTAAGTCTTAAAAATATTAGCCAAATCTGAAAAATCCACCAGGCCACTATGATTCGGCGCTAAATTATCCAGCGCAACCGAAATTCACCACTTCATATATATCCTTGGGGCTTAAACTTGTGAATATTTTTATCTCGAAGTCATCCTAAGTAGATTATCGGAATACTACGTGATAGTATAACGGGCCTTGGGAGTCATGATAAGATTGTGACGATTATACTCAATGATAATGTTAAGATATTTGGATTTTAAAACGCACATGTATAAATATTCTTTATCTTTAAGTTTGAGAGTTATTACTTTTAAAGAACGTACATGACTTTTAATATATTTTTCGGTAGTCAATGCAGCCTCTTCTGAAATTTACTCCCAAGCGGTTGGACACTGTCTGGTTTTCGTGATAGTAGTGTATATTTATTGACGTGACAACGTCTTATAAATTGGTTTGCCGGGTGACACTTCAAGAAACTGCGTTACGCTCCGCTCACGTTATGCGCTCACAATGAGAGCGAGTGAGAGGCACGCTTGCCTTTCACTTTTTACATCTGTCTCTCTCGCTCTTAGGCGGGCTAACCATGCCCGAGTCGTTGTCACGTAAAACTTTCGCCCGTATACCGACTTTACAAGCAACCAATTTTAAGCGGTTTTCAATTACTTGTTGTTTATTTTTCTAGTCTAGTACAATTTTCCTAAAACACTGATACAACTTGAACAGCAAACTACTGAGCTAGGTTTAACTCCGGGACTTTCAATACTTATCTATAGATTTTTTTCTCTCTCATCTCAATCCAAAATCCACTCAATTCAAAAGCCTATTCACCGTTCTATTCAAGTATAACGAACCAAAAAGGTCGACAATGATTTAAAAAAAGTGTTAACGTAAAACTCCTGTCGTCAGAGTAAATATAACGTGCCCAAGGATCATTGTAGTACACGTTCATTCATTTAAACTCTGTACACAATGAGATGTCAGATAGGGCTGACAATACTCTCGATATGGGAATAGGGATGGCGAATAAAAAATATAAACAGATGTGGTTAATAATAACATTTGAATAAAAAATTATCGCTCACCTGTAATACTTTTAAATTAATTTAAATTCAAGAACAATGAATTGGTATTGTTTTAAACAAAAGTAGTTCATAAGCGCCATAAAACGTTATCTATCACTCATTATACAATAGACAGTAACCGTATTACAAATTTGCGTAGATAAAGTGTTACATTCCATAGATCAATTAGCAAGTATTGTGGTCGTGTCAACCCTGTCCATTGAGCATCCTCGCTCGTTCATACTTCCGCCTGAATGAGCGCAGTTTGTGCTGATAATGTATTGTCCCGCTACCATTTTAATTATATCTTTTGTCTAACTAATGAGCGTATTTATTATTCAGATTCTCGGAGCGTTTAAGCGCTAATAGCTTCCTGTGTCACTGATTAGTGGCTGGTCTTCTTCAGATATAATATTATTATATTGAATACTTATAGTATTATCTTTATTTTGATTTTTAATATTCACTCCTTTAATAGCTACTAATGTTACTGTACTGTACCAACCCATTACTGCCCACTGCTGAGCTCAGGTCTCCTTACCCCTCTTGGGTTAGGCATAGTCCACCACGCTTGCCCAGTGCGGATTGGGCAAGCGTGAGCGGTGTAGACTTCACATATCTTCAAAAGATTTTTAGAAGCCTTTTCCGATATGCAGGTTTCCTCATGATGTTTTCCTTCACCATTTTAAGCCAATGGTGTTGTGAAAAATTGCACTCAAATCTTTATGATATTAAGATTTAGAGGTACAAGGCGGCCGGTTTTGAACCCGCGACCTCCCGTACAGGAAGGCAGGCGCTTCAACCACTCGGCCACCACGACTTATGTTAGCATAAGTTTATTTGCATTTTGCTGTTTCTCTACCACTTTGTGTTACAAAGTTGTTTAACTGTATTCTTTAAATATAAAACGCTATTCATATCGTTGTAATTACACTGACATCCATAACAATTTACATGTATACAGTCGATACGATCTGACTCACTTGTTATTCATTCCAGCCCAGCTGTTTCACGTTGTACGATTGTTTATACTAACAGAGGAAGGATCCACCGTGCAACGTTCATTATTTGCAAATGTCTTTAATGCCGTGTTCTCTTCGCGAGTGTTGGATCATTGTTTTTAATGACGGACCGTGAAGGGTGTATCAAGGGATTTGTATTTACGTCTAGTTCTTTTGTGTCTGTTATCTTCTTTCGTCATATAGACACTGTATATCCGCTAAAGGCTTTTTGTGGTTGAAAATTTAGAAGTTACGTGCCTTTTACACAACAGTTTTACTAAATACTAGAAGGAAAGAAAGCAAGTTTATTCCACACACACAAAGAGGGGGCGGCGCGACGGGAAAGAGTGCCTTGGGCGTAACGCGTCGCGCCGTCCCTCATAACCCCGTGCTGGGTTCTGCCCTCAGCCGGGGTTTTGACGTTGAGTGTGAGCGGTTGGAGGTTTTAGTGCGGTTCAACTCCCACATACTCCGGACCCGGTGATTTCCTCCAACTAAAAAAAAAAAACACACAAAGAGGACATCATTAATACCAAACTATTTCCAATTCCACAATTGTTAGACTGCACCCTCCGATACTAATTTATCAATTATAGAAATAAACAACACCGCTATCAGCCCAATAATTTTTCATTTCACTTTATCTTATCGTAATTTCTTTTCATTATCGTTTCGTGACTGTATAAGTTCTGTAATGAACATCGTTAGTGACACCGATTAAATAACAATTTGATGCTAAGTGTGGCCTTCATCTACTTACATTATTTCACCTTTAATTTGTTCAGGCTGTTTAATTCGGTTTTTGTCTTTTATACAAGGAGTTGTATTTGACGTAATATTTGATTTGGTTACTACCTTGATCAAATTTTCATAGCATTTTTGCGTCTGTTTTTGCTGTACTATTATTAAATTTATGTAAACCTAATGTAAAAACACATTTTTACTTGTGTGTGTGTGTATTTTGTCTACCCACATTCTTTAGAAAACCTTTCATTTTCCAATCCTCGTTGACCTCAATCTCCATGTTAGTAAAAGTCGTATTTGGTGCCCACGACATACATTTATATCGAGTGGGCACCACAAGCTGTTTTCCGGCTTAAACAATCAGCTTATTACAGTTAACCTTTTTGGCTATAACTTTATTGATCTATAAACTCATTCAGACACTCGCGGTTTTCTATAATACTTTCATGCATTTTCAACGGGTTCTTACCACGATATTTAATTAGCCTTGTAGATACAGTGAGTGTGGTGTGTCGTGATGTGAGTTCGAGTTCCAATGGTACTACCCAAAAGCGAATGAGAAAGAGGGTAGACAGATTTGTTTGCTCTTAAATCGACCCGCAGTATCCATCGACGTATTCCTGCTCAAAATTAACTGAAACCCAGCGGCGTGTAGTTCATACAAGCAAATACGCACTGCATACCCTAACATTCCAAATTTGCTAAAAAAATTGTAACAAAAAACGTTTAAACGTTGCATTTAATCAAAATACACTTTTCATTACTATTATTGGCATACATTTAGCGTAAAAGTTAAATTAAATTGATTATAAGACATAAATATGTGGAAAGTTACTCAGATTTATATTTCTGCATACCCTGACTTAAATATGTATGCACGCCACTGCTGAAACCTACATCAATACGACTCGTAATATGACTGTTTCAAATAAAATCACCTTGGCTCTGAGCAATATTATGTAATTGCAACAATTTCGTTCCTATTTTCTATGGAATTGTGCGGAGGTGCCATAATGTTATATTGATCATTGTTGTGTTATGTGCAAAAACTGCATATTGAACTGGATATACAATAGAACATAAATTCACATTGCACACGTTGATCGCAGTATTGTTGTCGCCATCGATTGCTGATAAAAGTGAGTTTGTATTTCATTCATGGTTTATAGTCGAGTGAAATTGCTCTTTCTCTGTAGAAGCAGCAACATAATCAACAAAGTTTGGGATATTTTCTTGTGGAACAATATCTTTATGAAAATAATGTGAATTTTCGACTTAATTTCTTATTTAAACCAGTGTTATTTTTATGAACATCTTTCACAAAGTAATGCTATTCCTCGTCAAAGGTATGCAAAGTTTCATGCACGAACTTTCATAATATCTAAGTTTGAAGTCCGCTCGAACACTAAGTTGCGTTTAAGTTATATTAACTTGGAAATAACTTAGACGCTTTTTGATTCAGTGATTTTAAGTTAGAGTTTAAGTTTCTTAAGTTCCATTTTGTAGGTGGACTTTTACTCGAGGTATGCGTCTGATGAATGTTTTACCAGGCAAGGTGTGTATCGAGAAGGTATGGCTGCGTGGGTAGAATGGATAATTAGATTGCCACACCCACTTAGTGGAACTATAGGACTTGGAATATATACGGAGAAAGCAAATGTTTTATATCTGTTTTTATGATTCGTTAATTTAATGCTTCAGACTTCAGTGGATATTATAGCTTATAGATTTTTATAATAGTAATACGTACGTAAAAGGTGGTTATAAAATTTTCATTACTTAAATACAATAATGCAGTTTTATATTGCATTCGAAGGAGTGGCTTGATTTTCCGTTCGTAAAACCTAAGTTCCCGGTTTCTATGTTATAGGTTTATACCCGTATCTGTTCCTATATGTGTTCCTTATATTTCAAACCAATACTATAATACATTGAAACTCTATAATAGAATATACACAAGATTTTATTGAAATTACCAAAATCACTTCCTTCTAACACGGATTTTGTTTCCACATATCATATCCATATATTCACGATTATCATCTAGTGAATTCTAGTCTGTCCGTGCGTGGTCGTCCACACGTCGGCCTCCAACGACCTCAAATCGAATGTCTGTGAGTCACGCTCACGTCGAGAGGGCCCCGTGCTATCCGGCGTTGCCCAATCGCCACCATAGAGCCACGACCTTGTCTGTTTATGTTTTTTGCTTTTGCACAATTGAGTACGGCTGCTTGAGTGTTTAGCAAGTAGGAATGGCGGTTCTTTGCGAAAAAGATTGGTTCGAATAGTAGCCCCAGAAATTTATTCTATAAATTCTTTAAAAGATAGATATAAACCTAATATTACGAGAGCTGACGACCAAAATTTTTGTCTCATAGCAATACGACTAAAACCGCATCAAATCGATAGATACGATTATCTTGAACTCGAAAATACCAATATCAGACATTTTCCGCGTAGCGTTTGATCTGACCGAATTTTCAAAATTGTCAAAGAATTTTACCGAACTGCATCATAGCAATATGTCTGATTTGCAGACTGTAGTTGAATGATAGTTCTGAGATACCAGAAACATATTTTTCAGACGTTAGATGTGTAGCGCAAACCCGTAAAATCACTTACAAAAATAAAAAATGAGACAAAAAAAATGTCTCATAGCAATACGTCTGAAAATCTTTTTCATTAGTAAATTTTGGTTATTTGATGCGAGCAAAACAATTTTCAGACGGAAATGTGAACGCATTAAATTTTGAGACCGTTTTGAAAATGTTACCAATTTTTACCGATCGGTATCATAGCAATATGTCTGAAAATTGTTTGACATGATAAAATAAGTTGTCCACATGTGCAAAAAATTTATATCAGACAAATTAAGTGTAGCACCTTCTCTATCAGACAACTTTTCGATACCCAGATATAATTTAAAAATCGTATTGAGGCATCTTGAATTTTCTGTTACAAATCAATGAATACGTTGCGTCCCTGAATTTATTAGATGATAATTAACAAAGAATTTACCCGAAACTGAAGTTGAAGGACTGAAATAAATCGCACAAAAGGAAACTAGGATGAAGTTGAAAAACAAGAGTTGCTACACTTAAAGTGTCTGAAAACAGGTTTTTGGTAATCACGGCAGCAATACGAAAAGTTGAAAAAAAAAAATATCCGTATTGCTATGATACAGGTCGTCTAAATTTGTTGACATTTTCAAAAATGCGCTCAGGCTATGCCTACGCGCAAAATGTCTGAAAACAAACTTTTTCGTAATACAATTATAAAATCTATGTACATTTTCACTATCAGACGTATTGCTATAATACCGACCGTCTTTTTTTATTGACACAGCAGAAATGGCCTCCCACGCTGTTGCTACACTTTCGACCGTTACTACACGCGTAGTCGGGTTCAGAATCATACAATCTAACGATTTTATAGGGTTTTTGCCGTATTGCTATGAAACATGGTTTTGGTCGCCAGCTCTCGTACTATAAGAAGATAATGAAATATTTTTAGCCATCTCAAAAGACTTTTGATTGATATTTGATTGAAATTTGAAATTGATGATAAGTAAAGTATCTTTACAATGAAATATTGATTCCTCTCGATTCTTCAATTAATCGACCTCAGGTGGCAATCCCTATATTGTTCTGAGGAGCCTCTTACACGATGTCCAAAAGATGACCTTCAGTGTGTTGTGTCACGACGCGCGTATATGTGTGTGTTACCCATTTTTACATAGCGGTCTTTGACTCTTGCTGTTTCTAGAACGCCATAGATATTTATATTAATAAAATTATAATAATGTGCTTTTGTTAAAACTAGTTACTTTTTAGCTATTTTTTCGTAATTCAATTTAAATGTAGTAATTACAAGGTCTCGATGACCTTGTTTTCGATAAACACTAAAATTGTCCGCAAACATGACAAACCGCGATAATAATTATTATTATATTTAGATGCCTTATCGTTTATTCATTAAGGAAAATGTAATACTGCCACGATTATTACAAGTCCATTGTTGATATCAATAAAAGCAGCAGTAATATCATCTGGTGACCTTACCGAAGAATTGTCTCAATTCAGGCCATGTGCATTATTGTTTGAGTTTCACACATGATGTCATGTAAGGTAACGGGCTACCCCGTCGCCTTGCATGACGTCATAATAACACACGTGCAAGTACATATAAATAAAGATAATGATCGTCATCGGCTAGACTACGAGTATTGTTCTTCGTAAGGACTAGTTTGAATGGATTGCGTGATCTGTAATACTCTGTGGGTGGTCTAATGTTGAGTGTGTTTGTTGGATTTTTATAGAAGAATTCCTGTCTTCTATGTTGTCCTAGTATAATTACTAATTTGTTTAAATATTAAATTCATAACCAAATCTAAAAAATAATTAAAATGTGTTTTTATAGAAAGAAACATACAAAATTGTTGAATAAGAAATTTCATCAAATGTTTCTTAATTACCATTTATTAAAAGTTTTTCAATCTATCATCCAAACAATTTTTCTTATTATTTTTAATAATTTAACAGTGTGCAATTTACGTAAATCACTCTATTCTCACGGTTATTGTGGGAATCAAAATGGATTTGTGAATGAATTATATTGAAATGTTCCATGCGTAACTCTACGTTTAAGATATACAGAGATTGTATCTTATTGTGACTTTTCATATTATTTCATAAGTGTCAGTTATGACATCCTGGTACCTCTAAATTTGTTCCAGGACCTTTATATCAAGATAACCTTTATCTATCTCCTCCCTCCACCTCCTTATTATTTAGATATTTTATAATCATTTTTAAACCAAATAATCTCAACCCCTATTTTAAGTTGGTCTATCAAATAATAATTCGTAGTGTTAAAAAAATATTGTCTATGTTTGTGTATGTTTTCGTTCCTGTCTCTTGAAATTCTCTGCATATTTATACGTTCCTGGTACCGATGGCTCGTGCACGCGCCACGTCGTGTGTTTTCACTTCGTTGTGTTTGTAAACATCTTCACTATGTTATGACACCCTGGTAATGTTGTGTCCGGCGTATGATTTCTTGTAAATAGAAATTTGTTCTTTTTAAATGTCCTTTTTAATTAAATTTATATAACATATACATTCTTCATTCATTCATTTGTTTATGTTCATTTTATTCATTTCAAGATTGATGAGCAATGGTATGAATCAATTCTAAAATCAAGAATATGAAAACAGTAAGTTAGGTAGATTTGATTCAAAACAAAGTACGACGCAGAACTACGTAGATAACTACATAAATCATATTATAATGTATCCGACTAGCAAAAAATTCCAATTTTATAACACCCAGCTGCTAAACTCCCCGAGTCATGACTTAAACACATTTACAAAGTACTTACATTTACGTACCGCAGAGTGAGGTGAACGAACCTCTCTCGAAATTCAACTATTACGATGCCAGCTTAAATTGAATACCGTTCAATAATACTTACTGATCCTGATCGACTATCGTAATAGGCTGTTTAATATCCGAACGCCCACTACCGAATGAATATTTATGTCGTTATTTGTTTGTTTTCTTTTTCTCTGTTTTGCCTTTTTTCATTAAGGTACCTACTGAAAGTCGGTAATTTTTTTTTAAATTGCTTTACTTTGTCATCTTGCAGTATCCTTTACTTCATTGGTTACTGAAGTAGTGATTAATATATTTCTGTTATTAACTTATTCAGACACTCGCGGTTTTCTATAATACTTTCATGCATATTCAAACGGGTTCTTACCACGATATTTAATTAATTGAGTTGTCTCGATATTTCAACGTTGTTGCAAACGTTAACAGGGGTGGCTTCAGATTATCGAGTATGTGGAATCCAGTGCTAAACACAACAGTCACTCGCGGGTTCATGCTCTGAGAGTCTTGTGGATACAGTGAGTGTGGTGTGTCGTGATGTGAGTTCGAGTTCCAGTGGTACTACCCAAAAGCGAACGAGAAAGAGGGTAGACAGATTTGTTTGCTCTTAAATTGACCCGCAGTATCCAGTCTTCTCGTGATCATGACGTTTGCAACAACGTTGAAATATCGAGACAACTCAATTAATAAAATATCGTGGTAAGAACCCATTGAAACTGCATGAAAGTATTCCTGTTATTTTTCGCACCTGAAATCAGTTAGTATATCAGCTTAGACTTATGATGATATCGTGTTGTGACTGGCAATCCTGGACTTTTGTTCCTTACGAAGGTTCAGTTGCCACTGAAAATGCTATTTATTCCTTGTTAAAAAAGAATAAAGGGATGAATGCGTTTCTTTAAGATTTTCTTCTTATCGCCTAAAACGTTCAGATTCTACGTTCGATTCTAGTAGTTTCATCAGTAATAAAAAAGAACTTTGGAATTCATTTTGTTATTATGTAGGAGTACAGGAAGACTAAGATAATTGGGATTTCTTGCCGTAACTTTTTATATCAAGACAAATAGTTGTGATGTTATAGATAGGCGTAGTTAATGCCAGCACTAGATTTTGGCTGGGCACCTTTTTTGGAGTGTTCGTTGAACCGTACAGGTTAATGCGCCGCTTTGTCCGGCGGCCGGCATACTCCCACGCTCATTGTTAACATCATCTGTTTTTGCGAATGGTTCCTTGTATTTATGTTCTCCTGGTACTTTGACTTTGTATTTATGCTGTTTTTTACTTTGCAGTGATGATTAAAAAATTTCAATCAATACAAATATGATGCGCATAGTTAGTTCCTCATATTTATGTGCTCCTGGCATACGAATATTGTTTTAATAAAATATTTATTGAGTTTATTAATCAAATCAATTATTTTTATACTTTGTTTTTTTTTTAATCAATTGGGTCAAATTTTTTCATTAGTTTCCATTACACGGTTACACAAGGTTGTAAAGTGTAATGAAGATGGTATTGAATTTAGACCACATTTCTAGTGGCAACCCAAAACTGACGAGAAAATTAAATACCTCCAGTAGTAATTTTGTCTGAAGTAAAGTTAGTTAAACCATAAAATAAACATTTTTTTATATTCAAAGAATCTTTTTCTTCACAACGTCTATGAATAACCGTGACATGGGCTTCAATTTCATCACAGCTCTGGAATGTTACGCTAATTAATATCAAATCAGGGCCCACACTGCTCGGTATGGTGCCGGTCGTAAAGTTGTATCGGGCAAATGTTCCATGTTTGAATTTTATTCTCGGTGGTTATCGCTACTTCTTTGTAATCATGTTTTTCTGGTACCGCGGAAGTAATTTCTTACATTACGTTTACTTTATTTGTAAGTAAATTAATTTGATAGTAATTATAATTTTTGCGTTATCCATCAATTTGGGTACAAATAAAAACGTTTATAGCACCATCATCACATCAACTCCATGGCCTACCAGCTTCCATATTATTGCAATGTCAATTACAAAATTTAAGCTCAATCAGAGACAGGGAAGTTTGTCTAATTTGACTAGGAAGATTCTAACCAAACTTACATAGGTGCAGCATAATTACATCTAGTGCAAGGACATAAAAGCTTATAAAAACGCATGCTTACACAATTTCTAGATATATACATTCATTCGCCTTCTTTGTTTTTCACACACACAATTTAACGACTATAGTAGATAACAAAAACAATAATAATATAATTAACTTGCTTGTATTCAGCGCAAGTTTTAACAAGGCATGCCGGTGTTGTGCAACGCAAGGTCGCTTTCTACTGCGTCCGCTGTGGGTAGTCGCTACCTAATAAGACGAATTAGGGATTAGCTAATGGAAAAGTTTTGAAATTATATCTGGTTGTAGCTCAACTGGATGTAGTACCATTTGATATACACAGACGAGTGGTAAGAAGCCTTTTAGGACTTTTAATGTTGTTTTAGACATGATTTGAATCCTATTTCATCATCTTATTTTGATCTTTAGATGAAGAGTCTCTAGAAGAAAACTAGGTGTGAAGTTAATTAAATTTATACTTTAAGGCACTTTTACACCTATGAATATAAAGTTGGTAAAGCTGGACACAAGCCCTGAGGAAAGACTATATCTATGAAGTTGAAGAAAAAATAAATACTTAACATTGACTGCAACTAAACCGTAGCTATTGTCAGTGTTAGCTGGTACTCAAATACAATAAGTAAAGTAATAGAGATAGAGTTCCTTATTGCTTGAGCACTAATTAAAATGAAATGAAATACTTCATTTTCAACATTGATGACGTACTCATTCTTGTTGACGTCAAAAGTTAAAAGCTACCACCAGTTCGGACACAAAAAATAATAATTATAGCCACCATCCTGAGAAGAACTGGCAAGAAACTCAGCGTGCATATCTTTTTTTGTATAATGAGCATTTTTTTTTAAGTATTTGTACAATATTATGCAATTTGACATTAAATATACAAAAAAAAAACAATTACGATAATGAAATGACCTTTGCGAGCAACTCATTCCCAATCGTCCAAGTAATCATTGACCTTATAGTAGGCTTCCTTGAATCATCAGTTGCTCCACAGTCCATTGTCAGGGTGAATCCCCCGACTAATAGGAAATCTATTTCTGTAAAGTACAGATCCCCATGTACATTAGTGTCGTGACGTACAAATAGAATTATTATTAGACGCGTGTACTAAATACGGAATGCTTATTTAGGTCGTGGGTTTTCCAATGAAGTCTATTTCATAAGGAAGAATGTTTCATAGCTTGATACTGATACGTTTCGAATTTCTTTAAACTTTGGCGGTTATTTACTAACAAAAATATTTAACGGGTTTTACCGAGATCGCTTATCTAATTATTATGGTAAAAACGAATATGACTCTTTTACGAAAATTCAGTACTAAGTTGAACTTTTTTTTATACATCGGAATTGGGATCTAAGTATTTGGGAATAAAATAGGCTGCAAGGTTAAGGAGCAAATAAGTTTGGCGCTTAAAAACTCAAGTAGGTGTAGATCCTTATCACATGTTTGTGTAGGCGTCGTAACCGAGTATGCTAGAGAATAAGGGACTTTTTGGTTTCTGGAAGCCATAAAATGGAGGTGAAATTTAATTTAGTAAATAACACAATAAGTAATAAGTAGCGAAAAGCTTCGACCGTCATCTAGAGAAGCTTTCGCTCTCCGGCTGGGTAAAGGGCCTGATTCAGAAGGCGGTCGTTCTTGACACGGCACGTATTGTGAGGAGGTTCCTCTCTCTTGAGCCCTGACCACTGATGGCTTGGGTCGTAGACCCCGTCTCCAGTGGCCTTCTGCTTTTTTTATATTGTATTTTTAAATTTATTTTCTTGTGATTGTTTTTTTAAAGATATAATGTAAAAAATGAGCAAATAAATGAATATGGATAATTAATAAATTATCATGTTTTTTTACTGTATATGTATAATCTCAAACAGACTTATCGCCTCCCATTATTTGCGTACACCCAGTTATCGGTGCAAGTCGACCCTTGTAATGAAATGACGAATAAAAGGATATCAGTCGGTCAGGGGAGCCCGGCGTGGATTGGTGTCAATGGCAATCAGCTGACGATATGTTAGATATAGTAGTGAGTCGTAGTGATCTCAAGATGATGAGACTACTCGAGGTACTGTGCGGATGTCGTGTAAATATCACATTTATTTACTAAAATAATTAAATAGAAATATGACTAACCAGCTTTTGCCCGCGACTTCGTTCGCGTGGACTTCAGGTTCGTCCCGTCTAGTCTAGTAATAAGTAAGAAATACGGTAACTAAGTACTGCAGAGCCCTAATCATAGGTCTATGTGTTATTCTGATGTATAAGCTATATTGTGGTAAAGTTTCATTCAAATCAATTCAGTAGTTTTTACGTGAAAGAGTAACAAACATCCATACATCCATACTTACAAACTTTCGCCTTTATAATAGTACTAGCTTTTGCCCGCGACTTCGTTCGCGTGGACTTCAGGTTCGTCCCGTCTAGATTATTATCAAAAATTGTAGCCTATGTGTTATTCTGATGTATAAGCTATATTGTGGTAAAGTTTCATTCAAATCCATTCAGTAGTTTTTACGTGAAAGAGTAACAAACATACATCCATCCATACATACAAACTTTCGCCTTTATAATATATATTAGATAGGATAATATCAAACCTCCTTTTTTGATTAATAAAGTTTAAAAAAAATACATGTTTGTATTTATGAAGGTCAAGAATCAATATGCGTTATGAAACTTTTAACTTCTCAAGACTTTTTTCAATATATTTAAGAATTATGCCGTGAAAAAAACTACAAGAAAGTCGAAAGATTACATGCTAACTGGAAAAAAATGATAATTTATTTAAGAGGTACAGAAGGTCAAAAAACAAGATGGCACACAGCTGTGCAGCAATTTTTAAAATATTGACCAAAAATGTCTTTGCCCAAAAACCAAAGAAAACCGAAAAACAAAATGATTAAATATCGGGTTTTTTGTATTATATTGAAATTGTCGTAATCTCATGTAGGTAGGTATATATTGCTTTTGTATATTAAAAAAATATAAATTTTAGTGTTTTTTATTGAATTAGAGGTTTTGGGTAAATAAAAGATTATTCAGGACTCATAAATTATTGTATATTCAGTCCTTCATCTATCAAAGTATCTTTCCAACTGGAAGCTGTTTTTATGAATTTTAATATTGACGTAAATAGAACTCTTTCGTATTTCGAACAATAGAAATATATCAAACACTCTAGAGATTGGTTTTTGCAAGGAGTATTATTCCAACATTTTTCGTATTATATAATAACATAATACAAGCGTATTATTTCACGTGTAAATAAAATGTCATACAATTACATAAGAATGGAACTTTGTATTATTATGTCTAAATGTATTTAAACAGTTCGAATATTCATGCATTGATAAAACAATTTCAAGTGTTATTCTTATATTCATTAGGCTCTCAGAAGTACATAGTAATTAATAATTTTCATGTGGTACGTTATATAATTTTAAATGCAGATATTAATTAAAATAAAATGAATAATATTTTTAAATAAATAAATCTTCTTATATATAAAAATGAATTGCTGTTCGTTAGTCTCGCTAAAACTCGAGAACGACTGAACCGATTTCGCTTATTTTAATTGAAATATTCGTAGAAGTCCAGGGAAGGTTTAAACGGTGAGAAAATTTACTTATGTGACGCAGACGAAGTTGTGTGGGCCAGCTAGTAAATAATATAAATCTTTTCATATTTTTTACGAGTCAACATCGTGTATGTAAAATACACGTGTTGTTGAAAATAGAACATTCAAGAACAGATATTTTAAATTTCAAATTCGATTTTCACAGTTAATCTTATTTTAATTAAATATTACTGTAATAATATACTTAAATTAGAATATATTCAATGTCAAGTATTATTCAATCTTTACATGTTCCTTTCACGTGTCATAAATACACATTATGTATTATTATTATGACAAACCACATGTATTCCAAAATAGAACACAAAAGAATTTGGAAAAAAATTATATTGTTATATAAAATTTCATATTATATCATTCAATCTTTTCAGTTTTCTTTCACGCATCAACATCATGATTCCAAAAATTACGTGGTCATTTTATATTCGTTTATTTATTATAATTTATTAAATTTTACGCCTAATTTAAAATGCCATAATTCTTGCATAATGAGGTGAGTGTGTCATAATGTTGTTTAATTAATATTACTGTATAATTAATACAATTTACTTTGAGGTTATTTATTACTGTTGCTGATAACAGACATCTTATCTTTAACTAAACTAAACAATATGAGAATGCGAAAGTTACTAGTTTCGGTAGTAAAATTATATTTACTTACAAGATATTTGATATCAAGAAGTCGTGGTGGCCTAGTGGTCGAAGCGCTTCCTTCCGGGAGCTCGTGGGTTCAAGGCCGGCTTGTACCTCTAAATCTAAATGTGAAAAAGATTTATGTGCAATTTTTCACAACACCACTGGCTAAAAACGGTGAAAGAAAACATCGTGAGGAAACCTGCATGTCGGAAAAGGATTCTAAAAATCCTTTGAAGATATGTGAAGTCCCCAATCCGCACTGGACAAGCGTGGTGGACTATGCCTAATCCCTCTTCTGAGGAGACCTGAGCCCAACAGTGGGCAGTAATGGGTTGGTACAGTACAGTACAAGATATTTTACAAACATGAACTTTCTATCAACACTCTAAACACCAAAATCAGTAATAAAAAATATATTAGAAGTTGCCTTAATCATCGATGAGTTAAATACTGCATTTTCTCTAACGTCCAATTTTTCTTGTCCAGGTGTCACCAAATGACGGCCCGCGGGTCACAATTTTTTCTTAACACTTGTGGCTAATAGACCTAAGTTAGAAATTAAAATACGCAAAGTATTGTGCAGCACGACTGTTATTTTTACTCGAATAGAAGAAACTTCATCACAAAAGACTTTTATTCCAATTTTAATACTTATTATGTAAGATACATGATTGGACGTCAACTATATTTTTTTACTTTGCATATTAAACCATGCTTCTATTCCAAAATTGGCTTCAAAACCTTACCACGAGACTGTCGAGTGTAAAATCGTATTTATTAACCAATTCTACATTATGCGTGTGACCAATCGCGATAATATATTAATTTCATGATGTAATGCAAATTTTGTAAAATCAACACAACTGATATTAAAATGTCATCAATGAATATTTATGTTTACCGAAAAATATGAAATTTATATTTATAAAGAAATATTTGCAATGTAGGTAAACGGTATGTTGACACACACGATTCACAAAACGTGTGTAAATATTATGTACGTATCGTCTGAGGTCTAGCTATTTGATACATTCAATATTATGTGGAAAATAGGTCTTTGAAAGCCCTCGTGTATAAATGGTTCAGTGCTAATGGATCTGTGTGAAGGATTCCTTCATCAAATAAGAAGGCATATATTTTCGTAACATTCTTTTATGCTGTTTTTTTGCATAACGCGTGTTTTAGGTACGGTAAAAAAAACTTAAGTAAATGCAGACAAGATAAATTGTTAATATGTTTCCGTTAGAAGAATTTTGGATAAATGAGCAAACTTAAATTTATTTCAGGGGTTTGTGGTAAATTTTAATAATAAATACTTTTCAAGCTTACTAATATTCGTTTTCTGTTGTTATTAGGTGTCAGCGTCGTCGAGCGACATGAGCGAGCGGGAGCGTTACCGCGCCCCGCCCGAGCCGCCGCCGCGCCGAGCCGCCGAACTCTTCCCGCGGCATCGCACGCACTACGACGAGCCGGACCTCGATGCCGGCTTCTCGACCATACCCGGCGAGTTTGTGCAGGTAATCAATCATCCATTTAATAGACCAGGAGTTGTCATTATATTAAGCAAGTCCTTAAAGGTTGTGGTAGTGTAGTGTCCCCTGATATTGCAGAGGTCCATGAGAAACGGTAGCCGGTTCCGATCAGGTGTTCCGATCTCTTGTCGGTCTACAAGGCATAATATCATGCATGCAAAGGATGTCTGTATGTAAGAGTTAGGTTGAAGTACTTTATTTTATAGCGATAATGAAAAAGTGCATGTCTCTTAATTACAAGGTACGACCCCCCTTTGCCTTGCCTTGTCTTACGTTATCTAACGATTACACTATTCTTGCCACCAGTGTGCTAAACAAATAAAAAACACCTTGCTATTTAAAACTCTAACAAATGCTTAGCACACACTCAATGCACGGTACGGATCTAATAGTATTTTAGGGAGAAGCAGCAGCAGCTTTACATTCCAAAATCCACTTGCAAATATTCCCTTACGCAATAATAACAAAACGATTTCCTCGATGCGATACTGTGACGTACTGTGACGTCCATTAATTATTGGCGCCAGTTAAATGAATATCAATTAGTGCTGCGTGCCGACCTTTGAGGTCACCGGGTCGGAACCACCGGGTTCACTGACCGAGATCACGTTAATAGCATGGGAGCGCTAGTTGAAGTTGGACTTTACCAATATAAAGAGTGGTTGCTGTGGTAACATTGCAGAGGTCCATGGGCGACGATTTCAATCGCTTCGAAACTCGAATCGAATAATTCGGATCTTCGAATTATTCGAAATTCGACTACGACGACTACGACTACTTTGTAGACATCTAGCCCATTAAAGATATTATCTACTAAATACAAATTCTTGTCCTATTTCCGATGCATCGTCGTAGTCAAATTCGATACTATTCGAATTTCGAATCGAATTTTAATATTCGATTCGATTCGAACGATATTCGCACACCCCTAGTAATAACTCCTACTGCAGTATGTGATCACGCTACATTACACGGCTCTACAAAAAAAATTGTTCGTTGTCCTAACGTTTATACTAGGTTTTTTCGGTTAATTATGGAGAAAAACGAAAATAAAATGTATTTTGATAAAAATTTGGCTTTTGTCATAGTAATAATACACAAAGGGTAAATACGATTCTAATAGTGTGATCTATATTTTACAAGCAAAGTTTTGATCATGCATTTTTTTTTCGTTTAGTTACGATCTAAATACGAAAATATTTGCAGTCAAAGTCGAATATATTGACCCCTATTATTGATATAGGTCCTTGTAACAATGCATTGCTTACGATATACGTCGTTTTTCGTGTATTATGTAAACGTGTACTATAGACCCGCAGTTCGCATTCCCTGCAGTTCGATGCTCCGCCTTATCGCGATCGGAGGCGTGGGTCAAAGTTCACTAATGCATTGAAACATTTGGTCTAAGACGCTTTTGGTCATTGATATATGAATGACGATATAGCAAACTCAGATTTAAACTTGCAATCAATATCTTTCTTATATATAAAAATGAATTGCTGTTCGTTAGTCTCGCTAAAACTCGAGAACGACTGAACCGATTTGGCTTATTTTAATTTTGAAATATTCGTAGAAGTCCAGGGAAGGTTTAAACGATGAGAACATACCCGGGATTTTTTTGTCACGCAGACAAATTGCGCGGGCCAGCTAGTCTTAAATATAACTGTTACTTGAAGAATCACTTCAATTTTGTTTTTTTTACTTGAATTAGATGTTATATAGACGTATGTATACAGACAGAAGGGTTCCCTATCATTATCTGTGTCTATCTGTTTTCATTTTTGACAAATAAACGATGAAAAAACCTCTTTTACTATTATGAGAACATAAAATGAAATATATGATACATTAAATCGTTGGTCACCGTTATTAATATCGACAAGAAACTGTAAATAAATCAAGTTTAAAGCCCTTTGTAAAAAATTAGTTCACTCCGTTGAAATGCGGACCGGGTGACCTTGTTGAAAAACATTAAAAATTGTTTGTTTTGTTTTATCATTGTTGATAAACAATCACTTATCTCGCACGTGCCGAGGTGTACCAATTTAGAAAGTTGTTATGACTGTTCGCTTTATCTATATTTTATTTTATAATGGCTGCCCGGTGTGCTAATGAAGTTAATCTTCCCTTTATCTATCTGCTAGCTGACCGCGGCCATGTTACTACTTTTTTTTCGAATTATGAAGGTGTTCAGTCAACGTTCACCAAATTTTTACACAATTTTTCATTGAAAACTTTGACTGCCATATTAATTTATATCTAATCTATTATCAACTATAGACAGACAGAAGTTACTTTCGTTCATTTATTATTTAGCAGGAGATCGAATTTATACCATTTAGCAGCTTTTTGTCTCTGTCTCTGTACCAGGAGTGCATAACTGATAAGAGTTTCCTTTTCCAGTGGGTCAGTAGAACGGCAGATGGCGGCACCATCGCCATGTCGAACTACAGATTGCACGCGCAGCCGAGACGTCGACACGGTCCTGGTTCTTCGGTTCCTTTGCGTCTCATCGATTCAATGGAGATAAAGGATTTGCTGCATCTCGTCATTCTTTGCAAGAATGGCGGACAGTTGAAGTGAGTACCGCCTCTTGTTTATGTTGTCCTGGTTACTTTGTCTAAAATTGTTGTTATTTGGACAAGTTTTTTGTATCGAATTCTTGTTAAAGTTCACTTACTTGCATTCAGTAATTAATTATACACAACACCGTCTGCGTTAAAAAAGAAGAAAATTTTTTGTAGTATTTTTTTGATAGCTGCGTTACTGTTGATGTTGTAGTCTGATCCTAAATAGTGTATAAACATCTAAATCCTCGGTAAATGGACTTGCTAAAAAAAAAAAATAACACAAGTTGTTTCCGAGATTAACGCGTCCAAAAAACAAACTACTTAACTGTATAATATTAGTATTCTACCAGTTTTAAGCAACAACTACGATCGGATCTATTGCGACCATTCGGTACACAATTTTGTATTCATTAAGTACCGAGTCCAAAGTCCAACATTCTAATTTCCTCCAACAGTTAAATTATAACAAATGAATAAAGTTGAAGTATCGGTTTTTAGTAAATTCATAAGTTGAATGTAAACACGATACAGATTGAGGTTGGATTACCGAATCATTTTTCCTGTGTTTTTGTTTCGAGTATTCTCTAAAACGGCTCGACCGATTTTGATGACACTTTCAGTGGCAGGACTGATGTACTAAGCAGAACATAGGCTACTTTTTAAGAAACACAAAACTTTCTTAAACTAAAATACATAACGGTGATCGGTGAACGGTGCAACTTGCACCCATGCAACACGGTTTTGACAATAAGCATGCACTTATGAGACTGATAAGTACACAAGAAGAGCGTATTACCAAATCAAAGTTTTCATTGATATATTTTTTTATCATTTGCATCCGGTGCGGTCGCTTGGTCAAGCGCGGGGCGTTCTAAAGATAATGTTGTTGTCATAACACCAAATTGGGGTTACCGACAGATAAAAACATTTGGCAACACACCAAAGAAAGTGATATGTAAAATTTTCCTTGAATAATAAGATAATTGTCGTAATCATTTATTTGTTTAGGTGTTCTAGTGTTTATTTGGAGCTTAAAAAGATTTAAGAATCTTCTTTTTCAGTAATTAGGCTTTTTATAGGTTATTTTTTCATTTTTTAAACTTAATCGTGCTTTTTTGGCAAATACAATAAAAACAAGTTAGATTAAACTTAAAGAACATAATATCCGGTGTTGTCATATAATAACAAAGTGTATTAATTTATACGTATCTTTATGCTACTTCCGCATTTCCGTACACCTGTTCATTCAATTAATATTAAACAGTCACACTTCGAAACAGACAATAACAAAATGTTTTGAGCCGTCCATTTTGTTTTCTTTCCCGCCAAAACCAACAGATTTTTTTTTAAATGTATCAGATGCAAAAAATTGCAGTATTTACAAATGGAACACGTTGTTTACCACCAAATTAATAACCATAAGCGCTAAATTGTTTATGGCCAAAACTTATCTAAGTGTACCGTTGTCCACAGATGTACGTTTAACACTGGAGAGCAGTGTCTGGAGTGGTGGCGACGGTTGTCTACGGCGGCTCTGACTCCTCTCTCATCGGTCCAGGACACATTCGCAGCAGCGTACGCAGCCTGGGCCAAGGAACAGCCCAAGGCGTCCGTGCACCGCGCCTTGATCGACGACTCCATGGCAACCCAGCGACATTGGTTCGCGATCGAAGTGAGTCTCTTTGCGTTTATGCTAGCCTGGTACTTTTTGTGATCTGTTCATTCTTATTTTGATTCTTATCAACATTTAGTTTTCTAAAAAGTGTTTTTTTATGTACAAATTGTTTGGTTAAATTTACAACGCTTGAATTTACACGTTTTTTGAACATTTTTGGTATGGAGGGAAAACATTACGGCGACCTATTAAATGGAATAAGGCAAAACAAAATAAATATTCTGAACATCATCTTATATCGATTTGGATCCAACCTTACGAAAAGTCGTTTTAATTTTCATGAAAAGAATTCATAATTTTCCACCATTAAACACAATAATAGCCGTGTGGTGCCGGCTTAGAATAGCACCACCCCACCTTGTCCCGTGGGTGTCGTAGAAGGCGACTAATTCAACCAAGGGACACTCCGGAGAGTGGGCAGCAGCGCTCTCTGTGTATAATAACATCATACTGCGATCGCCAACCCGCATGCCAAGCGTGGCGATTACGGCAATACCCCTCGAAATGAAAACGTCAAAAAAGAATTGGCCCCCAGTCCCCGGCGGCCCCACTGTGCTTGGTTATGGTAGCGACCAAGCCAACAGTGGGGCAGGGGGTGCTAAGAATCCCCGGGTGCGATCCGGCTACCAAAAACAACCGAAACTGCACCTGGCAACACTAAACACGCGTACACTGCGAACAGACGAGAGAATTGCGGAACTAGAGGAAGAGTTGAGCCGGCTGCGCTGGGACATAGTAGGATTATCTGAAGTCCGAAGAGAGGGGGAGGACTCGATAATTCTGCGGTCCGGCAACCTGCTCTACTTCCGGGAGGGCGAACAACTGTCCCAAGGTGGTGTCGGGTTTATCGTCCACAAGTCCCTCGTGAACAACATCGTGAAGATAGAGAGTGTGTCGGCTAGGGTAGCATGCCTTATACTCAGAATAACAAAGCGTTATTCGCTGAAGGTCATACAGGTCTACGCTCCGACCTCGGCACACTCCGACGATGAGGTGGAGGCTATGTATGAGGACATATCCAGAGCCATGCATAGCTGCAAATCTCACTTCACCGTTGTCATGGGGGACTTCAATGCCAAGCTGGGCAAACGTTCTGAGGGAGAGCTGCGAGTGGGGCAATTTGGAGTCGGGTGTCGAAATCACAGGGGAAACTTACTGGCGGGTTTTCTGGAGAAGGAGGCATTATACATGATGAACTCCTTCTTCAGAAAACGAGACCACAGGAAGTGGACCTGGATGAGCCCCGACGGTGCTACCAAAAACGAGATAGACTTCATCATGTCGACAAAAAGGCAAATATTCAGCGATGTCTCTGTGATCAATGCCATTAAGTTTGGAAGCGATCACCGAATGGTAAGGGGCACGCTGAATCTCAAGATCAAGCTTGAGAGATCCCGGCTGATGAAGTCTACGCTCCGACCAGCACAAGCCCACATCCAAAACCCCGATAGCTTTCAGCTCGAACTTCAGAACCGCCTTAATAGCCTGGCCGGCACAGTGGACGAGTACAATGACGGGTTTGTGGAAGCTGTCCAAGCGGTAGGGTCTAAGTTCTTCAAGGCCCACCGTACAAACAGAACCAAGAGACTGTCGGACTCTACCCTGAAGCTGATGGAACAACGCCGTGAAATGGCTCTGCAATCCTCAGATGATGCCACTAAACATCGGCACCTCAATAGACAAATCTCTAAATCTTTAAAACGAGACCTGCGCCGATTCAATACTAAGCGTATTGAAGAAGCCATTGAGCGAAACAAAGGCACCAAAGTATTCGCGAGAGATTTGTCTATTGGGCAGAGTCGGTTGGCAAAACTGAGGACCATTGATGGCAGAGTTGTTTCATCGGGTCCTGAGCTTCTGGATGAGATCGAGAGGTTCTATGGACAGTTGTACACATGTACTCGGCAACCCGTGACAAACCTGGCAAAAGACCCAAGAGCCAAACTTACCCGACACTATACCGAAGATATTCCGGACGTCAGCTTGTACGAGATTAGGATGGCCCTCAAACAGCTGAAAGACAACAAGGCGCCGGGTGATGACGGTATCACGGCTGAGCTTCTGAAAGCGGGAGGGAAACCTATCCTCAAGGCTCTTCAGAAGCTTTTCGATACCGTCATACTCGAAGGGAAAACGCCACGGGCATGGACCAGGGGTTTGGTCGCATTGTTCTTCAAGAAGGGTGATAATACCCTTCTGAAAAATTATCGACCCATTACGCTCCTGAGCCATGTCTATAAGCTGTTTTCGAGGGTCATCACGAATCGTCTCTCACGCAGGCTTGACGACTTCCAGCCTCCCGAACAAGCCGGTTTCCGAAAAGGCTATAGTACCGTAGACCACATACATACGCTGCGACAAGTTATACAGAAAACCGAGGAGTATAACTTGCCTCTTTGCTTGGCGTTTGTGGACTACGAGAAAGCCTTTGATTCTGTCGAAACATGGGCTGTATTGCAGTCTCTTCAGCGGTGCCAAGTCGACTACCGGTATATCGAAGTGTTGAAGTTCCTGTACGAAAACGCCACTATGTCAGTCCAACTCCAAGGCCAGACCTCGAAACCAATACCTCTAGAGCGCGGCGTGAGACAGGGTGATGTCATATCACCAAAACTGTTCTCCGCTGCACTGGAGGATGTCTTCAAGGTTCTGGATTGGAAAGGGCTAGGCATCAATATAAATGGCGAGTACATAACTTACCTTCGATTCGCCGACGATGTAGTGATCATGGCTGAAACCGCGGAGAAGCTCTCTGCAATGCTCAATGATCTCAGCAGAGTTTCCTTGGAAGTAGGTCTAAAAATGAACATGGACAAGACGAAACTTATGTCGAATGTCCATGTCGTACCTTCTCCAATAACTATCGGAGACTCTGTGCTTGAAGTTGTTGACGAGTACGTATACCTGGGACAAACTGTCCGATTAGGTAAGTCCAACTTCGATGCAGAGATCAAGCGACGAATCCAACTCGGCTGGGCAGCGTTCGGGAAGCTACGGAAAGTTTTCTCGTCCACAATACCGCAGTGTCTCAAGACAAAAGTCTTCGACCAGTGTGTGTTGCCAGTGATGACCTATGGATCAGAGACTTGGCCGCTCACGATGGGTCTTATTAGACGACTCAGAGTCACTCAAAGAGCAATGGAGAGAGCTATGCTGGGTGTTTCTCTGCGTGATCAAATCAGAAATGAGGAGATCCGCAGAAGGACTAAAGTAACCGACATAGCCCGAAGAATTGCATCTTTGAAGTGGCAATGGGCAGGACACATTGTGCGAAGAACGGATGGCCGGTGGGGCCGAAAAGTTCTGGAGTGGCGGCCACGAACCGGTAGGCGCAATGTTGGTAGACCCCCCACAAGATGGACCGACGATCTGGTCAAGATTGCGGGAGGTCACTGGATGCAGACGGCGCAGGACCGGTCGATGTGGCGAAGTTTGGGGGAGGCCTATGTCCAGCAGTGGACGTCTATAGGCTGATGATGATGATGATGAAACACAATAACAGCCAATTATTTTGCATAATTGAGTAGAATTATGTAATGAGTTGTTCGGGCACGTGAGTCCGCTATCAGTCACGACCTCGAAACGATTACAATGCGAACACCTAGGCGCTGTTGCTATTTGAATTTAATTGCAGCGTTTTATGATCTCCTGGTAACAGCGGTGTGATAATTGTACGAGTATTTCTTATTGTACATTGAAAACGATGTTTTATTTGAAATTAAGAAAATAATATTATTAAGTTTAAAATGTTTAAATTCTGGGTGTACTTAATAATTGCTGTAATTTTTGGAAATTTGAAGTACACGCTTCACTATTGCAATAGCTCTACCCCTTACCTAGAACGTTACCCTAAAACTTCTGACACGACTTCCAACAAGGTTGCGTTAAACGTTTAACACTACCATTTTTTTTTTTAGTTGGAGGAAATCACAGGGAATCACCGGGTATGTGGGAGTTGAACCGCACTAAAACCTCCAACCGCTCACACTCAGCGTCCGAACCCCGGCTGAGGCCAGAACCCAGCACGGGGTTATTAGGGACGACGCGACGCGTTACGCCATCGGCACTCTTTCCCGTCGCGCCGCCCCCGTTAACACTACCATGGGGGGGTATTCTTTCACTGTTGCGTTAAACGGTCGCTATTTTTAATCAAGATTATTATGGAATTCTTACGCATTTTTGAACCGATTTGATTGGTCATTTTCAGCTGGAACGCCTAGCATTTACTGCGAAGGGTGCTTGGCGTGTCACGACAGTCAATTCAGAGTACAAACTATGTCCATCATACCCACCGCTACTTGTGGTACCCGCTTCTATCGGGGATAAGGATTTGGACTCTGTCGCTAGGTGAGTTGGTTTAAAATATTTTTTTTAAAAAAGTGGTATTCAAAAAAGTACTCAAATTATGACGAACTACAGGCTTTCACCACTGTTGCGCCATTTAGTGAAATTTATCATAGACAGACGAATAGTAAACTACTCAATTTGGAATGTACCATAATCGGCGTTTGTCTAGTGTTGTCATCTATAGTCACTCGTCTGGGAACGTCAATTTTCGCTCCATGACGAAAGTACGGATTTTGTTCGGAATCATTATCGTGTTTGAGTATCATAGTAAAAACATATTTTCTAATAATATTTCATTTCGATTTTTAATTACATCTAATAGTTTTGTAAATCTGTGTTATTAAACTACGTAGTATTACAATTCCAGCAAAATTATATTACCTTCGTAAAATATGAGACCATTGAAAAATGTATACAAAACAAATTTTAGAACTGTGCTCAATTTTGGCTCCTGCTACAGACTTGGCAAAAGTAGACAAACCGATTTCGATGCCGATCCCAATTGAGTGGTAAAGAGACATTTGACAGACGAGAGGTTAATATATAGAGTGTGTGTTGTGTCAGGTTCCGTGCGATGCGGCGCATCCCGGCGGTGGTGTGGCGTCACGGCGGCACGGGCGCGGTGATCGCGCGCTCGTCGCAGCCCGAGGTGGGCTGGCTGGGCTGGCGCTCCGACGAGGACGAGCGCCTGCTCGCCGCCTTCGTGTCGGCCTGCGCCCTCGACGCGCGCTCCGCCAAGCCCGCCAACCTGCTCATCGTGGACGCGCGCTCCTACGCCTCCGCTGTCACCAACAGGTACGCTTCTACTCTACAACTTATACAGAGTGTCCCCTTATCTTCAAAATTTAAGGTACTTACCGTTCATGTCGAATAATCCTGGGATACTGTATATTGATACAATACTAAAACTCTTTATTGAAACACCACAATTACAAAGTTATAAGTTACAAAAACTTAAATAAAATATCCGGCTCGCAGGACCGCTAGTGCCGGCTCGAGGGACCGTAACTTTATAGTTTTTGTCTGATCGGTCAGGGCTCGCGGCGGCGGGTGCGAGTGCGCGCAGTACTACCCGCTGGCCGACATACAGTTCATGTGCCTGCCCAACATACACCACGTCAGGAGGAGCTTCCACCAGCTCAGGGCGCTGGCTGCGGAGCCCGCCGACCCCGCCAAGTAAGTTATAATACTGGGAGAAATATGGTACATGTCCCTCTTTAAACGAGGTTTAAGAAAGTCCTGTATGGGTAGGTGATAGATAACGGCCCCTCATTGCCCTGGCATTGCAGAGGTTCATGAGCGACGGTAACCGCTTACCATCAAGCCACACCGGCCCACCGTAGGCTCATGTATCCTTTAAGCAATAAAAAAACATGTTGAAGGAGAGTGGGTACAAGTAAAATAGGTTATTAAAATTAGAAAAAATATTTTCGACAATTTTGAAGTTTAGTCATCATAATTTTGACTGACAACCTCACCGGCACTGTCAATGCAGGACAACCTTTCAAAAGTACACCTAAAATCCCCAACTTGCATTATATTCACTGCTATTATACAAGTGTACCTTAATAACTTGGGTTATTGACCTGCCACATGATTTAATTGTTTTCACAATTATTATTCTATAAATATAAATTTAACCTACAAATAATATTACACATTTACCGCAAGATTGATAAGGCACTTAACCAATTACAATTTTATATTCCAATTGTTAATCCATTATTATGTTTTTGTTGAAACTATGGGTAATGAAGTATTCGTCATTTGAAATTCTAAGATGCTTTGGTGTTAGTCACTGTCTTATTTGAAAAAAACTTGAGAGGTGTCAAGGGACACCCGGATGTACGAAGTTCCTTTCGATCAATTAGTGAGGGAATTGTAATAAAATTTTATTTTTTTAAGTTATAATAATATTTTTTTTATTATTAACAAATATAATGTTATATAAATTATCAGTAGGCTCAATTTTCGTAATAATTGTCTTGTGGTAACTGAAGTAGGAAACATATGTTTGGGATTATATTTTATTTAAATGTCTTGAAAAAACTGCATCAATGGTACGGTACGTTTTAAAATATTTTTATCACAGCGCCATCTAGCGATAATCATCTAAAATAAAAAAAAGTGTCGTGCCAACTTTTTCGTGAGAATTTCCGTCGAACTTCGTTCCAATATAAAGTTACATTAAATAATATATCTCAAATTTGAAATATTGTTAATATTATCGCAAGTGTGGGCAACCTTTTGGTAACTTAACACTTCGTTGTCAAACCAATGATATCAAAAGATTAACTGCAGTACAACTAGTAACTACATTGTAGTAAGCCTAATGTCATGTCTTCCGGATGATCACGATTTGGAACCGGTCAACATGTACCCTTTCAATTTGAATTTGAAAAATATTTATGTGCAATTGATCACAATACTCGCTAAAACAGTAAAGGAAAACATCGTAAGGAAACCAAAAAGCCTGCGATGATAATATGTATTACAACGTGAAGTTCCCAATCCGGATTGGGCAAGCACGGTGGACTGGGGGTGTCGCGACGGGAAAGTGTGCCGCAGTGCGTAGCGCGTCGCGCCACCCCGCATAACCCCGTGCTGGGTTCTGGCCTCAGCCGGGGTTCGGACGCTGAGTGTGAGCGGTTAGAGGTTTTAGTGAGGTTCAACTCCCACATACTCCGACCGCGGGGCGAGTGGGGACCCGGCAATTTCATCATCTAAAAAAAAAAAAAAAGCGCGGTGGACTATGCCTAATCTCTACAGTACAGTATTGTTGCACCCAGCTGGCACAGCAACGTGGAGCGCACACTGTGGCTGCAGTACCTGGCGGGCGTGGGGCGCGCCGCGCACTGCGTGTGCCGCGCGGTGTGCGCCGGCCGGCCCGTGCTGGTGCACTGCTCCGACGGCTGGGACCGCACGCCGCAGATCGTCGCCACCGCGCAGATCATGCTCGACCCCTTCTACAGGACCGTCGATGGGTTTAGGGTGAGCTATCTAATATATAAACACACGTACTATACAGGGTGGACAATCTGACGTGGGGTGAATGACCTGTTGAAATACAACTTAAAAATATTTTGTTTTTGGATTGATTAACTTTTTTTCTCACATTGTATGGAAAACGTATGACTATCGTTGCGGACTTCTGTACTATGATGAATATTTATCTTTATCCATTTCCAAAATTAAACTTGGTTCTAAGTTTTATTTCAACAGATCATTCACCCCACTTCAGCTTGTCCAATGTTATAGATCCACCCTGTATAACGCAAATACTACCATAGACGCACTGTTAGGCGGCGGTGGGCGTTAGTCTTTTTAAAAAAAAAACACTTTGTGTCCCTAAACACTTTTTATTCTTGAAAACTCACTACACTTTTTAAGGTCTCTGTTTTTATGTCGAGTGACTGGTGTGCACCGATCTGAAGGACTTGTATTGGATAACTGACCGGGTTGATTGAATGACAATGACTAACTGACTTGCTTGGTTTGTAATGACTGCCTTCTGCCACGCGGTGGCTTCTGTATTTATATTAATTAATGTTGCTTATGTCAGCATATGGGTCATAGAATAAAAGGATATAACATCTCCCCCCTTAAGACGGAGCTTATCCTTAAAGAAAAGCGAAGTTAAAAGAAAAGTTAAGAACTCGAAAAAATAAAAACAGAGATTCACAATCACTTAGAACTAAGATACAAAAGTTAATATTAAAAGATTTTGTTTAAGGTTAAAATACATTTAAGGATTTCGGCTTACAAACTAAAATAAGATTTAAAAGATTTGACTTAAATAACTAAGACAATAAAAATTAAAAGTTCAAAATAAAAATTAAAGACATTATATTATTAAAATTATTAATTAGCAAAATTTAAAAGATGTATTTTAAAATTAATTGTTCATTATATTTCTTTTAAAATGAATTGAGTCTGAAATTGATTTTACAGATTTTTTATCTTCATCTGATATTTCTGACATCTCAATTGAATTATGAAATTTCGATTCTTGTCTAAAGTTCTTCTTAGTATTACATTGGTTGAATATTTGAATACAATATGCACTTGAATTATTATTGTTTCTACAACAGTATTTATATAATTTATAACTTATGTAAAGAAATATTAAGATAAGCGATATTATGGTTAAAGACGAATAATAGCTAGCAAATTTTACAAAATGAGATTGATCTTGAATTTTATTTATTTCGCTTTCTAAATCATCAAGTTGTCTATAAGAATGTTTAAGAGAGTCAAGATCAATATTACTTAAAGTTAAAGGAGACAGTGAAGGTATCGACTGATTCAAGATTTCCGTTTTACAACAATCATCATCGGTGATATCAAAATCCATTTTAAAATTATCGTTAATTACAATATTAGTTGAAATAGAAGGTTCTAGACGAATAGTTTTAGAAAATGCTATACAATTATCTGAAAGGCTTAAGATTCCTGTACCCTGTATTGGGTAATCTTTGATATTATTTTCATCACATTTAATAGTTAACTTAGTAGTCTGTGACTGAACATAGATCCAACGATTATTTTCTAATTTGTGCCAAATATCAATAAAACCATACAAGAGTTGAGAATTACATTCTTTCGGTAGATTTAATATTACTTCCGTTATTAGTTTCGTCTCGCAGGACGGGTTTGTTATGCTAGAAAATACAGTTTGAGATTGACATATAAGACGATTAGAGCTTAACTTAGAACATTGTTGCATGTTATCGAATAAGGTGTAATGTAATCTATCATCCGTTAATGCGATATAAGGTTTTGTAGGAATTATTAATGCAAAAGTTTTAGGAATGGATTTTTCATGAGGAGTAGGAAGTGGAATAATTTTATACACAGTATACTTAATAGGAACTATAAGAGGAATTTGAAGGACAAATATTATTTTATCTTTATAAAAATATGTTACTAGTTTAGAAACGTCTAATAAAATATGTATATTATCTAAAATAAGAGGAACGGGAAAATCTAGTTTATTACTAATAGAACTACTACGTTTAGAGAGTTCCTTGAAAAGATTAGTAGGGCTTAAAATGGATGGATGCAAAATATTTACTTTAGAAAATAAAATAGAATTCGTAATAGAGTCAAGAAGGTTAGAAATTGTTAGGAGAGATCCTTCGAGGATATTCATTAAAGTATTGAGTTTTGTGTTAATTAATAAATTATTGCTGGTTTTTGTAACTTGAGACAGCACATCATTAAGATCTTGTATTTGAGAGTTTAATTTTATTTCGTTTTGATTTAACTTTGAAATTGTGGAATTGAATGAATTTATTGTTGATTTTACTATATGAATGTTATCTTTCATTAAATTAAATATTTCATTTTCATTATTCTGACACGCGTCGATGGCAGCGTTATACTTTCGGGCATCGTCTGCGTCAAGAGTTCCGAAGAAGAATTTTAAGATTTCGCCACCAAATTCTAAAGATCTTTTGAAACGATTTGGGGGTTCATTTGATATTATATGCGAAAGAGAACGAGATTTGATAAAATTACTTTCTAAGATCACTTCGAGTGGGCTAAAAACATCTATACAGTTAGAATAACTTTCAGGACGAGATTTTTCACATAAAAGGGATGTTTTTATCATAAGCTTATTTATTTTTTCTAGTTGAGGTTCGAGAGATTTTACATTAACATGAGTAATAACATTCCAATAATCATTATAAAAGTAAATGTTTGTTGTTTGATCGAAATATAATCCGGGACTATGAACAATAGGAGTTATTTCTGATTCCGATGTGACTCGATGTAAGATTAATCTGAAAAGATGAGATAAAAATATTTCGTAAAATAAGAATTAAGATTGATTAAGAGTGTGCGGGTTTAAGAATATTTGTATGATACTTAACGTGTTTTCGGTTCACGGCTAAAGTTACATTATGTTTTCCGTTAGTTTTTACGATTTTGTAAGGACCTTTCCAGATAGGTGATAAGGCTTTTCGAAGTCTGTGGTGGCATTTGAGATATACCATGTCGCCTGTTTTATATTGAACATTACTAGTAGACGCGTCGTAATTTGTTTTAGATTGTTCTTTGCTTTGACGAATATATTCTAGGGCTTTTTCGCGGCTTACTTTCATTCGATACTGAAGAGCTCGGATATACTCATGGTATGTGACGTTACTATTTGTTTCATATAAAGAACTAGGTAATGTAGGTTTATGACCGTAAAGAAGTTCAAAAGGAGAAAAATGCGTAGTGGTATGAGGAGTTGTGTTATAAGCGAGAACGGCTGTTGCTAGGTAGCAATGCCAATCATTCTGGTTCTCATTTACAAAAGATTTTAAATATTCCTTAAGAGTGGCGTGACTTCTTTCAAGCGCGCCGTTGGTTTGCGGATGATAAGGAGTTGAAAATAAGGGTTTAATTTTAAAGATTTCGGTTACTTGTTTGAATAGGTCAGAGGTAAAGCAAGTGCCTAAGTCTGTTAAGATGGTTTTAGGTATACCGAAAAGAGATATGAAGTGGACAAGATTTCGGGCTACTTCGTCGCTAGAGGAAGATATCATAGGATAAACTGAAGTGAATTTAGTTAGATCGTCTTGAAGAGTTAAAATGTATCTGAATCTTTGGAAACCTGCATCAGGCAAAGTGCCTACGATGTCTAGAGCTAGTCGTTCAAAAGGTTTCGTGCTAGTAGATGTTATTTCCATAGGAGCTGTGTTGCAAGATCTAAGGGGTTTGTTTACTTGACATAATTTACAATTTTTAACGTATCTTTCAATATCGGCTCGCATGGATTTCCAATAATAAGATGATTTGATTCTATTTAACATTCTTTTAATACCGGGGTGTCCGGCTACGGGAGAGTCATGGTTTTCTTTTAAGATTTTCGGAATTTCAAGAGGGGTAGGATAAATCATTTGATTTTTGTAGATATGAAGTACAAGATTTGTGTTATGAAAAATGTGTGCAATTATATTATAAACTTTTGTATAAGATATTTTAGTAAAAGGGTCTGTAAAGTCAGATATAGCTAAATCTGTAATATCTGAATAACTATTTAATATTTCGTTTCGTAATTTCATCAAAGTATCGTAAATTGACCTGTAAGTTGTTTCTTCGTAATGATGTATTTTTATGAAAAGAAAATGATATGTTTTATTATTCTCGGTAACGCTTTGCACGGACTGTGGGACTCGTTCTGATTCCAGTAACTTCGCGGAGTCTTTCATTCGCGATAAGATTTCTTCGCAATGCGGCATAGAATAATCAAAATCTAAAGAGACGGGACAAGCGATAGAATTTATTTTAGTAAGATGAAGAGCTTCCGAGTGTTCCTCGATTTTTGTATTCGGGGTCGGTAAAGATTTGGTAAATTGTTGTTTAAAGTATTTTTCATAGGTTAATTTATTTAAGTTATCACTATTAAGAAGATATATCCTAGACAAGGCATCGGCGTTAGAATTAAGTTTACCTTGTTTGTAAATTATTTCATAATCATACTCTTCTAATTTAAGGCGCCAACGTATTAAGCGGCTACCAGGATCTTTTACATTGAAAAGCCAGACAAGAGGACGATGATCCGTCACGATTTTGAATTTGTTACCGTACAAGTAAGGACGAAAAGTTTTCACGGCAAATAAGATGGCAAGAAGTTCTTTCTCGGTTGTAGAGTAGTTTCCTTCTGCTTTGTTAAGGGTTCGAGACGCATAAGCTATAGGTTTGTCTTTGCCTATAAGACCTTGAGATAAGACTGCTCCAACTGCATAATTACTGGCGTCGGCAGTGACGACAAAGGGTTGTGTAAAATCTGGATATTGTAAGAGTGGGGCAGTAGTTAGTTTTTCTTTAAGAATGTTGAAAGCTTGTTCTTGGTCTAACGACCAAGTGAAAGAAATGTCCTTTTTTAAGAGAGAGGTAAGAGGTTTTGTAATTTTTGAGAAGTTTTCAATGAATCGTCGGTAATATCCGACAAGACCTAGAAAGGATTTGATATCTTTTGGGTTTTTAGGAGTTGGAAAATTTGTAACAGCTTTGATTTTATCGGGGTTTGGTGAGACACCTTTGTCAGTGATAATATGACCTAGGTAAGAGACTTCACGGCGGAGAAATTCGCATTTATCCGGCTGAAGTTTGAGATTATATTCTCTGAAGCGTTGAAAGACGAGTTTTAATTTTTCAATATGAGAGCTAAGATCTGGGCTGTAAATAATACAGTCATCTAGGTAGATGTAACAGTGTAGACCTTGTAGTCCAGAGAGAACTGTATTCATCAGCCTCTGGAAGGTGCTGGGCGCGTTTTTAAGGCCAAATGGCATTCTATTATAGTGGTAATGCCCGGTACTTCCGTTTGTATTTACTACTGTAAAAGCTGTTTTCTGAGCGTCAGCTGGATCGAGACAAATCTGGTGAAAACCAGACACGAGGTCTAAGGTACTGAAGTATTTTGAGTGACCTAACTGGTCTAAGATGTCAGTAATTAAAGGGATCGGATAGACCTCGGAGACCGTGACGTCATTAAGGCGTCGGTAGTCAATGACGATACGCCATTTTTTCTTTCCTGACGCATCCATCTTTTTCGGAACTACCCATACGGGAGCATTCCATGGTGAGGTAGATGGCTCAATAATTTTTTGTTCCAACATTTTTTTTATTTGGGTGTCTACTTCACCCTTATGACACTCTGGGAGGCGATAAGCTTTAACGTTAATTGGGGGTGCATCCCCAGTTTGGATTGAATGTTTAAGAGCATTAGTATGAGAGAGTGGATCGCCTTCAATATAAAAGATGTCCGAATATTGTGAACAACATTCAAAAAGTGACCTTTTTTCTTCCGCGTTTAAATGAGAGTGTCTAATAAGATTAAGGACTTTGTCTATACGATTCGAAGGAGAAGGAGAAAAATTAAAGATGTTTTTATTTTCAAGATTTGTAGAAACATTATTATTAAGTTCATTAAGATCGACTTCTGTTAAACGTATTTTATAATCTTTGATTTCGATTGACTCATCTGTGGTATTCAATACCGAGACGTTAACTCTATTGTTCGATTTTAAGCTAACGATGCAGTTTGCAATGTATACGCCGTCACGTATGCAATGGTCTAAAACAAGAGCTTCTTTAAGTTTAGGTAATTCCGAAAGGTCATTAGCGACATTGCATTCTATAACACTTTCAGAGCGAGGTGGAATTATAAATTTAGGGATGTTATATGTAATAGGAATTGGATAGCCTTGTAAAATTATAGATTGAGTCTGGTAATCGATATTAACTTTGAAAAAATCTAAGAAGTTTGAACCTATGATTCCGTCTACCTTTAAATTTATCGCGTCGGGAACCACGTCAAATTTGTATGAAAAGGATGAGTCATATAAATTAAATTTTAGTTCAAATGAACCTAAGGTTTCGATATATGTGGCGTTTTCATTTATCCCCTTAAGTCTTAATTTATCTTGGGAAAGTATCGGACAATATTCAAGACTGCTATGTTTGACTATGCTAACAGATGCACCCGTGTCGATAAGAAAGCAAAGAATTTTAGACGAAGATTTTGTAATTAAATTAATATGAGGTAGCGATGTTTTTTTATTAAGAGCTGACGTTTCGTAAATAATTTCTTTAGTCGTCTCGGAAATCGTGGTTTCCGATTGAGAAGATTTATGATTATTTTCGACCTTAGAGGTATTTGTTTTAGGTTCATTTTTATTAATTAAAGATTTAGAACAAGATTTAGAATTGTCATAAGAGTTAGGATGACAATTTTTTAAAGATTTTGAATAAGATTTCGTATTAGGGTTGTCACAAGATTTAGTAATAGATTTAAGATTGTCATAAGAGTTAGGATGACAATTTTTTAAAGATTTTGGGTAAGATTTCGTATTAGGGTTGTCACAAGATTTAGTAAAAGATTTAGTAATATGTTCGTGACAACCTTTAGTATAAGATTTTGTAAAAGGGTTTGTTTTAAGATTTTGACAAGATTTAGTATTAGAATTTTCGTAAGATTTTGTACAAGGGTTTGTATTAGGATTTTGATAAGATTTAGTATAAGAGTTTGTATTTAGATTTTCTGTGCCTGTAAAGCTATGAGGTTTTAGCCGGCACACGTCTAAGACCTCATTTAGTTTTTTGGAATAGAAGAGATTTGGCTCGCGGCTTCTTCGCAAACATTGATAATTTTAGAATTCGAAGCCTGCGACTGATTCATGTTTGTTTCAGAGTTCCGACGTTGGTTGTTGTATTCGCGTCTCCTACACATATTAATATGATGACCTACCTTTTTGCAGTAGGCGCACACGATGTTTTGGATAAATTTGTTATTGGAAGATTGCTGAGATGATGAAGATGATGTTGGTTGAGGAGGTTGGAAATGATAAGCCTTTTGGAAAGGTTCTCTTTTCTTTTTGTAACAGTCGTTGGACGAGTGTCCATGCTTACCACAAGTCGAGCATGCCTTAAAGGATTTGTGAGATGCTCGATTTAGATTAAACAGCTTTTCCTCTTCTACAGCGTGTGTTATCGCTGCATTTAAGTTTGTAGGGTTTCGACATCTTACTATGGTTGAATAACCTGGATTTAATCCTAGCATGAACGTATTTAAAGCTAACTCCTCCATCGCGGCTATTTTCCCAGGAAGGAGAGTTTTGTCATTACAAGAATAATGGATGTCAGCTTGAATTCTCGTTAAGCACGACTCCAATCTTAACGCGTATTGCGTGACTGACTCCGTGCTGCTTTGTTTGCAATTTTGAAGATCTATGAGCAGATGTGTTGAATGTTTCTTTTCGCCAAAAGTCGATTTGAGAAAGAATTTAAGTTCATCCCAAGTGTCGAAGGTTTTTAGGCTGCAAGCTAGTTGAGCTTTTCCCTCTAATTGGGAGATAATGAATTTACAAAGGATGTTTCTTTGTTGTGGCGAAGCAAGAGCGACTGCGTTGTCGCAATTTGTTAGAAAAGCGGGTAACGACTCGCGATCTCCGCTGAATGGTCTTATAAATTTAGTTAGGAAGTTGAGGTTTAGTTTTTCACTTCCTGATTCGATTTCTGATTTTGTGTTAGTCATTTTATAAGATTTAAGAATAAAAATAATATAATATTATAGATAATTCAGGAAGGTTGTGGAAAGGATTCTTAAACTATAATTTCTTACAATTAATAAGGATGATAGATTACTTACAAGATTACGAAGATATTCGGCAGCATCACGAAGAAGAGGTTCTGCGATGAAGAAGCGCGTGCTGCGATGTGGAGTCGTGATCTTGGTCCAAGATGTTGTATTTTGAAGATTTCGGAGATTTTGAAGATTTCGAAGATTTTGAAGATTTCGAGGCTTTGAAGATTTTGGAGATTTGGAGACTTTGAAGATTTTGGAGATTTTGAAGATTTGGAGACTTTGAAGATTTTGGAGATTTTGAGTTCAGATCGTGCTTGATGACTTGATAGGGTTCCACCAGTGTCGATTTGCGTTTGGTGCGGGCTCACTTAGCGGGGTGAGACTGACCGTCGACCAGCAAAGTTCAGAGTTGTAGAGAGATGTGTTGTTATTTGGTGCGGGCTCACGAGATGCGATGAGGCTGACCGTCGACCAGGAGTTTGTGTCGTGGATGGGCAGTGTTCCGGTGCGGGCTCGGTTGACGAGGCTTACCGTCGACCAGGACTAACAGGACCGCTGCGGATTCTTTGGATGCTGAGGTCTCTTCCTATGACTCTCTCAGCATCCCACTTCTGACACCAATTTGTTAGGCGGCGGTGGGCGTTAGTCTTTTTAAAAAAAAAACACTTTGTGTCCCTAAACACTTTTTATTCTTGAAAACTCACTACACTTTTTAAGGTCTCTGTTTTTATGTCGAGTGACTGGTGTGCACCGATCTGAAGGACTTGTATTGGATAACTGACCGGGTTGATTGAATGACAATGACTAACTGACTTGCTTGGTTTGTAATGACTGCCTTCTGCCACGCGGTGGCTTCTGTATTTATATTAATTAATGTTGCTTATGTCAGCATATGGGTCATAGAATAAAAGGATATAACAGCACGTAAGCACACCAGTAGTACCAGGAGACCATAACGTATAAGTGTTCGTTATTAGATGTTGGTAGAATATTATTAGTTGTTTTCCAATATGCGCGAGGAATGTTGTTTCTGCAAATTGCGTTCTAAAAATCTATATTTTCATTCTCTATCGATTAATGTTAACAAGTACCAGGACACCATAATCAAATAAGAGATGCTATTTTAGTTTTTGAGGCATATAAAATATGCGCTAGATAAAGCGCTACTAATAGACAATACTTATCATCCATGATAACAGCATATTGTCTACCACTATTTTATGAAATCTGCACACGACGACGAGCGACGGTAACCACTTCCTATCAGGTGGGCCGTTGGTTAGTTTGCCTACATGGCAATAAAAAAAACATAAAGACTACTAGGGAACCATAATCCAACAAAAGTTAAAACTGGCCTAGGAAAATAATAAACTAAAAAACTTTTTACGTGAGAATGTGTAAAGTTTTTGAACAAGTACCAGGGCGCCATAACACGACAGAAGTTCGTTCTGTTCGTTTGCAGGTGCTAGTGGAGCGCGAGTGGCTGGACTTCGGTCACAAGTTCGCGGAACGTTGCGGCCACCAGTTCGGGCCGGAGGACGCCAACGAGCGCTCGCCCGTGTTCCTGCAGTGGCTGGACCTCGTGCACCAGCTGCAGAGGCAGTTCCCGTGCAGCTTCCAGTTCAACGAGGCGTACCTTGTGAGTTATAGTTGGATAACTTGTTTGTGTCTGATAGATTGGCCTTTGTTAGGTTGTATTAACCACTCAACTGGAATCAGCAACAAAATTTGTTTTGTTTACTTTTGCCAAGTCTGTGACAGGAGCATGACGTCACGTTAGCTCGTAAACTTCTTTTGTTTACATTATATAATCGTCTCACATTTTCTAAAGATAATACTCGTATGCTTGGGTCCAGAATGTATTACAGCGTATTTTAAGATTAAAGAATTACGAGACTATTTGGTTTAACTATAAATCTTATTCAAAATTTAATGGTAAAAAATATTTTTAAAACATAGTCAAACAAGGTCGTGATTCCGAACGAAATCCGGTCGAACGATCCCGTCACCATCTAGAGAAAATTCCCAGAGACGTTTCCAGTTGAGAGGATAAAGATGTCACCTTTTGTTCTATCGGACCAGTCAGTAACGTGTTGTCTGTTCGCGTCCTTAGATAAAGCTGGCGACGCACGTGCACTCGTGCATGTTCGGCACGTTCCTGCTGGACTGCGTGCGCGCGCGGGGCGAGGCGCGCGTGGCGGAGAGCACGGCGCGCGTGTGGTCGCTGCTGGGCGCGCCCGCCTACTGCAACCCGCTGTACGAGCCCGCCGCGCGCCCCGACCTGTGGCCCGACTTCACCGTGCGCTCGCTGCGCCTCTGGGAGGGCGTGTTCGGGGCGCTGGAGCCCGCGCCGCCGCCCCCGCCCGCGCCCGCCGCGCCCCTGGGTAAGCACCGCCCCGCCCGACCAATAGTGAGCCAGATCCTGAATAGCGCTATCGATATTTGCAACGTTCGGCGAATATACAATCTGTATGGACCGATTTCCTGGCTTATCATCACAGGTATCACTAGTACTACCTTCTGTCTTCGTTTTTGGAATTGCTCTGTTTACACCCTGTATCTAAGATCTCGCACGGTCCGACCTGTCTCCGTGCAGGGTGTGCTAACGTGTGTGTTGTTGCAGTGCTGCCGGCGATGAGTAAGACCCGTTCGTGCGACGACCTGCTGGGCGAGTGCGAGCGCCGCTCCACGCCGCGCCGCTGCAGCGACCCCAGCATCGCGCCTGATCTCATGTAAACACCACATATATTAATTATACTGTTAGGTGACTTTTCTCTAATTCCATTTAATTGTTTGTAGAAGCGGGTATTACGTCGATTTAAAGGAAGGACTTCCGGTTGTGATGAATCATTTTATAAGAGTGTTGTTAGATTCTTTTAATTTTATTTTATGCGAACGGAAATACTAGTGGCGCCATCTGATTTATTTCTCAAGAAAGTATAAAAGGCGTGTAAGCTGTCGTTTGAATACAGTAGTCGACGTGATTTCAAAGTGAACAGAGTTGAGAGTAATTGTGACTGAGTTTTGGAGGATAATTGTACTGATTTTGGAGGATGGTTATACTGTTTTTGGAAAATGAATAAACTGTTATTGTGAACCAAGGAATTTTCATTGTGTTTCTGAACTGAACCCAATAGTTCAGAAGCGGGATCGACGGAAAAAGGTACCACTTTTTCTTGTACTGCGCCCACAGAAAACCGTAAGTCACTGATATTACATCTTTTTTAAAGTATTCATTATGGATGATACTGAGCTCAGCTTACAAAAAAAATGAGTTTCAAATGGACGCTCATTATGTATGAGAGGATCCATTTTTTTTTTTTTTTTTTTTTTTCTATTTTATTTTCATTTCCCCACACTCTGGTTTGAATACTACTTAGTTGAATTCCGTTACATTAAAGTCTCTTTTTTTTTCTCTTTTTCACGTAACATCGAGTAACTATGGCTGGACTGGACTGGACTGGATTGGATTGATATATCATGGTTGCGGACGGCTCGTGGTACAGAGTCGAGTAACTATGGCTGGATTGGATTGGATTGGACTGGATTGGATTGGATTGATATGTCATGGTTGCGGGAAGGCTCGAGGTAAAGAGTCGAGTAACTATGGCTGGATTGGATTGGATTGATATGTCATGGTTGCGGGAAGGCTCGAGGTAAAGAGTCGAGTAACTATGGCTGGACTGGATTGGATTGATATGTCATGGTTGCGGGAAGGCTCGAGGTAAAGAGTCGAGTGACCATGGCTGGGACTTGGATGGACTAGGTTGATGCAGGACTAGGTTGATGCAGGGCTAGGTCGATGCAGGGCTAGGTCGATGCAGGGCTAGGTCGATGCAGGACTTGGGTTGATGCAGGACTTGGGTTGATGCTGGACTTGGGTTGATGCTGGACTTGGGTTGATGCTGGACTTGGGTTGATGCTGGACTTGGGTTGATGCTGGACTTGGGTTGATGCTGGACTTGGGTTGATGCTGGACTTGGGTTGATGCTGGACTTGGGTTGATGCTGGACTTGGGTTGATGCTGGACTTGGGTTGATGCTGGACTTGGGTTGATGCTGGACTTGGGTTGATGCTGGACTTGGGTTGATGCTGGACTTGGGTTGATGCTGGACTTGGGTTGATGCTGGACTTGGGTTGATGCTGGACTTGGGTTGATGCTGGACTTGGGTTGATGCTGGACTTGGGTTGATGCTGGACTTGGGTTGATGCTGGACTTGGGTTGATGCTGGACTTGGGTTGATGCTGGACTTGGGTTGATGCTGGACTTGGGTTGATGCTGGACTTGGGTTGATGCTGGACTTGGGTTGATGCTGGACTTGGGTTGATGCTGGACTTGGGTTGATGCTGGACTTGGGTTGATGCTGGACTTGGGTTGATGCTGGACTTGGGTTGATGCTGGACTTGGGTTGATGCTGGACTTGGGTTGATGCTGGACTTGGGTTGATGCTGGACTTGGGTTGATGCTGGACTTGGGTTGATGCTGGACTTGGGTTGATGCTGGACTTGGGTTGATGCTGGACTTGGGTTGATGCTGGACTTGGGTTGATGCTGGACTTGGGTTGATGCTGGACTTGGGTTGATGCTGGACTTGGGTTGATGCTGGACTTGGGTTGATGCTGGACTTGGGTTGATGCTGGACTTGGGTTGATGCTGGACTTGGGTTGATGCTGGACTTGGGTTGATGCTGGACTTGGGTTGATGCTGGACTTGGGTTGATGCTGGACTTGGGTTGATGCTGGACTTGGGTTGATGCTGGACTTGGGTTGATGCTGGACTTGGGTTGATGCTGGACTTGGGTTGATGCTGGACTTGGGTTGATGCTGGACTTGGGTTGATGCTGGACTTGGGTTGATGCTGGACTTGGGTTGATGCTGGACTTGGGTTGATGCTGGACTTGGGTTGATGCTGGACTTGGGTTGATGCTGGACTTGATTGATGCTGGACTTGGATTAGTACTGACTAGGTTGATGCTGAATTGGATTGGTACTGACTAGGTTGATGCTGAATTGGATTGGTACTGACTAGGTTGACGCTGAATTGGATTGGTACTGACTAGGTTGATGCTGAATTGGATTGGTACTGGCTAGGTTGATGCTGATTGGTACTGACTAGGTTGATGCTGGATTGGTACTGACTAGGTTGATGCTGAATTGGATTGGTACTGACTAGGTTGATGCTGAATTGGATTGGTACTGACTAGGTTGATGCTAAATTGGATTGGTACTGACTAGGTTGATGCTGGATTGATACTGGACTGGACTGCGCTACCTTGAATTGGGGCTGGACTAGACTGCGCTGCCTTGAATTGGGGCTGGACTGGACTGCACTGCCTTGAATTGGGGCTGGACTGGATTGCACTGGGGCTGGATTAGTATTGGACTGGACCTGGATTGGTATTGAGATTGGACTGGACCTGGATTGGTATTGAGATTGGACTGGACCTGGATTGGTATTGAGATTGGACTGGACCTGGATTGGTATTGAGATTGGACTGGACCTGGATTGGTATTGGGATTGGATTGGACTGGACCTGGATTGGTATTGGACTGGGCCTGTATTGGACTGGGCCTGTATTGGACTGGGCCTGTATTGGACTGGGCCTGTATTGGACTGGGCCTGTATTGGACTGGGCCTGTATTGGACTGGGCCTGTATTGGACTGGGCCTGTATTGGACTGGGCCTGTATTGGACTGGGCCTGTATTGGACTGGGCCTGTATTGGACTGGGCCTGTATTGGACTGGGCCTGTATTGGACTGGGCCTGTATTGGACTGGGCCTGTATTGGACTGGGCCTGTATTGGACTGGGCCTGTATTGGACTGGGCCTGTATTGGACTGGGCCTGTATTGGACTGGGCCTGTATTGGACTGGGCCTGTATTGGACTGGGCCTGTATTGGACTGGGCCTGTATTGGACTGGGCCTGTATTGGACTGGGCCTGTATTGGACTGGGCCTGTATTGGACTGGGCCTGTATTGGACTGGGCCTGTATTGGACTGGGCCTGTATTGGACTGGGCCTGTATTGGACTGGGCCTGTATTGGACTGGGCCTGTATTGGACTGGGCCTGTATTGGACTGGGCCTGTATTGGACTGGGCCTGTATTGGACTGGGCCTGTATTGGACTGGGCCTGTATTGGACTGGGCCTGTATTGGACTGGGCCTGTATTGGACTGGGCCTGTATTGGACTGGGCCTGTATTGGACTGGGCCTGTATTGGACTGGGCCTGTATTGGACTGGGCCTGTATTGGACTGGGCCTGTATTGGACTGGGCCTGTATTGGACTGGGCCTGTATTGGACTGGGCCTGTATTGGACTGGGCCTGTATTGGACTGGGCCTGTATTGGACTGGGCCTGTATTGGACTGGGCCTGTATTGGACTGGGCCTGTATTGGACTGGGCCTGTATTGGACTGGGCCTGTATTGGACTGGGCCTGTATTGGACTGGGCCTGTATTGGACTGGGCCTGTATTGGACTGGGCCTGTATTGGACTGGGCCTGTATTGGACTGGGCCTGTATTGGACTGGGCCTGTATTGGACTGGGCCTGTATTGGACTGGGCCTGTATTGGACTGGGCCTGTATTGGACTGGGCCTGTATTGGACTGGGCCTGTATTGGACTGGGCCTGTATTGGACTGGGCCTGTATTGGACTGGGCCTGTATTGGACTGGGCCTGTATTGGACTGGGCCTGTATTGGACTGGGCCTGTATTGGACTGGGCCTGTATTGGACTGGGCCTGTATTGGACTGGGCCTGTATTGGACTGGGCCTGTATTGGACTGGGCCTGTATTGGACTGGGCCTGTATTGGACTGGGCCTGTATTGGACTGGGCCTGTATTGGACTGGGCCTGTATTGGACTGGGCCTGTATTGGACTGGGCCTGTATTGAAGCTGGATTGGACCTGGAGCTGGATTGGACCTGGAGCTGGATTGGACCTGGAGCTGGATTGGACCTGGAGCTGGATTGGACCTGGAGCTGGATTGGACCTGGAGCTGGATTGGACCTGGAGCTGGATTGGACCTGGAGCTGGATTGGACCTGGAGCTGGATTGGACCTGGAGCTGGATTGGACCTGGAGCTGGATTGGACCTGGAGCTGGATGGGACCTGGAGCTGGATTGGAGCTGGACCAGATTGATAGGTTGCGGGAAGGAACAAGGCCGAATGATCAGGCATATCTGATATTGGAGTAGATAAACAAAACTAGGAAATACAAAGGAAGACGCGGAGACTGTCTCCAGGATTTCGATGAATAATGGCACAAAGAGACAGATAAGGGGTAACATTCGGAAACGTTATCAGGGTTCTTAAATGATTGAACAGAACGGCGGAGCGGCAGTCACCACGAGGAATATGGACAAGTAAGCCAAATGATATTAATTCTGCCTTACATCGTTTTATGGCAAAAGATAAAACTATTCAGTTTCAACTAAACAAAGAGACCGACTGAATAAAGGAAGAAAAAAAAAGGGGGAGAATAGATTTGATTCATTATGGAACATGTCTGGGAGGGATAGAAGCGAAAGTTGATGGAACCCTCTCCTTGTCGTGAGAGTTACGCCGGACTTCACACAGATTGTTGAGCAAAATAGTTGAGTTTGAAGAATCATTAGAGCATTATACACGATGACTAATCTACTATTTCGCTATAAAATCTCAGGTTAGCAGGATGTGTCTTGTTTACTTCACGGGGTGGATCATAGAGCCATTAGTGCGTAGGTGGCGTAATTTAGCGAAGAAGAACTTGCGGAACCATCAAAGTAGGGCAATTCGGGGAGTCGTGAGATACAAGTGACAGATCATTACGCAGACAACTATTCATTGGAACCTACCTGGTGCTTCTGAGGTTGATACAGTGGCGGTAATAGGTGTTTCGATTGCGAGGGAGCGATCGCCTTTTGAATTACTAGATAAGGACTGTTTCTGACCAATGCGCGTTACCAATCAAGGGAGTTTGGGTCTGGATCACTCTGGACATATCTGGTAGCAAGGGAAGGTTGGAAAGGCTTTCTGCCCTGCAAGAGTCCTAGAAATCCAAATAAATGCTTACCTACAGCATGTCAACGTTGATGTTCAGTCAAAGTTCTCCTTGATTAAAGGGTCGGACGGAACTGGCTGGATTTGTGTGAGAATGGTAGTTTCTGAACGAACAATGTTGTGAAAGATGTTTTTGGACGAAGCTCAGAGTGAAAGGGATGACAGATAAAGAAGATGGACAAAAGACGCGAAAGACGAACGTTGTGTTAAGAAGAAGTTTATTATTTTTATGAGTCTTGATGGGGGACGATAACAATTTGCCTGCTTTATTGGTGCTGTTTATGCCGGTGTTGCAGGAATGTGCATTGTTGATGGCAGTGTTATTCACTCCTATGTTTTGAGTCAATACTTTTTACAGAAGGTCCGGATATAATTGTCGCTGGAATTCCAGATGAATCGTATGTTCAAACGACATGTGTAAACGCTTGCAGAGTTTGTGTCTGAAGTAGAAGGGAGAATTGTCCTAGAGAATATACGATTGGAAATTAATGTTGGAAAGGATACCATTTTGGGTTGTTGTAGAGTTGACTTCCATGAAAACGCGGTTGACCAGAGCAACAACTGTAGTGATCGACAACATCGAGCGCTTCTAGCTCCAGATATGCTGTTGTGTAGGGATTGTTTCATGTGATTTGCAAGGTCGAGAATTTACAAAAGCCTATCGGATGGTGACTGAGACGGAGGATCTGAACCCCTTATAGTGTCGGATGTGGATTGTGAACTGATGAGAGTATGTTGCAGGAAATATTGGATAGTGAGAAGATGAGAGTCAGATTAATGCTTTTTGTGGACGAATGATTGTTGGCGTATCGTTCTTGGCTCTATATGATCCTGGAGCAAAATGCGACGTATGCAAGTAGAAGGCCTGGCTGGTGTACGTCTGTAACACAACTTCTCTAGTCCCTCTCTGATTACAGCTGGTATCTTGTTTTAGTCGGAGACCCATTGATAGAGCTGTTGTGGCCATTGATGACGTCGGATTGTAACTGCCCAATCGGCAGGTGCGGAAGCTCGGACTATTAGGATAACTGGGAAATTTTGTTATTGATCAAGGCCTTACGTTTTTTTTGAAGTTTATGCGAGTATTGTATTTGTATTTGGTGGGTTTTTGCTCAAAGGAGTTATCTGGTAGATTCTCGAAGTGAGGCACGATGGTGAGGATCTTGTGTTGTAAGAGACGTTGTGACCTATTCAAGATAGAAGGATAGGTATTGTTTCCCGGAGGTGCGAAGTTTCGTTCGCTTGGAGTGCGGCCGTGTCAGGGCTGGAGCATGTGGATGTGATAGAGGGACCACTTCACTTGGACCCATCATTAAAGTGTGATTAGTAGAGCTGAACAAATTCGGAGGATTTAAATAGGAAAAGTCGAAAAGTGGGAATGTGATACTGATAAAACAAGGCAATGAACAGAAGGACACAAATGGACAGAATAGAGGAAATAATTTATTTAATGAAATCGGATACTGTTAATTTCGGACAGGTCATCTCCCTAATGGATTTTGCGAGAAAAGAAGTAGGAATACGTGAGTTGGCAACGCTAGGAAGAGAAACTGGAATCTCAAGATATAGTGAAGAACAAAAACGTGAAAATGAGAAGTCTTCGAAGGCTGTATCCTTCCAATTCTCCCATCTGAATGTCAAACTCAAGACCTCATCAAATTAAACATCAAAAATGTTATCAGGCTTGCAGAATGCTATAACGGTAAAGAAATTTGAAGGGGTGGACTGACATACTATCAGATGATTCAATAAATGAAACAAACTATATGAACTGATACACCGGACAGAAGAGGAAAAGAGGTAGGCCTTTTCGATGGTGGGAATACTAAATAACAGGGATATTATAATGAAGAAACGGCTGAAGACAGGAGTGGAATGAAGGAGGCTTTTGGGCACGTAACGTTTTTTATGGCTTTCAGCTATGGTGCTACGAGGCTATAGTGTCGAGGAGTAAAATTCAACCATGGCTTTTTGTGTGGACACTTGAATTCTACGTTGCTTGATTTTTAGTTGGTTGTTTTGGTCTCCTTTTATTTATTTTTTTTTCTCATCTTTTAGTAATGGTTGCAATTGATCGGATTTACGGAGAGTTAAACAAGCGCGAGGACTCGCTTAGTTACAGGATGGCCGAGCTGTTAGGTGACTTTTCTCTAATTCCATTTAATTGTTTGTAGAAGCGGGTATTACGTCGATTTAAAGGAAGGACTTCCGGTTGTGATGAATCATTTTATAAGAGTGTTGTTAGATTCTTTTAATTTTATTTTATGCGAACGGAAATACTAGTGGCGCCATCTGATTTATTTCTCAAGAAAGTATAAAAGGCGTGTAAGCTGTCGTTTGAATACAGTAGTCGACGTGATTTCAAAGTGAACAGAGTTGAGAGTAATTGTGACTGAGTTTTGGAGGATAATTGTACTGATTTTGGAGGATGGTTATACTGTTTTTGGAAAATGAATAAACTGTTATTGTGAACCAAGGAATTTTCATTGTGTTTCTGAACTGAACCCAATAATACACATACACAGACTTTATGCCGCTACATATGGTGCCGATTTTGATAGTTAATAAGTTCAATTTAAATTACATCGTTTACACAAATTCTCACATTCCTCTTAGTGACAAACTTTTCATTATCATCGATCCCTCCGCCGGTGATTTATCATCATAATAAATGAGATCCGTTTTTCAAAGCATGACTTTTATCGTCGGTTTTTGGAACGAAGTTCCTTATCACGCGTTATCGAAAGGGGGCTAGACGGAAATTCTTATGAAAAAGTTGTCACGACACTTTTTTTGTTTTAGGTGATTATCGCTAGATGACGCTGTCATTAAAATCTTTTAAAACAATTCCTTATTTTGTTTTATATGATTAATGCTAGATGGCGCTGTGATCAAAATATTTTATTTAAGTTATAATAATTAGTTTAAAAGTGAGAGAGATACAGATAAAATTTTATTACAATTCCCTCACTAATTAATCGAAACGAACTCTTTTCCATCCAGGTGTCCCTTGACACCTCTCAAGTTTTTTTTATAGATTCCAATAATGTTATTAACAATCTCTAATTAACTTATTTCAAGCATTTTACTACAATTTTCTTTATTATTTTCAGGAAATTATCCCGAGTAATGAAAGAAAGCAACGCTCTAACAGATAGCTGCGTGGAACGATTAGCCGATTTAGATGATGCAGCACAACAACATGACCAGGTAAATACTAATTAAAATTTGAATGCTGTATTGTGAAATAATTAAAGGTTAACTGTATACAGAGTGTTCCAACATTGTGTGATATGAAATTAAATAATTATAATTCTCACTTTAGAATGACGAACAACTCAAAATTATTTAATACTAGCTGGCCCACATAACTTCGTCTGCGTCACATAAGGAAATTTTCTCACCGTTTAAACCTTCTCTGGACTTCTACGAATATTTCAAGATTAAAATAAGCCAAATCGGTTCAGTCGTTCTCAAGTTTTAGCGAGACTAACGAACAGCAATTCATTTTATATATAAGAAGATTAAATATATTTTTCACATTGTCTTTTTAGTTTAAAATACTACTTTATTAATCAATTGTTATTTCCATTCACATGAAAAAAATACAAGGTGTTATTTGATTTTACATAAATTACTTTTTCTCATAACCTAAGACACCCTGTATCTAGTGGCGTGCGGTCCATACAAGCAAATATGCATTGCATGTCCAGCTTCAGAAAGAACAAAAATGGATTAAATGCAGTATATGTTATCGATATGCACTGTCTCATTATTACCGTGTATTTAACTGAAAAAATAATGTTATCAATGTGATTGTTGGATGTAAACAATTAATTGAAACCTTCATATCTCTATGTCATCATCATCATCATCAGCCTATAGACGTCCACTGCTGGACGCCGGCCTCCCCCTGCCCTCGCCACATCGACCGGTCCTGCGCCCTCTGCATGCAGTGACCTCCCGCGATCTTGACCAGATCGTCGGTCCATCTCGTGGGGGGTCTACCAACGTTGCGCCTACCGGTTCGTGGCCGCCACTCCAGAACTTTTCGGCCCCACCGGCCATTTGTTCTTCGCACAATGTGTCCTGCCCATTGCCACTTCAAAGATGCAATTCTTTGGATATAAAATCTGAATATCTCTATGTGCTCGTTGTGTAATGTATTGTTTGTTGTTGAGCAGGTGGACGGCGCCATGGAGATGTCGGCTGAGTTACATCGTCCCCCCTCCCCCTCCCCCTCGCCCCGCCCGTCCCCCTCCCCGTCCCCCGCGCCGCGCCCCTCCGCCCCCGCGATCCCGCTCCCGGACCGCGTCATCACACACGACGTCGACGTAGAAAACAATCATGATATGGTAAATATTACTTTACAAGCTTTATACAGGGTGGATCTGTAACTTTGAACAATCTGACGTGGGGTGAATGACCTTTCGAAGTACAACTTAGAACCACTTTTATTTTAGGAATTGGATAAAAAAAAATTTCGTCATTGTATGGAAGTCCGCAACGATAGTCGTACGTTTTTCAGAAAAAAAAGTTGTTACAGATCCACCCTGTATTAACTAGCACTAGATGTAACTATGTAAGTTCGGGTGGAATCTTGCAAGCTCATTTTGACAAACTTCCGATTGAGTTGACATTTTGCATGGAGATGTATATCGCTTGACTAATAGAATAATATGAGAAAATGGCGCTGATCTAATGATGTATTTGGAAGGTGGTCATAGGAACTCCTGTACTAAACAAGATAGACCCGTCGTGTTTGGGCTCATTTTACTTGTCTTGACTAGCACTCTACTCAAGATCTTAAAATTATGACCTTTGCTGTCAGCGTGGTATTTATTTCTTTCAGAAAAAAAAAATGTGGTCCAAGACATTATTTAGAAGCGTTTTACCAAAAAAATATTTATTATTAATTAGAGTTAAATACATTTAATTCGTATATGACAGGTATCATCATCTCTCTCAGTGTGCGAGGGCGAGGCGGGCTCCCCCGAGGAGCCGCCCGTGTTCCTGTGTGACAACTATAGTGACGTCATCGCGCTCGGAGATGTAAGTATCTACCACAATGGGGACGTGGGGTGAATGACCTGTCGAAATACAACTTAGCACCATTTTTATTTTTTGGATCGGTTATACTTTTTTTTCTGACATTGTATGGAAATTTTTTTTTTATCCAATTCCTAAAATAAGTGTTTCTAAGTATTATTTCGACAGGTCATTCACCCCACGTCAGATTGTCCAAAGTTACAGATCCACCCTGTATATAACAAGATTTAGTCATCATGTTCAAATTTAAACTTTATGTTCCACAATTAAGGTTCAAAATGCTATAAACTTGATAAACAACTGTCAATGTAATATTCGATAACATTATTGTCATTGTATTTTGAGTCTTATATAGCAGTTGTTAAGCGTGAAATTGAGATCAGTGTTCGCTCGAATGAACAGTAGACCGTATTATATAGGCTTCATAGTGTTACATATTTACAAAGGTCCCCAAGTCATTCTGAAGACATTGTCTGCAAGATAATTTTAAAAAGTAGAAGTGGCTCGTTAAGACCAAGAATTTCAACCGTACCCGGCTCGAAGGATCAAAAGTGGTATTTCGTATTGTTGTTATCTAAAATTGACACAATTAATGCTGTTTTGTTATGATTCTTTTGTAAGTTTTTAAGCAATTTGTCTATGATTAACTTCATTTCAAATAATAATGTTTGTGTGGTAGGCTGGTCGTTCAGGTCGCACCCGCAACATCAGCATCACGTGGCGCTCCGTGTCCGAGTCCAGCACGCACTCCTCCAGCCCGCCCACCGACACCGCGCCCGCCGCCGACCTCGTGCCCGACCTCGCCAACAACCTCGTACCGGACCTCGCTAACAACCTCGTACCGGAGCCGGTGCCGGACCTCGTGCCCGACCTCGCGCCGCACCTCGCTCAGGACCTCGTGCAGGAGATAGATCAGAGCAGTAATGCCGTGCAAGAGGTCACGGCTAAGTTTTTGGAGGTTGAACTTAATGGTGAGTTTTCGATTTTGGGTTTTTTTATACAGGATTTTGAAACTACTAATTAATCATATACTTTCAATAGACACTCATGTCGATGGGGTTGTAAAAAAAACACAGAAGCTACGACAGAGTATGGACTCAGCTAAAAATGCAAGTAGAGGCCTTTTTCGGCTTTGTCAGACTACATGCAATTTTATCCAAATCATTCGCATGATTTTTGTCAAGGACTTAAGACCTTTTTTCAAACCTCGTTTAAAGAAGGACAAGTCATAGTACCAGGGAAACATTGAATAAAAGAGCATAGTCCAAGTTTACTCTACAGGCAAAGATCAGTGAATGTGCTGATGACTAGATATTGAGAAAATACAAAGTAAAGTTTAGAAGTCGTGGTGGCCGAGTGGTTGAAGCGTTTCCTTCCGTTCGGAAGGTCGCGAGTTCAAATCCGGCCAGCTTGTACCACTAAATCTAAATGTGGAAAAGATTTATGTGCAATTTTTCACAACACCACTGGCTAAAAACAGTGAAGGAAAACATCGTGAGGAAACCTGCATGTCGGAAAAGGGTTCTAAAAATCCTTTGAAGATATGTGAAGTCCCCAAACCGCACTGGACAAGCGTGGTGGACGTATGCCTAATCCCTCTTCGGAGGAGACCTGAGTCCAACAGTGGGCAGTAATACGTTGGTACGTATGGTCATAGAGAAAATAGTCTTTTTGCGCCACCTGCACTGATTGAATTTTGAATTAAGTGGTATAGGCAAAGATTTCCCTTCAATAAGAAATGTGTCATTCCCTGTTATTTCCCTGTACTCTTCAAGTGTGTATATTGTTGGGCAGGCGGCGCGGTGTGGAGCAGCGGCAGTTCGTCGTCGTCGTGCGAGGGCTCCCGGCGCGGCGCCTCGCAGGCCACGCTGTGTCCCTCCGGCAGACACGCCAGGAGCAGGAGACTGCCCGCCATAGGTACGAATACACAGTACTTATATACATAACACATTAAATTGTCAAATATCAGCACACATACACTGTACAACATAAAATCGTCAAATTAAAAAATATTTTTGGTCCTTCGAGCCGGATGTAAAGAACATTCATGTTCCTACGACAAAACACGCTTGGAACAGACGACTATTCGCCATTGGTACGCATCGCACATATCCACTTGTCTATGCACGCTAAGTTTGACTAGTTAGTTGATCGACCTTCGATCCGACCGTATAATATACAGGATGGATCTGTAACTTTGGACAATCTACGTGGGGTCAATGAGCTGTTGAAATAAAACTTAGAACCAGTTTTAATTTAGGAATTAAATTTTGGAAAAAAAGGTTAGTCGATCCAAAAAATAAAAATGATGCTATCTGAAAGAAATACACCTTATTTCGACAGGTCATTCACGTCAGATTGTCCAAAGTTACAGATCCAACCTGTATATTTGTTTACATAACAATTTACCTATTGAACCTGGCAAATTGATACACACATTACTTCTTAATATAAAGTTAATATTAACAATTTGTCGATTCCAGATTGCATGGGAGCGTCGGGCTCGTGGTACTCGGCGGGCGAGCCCCCCGACGGCCTGCCGCCCGCGCTCGACCCGCTGCAGGAGAGACTGCACCAGATCATTAGACATCAGAAGGTTGGTACTGTTGTTTGTCTAATGACGTCACTAAATACGTCTTAATGTTCGTGAGTAAATATAAAAATGGCGAAGATTGTTAGGGTTGTTAAGCTTTACAAAATCTGCACCCTGTACGAGCTGCCATAGATTATACAGTTGATTTCGAGATGAGTTTGAATTACTAATGTGTTTGTTTGTTGTTTACAGAAAGTAGTAGAAGATCTAACGGGTCAGCTGCGGTCGTGTCGCGAGGCGCTCCGCCTGGCGTCCCCCCCGCCCCCCGCCGCGCCCCCCGCGCGCACGCACCACCGCTCCACGCCCGCACTCGTACGTACACACGCCTACTTCAACAACTCTACTGCTTGTTTAGTTGATATCGCGACTGATTGTCATCGTTGTCTTCCAGAAGTCGTCCAGCAGTAGCCGGAGCAGCGGCAGTGGGTCGGCGTCGGAGGTGGAGGTGGGCGAGGAGGCGCGCGGCGTCACGTGGCTGCCGGACAGCGCCGCGCCGCGCTGCCAACACTGCCATCACCACTTCTGGCTCGCGAGGAGACGGCACCACTGCAGGTGTGTACACTATTTCATACGTACGCAAACTTAAAAGTAGATTCGAGCAAAAGTTATTCTTGCTTAATTAATTTTATTAATATGTAAAAAATTGTACGATATCACACTCTGACCACGGTACTACTATAAAGTTGTCTCGCAGACGGTGCGGCGGTATATTCTGCGGGTCGTGTGCCGAGCTGAGTCCGTGGGGGTCGCGCGGCCACGTGCGCATGTGTGCGCCCTGCCGCGCCCGGTGACCTCGCCCCCGCCCGCTCCCCCGCCCCGCCGCCGCCTGCGCCTGACTGCGCGCCCGGAGCGACCGCCTCGCGCTCGTGAACGCCTGGTACATCGAGGCTGCAGCGCCGACCTACTGACGGACCGTCGCGGACCGGTACTGTGATCGGATTTGTAACCTCCTCGCTTTCATGCGTTCCTGGTACATCAAGCGTGTATTTGTGTTTCCATGTCGGACATTTATTTCTTTCTGTACCAAATTGGACATTCTGATGAAGAAACAGACTTACGTGTAATTCTACTCCATCCGATTGCTTATCCTGGTACTTTTCAAGACTTTAGTATGTTGCTGCAGCAGATGTATGGCTTATGACGTGGTCGGTCAACCTCTTTGCGACGATGGGCGCCTGGTACCCCGTGCGCCAGTTCCACACAATAAACTCCGTCGATAAATGTCGCATCAAGACTCGCGTATCCGTTTCCGTGTTACACAAACGGGAGAACTAAACGAATCTTTCATATTTTTGTTTAATTTTCCTAAGTTTTTATTTTGATGCTACATTTAACGCATTAAGTCGGTGGTTGGCAGCTATTCCCACAGTCTTCTATTACTTATGTATTCCTGGTACCATAAATGTTGAATCATGAATCTCAACAATTATTGTAGCAGTTATATTTGTTGAATACCTCATTATGAAATAATTCATAAAATCAGTTATTATCGTAATGACTTGTTTTGTCTTACGTTAGAAAAGGATAATGATACAATAAACTATGAAAAAACAAACATCTCTCTCACTCATCTTTTTCTAACGAACAATTTTAAGTCTGTGATAAGAGCGATTCATTGAATGATTGTAAGAATTGATTCGTTTATATTTTAAATATATTTTTTTCTTGCAATAATTTAGTGAAATTCTTTATCTAGGGAATGATGATAAATTGTAAAAAAAACTGACCCTTTGCTAATAACTTTTTGATTGTATGAATTTGAACAGAAAAATATACACAAAAATCTCCATAAAAATGTAATACTTATCGCATACGAAAAGCATTTATCGATTAAGAAAATAAAAGTTGAATTTGTAATAAAAAATGGAACCCGCGAGAATTTGAATTAGGAAATGGTTTTTGGCGCTGATTGGTTGAATATCGTCCTAGGATGTTGTCTATGAGAGATTGCTACTTACGTTTTAACGTAATTTTTGTACCCACTAGTTAATTTTTTAGCTACTCAAGTTGATAATGAACGTTTAAAATACCTTTTACATTTTTCAACATACCATCTGGTAATTCGAGAGACGTAAGCGGCGTTCGTTCATAAGAGCAGGATAGCAATAGAGCGCGGTCGATAGATAGACAAGGACGGAAGACGGTAGCAAATGTATGCGAAGGCTGAATTAATTAAATTATAAATAAAAATATATCTATTAAATAAATTCGTGTTACCTAATGAAGTTATTTAAATGGCACTCGTTATTATTAAAATATATTTAAAATGAATGTTTTGAGTGTAAAATGTTTAACGTTTTAACTATTCCGAGTGTCGTGACCGGCATTTTGATCTGACGTTTTCAAAACGCGCGTCAAACAGAGAATGTCACGTGACGTGTGTCATAGTGACGTACCGATGTTGTCGACGTTGATCGTCGATTCACAGAACCGTGGCATGAATTTAACAGTGATTTTAGAATCATTTGTTATTATTTTATGTAAAACGATGGTTGTACAAAGCAGACCCTGCAATGACATATTTATTACAGAACACCCTTGACATTTTGTATTATACTTTTTCTTTTATAATTTGTAAAATAATGTTTTTTATTAATTAGTTTTGTACAGTAGTTTTGTTTCACTCTATGTCATGTTGATCGACGAGACAAGGACGGAGGTATGCACGGCGGACGTGTGCGAGTGAGATGGCTATAGTCTGTCGAATTTACTTTGATTCGACGATCTTAGACAAATGTATGTGATACGTTTTTTTTTCTATAAAATAAAATGTTTAAAATGACTGATATAGTGATTCGACTTCAAATATAATTATTAATTTATTTTCTTTTCTTGAGAATTTTTTTCCTAGATTTTTTATTGGTACTAAGCGATTGGTATACAATAATTTAATTGAAGTAATATTGAGTAAGTGTTTGAACGACAGTTTCTTTTATATAACTACATTTAATTTGTGATATAAACTTAATGATTTTGTATAATTAAGAGTTTAAAATGTTGTTAGCGGTCAAATTTTACGAGGATATAATGATAATATAATTTATACGACGCGTCGTGCTGTCCCATAACATATAATACACATTATATCGCTATATATTGATATGTTATCTTCCAATGTGTCAAATTATATTGTTGTATATTTTGTGCATCGGATTGCAATAACGCTTCTGAGTTTGTTTTGTCTATGGTTGTTTCTGATTTACACAATTCCTGTCATCAATCAATTGGTATCCCAAGATGTCTGACATAAACAAAGTTCTCAATAAGAAGTATTTTAGATTCGGAAAAATAAAAACAAATTAGTAAATATATTTTAAATAGTGCAATGTTCTAAATCGGAAGCAAGCCATAAGCCTTATAAAGTTGATTGTAAACTAATGGATTGTTGTGCATATTATTTAGTATGTATGTATGTATGCGCGCGACTGAGCGACTCCGTGACCAATGACACGATGTGAAATAAAGCATATTTAGTTTTAAATTTGTATTGTTTCATTTCTTTCTTATCTACCCTCATTTTTCCTCTAAAATTTAGTAGAAGTTACCACAATGTAGTAACAGCTTTTTTTATGTCCTGACTATTCAGTATTTATCTAGTATATAAAATTCAAACTCATAAAATAAGAAATCTTATTAGTTTTCAAATAAATATATTCATATTTTTAACATAAGATAACCACTTATACACAACTATATAACAAGTTTTTCGAAAATAATAATATAAATCTTTACTTAAAGTCTAAAGTAGAAACTTACAGAAAAATACAATTATGCTTCTTTTTGGAAGAAAAAAAAAAGTACAAAAATCGTAAATACTACAACAATTACGTCATAGGGTTTAATTTGTTCTATAAATCCATAGCAACTATTATTTTTTTATACACACATTGCAAAACATTTTAGGCTGGAATTATACTACTTATACTACAATTCTTATCAATTCAGTTGAAAACGATTATTCTCATAACAAATAACAGAATTGCAACAACTAACTAGAACTAATTATAAATGCTTTTTCAGTATAATAACATAGAAAATGAAAAATAAACTGTAATATATTTTTAATGTTAGGCCGATTTTCTTAATTCTTATTGTTCGTTTTAGACGTTTCGTTGTTGTTGTGTAAAAAAAATAAAATTTCAATTAAAGAGAAGAGCAAACAAACAGATTTTGTTGGTCGATGTGGACAAATGTAAAATATACTGTTGTAAATAATTCAGATGATAATCATTAGTCCACAAAAAACCTATAATTGAATTCCATTGAAATACTATGAGAGAGATTTTTAATGTCTATATATTTATTTACACTTATTTTTTACATTATATTTTTAAAAAAATTAACAAAGGAAATAAATTTAAAAATACAATATAAAAAACAGAGACCCACTGAAGACGAGGTCTACGACCCAAGCCATCAGTGGTCAGGGCTCAAGAGAGAGGAACCTCCTCACAATACGCGCCGTGTCAAGAACGACCGCCTTCTGAATCAAGCCCTTTACCCAGCCGGGGAGCGAAAGCTTCTCTAGATGTCGGTCGAAGCTTTTCGCTATTAGACCGTGCACAGATACAACGATCGGAACAATGATGGTCGATTCAACACGCCACATGTCGGTCACCTCGTGGGCCAGGTCCAAATATTTTAGCAGTTTTTCTTTTTCTGCCTTCACAAGGTTCTCGTCATGTGGAATGGTGACATCGATCAGCACCGCCCGATGCGCATCCCGATCTATTATCACTATGTCAGGCTTATTGGCAGCAATAGTCCTGTCAGTGATAATAGATCGGTCCCAGTAGAGAGTTATATGACCATTATCGAGAACCGGCTGAGGCCAATACTGGTAATAAGGTACGGCGGCTTCAACAAGGTCGTATTTCAGAGCAAGTTGCTGATGAATGATCTTAGCTACTTGGTTATGCCTGTGCAAGTACTCGCCGTTAGCAAGACGGGAACAACCGGAAACGATATGTCTAATAGACTCTCCCGGACGGTGACATGCCCGACAAATGTCGACCGTCCCATCCTTTAGAATATATTTACGGTAGTTGTTCGTCATGATAACTTCGTCCATAATTGCTAAGACAAAACCTTCAGTCTCTCCGAAGAGGTTACTGTATCGTAGCCAGGCCACGGAGGCTAACTGATCTACATCGGGACCCGTAAGGGCCCGGTAGAATCGACCGTGTAGTTCCTTGCTGACCGACTGAGAGAGATTATTATTAGCTTCATTTTACTACAAATTTCTGGTAAATTTTTCAGATTTTTTAACTACAAGTACCTACTTACTTAATTCCTACTTTTTAGAAAATTTTCCTACTTAAAACTAAATAAACATGCATAAATAAATAAAATTTGTACTATCTGACATTATATTAAAATTATTGTAACATGGCACTTGACTTATAATAAAAATAATTGTTAAATACATTTTCAGATAGATCAATACTGTGTATATTCGATGTATTGTTGGAATGACTAGAAACATTTATAAACATCATAAATAAAAACAAAATAAAACATAATTTTTGGAATGAAATGTTTAAAAATGCGGATATTAAGTATTAAGTTGAGCTTACATAATATTTATAACAAACAAACAAAAACGTGAAAGCCTAATTAAGGTCTTAGGCCGTGAAGTATCATTAAAAAAACAGATAATAAATAGTATAAAAAATGCACAATAGTGTTTCTAGTTAAATTAGGCCTTGTTTGTACTAAAGCAATGACTAGTAGGCCGAACTCAAGGTGTTAAGTACTTATTAGTAAGTATTGCAGTGATCTACATATTTAAATTAACATAATAGTAAAGTTGAAGATTTTTTATTTTCCATCAGTATTTTTTTATAAAATGCTTTTATAAATCTCTAACTTATTAAATAACAATTTCAGATGGAAGTATTTTTAATTTTGTACTTTTATTTGCTGTCAGAATTAAAAAAAATCAAGGAACTGACACATCTAGAAACAACACCATGAACAATTCAAAACAATTGAAAGTAGCTGATTGTGCGTAAATATACAACATTCTGACATTAGAAGGTCGAGTCTCAGTTCGTTAAGTACACTATAGTTCGGCCGTTCACAGAATGCGTTCCTGACACGTAACTTAGTAATGGCGTTGCGGTTACGATAAAAATATTTTTGCTGGTTGTTTACCGTTTTAACAATTGATCAGCATTAAAACAACATTGTTATATCAATAATCAATGAATGTTATAATTTTGTGCCAAACTGAGCGTCCAATAACTTGGTAAACAATATTTTTCGTGACTAACTGATAGGTGTCAGGAACGCATTCTCTGAACGGCCGAACTTTAAGACGCTATTTTACCTATAAGTTCTTTTAAAATTTAACACTGTTGTTCATGTTGTTGTTTCCAGATGATTATGTTCCATGCTGCCGAGGTATAACTAAAATGTCATGAACAGATATTTGATTTCACTTTTTGATGGAAGGAATGTTTTAAAATTCTCTCTACTAGTTTCTAAAATTTCATTGATTTTATTATACAAAGTATAGTCGCAGCTGTAATTAACAACATTATAGCTGTATCACGACAGCATTGTAAGTAGGTACAATCAGAGGTCCATTCCAACCACTCACGGAAGATCCAAGGCAGATCACATTTTACAACAAAATTCGACTACATTCCTTCAATCATGTTCATATTGCAATATCTTAGTGAAGTTATGTTTGGATTCATGTTGTTTTATAAGTTGATTAACTCGCATTTCAGCTGCGTTTAGTAATTCGTACATCTGTGGTGTGAACGGATCGAAGTTCTGATGTTTGTTTCGTCGTCTGTATATACCTTCCTTGTTCTCGAGGGCACAGTTTAGGCTTTCCTATTGGGATATCATTGGACTTAATTCATCGGTTATTAGAGTTGATTATAACTCTTTTTGTATAACTACTCAACTGGGAACGTCACTTTTCGCTAGATGGCGAAACTGGGGACATCGTTCAGAATCAATACCGCGTTTGAGCCTCTTTATAAAAACATTTTTTTCCAATAAATATTAATTTCTATTTTGAATTAAACCTTATATTTTTGTAAATCTTTATTACTAAACGACGCTGTATTGCATTTTCAGCGAAAATATATCATCTCCGTAAAATATGAGACGATTAAAAAATGTAAACAAAACAAGTTTTAGAACTGTGCTCAATTTTGGCTCCTGCCACAGACTTGGCAAAAGTAAACAAACCAATTTGGTTGCCGATCCCAGTTGAGTGGTTAAGAGCTCTTGTAATAGATACCAAGATAGATAGTATGATGCAAAAACTTGACTTTCACTCATGAATTTGTGTTTTTTTACAACCAAATTAAATAAAGTCTATAAAGGTAGGACCTTGTCGTCTGACACTGCAGAGGTCTATAGCGATGGTAATAACGCCCATGATGATGATCATGATTCATACCAGTTTTGCTGGCATAGTTACAGATCCACCCTGTGGTGCCAATTTTTCTGCTCGGAACTGCAGACCTGTCTGCTGAGTATCACCCTCCTTCAATATATACCATCATTGACAAATAACTTTGTATACAGACCATTCCCGAAAACGAAGGCTGGTGTTAGTACTATTGATTCCTGGGATGTTGCGCTTTTTGCAAAAAAAATCGTCTGAATGGACCGATTTTCTAGTTTATCATCACAGGTATTACTAGTTCTACCACCAGTCTTCGTTTTCGGGACTGCCCTTTATACAGCTTGTATAATCTGACCTGTGTGACGGTGTGGTTGAGGAAGGCGAGTGCTGTCCGCAGAGCGCGGTGTGTGCTTGCAACGAGCGTCTCGTACCGGAGCACGAGCACGGCGCCGCGGAAGGAGCCGAGCCACGCGCGCTGCAGCGACTCCCACGCGCTCACCTCGCGCCGGACGTGACGCCACCAGTCTTACAACAAGAAAACACTATCTAATATATATTATAAAGGCGAAAGTTTGTAAGTATGGATGGATGTATGGATGTTTGTTACTCTTTCACGTAAAAACTACTGAATGGATTTGAATGAAACTTTACCACAATATAGCTTATACATCAGAATAACACATAGGCTACAATTTTTAATAATACGGGACGAACCTGAAGTCCACGCGAACGAAGTCGCGGGCAAAAGCTAGTTTATACAATATGTAACAAAAACCCTGTTGTTCCTTCTACCCACGTATTAAGATTCGGCACAAGTACAACTTCATTATTGTGGTGCCTGTAGTCCAGTGTATACGCCCCTAACAGGGACAACAGGGTTTTTGTGACAGGAGGAAATCGCTGGACTTCCGCCCGTCCCGCACGTAGGGAAGTGGGAGTCGAACCACACTAAATACTCCCGGCTGAGAACAAAAACCAGCACAAGATTGGACGAGGTGACGGAACGCGTTGCGCGCCAAGGGTTACGTCTCGCCCCGTCACTCTATTTCTCTATACTTAGGTGGTGTGGTGTGTATAAATTGCATAAGATGTTTAAGGGAGTTAAGTAAAATCTCATCTATTCTTACGTTGCAGAAATATTAGGTATATTTTTCTCATTGAAACAAAAAAAAGCAATTCATCCAGATTGAACATGGTTAAAATTAAATCACAGTAGTTACGATTTAAGCATTGTATTGTTAAATTTTATTACACTGATAATTAAACTCTCAGCAATATTGATTACTAGTCTTAAATATAGGTGGGTTGGGATGGAATCGAATTTGTGTTTATCATGTTTAAGAGACAAGCAGAATTGACCTTTTCTGACTTAAAAAGCAAATAGAAAAAAATATATACCTGTTTTCTTGTCATTTGATTTTCTTTTGAATGCTGATTTTGGAGCTGTGCCGATGTGGCCTTTGTGGAGTCTATTGAAGTCTGCCTGCAAGTGGTAATATTGAAAGTCAAATTCCTGGAATGTTTTATTATTTTTTACTGAAAATGCTACTGAAGAAAGTGAAATGTACACTTTAATCCAAAGCAATAGTATCAAATTAGAAACCTACAAAGAAAATAAAATGTTTTTATTTGTTGCCCATACATTTAGGTATTTTAAATTGTTACAATTAAAACCTACCCCATATGGCTTGAAGTTTGTTTACCTATCACCATTATTTTGCTTCATTCTTTTTGATGTAGGCTATATTTTACAATTATATCTTGGCATACTTAATTTTCATTTGTAGTATTGATACTACATGAATATTTACAAATATATGAATAGAATGACAGACTAAAAAACTTGCAAAATAAAATAATTACCACAAAGGCATGCCAAAGCATTTTGTTTGAATCTTGATGAAAGCACATGTGTTAACAAATACACATAATGGTGAAAAACAACTGAAAACAAAAGCAAATAAATAAAGCAACATTAATACATTTTTAATACATTATTAAGATTTTTTAATTTTTTTATTGCAGGGTAGATAAACGAGCATACGGCCCACCTGATGGTAAGCGGTCACCGTCGCTCATGAACCTCTGCAATGCCAGGGCAAAGAGGTATAATTCTAACATATTAATTCTAACATATTTACAGTTAAACTGATAGTATTAGTTTTTTACAGCACACTTTACAAACAAGTTTAGTCTACAAGACTTCATACAAACTAAATGTTAAAAATCTTAATTTCATCACTATCTTTTCTTCCTAACTTAGAATTAATTATTAGTAGCAAAGTATTGAACAAACACAATTGCAAATTTACAACTTATGCACAATAATTGACAAAATACAGTAACAACAAATGATCTCACCAGTATTGCATCTCTAGGGTTTCTTATCAGTAATATTGCTGATTTAAACTTATCCGAATTAGCTGGTGATGCTTCGTGAGTTTTTACGACCAGTACTGAGCCATCTGTTATATTTTCAGCTGGGAACCCGTGGACTCTGAGACCGTAATCCATGTAAACTGAACCAGTCACTATACCTGTAAGATATGACTTAGAAATAGGACTAGGATGCCTTGGTTAAAAAACCAAATACTTAAATTTTCATTACAGATATTTAATGCAGTATATGTATGCACATTTTCCAAACACTCAAAATATCTTTCTTACAATATCTATAGCACAGTTATCTAGGAAAAATTGAAAAGTTTTTGAGACATTTCTGATGAAAGAATAAGACTACTCAAATTGAGTTTCTGATTTGTAATTTAAGGTATTAATATAGGACTATATTCTTTATGATTTTAAATGTGTTTTTGTGTCATAAGTCATTGCTATTTCTATTATTTTTCATTTCTTACCTGTGGCCTGCTGTAATAAGTATCTGAACCAAGTATTTCCGCTTCCTGGGTAGGAGACTAAAGCGACCACATGTGGCGACGGAGGAGACTTCCACCGCAACTCGTGACACCAATTGACGCTGGGAACTTGCCGCAGACCAAACTGGTTCATATAATTGTTCCCGTAATAAACGGTCCTTGTACCATGCAACGGACTCAGCATAAATAGTATTATCGAAAAATACAACATCACGACGGCTCCCGCGAACAAAAATATGGTTTTACGAGACATTTTCATGGGTTTAATTTGAACAGTTTAATTTTTTTAAGTTTTATTTTGTGATATCAACTGGTGCTTCCATTTCGTTAAGTAAACAACGCCAATATTATCACTTTTTGAAATCATACCATTTCGTATGGTAACAAATTTGGCATGTAAACATACATTGTTGTTTTATATACTAATTTTTGCCTCTATCATTGCGAAAAACAGTTTTTTTGTATAAATAAACCAAATTAAAAACAATGCAAACTCCAGAGAGCAAGCTGCAAGGAATTTTTTTTTATGACATATTGATAATGTCAGATGTCAAAGTCAAACAAATCTTTTTTACACTTTACGCATTGATATAAAAAATTGTACGCACACGGCACATCCTATTTCGCTAAAATCCAGAATTTGAGGAATTTTTGGAGTTACATAAAAAAATAAATAATAATAATTATCCTTATACAAAAATTCAAGTTAACAGATTACCTCGATGCTTAAATTAAAATACCAAAATGTGTCGTAATATCTTAAAACCCTTCTTTTTGGCTCGGATTGAATTCGACAAAAAAATCCATGCCATGTCAATGTCAAATCAGGTCAAGTGTCAAATTGACAAAAATTGCCTCAAGTTCCAACTGCTGCTAAAAACAAACATTTTCGGATTATATGCAAATAATAATAGTTTTCATTTTCATAAATATACATTTAATCATTGAAAATGTCTACAAACAAAGATCGCGACGAGCCCGCCTTTTTAGCTCACCAATGCTTTTTAAAAAAGGATTACACGGCGGCTCTCCAACACCTCAGTGACTTGGAAAATCTTGTTGGAACTTCGAATAAAAGGGTCCAACACAACAAAGCAGTGGTCGAATTCATGGCCGGAGAGATGAAGAACGTGGACAAATTCAAAAATGCAATCATACAACTAACGGGATTGAATTATTTAGATGTCGACGTGAAGGACATCACCTCACCTTGCCTGTTGTACAATTACGCGGTTATTTTGTTCCATTCCCGCTATTATTATCAATGCGTCGTCATATTAGAGAAATTATTAAGTTCTAAGAGCATTAAAGACGCAAGATTGTTACAGCAAATCGTATTACTGATGTTAGAAGCAACAATATGCCGCCGAACTTACGATAAGACTTTAGAAGTAGCGAAAAACCACGGTGAACCGCTTAAAAATCACAGTGAATCCAGTGAGTTGTTTGAAAGGATCACATCTAGAGCTCAATTACTGTCTGGACAGAAAGTGAAATTGAATCTTAAGCCTGAACTAATAGAGAACATATTTATAATAGCCCAACAGCATTATATAAATGGTAATGTGAAAGAAGCTGCTCAAGTTTTAGGACAATACAAATCCCTTAAATACAACTATGATATGAAGACACAAGGTGAAGAAATTTGGTCAGCCATCAACAATAATCTTGGAGTCATATATTTATCTATTAAGAAACCATATTTAGCATCAAAGTATTTTCAGCATGCAATAAAAGAACACTTGAAAGCTATGGAGAGTGAGGACAGTGAAAAACTCATCACTTGTAAAGATAGATCACTTTACGTTTATAATTTAGGTTTAGCGTTACTAGCTACAAATAATTCGGAAGGTGCTTTTGAATGTTTAGTTGAAGCTGCACGTCACTTCCCAAACAACCCAAGGATCTGGTTACATTTAGCTGAATGTTGTGTCAAAAAATGTTGTAGTGAGGAGGCACAACAATATTCTGTTAAAAAGCTAGGCAGCGGTCCTCACACTCGAGTATTGCTTGCAAAAGAAAAATTAAGATATTCAACATCAGGGGAATCTTTCGCCATACCATCATTATCATTAGAATTTGCTGCCTTATGTCTAAGAAATGCTTTAACACTGCTGCCTAATCAAGAACCCCCAGCTGATGTGACAACACCTGTGGTACAAGCACCTCCAGGTGTCCCCATAACCTGGAAACAACGATGTGAACTGAAGAACTCCACACTTGTCCTCCAAAGCTACATCTTACTAAACTTACAAGATCCCTTGGCAGCTCTTGTTAGTGCAAATGAGTTAATTGCTCAACCAGATGCATCAAGTAGTCACAAGGCATGGGCCCATATTTATGCAGCGGAGGCCCTAATTAACCTGGATCGGATAGCTGATGCAGTGGAGCATCTACATCCGCCAACGATCCATGATCTAGTTTCTGTTCTTCCGTACCAAATGAGGGACATGATAGCGGTGTCAGTGTGGGCCAAGGCTGCAGTGTGTCACATCTTGAGAGGTGACTTAGTTACAGCCAGAAAGATACTCTTACAAATAAATTCACCGAAAGTTCTACCGTTACAGATGTACTTAGAAATTTGCACCGGTAACATAGATAATTGCCACACAATATTACGAAAAATAAGATACACAAATCCATCCATACAGTAGTTTGAAACTTTTTAGTAAGACATAGTAAATTTTATAATAAAAAATTCATAATATATGTTAACTTTTGTAACTAAATTTAAATATGGAATGATATTTTTGAATTAAAAAAATGTAGTTAGAAAAAAGTTTTTATTGAACCACTTTCATCCTTATTCAGCCTTTTAACCATACTAGGTTAAATAAAAATTCCGTTTTTAAACGTTTCTGCAGAGAAACTTCAGTAAACAAGCCATATTCACTTTGATTTTAGTTTTGACCCTTAAATTATATCATATTTAAATATGATACTTTCATGCATTTAATAAGTTAAATTTCAAATATGCCATAATCTTCATAAATCTGGAAACAAGTGTCCCTTAACTTTTTTAGTGGATCGCTCAGCCGGTTTTGTGCATAACAGCTTCCCAAACAACGTCACTTTTAATTTACTTAAATAAATCTCAAACACACATTCTTTTTTAGGTACAGTAGTCACAATATTGTCTTTGGAAACTATTTTTAAAGTATTTTTGGTGTCCATAATACATATGCCAGATTTGTTGACAAAGCTTGGGCACTTAGAACGTATAACAGTTAATCTGCAACCATGGAAGTCTGCTTTGTATAAACTTAAAGTTAACGATTCCCAGTTCTTGCTAGTGTGGTCAGGAACAGTGTTCTCAATAGGCAGTACTTCTGAAATGTATTCTAACCAAATTTTGTTCATCTGTAATAAGTCTTCGTATTTTACGCTATGCCTTTCTATGTCGTAAAATCCTAGGGATTTTTTCTCCTTTCTTGTTAAACATCGAGCTTTTTTCTTATTTGGTTTGCGCTTCTGTTGTTTGCTACGTCTTTTTGCGAACACAAAATCAGTTTTCAAATTCGTCTCTATTTTGTCAATGTCCTTTTTGGGGACATTAGATTTTAGGAAATTCACTATGGAGTCTGCTGCCGGTTGATTAAATGAATTAGATTTATCCATTTTAGAGAGAAATTGATTTTATTGAAAACAAATAAATAATTTAGCGTAGGACAGAATTGAGGTTATGTTTTGACTTTTGTAATTTTTAATTAAATGTCAGATGTCAAAAAATAAGTTGCCAACAAATATTTAAAAATCCTAGACTTCGATTTTGCATTTTCAATTCTTGGATTTCTTGAACATTATGTTAGCAGGAACTTGCGATTTTTTTCTTAATAGTCATAATATTATAGTTTTGAGAAAAATCAAAGAAAACAGCTTTTTCCAATCTTTTTTTACTTTTCAAACAAACGATTGTTTAGACTTCTTTAGACTCAACTCAATAGTTTCCTCAAATTCTTTAATATTTACATTGTACAAGCTTATTTAATTGTTAATTAAAGTAAAATGGTCATTTTGATGTTCTCATGATCTGTAAATAAGATGGATTGTGTTTAAAAAATTGACAGATATCATTTAGCTACTGCTCGCGTATGTGTGCGTTACTTCATACAAAATAATGTATATTAGATGAATCCAGTCGGCCAATACGTGACGTAACGAACTGCCCCTGTGAGAGCGGACCTTTAAAAACATTGATGTTCTTGTTTGAAAATCAGGAAATCCTGGGAAACTGTTAGAGCTGGTAACATTTTTTTTTGAACCTGAAATCTTCAGAGGTGATATAGGTGGTGATAATGGAAGCCGGTAATCTATTATCGTCTCGCACGTCTTGCAAAAAGGCGGACTTAAATTAATATTTTATGAAATAAAATACAATTTACTTCGGTTCGCCGGCAAGTACGACCATCATTGGTTACATTTTTGTTGGTAATTTACAGTAAAATAATTATTTTCTTTCAAAATGGTAGTGAATGTACCAACGGTTTTACTAGCTAGTGGACAAGAAATGCCTATTATAGGCCTTGGCACCTATGCGGTAAGTTGCAATTACAATTTTAATTTTTAATAAGTTATTCAATTTAAATAAATGTCAATCATTCAACCTTGAATACACTATTTTGATGCCTATGTTTTATCTCGAATATTTTGTATTGAATGATTTTACAGACAAGATAACATACATTCTCTAAAATTTTGGTGTTCAATTCTGAAATAATATCTAAAAAAAAAAATACAATTTTGAAAATTTTGATATCGATCGTTATGTCATGAACTTACTTTTTTAAAATCCACGTATTGCGCGCCAAAATAAATAGAACTTTATATGGTTATTTTGTTGCGAGATATTTTACGGTCACGGGTTAAAGGTCTTTAAGCCAGATTTAATTTTGCAGTAAGAAAAAATACTTGTGTTTTTTTTTGGTGTGTAGTAAATGAGCTGATTCTCTACCTAATAGCAAGGGGGACTCGCGTCACTGGCGTCCGTGGGTAATACCACCTTCATGTACGAAGGCCCACCCCACACGTAGTCCCTGGGCGGTGCCAAGGCAGTGACGTGTGGGTAGCCGCGGAGTTGAGCGCCTGGGAGTAGTCGCACTGATGCGACTGCTCCCCTCAACTTCGGGCTAGGTCATGGACGTCGAGTCCACCAGCGAAGCCCGCACAGGGGTAGGCGACCAGGCCCCTGTGTCGGAGAATGCTACTGGCATAGGGTCGGAGCGGGCACCGCTCGCGAGCACTATCGCGAGCGATGCCTGCTCTGGCGAGCAAAGTGGGAGAATCCGGCGCAAGCGGAAGTCCGCAGCGCGCTGGAGCTCGGAAACGAGCGAGACTTCCGCCTCCGACGATGAGACGTCGAGGAAGGCGAGGCCCTTCAGGCGGGCGGCCGCCGCTGTCGGGCCCTACACCGAGCCGACAAAGACGGGTAGGATCCCGAAGGTGAATGTCGCGGCGAAGCCTGCCCCGAGGCAGAAGAAGAGGACCGTCGTCTCGCCGGCGCGATCGACGACGTCTTTTGCGTCCTTTGCGTCGGCCCGCACGACGGACGGTGAGCTTGATCGGGAGCTCGACGGGGAGCTCGACGAGAGCCCTGTCGTTGCTCTCGAGACCTTGAGACGGCAGGTTCACTCGGCCTCGTACAGATACAAGGCCGGGGGGTACTCGACATACGCGCAGGTGCTGAAAAAGATGGCCCAAGAGACTGGCAAGATTATGCCGGTCATCTCGGAAGCCATCAGTCGAGACGCGGGGTTGCGTGCCGACCTGGAGAGATCCAGAGGCGAGGTGACCCTCCTGAGGGAAAGGCTGGCGGCCTTCGAACGGGCCGAGGCCGAGCGCGAGGCTGCGCGTACCCCGCGGATGGCGCGCCCCTCGCCGCCGCCTCTTCTTCCCCCCTCCTCCCCCGCCGCCGGCCAAGGCGCCGACGCGGGCCGGGAAGACTGACAGCGAGTGGCTGCCGGGGCGGAGGGAGAAACGACTCGCGTCACCGCGAGCCAGGGTGCAGCAGACCATCGAATCCCCGGATGAGATGGCTGCCCGCATTAGGCGAGAGCTGACGGCGGAGTTCGGCAAGCAGATTGCCGAACTCAGGGCTGAACTTACGGCCCTACGCGGTGCAACATCATCTGCGCCGCGTCCCGTCGCTCCCGCCTCACCAGAGGCACGCCCGGGTCCGGGACCGGCCGGTCCGACCCGGAACAAAACTAAAAAGAAGAACGGGGGCGGCGGTGCTAAAACTGCCACACCACCCCCACAGCCCCGCCCACTTCCTCCAGCCCCATCCAATATGGATGAGGGCTGGACCGAGGTGGTGAAGCGGGGCGCCAAACGGGCCAGGGTCGCTCCGGCCCAATCACCGGCTGAGACAAAGGCAGCGGATAAGGCGACTCCCCAACCGGGTAGAGTGCCGTCCGCTGCCCAAAACAAAAACAAGAACGGGACCCCGGCGGTTGCGGCTGCTCCCCAACAGGGTCGAGCGCCCGCCGCCGGCAAGAAGAAGAAAAACAACAGGAAGAAGCAGCGCGCGCCGAGGCGGGCAGCAGTGGTAGTCACACTGCTGCCGGCCGGCCAGGCGAAGGGGCTGACGTACCCCGACGTCATGGCGAAGGCGCGTGCTGCCGTCGACCTGGCGGAAATAGGGGCGGAGGATGGCCTCCGTATCCGGCACACGGCCAATGGGGCCCGATTGCTGGAGTGTCCCGCTGGTGCTGACAGTGTTGGCATCGCGGATCGTCTAGCGTCGGGCCTCCGGGTCGTGTGGCCGGAGGAGGACGTCAAGGTGCACAGGCCGGTCAAAATGGCCGAATTGCGGGTGACCGGCCTGGACGATTGCACCACCAGGGAGGAGGTGGTGGCGGCCATCGCTGCCCAGGGCAAATGTGCCCCGGAGAATGTGGCCGTAGGCGAGCTTCGCCGAGGCTACACCGGGGCCAGCTCGGTCTGGGTGCGATGCCCGCTAGAGACCGCCAACTCCCTGGCCACTCCTCCGCCCGGAAGACCGGCCGGAGATCCGGGTAGGCTGCGCGTGGGCTGGGTCGCAGCCCACGTGCGGCTCTTAGAATCGCGCGCCTGGCGATGCCTCAAGTGCTTCGGCACGGGGCATAGTGTCGCCAGGTGCACCAGCACCGTGGACCGCAGCGGTTTATGTTTCCGCTGCGGTCAAACCGGACATAAGGCGGCCGCCTGCTCGGCCGCGCCGCACTGCGCACTGTGCGCGGCGGCCGGGCGCAAGGCTGATCACCGGGCGGGGGGCAAAGCTTGCTCCCCGTCCGGTGTAAACGCCGAACGGAACAGGCGTCGCAAGAACAAGCGGCGCCAACAGAGGAAGTCGGCCGGGGGAGTACCGGCCGACGTTTCGGACCCCGCCGTGGCGCCTAGTGCGCCCGAAGGCGGGGGCGATAGAGAAGGGGAGGGAGCGATGGATGTGGTCCAACCTTAATGGACTGCACCCGTCGCTTCCTCCAAGGTAATTTGAACCACTCCGTCAGGGCTCAGGACATGTTGGTCCAGAGCATGGCGGAGTGGTCCATTGACGTGGCTGTGGTCGCTGAGCCGTATTTTGTCCCTCCAGCGGACGACTGCTGGTTCGGGGATGAGTGCGGCTTGGCGGCCATACACATTAGGAGGACCGCGGCGATCCCCCCCTGGAAATGGTGGCCAGGGGACCCGGGTTCGTCGCGGTGAAGATAGAAGATACCGTCGTGATCGGGGTGTACTTCTCTCCAAATCGGCCTACTCACGAGTTTGAGCAGTTCCTGGACGGGATCGGAGCGATCACTCAGCGCTCCGCCCCCCGTCCAGTGATACTTGCGGGGGACCTCAACGCGAAATGTGTCGCTTGGGGTTCCCCCCGCTCAGACGCTCGGGGTAGGCTGTTGGAAGAGTGGGCGGTCGCGGCCGGACTCTGTATCATGAACAGAGGGTCGGTCGCGACTTGCGTGCGGTGGCAGGGCGAGTCCATCGTAACGTTCGCGAGCTCTGCCATCGCACAGCGCATCCGCGGTTGGGAAGTGCTGGTGGAGGCGGAATCTCTATCAGATCACCGGTACATCCGGTTTGATCTGTCCGCCTCCACGCCAACCGCGGTCGCCCAGGGAACTGCACCTCGGTCATTCCCCAGGTGGGCATTGAAGCTCCTGGACAAGGAGCGCTTGATGGAAGCCTCCACTGTGGCGGCGTGGACGCCCATGCGACCACACCCTGTGGATGTGGAGGTCGAGGCGTTATGGCTCCGGGACACGATGCATCGCATTAGTGATGCTTCGATGCCTCGGGTCGGCCCTCGGCCTCCGAGCAAGTCGGCGTACTGGTGGTCGCCTGAGATAGCGCAGCTTCGTGCTGTATGCGTCCGGGCGAGGCGCCGGTGCGCCCGACATCGCCGCCGCATCCTCGCGCGTCGCGACGATCCCGTCGCGTTCGCGGAGGGGGAGGCCCGGCTGTATGGCGAATACGCGGAAGCGAGGAGCGCCATGCGGCTGGCCATCAAGTTGGCCAAGGAAGGGTACATGGAGACTCTCTTGGGGACGCTCGATGACAACCCGTGGGGGCGCCCGTATAAAACGGTGCGTGGAAAGATACGCCCGTGGGCGCCTCCCATGACCGAGCGTCTCCAGCCTCAGCAGCTGCGGGACATCGTCTCGACGCTGTTCCCGCAGGAGCAGGCCGGATTTACTCCGCCTGCTATGGATGAGCCGCCGGATCTTTACACCGGCGGTGAAGCCACTGCTGAGGTGCCTCATATCACCAGAGATGAGCTCCATGTGGCCGTGACACGGATGAGTGTGAAGGACACGGCCCCCGGCCCGGACGGCATCCACGGCCGGGTCCTGGCCTTGGCCATCAATGCCCTAGGGGACCGACTCCTAAGGCTTTTCAATTCTTGCCTGGAGTCGGGACGGTTTCCCTCGCTCTGGAGGACGGGCAGACTGGTCCTCTTGCGGAAAGAGGGGCGCCCGGCGGACTCAGCCGCCGGTTACCGTCCCATCGTGCTGCTGGACGAGGTGGGTAAATTGCTGGAACGCGTTCTGGCCGCCCGCATCGTTCAGCACCTGGTCGGGGTTGGACCCGATCTGTCGGCGGAGCAGTACGGCTTCCGGGAGGGTCGTTCGACCGTAGACGCAATTCTACGTGTCCGGGCCCTCTCGGAGGAGGCCGTCTCCCGGGGTGGGGTGGCCTTGGCGGTGTCGCTCGACATCGCCAATGCCTTTAACACCCTGCCCTGGTCCGTGATTGGGGGGGCACTGGAGAGGCATGGAGTGCCCCTCTATCTCCGCCGGCTGATCGGCTCCTACCTGGAGGCCAGGTCGGTCATGTGTACCGGGTACGGTGGGACCTTGCACCGGTTCCAGGTCGTGCGCGGTGTTCCACAGGGGTCCGTTCTTGGACCTCTATTGTGGAATATCGGGTACGACTGGGTGCTGAGGGGCGCCCTCCTCCCGGGCCTTAGCGTTATTTGCTACGCAGACGACACTTTGGTCGTGGCCCGGGGGATGACTTCCGAGAGTCTGCCCGTCTTGCCACAGCGGGGGTGGCCCTCGTCGTCGGCAAAATAAGGAGGCTGGGCCTTGACGTGGCGCTGCACAAATCCCAGGCCCTGTGGTTTCACGGGGCTGGGGCTGTGCCGCCGGTCGACGCCCAGATAATGGTTGGAGGCGTCCAGATTGAGGTCGGGGTGCAGCTGAAGTACCTCGGCCTCGTGTTGGATAGCCGTTGGACCTTCCAGACACATTTCGCGAACCTGGTCCCCCGATTGATGAGGACGGCCGGCCAACTCGGTCGGTTGCTCCCGAATGTCGGGGGGCCCAGCAACGCAGTGCGCCGCCTCTATGCGGGGGTGGTGCGATCGATGGCCCTATACGGTGCGCCCGTCTGGGCCGACGCACGGGTGCGATTAACTATCGCCCGATTCCTGCGTCGGCCACAGCGCATCGTAGCTATTAGGGCCATCCGCGGTTACCGCACCGTCGCTTTCGAGGCGGCGTGCGTGCTGGCGGGGACGCCGCCCTGGGAGTTGGAGGCGGAGGCGCTCGCTGGCGATTATCGCTGGCGATGTGACCTCCGCGCCCGGGGCGTGGTGCGTCCCCTGCGGGAAGCTGTTCGCGATAGGAAGGTCCAATCTCGGCGGTCCGTGACGGAAGCGTGGAAGAGACGTCTCGCTAACCCCACATGGGGTCTACGGACCGTCGAGGCGATCCGCCCGATCCTAGATGATTGGGTGGGTCGTGGCGCAGGACGCCTCACCTTCTGGATGGTGCAGATGCTGACCGGGCACGGGTGCTTCGGTCGGTATCTGCACCGGATCAAGGCCGAGCCGACGGCGAGGTGCCACCATTGCGTGGAATGTGACCAGGACACGCCGGAGCATACGCTCGCGCGCTGCCCCGCATGGGAGAGGCAGCGCTGTGTCCTGGTCCAACAAATAGGTCCGGACTTGTCGCTCCCGGGCGTCGCGGCGTCGATGCTCGAGAGCGACGAGTCCTGGAAGGCGATGCTCGACTTCTGCGAGTCCACCATCTCGCAGAAGCAGGTGGCGGGGGCTGCGAGAGAGAGGCTTTACGCCGCTCTCAACTTGCCAACCCGCCGCCGTCGAGCAGGGGGCCGGGACCGGGATCTCGCCCGGATTCTGGCCCCCTAAGAGTTTCGGGTCCCCAACGCATGCGAGTGCGAGCGGGGACCCAAGAAGGTGCCGTGTCTCGCTCAACACGCCCTTAGCGCTAGAGCATCCGGGGGATGGTAGACCGCGCTCCCCGACCCACGCTGGTTCTGACCCAGCGGGGTATTCCGCGGGAGGGTGACACGCGGTCCCATCTTGGCGGGCTTCGGAAAGCCCGCCGACCGAGAGAGCCGGTGGCCGTATTCGCCGGCGGCTACCGGTTCGGCGTCCGGGGACGGAGCGACGGGAAAGCATGCCGATGGCGTAACGCGTCGCCCCATCCCTCCAAACCCCGTGCTGGGTTCTGGCCTCAGCCGGGGTTCGGACGCTCAGTGTGAGCGGTTGGAGGTTTTAGTGAGGTTCAACTCCCACATACCCCGCCCGCGGGGCGGGCGGGGATCCGGTGATTTCCTCCAACTGAAAAAAAAAAAAAAAAAAAAAAAAAAAAAACCTAATAGCAAGTGGTTAGCGTCGAATATTCTAGATTTGAGAATACCTGGACTTTTCTAGAGGTATTAAAACAAGGTTATAGCGGAACTAGTATTTTGTAATTATATCGATGATCAGCTGCTAAAACCATTGTTCAAGGTTTCATTCTCAGCTCGGCCCATTAGTCGTTAATCAATGAATGTGCAATCAATCCACAACTCAACATTTGCTGCAGATCGTCCCTGGTTTTCACGTGCTCAACAGACAGAATTCCAATTCAACATTTGATTTTTTTACACAAATTTGCTGTTTGCTTGACCGTGACCTTTGAAGAACTAATTTTAAATTGAAAGAGTATGCTAGTGACAAATTATTCTATCGATTTTTAGTGTAATAAAAAGCATTTACAGTCCGTTAGATTCTCATAATTTAATAAGTTTATCTCCAGTTGACACCGACCGAATCTTTTTTCCGAATTGGTGGTAGCCTTTAAGCCACAAGATGGACCGACGACCTGGTTAAGATCGCGGGAGGTAACTGGATGCAGATGGCGCAGAACCGGTCGATGGTGACGTTTGGGGGAGGCTTATGTCCAGCAGTGGACGTCTATAGGCTGATGATGATGATAATTTCATTAACGCTGAAAATAAATGATTTCATTTCAATTCGTTTAATTTACTCAGAGGAAATCAGAACCTGGTCAAGTCTACAACTCTGTGAAGTGGGCCATAGACGCTGGCTACCGGCACATAGATACAGCGACGGTCTACAAGTGTGAAGACCAAGTCGGCAACGCTATCTTCGAGAAGATCAGCGAAGGTGTCGTCAAAAGAGAAGATCTGTTTGTCACAACAAAGGTTGGTACAGTTACATTTTAGATATATTTGGAATGGGTGATAGGTGGTGTTGGGATGAGTTATGTACTTAGTTGTTGGGTTGTAAAACTTGTAAAGAAAGGAAGGACGGTAATATTCGGTAGATTCGTTAACTGATGATTGTGAACTACGGTATTGACAAGAGCGGTGAGATTTATAGCTTACGCTTGGAAAGGGCAGAAGCTGAGATGCAACACTTTTAACTTAGTTTCCCCCAGCTAGTATGTAGACTATTTCGGACATTACTATGAGAAACTGGAAGGAAGGAAATTCTGAGGCGAGTTCCTAGAAATTCGTTAAAAAACTCTGGTGATCATTATATTTTAACTCTGTCTCGCGTAAAGCTTTAAACCCTTTTATAAATAAGAAGGAAAAACGTATTGAAAGTAAGTAAAAACTAATACAAAGTTTAACATCTCTAAGATTATATCTGTATGCCTGAGCTTTTCTTCGCAACGTAATCGGACGGGCAGTGAAAGAAAACTCCAAATAGGCACACTGTACAAGAATTGTTTACGGGCGACAAAATACTAGGTACAATAACCTCTATTCGCGCGTCTAGCTCAGGAATGCGTGGATTGTACTATTTTTACACGCTTTAAAAACGTAGGGGGTGTGCGAAATTAGGATAGTCACGAATTCATCTATTATAACGATTATACATAAAAACAAATTAATAAAAGATCAACTAAGTAAGTAGTCGTGGTGGCCGAGTGGTTGAAGCGCTTGCCTTCCGTACGGGAGGTCGCAGGTTCAAAAAAACCGGCCGGCTTGTACCTCTAAATCTTAATATGAAAAAGATTTATGTGCAATTTTTCACAACACCACTGGCTACAAACGGTGAAGGAAAACATCGTGAGGAAACCTGCATGTCGGAAAAGGGTTCTAAAAATCCTTTGAAGATATGTGAAGTCCCCAATCCGCACTGGGCAAGCGTGGTGGACTATGCCTAATCCCTCTTCTGAGGAGACCTGAGCCCAACAGTGGGCAGTAATGGGTTGGTACAGTAAGTAAGTGTTATCCAGATTGCACATATGACAATATGACGATAAAAAAAATATGCGTGAAAATGCCATACAGCCAGAAAGAAGCAACGAATTTCGTTGAGGTGGCAATTTTTTTACAATTTTATGAACTGAATCACGAACTGAATTAAAATGGAAAACTAGTATTTTAGAAGATATATAATATAGGCTTGGGCATTAAATAACCAAGTTTCTGAAGTCGACTACGACTGATTACACTTTAGTTTTCAGTTTCCGTGTATTTTTAGTTGCTGAATATAGTGCAAACTACTAAAAAAGTATGTTTAAAAGAACGAAACAATAAATTCAGGTGATGTTCATGCAAATTAGAGAAAAATTTCACGTTCTCGTGAGTCGTGACAGATTTCCCTATCATGTGACTGAAGCTGATGTGATCATGACGTTATGTATGTACAGCTTGTTCCTAGCTCAATAATGGCTTTTTATTTATGCATAAAAATGATTGACGTCATAATACTAGAGAGACAGATTTACCAGGGTTTATCAAAATCAACCGAAAAGGAGTAGATAGATCTGATGTCGCACATACTTTGTTATTCAACTGTAGGTAATTAAGACTGCACTAAACACTGCAAATCTGCAATTTCCGAATAATGCATGAAAATTTCTCGTGGTCCTATTGAGAATAAACCGACTTTTTATTAGTTTGTATGTACCTACTTATCGATAAACAAAAAAAAGGAGGAAAAAGGGAAAGGAAAAGAAAAAAAAAGAAGGAAAGGGAGAAGAAAAAAAGGAAATATTGTTGAACTAGTTTTTAGGTAATAGAATAAAGGCTTTTTTTTATTACTGATCGATAATAAGAGAATAACTTTTATTAATTAGAGTTCATCAAAAATATGAAAAATATGAATTATGAAGTTCATATAGCTCTGTTTTTTACAATTATAAAATCATAAAATTGTGTATCGTAGCTAGTTTCCAGTGATCTTGAACTGTAAGTAACTGTGCGTTTGGCCCAAAAATTACCAACAGCCCAACAGGCAACACATACCATCGTACTATTGATGACGTGAAGCCGCTAATTTTAACCTTCAAAAACTAAAGCTTCGGCTAATGTACGAGATGATGGAAGATAATAAAGTTGTTTATTCAAAACTAGTTCGAAAAACGGGCGCTTAATCGTTGTTAATGAGTTTTTTTATTGCCATGTAGGCAGAGGCCACCTGATCGTAAGTGGATACCGTCGCTTGTGAACGGCTATTATAACAGATACCGCATCTACAACCTGCTTTTAATTACTTTTCAAACTTTGTTTGTAGAAGTCAAAGCGATTTGAAAATATCGAGAATCGGAGTTAATTTCATAGCGTGTGCGGCAGAAATACATTGTTGAAACGAACTGGAATGACCACATCTGTTCCTCCGTATTATTATAGAATGATAGAAGATGATGGTATTAACTATTATCTTCAACAATTTCTTGGAGTTCTCCCTATAGAACAAGCGATAGGTATAACATTCAAGGACACCTAATGCGTTTCATAATGCAAGGATTTTCCTTTTTACTCGTGACGTAGTTAATCTACCTAATTACAGGCGTAAAACTATGTTGTTCTCTCTCGGAGACGACGTTAAATTAATTTCAGAAATAGTAGAACGCTGCGGAATAATTTTAGCTATCGCGAATGAACAACGAAATTAGGATGAGGACCGTTTTCTAGATCGTACAAGTTCCTGCACGTCTACCATACGTATAAAAACAGCATTGTATGAGTTTTTTCCGACACTATGACTTGTCTTTCTTCAAACGAGGCTTGAAGAAAATCTATAAAGGTTGGTTGTAGGTATCCTGACATTGCAGAGAGCGATGATAACCACTTCCGATCAGGTGCTCCGTTAACTCATCTGCCTATATAGATATGGCAAAAAAAGGCAAGTCTTCAGTGAAACGTTTATTAAGTTTACACTAATTTCAAAACGAACGAGTGTTGATCGATGCACATCTCGAAATCATCAATTAGCGCTCGCAAAAACAGGCGAAAACATCAAAGAGATATCTTTTTGTTCGATTTGTCGACAATTGATTATCCTCAGTTGCCAACTTCCTAAATGACTGATCTACATTGTAGAAAGCGAGTGTGGTACCGGCAAATGTCAACATAATAATATATCGAGAGCACTGAGTGACAGATGGCGAACCCAGTAGCATTCAGCATCCAACAATACACGGTATTTTACGGTCGTTCTCGACCCGAAAATTATGAACTCTGCGATAACAAAGTCCGTTGACATTATCAGTTATATCAATAATAAAAAAAAATCGAACTTGTATTTCCAAAAACCACAATTTTTGTAACCACCGGCAATGGAGTCAGAGTTTTGGTTTTTCGGTCGAGACGAGACAAGACCAGTTTCTAAACATTGGATATTTTCTTTTTACTAGTTTTGGACCGAAACTTTTTCCTAGACACAAGTTGATGACTGAAGTCGTAACATCTATTATATATACTATACACAAAAATATACATCATGTTGAATACAAAATTATTGTTCAATACAATGTTGATTTCATTTACGTTTGTCAGAAATATATTTGCATCAGTAATATTCTAATTATCGATGACAAACTTCATATTAAAATCATCCAAAACACCAATATTCAGTAAACAATCTCAGAAACTTCTGATGGGGTTGTACAGTGGAATGAAAGATAGTCAATCTATATATCTATATATAGCACCAGTGTTTTCGCGAAAAACACCATTCCTCGTAAACTAAAAAGCTTAGGCCGGCGACGAGGAATGTCGCGGTCAATACTCGCAGCTAGATATAAATATATACGTTTTTTATAACCAGCGAATCTCGAATATATCTATTTAGACTCAACTGATTATATTTCGCGAAACTTCTGAAAGGTACATGACCTGCTAGTGTACCAAGCTGGGTCGGCCATAAGTCTTATCTTCATTGTAGATAGAGCAGGTTTGACGACGTTTACCTTCGGTCTGAAAAGTTAACAAATCTTTGAATGGTTTTTCCTATAAGAAACAATATAACGGTTACTATTATCATTATTGGGAACATTGAAAACAAATCTTATATATAAGAATGAATTGCTGTTCGTTAGTCTCGCTAAAACTCGAGAACGACTGAACCGATTTATTTTAATCTTGAAATATTCGTAGAAGTCCAGGGAAGATTTAAACGGTGAGAAAATTTACTTATGTGACGCAGACGAAGTTGTGTGGGCCAGCTAGTTTAATATAATTCCATTCAATTTAGTTCGGTTTTAAGATGTTGAATTTATTAAGACTATTTTTAGCGTAGTAGAGAAGTGGAAAATAGATACAAGGGCGTGGTCACCCTTTTAAAATTAATTTGTTATTTTATCGTAGGCAGTGTATATAGTAGATACCTACTAGTTCCCCGTGAAAAAGATATCTGTTGGCAAACAACTATACATTCTGTACAATTCGTATTAATAATATATTTCTTTACATTATACAGCATGGATTCTAGATGTTTTAAATCGCGATGGATTACATGGATGAAGGGACCATGATCTTGAAAATAATTTGAAATTTAATTCATCAATCATTTCTTTGTGGGCCTTAGTAGCCCCTATGTTGAAAAAAAAAAACTTTGTGATTCAAGTAATGACTTTCAAAGGAAAAGGCTTAAGATTTAATAACAGGAACCCGGCAAAAATATTTTTTCTGTGTTTTTTGCAAGGACAGGAATTCAAATGCATGGCCACTAATAAATCCACTGGTAATATTCACATATCTGGGATACACAACACTGAAGACTGAGCAACAGAGCCACTACTCTTTGCGTAATTATTGTTAGAGAATAGTAATTCTTAAAGTTTAATAAGTCGAGTTTGTGTAACGACAATAAACGGTTCATATTTATTTATTTAATCGACTAGGCCATTCCCAAATATCGTAGAATTAGAGATATTATCATTCTAACAAACTGTAAATTGAACCACACGTTCAAATACGTTTGAAAGACAAGGATACTAAATGGAACGCATGCTAGACACATTAAAAGCACGGAATTGGCAACGCAACTAATCTTAGCCAGATTGCGGACACTTGAAATAAATAGTTTTTGTAGCATGTTTCAATGAGGATTTGGGAATTCGACGGAAAATTCTGAAAAAAACTACGAAAAAAAAACTTGAGAGGTGTCATGGGACACCCGAATAGAACGAAGTTCATTTCGATTAAAAGATATCTTATATTTTTTTTCCTAACGAAACGCGCGATAAGGAACGTGTTTTAAAAGATTTTGATCACAGCGCCATCTAGCGATAGTCATCTAAAACAAAAATAAGGAACGTGTTTTAAAAGATTTTGATCACAGCGCCATCTAGATAATCATCTAAAACAGAAAAAGTGTCGTGACAACTTCTTCATAAGAATTTCCGTCTAGCCCTCTTTCGATAACGCGCGATAAGGAACGTTCGTTCCAACTATGTACATACTTATTTTGCGGGACGCCTAAGTCCAGCAGTGCTTAGTGAAGCTATTAATGAAATGCCTTATAAATGCGTATACCTTGTAAACGAGAACAGCAAAACGATTCTACAAATTGACAACGTTGTAAATGGATTTCGTGAACGAATGCACGATGTTTTCCAAACCAAATAGTAAGTACCAAAGTGCCTACACGGGTTTACCGAGTCTCACAATTAAAATTAGCCATCCTATTCGTGAACCGATACCAGATGTTAAAAGGTGCGTCAATATTTTGCGAATATATTATGATCTAAGATCAATTAGCTGATATTCAGGTTACTTCATCGTCGAAGGCTGAAGTGATTATGACACATCTTCTAACTAGTTACGTAAAATTTAATTGTAATAATGTATCACTTGTTCGAATGGTCATTAGTTTAGCTTTAGTTTAGATTTCAAGAACGAACGAAGACCTAGACTCGTTCTGTTTTTTTTTGGGTACGCTATCGGTGTGGGATATGAGCATTTAAAAATCATTAAATGTATAGTTCGGCCGTTCAGAGAATGCGTTCCTGACACCTATCAGTTAGTCACGAAAAATATTGTTTACCAAGTTATCTAACACTCAGTTTGGCATAAAATTGTAACATTCATTGATTATTGATATAACAATGTTGTTTTAATGCTCATCAATTGTTAAAACGGTAAACAACCAGCAAAAATATTTTTATCGTAACTGCAACGCCATTACAAAGTTACGTGTCAGGAACGCATTCTCTAAACGGCCGAACTATAGTTGTATGATTTCATAAATAAAGGCCTGTTGCCCTTCAGCAATAAACAGTAAAATCGCTATTTAGAATTCTTGTTCTGATTTTGAAATGCCCCTTCCATTTCTAAATTTCACCTAGTATATACAGAAGGGCTCTCGTATTTCGTATTTATCTCGTTTTATATGGCCACTCGTCTGCTAGTCCAAATGTCCAAACATTTGCAACATTGCTAGTCATAACTACAATGTTTTAATCATCATCGCTTACCCAAAAGATTGTAGGTCAAGGAAAATTTTATATACAGTCTTTTTCAATCAGCATTCAGTAGAGCCTCTGATCTGAGCAACGTTTCAATATTCGACGGTAAGAACGTCGAAGAAAACATAGACCCGGGAAAAATTAACAGGCCTGCCTGGCTACAGTGGGGCGATAAAAAGAACCGTTTTACAAAAATACGATTTGATGACGTTAATAATCTCGTTCCTATCGTAAACATCGCCCTAGCATCAGTCTGAAAATAGCCCAACTATTTTATTGTTTAAATTAACTACGTGTTTCGACCACACGGAACCTCGGGAGCACCTCGGATTCTCAAAATAAAACGTTATAAGTGGATGGAGGAATATTCGAGTTTACTTTGTAATGGATAAACAGTTGAAATTAACAAGGAAATAGCTGATGATTAACTGACTAGGGCTCTCTCGTGGTATTTCGGGAAAAAATCAAGTGTGGAAAATTCCGAATGAAATCAGATAACTACTATGTTCAGATTCTTCACTAAATAGTTCATACATGTATGTGTATGAATACGAATAAATGATTGAGCGCTAAAGAAAGTCGACGATTTTTTAACTAAGACTTAAATTTAGGTATCATGACAATTCAGATTCACGATATAAAAACTACTACTTTGTTGCCTCAGGGCAGTTCCTACCTTACCAGGGTACGTTTATCCTCTCACAACCTTGTCTCAAATACTGTTATCGTCTATTCTAAAAGTCTTGTATGGGTAGGCGATAGATAACGGCCCCTCTTTGCCCTGGCATTGCAGAGGTTCATGAGCGACGGTGATCGCTTACCATCAGATGGGCCGTAGGCTCGTTTATCTACCTTGCAATAAATAAAAAAAAAGACAAAGAGCTCTCAAAAGAACGATTGAAATCTCTCATCCCCTTTGGGTAGGATTCAATGGGATTAATCCGCGTGTTACATTGCCCGTTTTTTCGTGAAAACTATTTATGTATCTTGGAATATTTCGAGATAGAATTTTTAACGTTTCAGTAAAGTAATGTGTCAGTATAAATAATTATGAAACAGTTTAGTCGTCATGCGAAGTTTGGAACAGAGCCTAAACATCGAAAAGTCGACAAACTCGTAAAATTAATAGAAACGTTGTCAAAAGTATATAAATTTGATTTATTTTTGTTTATTTTTTACTTCCAAAAGATTTATAGGTTCACGGGGAATGGAATATTACTTCTCTTTGAAAATGTTATTTTGAATAAACATTTAGAAGTTCTTATAGTTTACTAGCTGGCCCACACAACTTCGTCTGCGTCACATAAGGAAATTTTCTCACCGTTTAAACCTTCCCTGGACTTCTACGAATTTATCAAGATTACAAAGCCAAATCGGTTCAGTCGTTCTTGAGTTTTAGCGAGACTAACGAACAGCAATTAATTTTTATATAAGAAGATTTACTTGATCATATTTGACCAACTCCTTGAATTTTAATAATAATTATGGAATGGAATGCGTTCCCTACGATGTTTTTTTAACACTGTATGACTTGTCATTTCTCAAACGAGGAACTGGAATCATAACATACGTCATTATATTCACTTTCACAGTATGAAGCCAATATATGTTTAATCCAATGTTGTATTACAGTTATGGAACGACAAACACACACCATCGGACGTGCTGCCGACCCTGAAAGAGTCGTTGGCGAAGCTACGGATGGACTATGTGGACCTGTACCTGGTACACTGGCCGGTGTCAGTTAATGTAAGTATTGATGGCTGATCTGAGTACCTATGAACATGTGAAAAAAACTTGAGAGGTGTCATGAGACCCCTGAATAGAACGAAGTTCCTTTCGATTAAAAGATATCTTATATTTTTTTTCCTAACGTAACGCGCGATAAGGAACGTGTTTTAAAAGATTTTGATCACAGCACCATCTAGCGATAATCATCTAAAACAAAAAAGTGTCGTGACAACTTTTCGTAAGAATTTTTCCGTCTAGCCTCCTTTCACAACGCGCGATAAGTAACTTCGTTCCAATTAATTAGACATTACAGGGTTTCAATTGTTAATTATTTAAAAAACTATTATCGCAAATATTGTTACAATTAATTTAATCAATTAAAATAAAGTATTTTTAAAACGGATAGTCTCAATGTTATCAGTTAGTTACAATTGCATTTTATAATTGTAATTTTGATGTCGTAAATTACAAACCGGTTTGGATAATCTTGTTTTAATTGGAAGGATGTGTGTTATCCTTTAAAAATGTGTTATATTATTTTTACTGTAATTTATACTAAACTGAACAAAAAGTTTTTTATTTTTCAAAAGAATTACCTACTCAAATATGTTTTGAAAAACCTACTGACTACTACTCCACCCGGTATTCGACCCTATTAAAATAGTAAATAAGTAGTAGTATAGTAATCATTATTATATTGAATTTGACTCATTGACTATCAACAGCCAACATATTCAGCCTTATTACAAAACCGTAATTATACCGTGGTTTAAACCCGGACTAACAAGTCTAGGTTTAAGTACAGAACCATGGTTTAAATATGTTCATATTACAAAACGTAGTTTAACTACGGACTACTTAAGTCCATCGATTTAAACCATAATTAAGTTTTAGCCATAGATCAGTTTAACATTCATTCAATTTAACATCATTCGATTGTAACGTTTCGTTTACTTCAAATAACGAAACTTTTGCTTTAATATTGGTAATTAAATTTGATTAAAAAAGTTAATAACATTGAAAAGTTAGTATACATTTTGCGTTACTTAAACTGAGTTGGAGGTTATTGAATTTAGCAACGGAGGTGACAGGCGAGACGTAAGCTTTGGGCGCGTCATCACTTCACCTAACCTCGTACTGGATTCTGTGTTCAGTAGAGGTTCGCTGAGCGTGAGCGGTAGGTTTTAGTGCGGTTTGACTCCCATATACCCCACCTGCGGGGCGGGTGGAAATACAGGTATTTCTTAAAATAAAAAAGATTTAGCATTCGTCTTGCAGGTATATACTGTCCGCCTCCGAATCCATCGAAAACTAATTTAAACTAGTAATATTCAGTTATACAGATTACCGTAGGGGCGTATCCTTAAAATTAGCATTTTTCCAGAAAAAAACACGTTTTTATTTATTTTCGTGCGAGAATCGTAAATAATCACAGTCAATTACGATTTTACGTGTAACTTATCATTTTTATTACTCACGCCTAGTCATATTTATAGCCATTTAATGTTAAATGGTAAAAATATATATAGTGCACTAGCTGCACCGCGCAACTTCGTCTGCGTCGAAAAAATTAATAAAAAATTTAGGGGTGGACTACGCCTAACATTTAAGGGTGGACTACCCTTAACATTTAGGGGGATGAAAAATAGATGTTGGCCGATTCTCATAGATAGCACAAAAAAAAACATCAAAATCGGTCAAGCCGTTTCGGAGGAGTATGGCAACGAAAACTGTGACACGAGAATTTTATATATTAGATAATAAAATATCCTTTAAAACAAAATGGAACAGAATTAGTAATCTTCATTTGCAGTCGATCAAATAATTTAAATTTTAAAATTGCATCATGCCTTTTCAAGATAACACGAACATTTCCTTTGAAATTAATTATTTTACAAGACAATTACATCCGAAGCCATTATCGTGGGAAACAAACTTGAATTATTATCATTAGTTATCAGTGAACTTAATAAAAAATAAGACACACGAAAAAAACTTGTTAGTCATTCCAAAAAACTGATAAGCGCGAGATTCTATACAGGGTGGAACTGTAACTTTGGACAATCTGACGTGGGGTGAATGACCTCTTGAAATAAAACTTAGAACCACTTTTATTTTAGGAATTGGATAAAAAAAGAAATCATCATAGTATGAAAGTCCGCAACGATAGTCGTACGTTTTCCATACAATGCCAGAATAAAAAAATTAACCGATCCAAAAAATAAAAATGGCGCTATGTTGTATTTCGACAGGTCATTCACCCCACGTCAGATTGTCCAAAGTTACAGATTTACCGTGTATATATCAACTAGCTAACCCGCGCAACTTCGTCTGCGTTACAAAGGGGTTCAAACAGTACTCGCAATGCTGTCGCGTTATTATTTGCGCGACCCTAAGTGCACCCACATATTCATTGCGTTTTATACTTCTAAACGAAAAGTCCGATTAGAATAAAACAAAAAGTAATTTACTTCTACATTAATACTCTTGATAACATAATACTTAATTTGGATAAGGGTTAATATAACGATACTCATTTAACGTTAAATTCAATCTGAGGACGAAGTATTATTTTTATAAACATAAAAGCGGTTATTGTGACTAAACTATGATAGTTAGATATATGCTGTCGCGGACTTTTTTGTTTGTCTTAATAATACCTAAAAACCCGTAGTACATCATTTTGTTCTACTGTCAATAGTTTCTGCAGCGTACGCATAAATAGGTTTTCACCTTTTGTATCATATTCGATATTTTTATACGGATCCTATTTTTTTTTTAAATAAAATATAGCCTATAACCTTCCTCGATAAATGTAATGGAATTTTTGAAATCAAACCAGAAGTTCTTGAGATTAGCGCGTTCAAACAAACAAACAAACAAACTCTTCAGCTTTATAATATTAGTGTAGATGTAAAACATCGTGAGGAAACCGGCATATCGGAAAAGGGTAAAAATCGTTCGAAGATATGTGAAGTACGCAAACCGCATTGGGCAAGCAAGGCGGACTACCAAATCCCTCTTCCTAGAAGACTTGAGCCCAGCACTAGAGAGTAATGGGTTGTTACAGTACTGCACTTTTCTTACCAATTAAGATGAATAGTTAGTTGATGTTATTTCCAGGACAAAGGCGATGACCTGGCCATAGACCACCTGGACACGTGGAAGGCCATGGAAGAGGTCCTGGAGCTAGGGCTGACTAAGTCGATCGGAGTGTCCAACTTCAATGAACAGCAGCTGGGCAGGTTATTGAAGGAGGCTACTGTGAAGCCCGTCGTCAACCAAGTTGAGGTAAGATATTTATTTCCTTTTTTCTATATTAAACAAAGTTGCTTCCCGTTATCTGACAGAATTCTGGAATCTCGGTTAAAAAAAACTTGAGAGGTGTCAAGGGACACCCGGATGGAACGAAGTTCCTTTCGATTAATTAGTGAGGGAATTGTAATAAAATATTTTGATCACAGCGCCATCTAACATTAATCATATAAAACAAAATAAGGAATTGTTTTAAAAGATTTTAATCACAGCGCCATCTAGCGATAATCATATAAAACAAAATAAGTGTCGTGACAACTTTTTCATAAGAAATTCCGTCTAGCCCCCTCTCGATAACGCGCGATAAGTAACTTCGTTTCAATAAGTCATAGCGGTCAGCAGACAGTGAGAACGATAGTTTATTCCAAACGAATTAATTGTGAACTGCCCTGACACAATGCCTTGTACTATTTCTTGTTAGTCTATGAATGTTAAAGGGGAAGCCGATAGGAATGGGGTTATATAGAGTCTACGCCACTGCATTCAAATGGTCCGCGTCCTGACGGATTTCTATACAAAATTTGCTGCTCTAATAACCTTCGAAAATAGTGCGGCGTCTATGATCTAGGTTTTATATGGTTGTTACTCGTAAGATGACTAAGTATATTATGTCGATATGACTGAATTTTATTAGCTGTATTGTGGTGAACAATAATAACGCGCGAGATCCTGAATCGCGGTTACGAGATTTGCAGAAATCTTCGCATATATACGACATTTGAAATCTACTACAGTGGGCTTCGGCCTGACCGAGCATACACTACCTCGGGCACAAGGAGATCTCCCTTTGGCCATAAGTCCACTGTACCCACAGTATTATTAAATTCTGTTATGAATCTTACTCAATACTTTTCAAATGTTAATATTAACTTTTATTATATTTGCTATGTGTAAATCTGTTTGCTCAGTATTTTCTTTCTTACGTACAAATTTATATTAATAGAAAATTTCATAATAGAATGTAAGGAAAGTTTTCTAAAAATAGTGGAATATAACTAATGTATTGAACTCATTAAATCTCTCATCTGTTTAAACAAATATTAAGCTTAATTATTCAAAGTATACAATGTAGGGCCTGTGTTAATAATGACATTAACATGTTTGGAAATACAAATAAATACTGAAGATATTAATTATTGTAGTTACATTTAAATGCACGATTAATATATTACAACATTGTAGGTAAGAAAATGTCATGAAAGGATTCTGAAAAAAAACAAAAAAAAACTGGAGAGGTGTCATGGGACACCCGAATAGAACGAAGTTCCTTTCAATTAAAAGATATCTTATATTTTTTTTTCCTAACGTAACGCGCGATAAGGAACGTGTTTTAAAAGATTTTCGAGATCGCCATCTAGCGATAATCATCTAAAACAAAAGAAGTGTCGTGACAACTTTTCGTAAGAATTTTTTCCGTCTCCCTTTCAAAACGCGCGATAAGGAACTTCATTCCAAAAGGCTTTTAAGATCCTGAATATCGTGTAACAGTAAAGGGCTAGCTAAGTAAACCGAGTCCATTCATGATGGGATCTTGCTTAGTACAGGAGTTCCTATACCTTCCAATTTCCTGGTCATGTCAGCTCCATGGTACTATACAGGGTGGATCTGTAACTTTGAACAATCTGACGTGGGGTGAACGACCTGCTGAAATACAACTTAGCACCATTTTTATTTTTTGGATCGGTTAAACTTTTTCTATCTTTGTATGGAAAACGTACGACTATCGTTGTGGACTTCCATACTATGATGAAATTTTTTTTTCATCCAATTCCTAAAATAAAAGTGGTTCTAAGTTTTATTTCAACAACTCCTTCATCCCACGTCAGATAGTCCAAAGTTATAGATCCACCCTGTATTATTGCATTGTCATGCCATATAATACAACTGCGTGAAATTTTCGGATCAATCGGAAACTTAGCCAAATTTAACTCGCACGGTTCAACCCAAACTTACTATAGATAGATAGATAGATAGAAAATTCTTTATTGTAACACCACATAGAAATACAATTATAGTACATAGTTAGGTACAATCAGTCTCATTAGTGCATGTCAACCATAAATTCGCTTGAACATGCAGCGACGTTAGTGATTTATGAATATTTGTTATTTAAATAGGTAGGTACAATTTTCGTGCAATACGGTTTTGAAAATGAGCATGCAATAATTAATGCAATAGATAGAACACCGAGGGCGAGAAAGAGTACCGTAGTGCGTAAGGTATAAATAAAAAAAATTAAACGGGAAAAAATTAAAGGGGAAGGACTTTGAAAAAAATAAATTTGAAATATTCACTTCCGGTTTAATGTTCGAAAAAAAATTCAAAATTCGAATACGATTTTTTTTAGTAACAGAAAAAAATATTATCTGCAATACCCAATACTTGTTTAATAATAAATTTATTGAAATTAACCCAAAAAAACCTTTCTCCGAATTTGACGATTTTTTAAGATCGCATAAAATAAAAACCAGACCAAAAAAATCAAAAATAATAGTGCAGATTTTTTTAACTTCCATTGAAGTACAAAACTTCCAACTTTCACCAAAATCCACGACCTGACATATTTTTCGTTGTCCGCTTGACGTGAAATACCCCATACATAGTTACATCCAGTGCAAGTTAAATCAGAGCTTTGAATTAGAATACACGTCTAGATGTGCGCGTTAAATTCATCGTCGCGGTCCAGTTGTCGAATCGCAGTCTGTATGTCTGTTCAATTATATCCATGCCAACTTGTCTTGTCCGCGAATGTTCTATCAAAAAGTTATAAATTAGTTCAATTCCTCATTCTGTTATACTCAATTTATCATTCAGCTCTAATACCAACTCTAAATAATTTTAGGGAGTTTAAGTGATATAGAGAGTTAGATACATAGCTTGGTTTTACTCGAGCTCTATGACTTGGAAGAGATTCCAGGCCGTTTGAAGAGAGTCGTTAAAGTTAGGTCGTAGATAGCGGGTAGGCAGTAAATGAAGCATTAAAAAAACTTGAGAGGTGTCAAGGGACACCCTGATGGAACGAAGTTCCTTTCGATTAATTAGTAGTTTAAACTAACTAATTATTATAACTTAAATAAAATATTTTGATCACAGCGTCATCTAGCGATAATCATCTAAAACAAAAAAAGTGTCGTAACAACTTTTTCATAAGAATTTCTGTCTAGCCCCCTTTCGATAACGCGCGATAAGGAACTTCGTTCCAATAAAGAATACAGACGAATTGAATACCTCCTCCTTTTTGGAAGTCAAAAATGATTATTTCTTTCCAGATCAACCCAACCTTAACCCAGCACAAGCTGGTCGAGTTCTGTCAACAGAACAACGTGACCCCTGTCGCGTACACGCCCTTAGGGCTGATATCTGACGCGAGGCCGGAGTTCGCGGGAATAGACGTCATCAAAACCGACCCTAAGCTCGGGGAGCTCGCTGCTAAGTACGGCAAGACTAGGGCGCAGGTGGCCCTTAGATATTTGGTAAGTTGATGTTTTAAAAATACACTCTTTTTTTAGGCTTGACGTAATAGTATGTAATTACTTCCCAGAAGTTGACTTGACTTTTGACAGTTGACATCCGAATCTCACTAATGAAAAAAATCCGAATTAAATTGCAGGAAATTGTTGATATCCTTATAAGGCTCTTTTCAGTATTTTTACAAATGTTCTGGTGCAGAAGAAATTATCGTTTGTGGAATGGTTATATCTGAAATTCTAATATGTTAAGCTACATTTAAAGGCTTATTCAAATCATTCCAATGACCTCAGTTTTGTCAGCTACCCTTCACTAAACCTTAAATCAACAAGAAATAAACCAATTTAAAATACTTGTTCCTAGACTCAACGCAACATTCCCGCTCTACCGAAATCGTTCACGAAGTCCCGCGTCGAACAGAACATCGATATATTCGACTTCACTCTGACCGGCGAGGAGATGTCGCTAGTGGACAGCTACAATCTGAACCATCGTTGCGTACCGTCTAAGGCTTTCAGTCATTTGACCAACTATCCTTTTTAAATTATAGGTTTTTTAAGTTGGCAATCTTGTTAGTAGTGGCTATTTTTTATATATGGTATCACTAATAAATAATATTTTTTAGGCAATTTTAGAAGTGACGTACATAATAATACAGTATATAATACAATATACATATCAACATCATACTTTTTATTAATTAAAATTACCATATCACATAAGTTAGTGTATGCAGTGCTTATTTAATTCTATATTTTGCACGCCACTGGTCGAAATAGTTGAAAAATTAAGAGCTTACTTTCTCAGCCACTATAACAGGTTTGCCAACTCAATTTAAAATACTATACATCCTATCCAAATAATTCATACTACATATTAATAATCATTTAAAATATTTTCATATTGACTATCGATCTAATGTTACTAGATACACCATACAGAACGAAACAATACAAAATATCTCTCAAAAATCTCCAAACCTACACTAAACATTAAGTGTTTTACAAAACGTCTTAAAAAGTCTTCAGATTAAACCACCACTCAACTGGGAACTGACCAAAACTGGCGTATGTCTAGTAGTGCCATCTATAGGTGACATTTGACACAGTCGAGTTGTTGAGTCCATTTTTAGTAATTTATATGTGTAATTTAAACAAAAATCATGTATATTACTAATAAAATGAAAACACTTTTTGATTTTGATAGTGTTTAGTTGTCATTTTATTCTCTAATCGTGTATCTAGTGTATTTGATCGAATACATTTACATAACACAAGACTGCCTATCTTATATGCTGTCTCAATTTATGTTTTAAATATGCTATAACTTTACAATAACTAATTAATAAAAAGACTATAATATAATGAACTGTGTAAATAAACAAACCAAAGTTTTTAGATGCAATAGATTTGTTAATATAAAATAGCTTCAGATAAATCTAGAATCTTTTAGAATTTTCTATAAAATGATTGTATTAAAATTTAAGTATAAGATCATTCCCATGCGATTTAGTTTATTTTATATACTTCAGAAAATTAGTTTTTTGATTTAAATTAACTGCAAAATGTATTTAACTTCAATAGATTATGAATTCAGTTTTATACAGTCTAATAATTAAATATCATTGTACGATTTTATTTATTTCTATAACATAAGATTAAGGTGAATGTTGTACGGTAAATAAATGTTTTCTATGTTTTATTGTGATTTTATTTTCCAAAACTACCCTACATATTTAATTTTTATAGCCTTTTTTAAAATGAAACGGACAAAAATAATCTTAGGATTCTCCTATTGAAAGAAAAGAACTACAAACGATAAGATCACTATTGTGTCCAAAAGGTGACTGCTTTCTTAAAATAAAATTCAAAAGGCATTGCTTTTTACTATGGTAATAATATATCGACGGTGGAAAACGTAAAGGGCTTAACCCCGAATATACCTATTTTACCCACCAGAGCCAAAAAACTGAAAAAAAAATTGAAAAAAAATCATAACTTTTAAACGGTAGGTGCTATTAACATATTAAACATGTACATAACCTGGCTTATAAACCATTAACTTCCTATTGCTAGATCATGCAGTTTCTCGCGATACGCACTTAGACTTTAAAAATACATACCTCAAAAAGGTCGTACTTTGGCGTACTTTTTGTACTGAATCTGATTTTTTTTATGAAATTTCTGACCGTAAAATGGCTGTAACTACTATTCGATTTATTTTACGAGATAAATCGGGTTGTAAACGAATTGTCTTAGCTAAAACCAGATAGAAAATTGGTCGTAACCATAGTCCATGTAAATTATTGAATCTTTTAAAAAGTTAATGTTACAAATTCTACTTATATTTTACACGACTAGACAAAGATACTCGAAAATTAATTTAAATATTAAATAATATAACATTTAGTTAACTTATTTTAAACAATTAAAATGCATAAGTTAATCAAATTTTAAAACTTTATTTAAAAAATCAGAGTTCATAGTACTGAGATCCAATTTTCTCTTAAAAGAAATAATCATTAAAGTACTTCTTAGCAAATAATAATACACTATTTTCCAAGTTTATGTTTCCAAAATATAACACTCATAGTCGATTATTTATTATGGTATCGTAATTAATAAAGAACTAAAGTTTCAAACCTTTTCTTGAAAATTGCAACTACTATACAGTCAACTCCTTTTGAAAATCGGTAAAAAAAAATGTTTATGTATTTTTGTAAACGGTTCAACAAAAACAAGTATTTGATTTGAATTAATCACTGGCCAATAACTAAAAATAATTAATTTTATCCGTTATGTCCAGTAAATTGTGCTTAATTAGTAAAAAACAATATATTAATACAATATCCTAACGAAATTATTTATTACATTATTACTAATTCAGATTTTATATACTTTAATTTTATTACTATATGAAAATTAAACATTGTATACGTTGATTTCTCGAAATATTTAATAGTTTTTGCAGCATAAAAATAGAGACAACTTTTTAACACGGCGCCAGTGCAACGACTTGTACTGTTTGACTGGGACGTATGCAATAAAACCTGACTTAACAAAAATTTATCGAAATCTATGATTTGACTTATTTACCTAAAGTATTGCACCAACCTAGTATTGCGCCAACCTAGTCCTGCACCAACCTAGTATTGCACCAACCTAGTATTGCGTCAACCTAGTCCTGCACCAACCTAGTATTGCACCAACCTAGTATTGCGCCAACCTAGTATTGCACCAACCTAGTCCTGCACCAACCTAGTCCTGCACCAACCTAGTCCTGCACCAACCTAGTATTGCACCAACCTAGTATTGCGCCAACCTAGTATTGCACCAACCTAGTATTGCACCAACCTAGTCCTGCACCAACCTAGTCCTGCACCAACCTAGTATTGCACCAACCTAGTATTGCGCCAACCTAGTATTGCACCAACCTAGTATTGCGCTAACCTAGTATTGCGCCAACCTAGTATTGCGCCAACCTAGTCCTGCACCAACCTAGTATTGCACCAACATAGTATTGCGCCAACCTAGTATTGCGCCAACCTAGTATTGCACCAACCTAGTATTGCACCAACCTAGTCCTGCACCAACCTAGTCCTGCACCAACCTAGTATTGCGCCAACCTAGTATTGCACCAACCTAGTATTGCGCTAACCTAGTATTGCGCCAACCTAGTATTGCGCCAACCTAGTCCTGCACCAACCTAGTATTGCGCTAACCTAGTATTGCGCCAACCTAGTATTGCGCCAACCTAGTCCTGCACCAACCTAGTATTGCACCAACATAGTATTGCGCCAACCTAGTATTGCGCCAACCTAGTATTGCACCAACCTAGTATTGCACCAACCTAGTCCTGCACCAACCTAGTATTGCGCCAACCTAGTGTTGCGCCAACCTAGTATTGCGCCAACCTAGTATTGCGCCAACCTAGTCCTGCACCAACCTAGTATTGCACCAACCTAGTATTGCACCAACCTAGTATTGCGCCAACCTAGTCCTGCACCAACCTAGTATTGCACCAACCTAGTATTGCGCCAACCTAGTATTGCGCCAACCTAGTATTGCACCAACCTACTATTGCACCAACCTAGTATTGCGCCAACCTAGTCCTGCACCAACCTAGTATTGCACCAACCTAGTATTGCGCCAACCTAGTATTGCACCAACCTAGTATTGCACCAACCTTGTCCTGCACCAACCTAGTATTGCACCAACCTAGTATTGCGCCAACCTAGTCCTGCACCTACCTAGTATTGTACCAACCTAGTATTGCGCCAACCTAGTATTGCGCCAACCTAGTATTGCACCAACCTAGTATTGCGCCAACCTAGTCCTGCACCAACCTAGTCCTGCACCAACCTAGTATTGAGCCAACCTAGTATTGAGCCAACCTAGTGTTGCGCCAACCTAGTCCTGCACCAACCTAGTATTGCGCCAACCTAGTATTGCGCCAACCTAGTCCTGCACCAACCTAGTATTGCACCAACCTAGTATTGCACCAACATAGTATTGCGCCAACCTAGTATTGCGCCAACCTAGTATTGCACCAACCTAGTATTGCACCAACCTAGTCCTGCACCAACCTAGTATTGCACCAACCTACTATTGCGCCAACCTAGTATTGCGCCAACCTAGTATTGCGCCAACCTAGTCCTGCACCAACCTAGTATTGCACCAACCTAGTATTGCACCAACCTAGTATTGCGCCAACCTAGTCCTGCACCAACCTAGTATTGCACCAACCTAGTATTGCGCCAACCTAGTATTGCGCCAACCTAGTATTGCGCCAACCTAGTCCTGCACCAACCTAGTATTGCACCAACCTAGTATTGTGCCAACCTAGTATTGCACCAACCTAGTATTGCGCTAACCTAGTATTGCGCCAACCTAGTATTGCACCAACCTTGTCCTGCACCAACCTAGTATTGCACCAACCTAGTATTGCGCCAACCTAGTCCTGCACCTACCTAGTATTGTACCAACCTAGTATTGCGCCAACCTAGTATTGCGCCAACCTAGTATTGCACCAACCTAGTATTGCGCCAACCTAGTCCTGCACCAACCTAGTCCTGCACCAACCTAGTATTGCACCAACCTAGTATTGAGCCAACCTAGTGTTGCGCCAACCTAGTCCTGCACCAACCTAGTATTGCACCAACCTAGTATTGCGCCAATCTAGTGTTGCGCCAACCTAGTATTGCACCAACCTAGTATTGCGCCAACCTAGTATTGCGCCAACCTAGTATTGCACCAACCTAGTATTGCACCAACCTAGTCCTGCACCAACCTAGTATTGCGCCAACCTAGTGTTGCGCAAACCTAGTATTGCGCCAACCTAGTATTGCGCCAACCTAGTCCTGCACCAACCTAGTATTGCACCAACCTAGTATTGCGCCAACCTAGTATTGCACCAACCTAGTATTGCACCAACCTAGTATTGCGCCAACCTAGTATTGCACCAACCTAGTATTGCACCAACCTAGTATTGCACCAACCTAGTCCTGCACCAACCTAGTCCTGCACCAACCTAGTATTGCACCAACCTAGTATTGAGCCAACCTAGTATTGAGCCAACCTAGTGTTGCGCCAACCTAGTCCTGCACCAACCTAGTATTGCGCCAACCTAGTATTGCGCCAACCTAGTCCTGCACCAACCTAGTATTGCACCAACCTAGTATTGCACCAACCTAGTATTGCGCCAACCTAGTATTGCACCAACCTAGTATTGCACCAACCTAGTATTGCGCCAACCTAGTATTGCGCCAACCTAGTATTGCACCAACCTACTATTGCACCAACCTAGTATTGCGCCAACCTAGTCCTGCACCAACCTAGTATTGCGCCAACCTAGTATTGCACCAACCTAGTATTGCACCAACCTTGTCCTGCACCAACCTAGTATTGCACCAACCTAGTATTGCGCCAACCTAGTCCTGCACCAACCTAGTATTGCGCCAACCTAGTGTTGCGCCAACCTAGTATTGCGCCAACCTAGTATTGCGCCAACCTAGTCCTGCACCAACCTAGTATTGCACCAACCTAGTATTGCGCCAACCTAGTCCTGCACCAACCTAGTATTGCACCAACCTAGTATTGCGCCAACCTAGTATTGCGCCAACCTAGTATTGCACCAACCTACTATTGCACCAACCTAGTATTGCGCCAACCTAGTCCTGCACCAACCTAGTATTGCACCAACCTAGTATTGCGCCAACCTAGTATTGCACCAACCTAGTATTGCACCAACCTTGTCCTGCACCAACCTAGTATTGCACCAACCTAGTATTGCGCCAACCTAGTCCTGCACCTACCTAGTATTGTACCAACCTAGTATTGCGCCAACCTAGTATTGCGCCAACCTAGTATTGCACCAACCTAGTATTGCGCCAACCTAGTCCTGCACCAACCTAGTCCTGCACCAACCTAGTATTGCACCAACCTAGTATTGAGCCAACCTAGTGTTGCGCCAACCTAGTCCTGCACCAACCTAGTATTGCACCAACCTAGTGTTGCGCCAACCTAGTCCTGCACCAACCTAGTATTGCACCAACCTAGTATTGCGCCAACCTAGTATTGCGCCAACCTAGTATTGCACCAACCTAGTATTGCACCAACCTAGTCCTGCACCAACCTAGTATTCCGCCAACCTAGTGTTGCGCAAACCTAGTATTGCGCCAACCTAGTATTGCGCCAACCTAGTCCTGCACCAACCTAGTATTGCACCAACCTAGTATTGTGCCAACCTAGTATTGCACCAACCTAGTATTGCACCAACCTAGTATTGCGCCAACCTAGTATTGCACCAACCTAGTATTGCACCAACCTAGTATTGCACCAACCTAGTCCTGCACCAACCTAGTCCTGCACCAACCTAGTATTGCACCAACCTAGTATTGAGCCAACCTAGTATTGAGCCAACCTAGTGTTGCGCCAACCTAGTCCTGCACCAACCTAGTATTGCGCCAACCTAGTATTGCGCCAACCTAGTCCTGCACCAACCTAGTATTGCACCAACCTAGTATTGCACCAACCTAGTATTGCGCCAACCTAGTATTGCACCAACCTAGTATTGCACCAACCTAGTATTGCGCCAACCTAGTATTGCGCCAACCTAGTATTGCACCAACCTACTATTGCACCAACCTAGTATTGCGCCAACCTAGTCCTGCACCAACCTAGTATTGCGCCAACCTAGTATTGCACCAACCTAGTATTGCACCAACCTTGTCCTGCACCAACCTAGTATTGCACCAACCTAGTATTGCGCCAACCTAGTCCTGCACCTACCTAGTATTGCGCCAACCTAGTATTGCGCCAACCTAGTATTGCGCCATCCTAGTATTGCACCAACCTAGTCCTGCACCAACCTAGTCCTGCACCTACCTAGTATTGTACCAACCTAGTATTGCGCCAACCTAGTATTGCGCCAACCTAGTATTGCACCAACCTAGTATTGCGCCAACCTAGTCCTGCACCAACCTAGTATTGCACCAACCTAGTATTGCGCCAACCTAGTCCTGCACCAACCTAGTATTGCACCAACCTAGTCCTGCTATTTAGATATTATATACTTTAATTTATAACGATATGAAAATTAAACATTGTGTATGTTGATTTCTCGAAATATTGAATAATTTTTGCAGCATAAAAATAGAGACAACTTCTTAACACGGCGCCAGTGCAACGACTTGTACTGTTTGACTGGGACGTATGCAATAAAACTGGACTTAACCAAAAATTATCGAAATCTACGATTTGACTTATTTACCTAAAATGAAAAATATTTATCCCATTAATATTGCTGTAACGTAGTATCAGTTTATTATAGTAACCCACCATAAGGTAGTACTAGAGAGATCTTACAATGTTTTGGTTAAATGCAAACCGTAAAAACGTCATACACAACAAAGTTTTAACACACCCCGCCAAAACGGCGTAACCATGGTAAACTCGTAAACAGGAGCCGCGTAACTAAATTATTTAAAAAAACGCGAAATTGTACTTAACGTATCTCTAAAAAGGAAAAAAATATCCAGATTTTTAAGTAATTACGACAATTATTATTTTTAAGTTTTTCAAAATAGGGGCGTTTTTTTTAAAAAAAAAGTCGTCGTAGAACCACGACCATTCGACGCAGAAAAAAAAACTGATTATGGTCATGTGCTTAGTCTAGTTACGACAATTTAACGGAATACGACCTTTCTGCTGGCAACACCTTTCTTTTTTTTGCTGGCAACACTCCTAGCGCTTAAACGTCAAATTCTCTGCTCCCGTAAATATTTAAATAAAAATAAACAAAAACTTCATAATATCATCGAATATACATTAAAGTAGTGTATTAAGTGTGTTAGTTAAGTGTTATTATTAAATACTGTGATAAACATTGTTTTAGTAGTCTTTCTGGTCGGTGAGTGTTTTAATTTTTTTTGTAAATAGCGGGTAATCTAACCGACAAAACTTTAATTGTTATTTCGTATTTTACATATTTTACACAAACAAAATGATGACTCGCAGTATCAAAACCCGTCAGGTTGAAGATCAGCTCCAACTGACTCTTCAACAATTAAAAATTTCACGCGAAAAATGCGATCAACTAGAAATAGAATTAAAAGAAAACGAAGTTGAAATACTACAAGTCATTAAAAATAACACTCAGCTTAAAAAACAGTTGTCTCAGCTCTTCATTGAGCATAATGAAGTTCTTGAGACAAATAAACAATTGCAGAGTACCGTTGACACCTTCTCTCAATGCAGCAATGAGTATTTTGATTTAGTAGATCACAATGCTGAGTTGAAACGAAGGTTGGCTGAGGCTGAGGATTGTGTCTCTGACCTGCGGTCAGAGATATCTAATCTTGGGGCTCGGCAAACACAAACATTGTACTCGGAACTGATTGAGAGTGAACCGGCTTTGGTACCTGCAACAACTGCCTTTAACCTTGACATAAGTACAATTGATCTGACTGGTAGTGATGCAGATGCTACAGCTCACTCTCAGTTAGTATTTAGCAAGAATAAGCTTAAAAAATATGTAAAAGTTAGTAAATTAATACATAAGACACAACAAAAGTTAAGGAACTACAAGTCTGAAAGCCACATTAAATCTATCTGTAAACAAAGAAGTTCATTGTCGCATAAGCTAGCCTCAATGACTAAAGATAGTGAACAAGTTCATCAGAAGCACAATGAAGAGATAGAATATTTAACAAATCAAATAAACACTTTAAAGTTAAGTTTAGAAAAAATAACATTAAATTATGAATTAGCACAGAGGGATATAAGTGAGCATGTCTTGGCAATGGATGGCTTGATTGGTGCCTGTGATTTTAATCGACAGCGCTTTGAATCGTTGACAATGCAGTATGCTGATTGCAAATGCTCTGCATCAGGTTTTCCAGTGTTACCACATGCTCAAAGTGTTACATCCAATCCCTCTGAGATAAAACAAAATAACCTTGGTAATGATGATATTATGAAGTCAGTATCGGTGACTGCCCCCATACCTCTGATCACTGCAAAGCCATCCGCTTCCTCTACTACTCAATATGTAATAAAAATATACAGTGATGAGTTCGGAAAAGATATGGGTGTAGCCTTACATGACTTGTGTTTGGGACAGACAGTGATAAATCATTGTATGCCAGGTGTTAACCCTGCATTAATATTCAACAAGATCCTGACCACAAGTCATTGTGAAAAAACAATCCTAGTTATTATGATTGGGAGGAGAGATGGTTTAAGTCAAAAACAAATAGTAAACTATATTGATAGAATCACTTTGTTAAATATAAAAAATACTATTATGTTTACTTTTCCATATATTAACAGTTTGCCAGCAGAAAATAAAATAAGATTTAACATCAATAACTGTTTGTATAATATGTTTGACAATAATAATAGTATTTTAACATCTTCAAACATACAATTTAAACTAATTGATGTTAATAAATTTGTTAAAAATAGATATTTGATAACAATAAAATATGACATGTATAAATTAATTAAATCTGACTTTAGACAAGTAGCACATTCGCTACATTATTGTTTACAATTAGCTATGTTGAAATTAGCTAGAATACCTACTGCTTCTATTGAGCAGAAAACAAATATGACATTATACAATAATTTGGAATCCGTTCCAAGACCTTATTTAAATTAAACTTTAAGACAAAAGAGTTAGACTCTTGCATCAATAAAAGTAATAAAATAATTGATAAAAACCCAACACAAAATGGTAAAAATAATGTTATTAATATAGTACACCAAAACTTACAAGGAATGTTGGGTAAAGAACTAATTGTAGAATTATTCTTACAGTCTCACAATGTTGATATTTTATGTGTGACTGAGCACTGGCTTAAAAGTTCACAATTGATGTTTAATTTTAAGGATCATCAAATGTTAAGTTCTTTTTGCAGAGAGATAGTGATTCATGGAGGTTCACTAATCCTTGTAAATAAAAGTTTGAAATGTAAAGTTCGCAAGGATATAGTGGCACTCTCGGTGGAAAGGACTATTGAAATTGCGTCCGTAGAACTAGAGCGCTTCATTGTGGTAAGTCTTTACAGACCCCCAAATTCATTATATGATTTATTTGAAGAAATAATGGAGAATGTTTTAATAAGACTTTCTGAATCTAATAAACCTATTTTTATCTGTGGTGATTTCAATATCAACTTATTAGAAAATAGTAACACCACTATTAGACTCAGAACATTGTTCAAATCATATAATTTTGTTAATGTATTCAATGAACCAACAAGAATTACTCAATCAACGGCAACATGTATTGACAATATTTTCACAAACACTAAACCTTTGCAAAAATACATTATTAATAATTTACCTTCTGATCACTGTGGTCAATTTTTATCTTTTAAAAGTAAATCAGATGATAATAATGTAAAAACGCTTGAGTTTGTTCCTATAAATTGTAACCGTATAGAAAAGTTCAGGAGAAATGTATCAACAAAAGTGTGTAATTTGAGCAGCATTAAGGACCCCAATACCTTGTATAACGATTTTTTTGACTTGATTAATAAAGAATTTAATGATGTATTTGTGCCTAAGTTATTCAAGTTAAAAAATAAAAAGAGTTTTTGTGAATGGGCTACTATTGGAATTTATAGAAGCAGGGAAAGACTTTACGACTTGTATTATGAAAAGTCATATAATCATAGTGAATCATTCCAACAGCATGTCCGAACGTATTCAAAAATATTCAAAAAAGTCTGTGCTGCGGCAAAATCACTACACTTATCTAGGCAAATAAAAAATGCACCAGACAAAATTAAAATGACTTGGAACATTATCAATAGGGAGGCTGGAAGAGTAATACATAATGACTCTGAATTTACACTGCAAATTAATAATAAAGTTATAAATTCTCAACAAGAGATAGCTAGCGTTTTTGAAGACTTTTTTGCAGATATTCCATCTTCCACAACCAAGTCCTTGATTTCGTCTCCTGCCATTGCTGAATCACTATTAGAAAATCATGTTGATAAATGTAAAGTCAATTTTAATTTTAGCCAGATTAATACAAGTGATATCATAAAAAGTTTTAAAACTATTAATGTTAAAAAAACTCCTGATTTATGGGGAATATCAATTAAGGTTATTAATCATATAATAGACGTAATTGCACCGTTTCTCACTGAAATCTTCAATGAATGTATTAAAACTGGTGTATTTCCGGACCTAATGAAACACAGTAAAGTAATACCTTTATTTAAATCAGGTAGTACATCAGACCCCTCAAATTTTAGGCCTATTTCTGTGCTACCTGCGCTAAGTAAAATTTTTGAAAAAATAATCCTTAACCAACTTCTAACTCATTTTAATAAGAATAACCTGCTTCATAATAAACAATTTGGTTTTACTAGGGGTTGTTCCACTACTGATGCGGGTGTAAATTTAGTTAAAAATATATTTCAGGCATGGGAGAAATCACGTGATGCACTTGGTGTGTTTTGTGATCTATCCAAAGCCTTTGACTGTGTTGATCATGATACATTAGTAAGGAAGTTACACTTTTATGGTATAAGGGACGCTTCGTTAGATCTTATAACCTCTTATTTATCAGGACGGATACAAAAAGTCGATGTTAATGGAAAGCGATCCGGCGGTGTCATGCTTAAAATGGGTGTCCCTCAAGGATCTATCTTGGGTCCCTTCTTGTTCTTAGTTTATATAAATGATTTACCTAGCTTTGTAGAAGCACGTCACGAGATTGTATTGTTTGCAGATGATACATCTTTATTATTTAGACTTAAACGTCAAGAACTTGACTATGACGATGTGAATGATGCCATCTCGCGTGTAGTTCATTGGTTTAGTGTTAACAATTTGTTATTAAATAGTAAGAAAACTAAATGCATAAAATTTACGTTACCAAATGTTAAACAAGTTAAGAGTAATGTTATTATTAGTGGTGAAACATTGGAGCTTGTTGAGTCAACTGTCTTTCTTGGTATAACGGTGGATTCCAAGCTCCAGTGGGGCCCCCATATTACTAGGTTGGCGGGAAGGCTCAGTTCTGCAGCTTACGCGGTTAAAAAGATAAGAACATACACTGATGTGGACACAGCTCGCCTTGTGTATTTTAGTTATTTTCATAGTGTTATGTCTTATGGTATTCTGTTATGGGGCAATGCTGCCGACGTAGAAACAATATTTATTCTGCAGAAAAGAGCTGTTCGTGCAATCTATAATATGAACTCAAGGGAGTCTTTGCGGGACAAATTCAAGGAAATTAAGATTCTAACTTTAGCGTCCCAATACATTTATGAAAATTTAATGTATGTACATAAAAATATTCATGAATTTCCTAAAGTCTCGGATATTCATAATTTTAACACTAGGAACAAACACAAGCTTGCGTTGCCAGCATCTAGATTACATAAAATAAGTAATTCTTTCCAGGGTTTGTCTGTAAAGCTTTATAACAAAATCCCAGTGGCCGTTCAAACATTGCCTATAAATAGGTTTAAGAGAGTTATCAAAGAACGGCTATGCAGTAAAGCATATTATAAACTTAATGATTATATAAATGACTGCACAAAATGGGAATGAGGTGCTCGTCCGGGCCATTTCAATTGTTACATTTGTTAAAAACAAAAATATTGTAAAACAATATTTAAAAAAAAAGAAAAAAAAAAACATATTAAATTAAAAAAAAGACATGCCCGCTGAGTTTCTTGCGCCGGTTCTTCTCAGGACGGAGGCGTAATTTTAGCGAACTGGTGGTAGAACTTTTGATTTTATTTTATTTTTGACTTTCAAAATGTATGTGTGTCCACATCTAATTTGAAATAAATGATTTGACTTTGACTTTGACTTTGACTTCTGTTTTCCAGCGTCGATATGCTATGGTTGCAATCGGTGACGTATCAGTGTTGAGTGACTATGTTCCGGACACTGCAGTTCTTTTCGCATAATTTATACCATTTAAATGCGTAGACTTGTCCTTCTTCAAACGAGGCTTGAGGAGGGTCCTTAAAGTTAGGTCGTAGGTAGCGACCCCTCAGTGTCCCCTGACATTGCAGAGGTTCATGAGCGACGGTAACGACTTCCTATCAGGTGGGCCGTTGGCTCGTCTGCCTACATGGCAATAAAAAAAAAAGAAGGACAAGTCATAGCTCTCGCTTCACCACTATGACTTATCCTTCTTCAAAGAAGGATTAAGGAAAGTTTTTAGAGGTATGCCGTAAGTAGGGAGGGGGCAGTGTGACATTTTTTATTTTTATTGTGTGATAGATAAACGAGCCTACGCCCCACCTGATGGTAAGCGGTCACCGTCGCTCATGAACCTCTGCAATGCCAGGGCAATGAAGGGCTGTTATCTATAGCCTATCGATAGACTTTTCTTAAACCTCGTTTAAAGAGGGACATGTCATAGCGCTCCGGGAACACCGGGGATGGGAGTCCATTCCAAATCGGAATGGTATGGGGCATAATGATCTTCTGAAGCAGACATTACAGATGGTAACCACTTGCCTCGTCTACATGATAAAAAAAGATTTTCCCTCCACACCTTCCTGATACTGACACACCATCTGTCACATCTGCCATTGGTATTAGTAGGTTCAAATTTAAATAAAACAAACATTTTACACAATGAATTGTATTCATTCAAGACAAAAATAAAACGTAAAATAAATTAATTAACATGTCAACATTGCATCAAAAAAACATTCAATAAAAATATTATATTTGTAGTATCGTAAGCGTACACTGTGGAATGGATCATAGTGTTAACACGTTCACTGCCGACGAAATAAAAATATTTTCTTGAGGACTTATGATAGATGGAAAATTCTTTTATTTTTGCAGCAGTGAACGTGTCAAAATTAAATAAACAAAAGTAAAGTTGAAATAGAACATTTAACTGTATTAACAATTTCAGAATTTTGTTTTTATAAAAATAATTTACGGTAGACTTCAATGTAATAAATAGTGTTTCAGATACATTCAAATAACAATAACAAATATCTTAACAATTTTCGAAACAAAAAATATAATTATACTTCTATACTTTTTAGATAATCGTGATAACAAAACGTTTGCTTTCCAATAAAATCAAAATTTTAGTATTTATAGTACACGCACACTTAGTCGGGAAACAACGCAACGCATAACCCATCTATATCCGCTCCTTATACTAGGATAATATTATTATTGTATGAACATACACATACTTAGTGCAACATAATGTTATCTATAACTTTTGCGAAGATCCGTTGCGTTGCGGCCCACCTAACTGTGCGTTTAAAAGAACAACGAAATGGAATAATATGAAAAATGCATAAGCATTGATAAAACAAAATCACATGTTTAAAAACATTATAACTATTTTATATAATAAAAGCAGAAATACAAAAAACGTACATTAGTATTAACAATTTGTATCTTTGTGTAAAAATGTAAAGAAAATGCAACAAAAAGCATCTAGTGAAATCATTAAAAAAAATAAGCAAATATCGTTCATTATTTTACAAAAAAATCGGAATCTTTCAACCCTGTATTAAAAAGCAAGAAAAAATAGCACATTTACACTTATTTAAAATAGAAAAAAAATAATAGTCAAAATAAAATATAAAAAAATATAACATCGGTCATTTTAGAGAAGAAATCTTCTATTTTCATGGAATAACAATATAAAAACAAAAATAAATGTCTTGAACAGAAAAATCTGTTGTCAAATAAAAATAGCTCTTATGAACACGAAAAGTTCATTTCGATTACAACATATTTATATTTTATTTATATTTTATATATACAACAATTTTACATGCAAATAAGGAAAAGTATTTAAAGTTTATTTTCCATTGCTTCAAGTACAATACAAATGGTATAGTGACCAGAGTTTGTGCCCAAATATTATGAGACTTTTCAAATAGAAGATAAATTTGATAGCTCAACCTTTATTAAGATGAGTCGGGTCGCATTGTATCAGAAAGGCATTGCTTTGGTGAAACTTTGAAAGAACCAACTTAATAACTGGTTTATGGTTGGCACCATAGATGGCACCACTAGACAAACGCCAATTTTGGATATTTCTCAGTTAAGTGGTTAAACAGGTCGAATACCGACAAATTTCCGTTTTGTTTTTAAAGCAATGCGTCCTAACCCATCTAAATGTACATGCAATACTTATTCTGTTTCCAAATTAAATACATTGAATATTATAAAGTTTTCGTCAAAAATGATGTCATCGCTTGAAGTTTAATTTCGTCAAAAATGACGTCATCGCTTGAAGTTTAATTTCAAAATAATATATATTGTTTTTTTAATAATACGCTTACGTACGTATTTAGTTTGTACATATTCGGTTTTCAATATTACTCATTAAAGTACAAGAGGCAAGTATCTATAAGTTTTTCTGAATCACAATTTTACTCGCAAAAATCCATCGAAAACTTTACATTTTCTTAACAAATATTTTGTAATATTCAAAATTATTTTTCAATATATTAAAGTACATATATTGAAATAATAAATAAACAATGTTTTATCACATTTCGTTTTGGGGTACTTTGTAGGATGTTGGTAGAAAATTTATGTACATTTTACATTCGTTCACACTACGATAATAAACACGACCTTTTTCATAATAATTGAAGCGTAAAAACTATACATTTGTTCTTGATAATTAAAATATGGTACATAATGAAGGACATAGTTATACAATATGTAACAAAAACCCTGTTGTTCCTTTTAGGGGCGTATACACTGGACTACAGGCACCTCAATAATGAAGTTACAATAAAAAAAAACAATCATTGGCTAGGCTAGGGGTCAAAATCCAATATCTATTAAAATCGATGCATTAGAAATAATGTTTAGAACATCTGACATTAAAATAGCCACGAGGTCGGCGACCGTCGTACACATGCCGTTATCCCGTCGTTTACAAGGTCAAGGTCACATTCGCACGCGCGTTGATTCGTTGGGACGTTCTACTATCTCTGTCTAGGTCAACGATCTAATTGCCAAACAATGTAAACATTATAAATATTAATAATTAAATATTTATTTTAGTCGAAAGACTAGCTTTATTATATACTTGTGCCGAATCTTAATACGTGGATAGAAGGAACAACAGGGTTTTTGTTACATATTGTACACGACCAAATACTATAACAAGATGGTTATTTTAATTTTTAATAATATTTTTACAAAATCACACAAAATTGCATGCAACACCAGGAAACGTCTGTCTATACTTAAAAATCCGGGATAATTTTAATCAAATTGAGAATTAGTATCGGTTACTAAACATACTTCACTATGTTCCATATCTTATCATTCATCTTGTATACAGGGTGTATGAAGACCACTCCCGAAAACCAAAGTTGGGTTAGTACTAGTGATAGCTGGGATTTTAAGCTTTTTGCAAAATAAAAATCGTCTGAATAGATCGATTTTCTGGCTTATCACAGGCACTAGACTACCACCAGTCTTCGTTTTCGGGAGTGGTTTTCAAACACCCTGTATTAAAACGATTCCTTAGTCACAGTGTAATATTTAGCGACATCTGTTATATTTTATTTAAGTGCATCAAAATCCTCAGTTTCCGAAACAACGATATTAATTTTAAACTAGTCGCAGATGTTTGTTTGTGACTATTAAAATGCATTGTAAAATCATTCACTCTTTCATATATTCTCATTCATACAATACTTCAAAATTAAATATGAAAAAGGTCATGTTATTCTACTAGTTTACTAAACTAAGAGGCGAATTTTGAAACGAATCTTAAATATCTAATTGCTTCTAAAATTTCAAACCATTCAATGGATTTAATAATTCAATAATGTATGTATTACATCCTCATTAGCTACATTAGCGGGCTACTACGAATATTCGTGTTAACTCGATAGTGTCGATTGATAACCACTCAACTGGGAACGTCACTATTCGTTAGATGGCGAAACTGGGGACTTCGTTCGGAATCAATACCGTGTTTGAGCCCCTTTTTAAATACATTTTTATCCAATGATTTTCAATTTTGATTTTTAATTAAACCTTATATTTTTGTAAATCTTTATTACTAAACGACGCTGTATTGCATTTTCAGCGAAAATATATCATCTCCGCAAAATATGAGACGATTAAAAAATGTAAACAAAACAAGTTTTAGAACTGTGCTCAATTTTGGCTCCTGTCACAGACTTGGCAAAAGTAAACAAATTTTTGTTGCCGATCCCAGTTGAGTGGATAAATACATTCAATATTGTATTACAATTAGCACAGACTAAGTAATTTATACAGACGAAAAGCTTCTTACAAACTTTACATCTAAACACTATGTTTTATCTTTGCCCGTTCATTATATTTTTACGACGACATTACATTTACATTTTAACACGAATCTTCGTCCACTAACACCTATACTCTTAAATTAGCTTAGAGCGCTTCAACCACTCACTTGTGGCTGTCAAAAGTCATCTATACAAAAACGCCAATTTTGACCAGTTAACAAATATCTAAAAAACGTTTCAACATTCGCCTATAACGTACCTACAATAATCTACTTCCATACATAATTGAACACGTCCATGATACTGTCGTAGATAGTGAATGTGATGGCGACGTCGAACACGACGCGACTGAGTCTGGGCACGGTACCTTTGTAGAAGGCGAGGGGTCCCTCCTGTTTCCAGGTCTTGATGAAGCAGTCCAGGGTACTCTTGTACTTGGAGGCTTCTAGACCTTGCATACGAGTCTTGACGACGTCTATTGGTGTGTTACCGAACACTGATGCGGCTCCTGGAGTATTTAGAGACAGATGATTAGTTATTTAAAAGTCGTGGTGGGGTAGTGGTCGAAGCGCTTCCTTCCGAACTGGAGTTCGCGGGTTCAAAACCGGCCGGCTTGTACCTCTAAATCTAAATGTGAAAAAGATTTATGTGCAATTTTTCACAACACCACTGGCTAAAAACGGTGAAGGAAAACATCGTGAGGAAACCTGCATGTCGGAAAAGGATTCTAAAAATCCTTTGAAGATATGTGAAGTCCCCAATCCGCACTAGGCAAGCGTGGTGGACTATACTTAATACCTCTTCTGAGGAGACCTGAGCCCAACAGTGGGCAGTAATGGGTTGGTACAGTACAGAACAGATATGATACAATTTGGAAAAGTAGAAACAGAGGCAATTAATGGTACTGATAAGTAACAGTTTTACAAATAACAATAGGTGTTGATTAACTTCCTTATACAGGGTGGATCTATAACTTTGGACAATCTGACGTGGGGTGAATGACCTGTCGAAATACAACTTAGCACCATTTTTATTTTTTGGATCGGTAAAACTTTTTTTTCTGACATTGTATGGAAAACGTACGACTATCGTTGCGGACTTCCATACTATGACGAATTTTTTTTTATCCAATTCCTAAAATAAAAGTGGTTCTAAGTTTTATTTCAACAGGTCATTCACCCCACGTCAGATTGTCCAAAGTTACAGGTCCACCCTGTATAGACCTAGAGTCATCGAATTGTGTCTCTTGGCCTATATTTTTTTTCTTAAACATCACCACACATCTGACTTACGAACGTAGCTGAGTATTCTTCTATACTGATATTATAAAATAGGTAATGTGATGTTTGCATCTACTAGATCGATTTCTACAATGTTTTGACTAACTCTTCGGTATTCCTAGAGCGTAATGACTTGTCCTTCTTCAAACGAGGCTTGAGGAGGGTCCTTAAAGTTAGGTCGTAGGTAGCGGGACAGTGTCCCCTGACATTGCAGAGGTTCATGAGCGACGGTAACCACTTACGATCAGGTGGCCCGTTGGCTCGTATGCCTACATAGCAATAAAAAAAAAAAATAAGGTCACAGACTTTACAAATAAAAAAAAACAACGTTATAGCGATGTAATCGCATTGAAGGCACACCACAAGAAGGAGAATTAGATACCTACCCGCGATACCACCGAACAGTCCCACGATGTACTTGGGCACGGGCTTGTCCCTGTCCCCGCCCTTGTACCAGTCCCGGAGCGACTCCATCACGAAGAACCTGATGGCCTGGTTGCTGCCCTGCTTCATTATCGTCGCTGATACGCCTTTGTACACGCCGCCGACACCTGACAATTTAATTACAGATTTAATGTTTAACATTGTTTTTATAAAAGTTGGATGTGTAATCTTCTAATGATCTATTGTTAAAAAAATGAGAATAATATGGTGGAAATTAAAATACCACTTTTTTATCGCATTATAAGTAAGGGGTGGGCCATATAAAGTTTGCATTTTCCAAAAGTTCGACTGTCATGTTGGCTGTGTGGCATGTTGCGCCATCCTGTTGAAACCAAATGTCGTCCATGTCATACTCTTCAATTCGTGTTCGCATGGCGCCGAGCACGGTAATGTGACGGTAACGCTCGCCATTGACCGTAACGGCGGCTCCTTGCTCATTGTCCAATGATGCCGCCGGACCACAACCCGTACCACCACACCAAACCGTAACTCTTTGTGGGTGCATTGGCTTCTCAATGGTGACGTGTGGATTTTCCGACCCCCAGATGCGACAATTTTGCTTATTGACATAGCCTCCAAGGTGAAAATGGGCTTCATCTGACACGCACACATTTCTTACAGTTTGGACTGAAGACTCACCACTTTGGAAGTAACTTTTCAATATTTCCCAATTTTGTTCAAGCGTACAGCGTCCCATTTCGTAAATGTCAAACCTTTAATTAAATTATGAACACAAATTGAATGACATTTGAGCTGTCATTCTCTAAATAAACAGTAGTTCAAAATGCAAACGTTAGATTGCCCACCCTATACTATATTCTGTATTAGAATAGATACTTATCACCCTCCTTCAATATGTAAAGTTATTAAAACTTCACCTTGTATATTATGTTAATCAAAAGTATTCCTAAAAATTGTTAAGTTCAGACAACAGAGTATTGACTGACATCCTCGCATGGACCGAAGCTGTTAGCTTTCGACAATTATTTTGGCACGAATTTTGGTTTTAAGTAGCGTTATTTCTTTGGTAATACTGGTCGTATATGACCATCAATTATCATGACCTCCAAAATGTTGATGGTACATTGTACACATTAAAAACAGATACAGTCGAATTCGGAAACCTCTTATTAAAACTGCTAGAAAACTAATCAACCCACCTTCCTCCCTAACTATAGTCCTGACTCCATGGAAGAAACCTTTGAACCTAGGTTTCTCCAGCCTCATGTCGTTGATGAACTTCACCTTGACGGTTTCCATGGGAGTGACCGCGAAGATCGCTTCGGCGACACCGGCTGCCAAACCACAGGAGAGCTTACCAGTCGTTGATAGGGTCCCGTCATCGTTGACCATGTAGAGTTTAGCTTGTTCGAATACACCGAATCTGGAAATGGGTTGTGTATTTGAAACTTCTGGAAGTTAATTATTGAGCTTCTGTTTTTGGGTTGGAGCGCATAATTAGGCGAGTCGTAGCGTAAAGATCGATTGGATCTGCCATTTTGTATGAAGTACACATGAGGTTTAAGAAAAGTTCTGTGTAGTTATATAATGGGTGAAGGCCCTCTAATGTCACTATTAATTAAAAGAAAGATAAAATAGTTTTTATTGTTTCTGTTATATGAGCATACTTCTAATAATAACAAGTATATTAAATAAACTTGAGAGGTGTCAAGGGACAACCGGATAGAACGAAGTTCCTGATCCTTCGTAAACACAACAGCATATAGGTTAGAACACGCACGGCTTGCTAAACACATACATTCTGATAATGTAATATTAAAATAGAATTTGGGAAAATAAACGAAAAACATCCATCTAGCCCCTTTCCGTAACGTGCGATAAGGAAATTCGTTCAAAAATAATTATGCAAATCGGTTTAGAAGTTCTAGTGTCATAGCGTGATCAGAAATCAATCCCTAAGAACAATTAGGGTATTTTTTTAAGTTTCGAGGTTGAAAACTTAAAATAGCAAATTCAGACGTTCTTCATTACTTCACAGTGTAGATAACGTAATATATGACAGTGTAATCCTCGGCCTTTGCACCTGACGCAAGACAAGGCATTCAAGTGGTTTATCAACAACACACTTTTACAATTCAATGACTGATTTGTGATGCTAATTTCAAACACGTGCATCGTTTGAGTTAACTGAGATATTGTCTTTAGTATTTTATTGCCTTTTAGGCAGCGGAAGTCAACGGACCACCTGATCGTAAGCGGTTACCAATGCTTATGGACCTCTGCATTGGAAGGTAGTTTTTGAATTTGGATTTTGAGCATAATCGTATATTATTTGAAACATAGACACTCTTTATTTAAGACTAGCTGACCCACACAACTTCGTCTGCGTCACATAAGGAAATTTTCTCACCGTTTAAACCTTCCCTGGACTTCTACGAATATTTCAAGATTAAAATAAGCCAAATCGATTCAGTCGTTCTCGAGTTTTAGCGAGACTAACGAACAGCAATTCATTTTTATATATAAGAAGATTAAAAGAAACACAAGGATACAAAAAAATAAAATAGAAAACCGGTACGACTAATTTTCTTTTCACCACTAACCAGCTGTGACTCAGCATAATGCTGAACTCTGACACGTACCAGCAGGATAAATGCCAATATCCAGCGCTGGTTTTCAATCTCAGCTGGCAGCCTATTGGAAACCTATTATGAACTTCGATGAAATGCGAAAGCTATCAGAAATTCTCGTAAAACGGTAGTCAGCATAACACAGAAAGTGGAAGGAGTTTGAAGCGCGCGAGTTTGTTAATCTCTCTGTTGTTCCTTAACCTCTCAACTGGGATCGGCAACCAAATTGGTTTGTTTACTTTTGCCAAGTCTGTGGCAGGAGCCAAAATTGAGCACAGTTCTAAAACTTGTTTTTTTGTTTACATTTTTTAATGGTCTCATATTTTACGGAGATGATATATTTTCGCTTAAAATGCAATAGAGCGTCATTTAGTAATAAAGATTAACAAAAATATAAGGTTTAATTAAAAATTAAAATTATTGGAAAAAAATGTTTTTAAAAAGGGGCTCAAACACGGTATTGATTCCGAACGAAGTCCCCAATTTCGCCATCTAGCGAATAGTGACGTTCCCAGTTGAGTGGTTAATCTTTCATGGACAATTTTGGATAATTGTAAGTACTCTTTTGTGTGGAAATAATTTTATTTTTTAATGTATTCCATATCAAAATCAAAAAGGAATCCTAGTTATAGCCACCCTTATATAATAATCACTTTACAAATCAAAATTCTAGTGGAGCATTGCACTTAATATCCTAAATGACATTATACTATCAACACGTGTGGCACATACGCAACAAACTGACACGATGTGAACCCTCGTTATCATACATATATTAGCGACCCAATTATCGGGGACACGAGAAGTGATGATCACGTGTAACGTGTATTATATTGTACCAGTGGCGTGCAGTTCATACAAGCAAATATGCAATGCATACCTTAGTCTTTCAAATATGATTAAAAATTTACAATAAAATGAATTTTAAACTGTATATTTAATAAAAATACACTTATAACTATTATTGGCGTATATTTAGCGTAAAAGTTGATTAAAGGATGTAAATAAGTGGAAAAAGACTTACTTAAATATACATGCACACCACTGTATTGTACTGTAACAACCCATTACTGCCCACAGCTCACTAAGTAGAGGGATCAGGCATAGCCCGTCACGCGGATTGGGGACTTCACATATCTTAGAAGGATTTTTGTCATCCTTTTTCAATATGCACGGTTACCATGCGACGTCTTTAGCCAGTTATGTTGCACAGTCAGTTTTGAATCCCAAAACCTCTCGTACGGAAGGCCGGAAGGCAAACACTTCAACTACTCGTCTACCACGACTCGATACGAACCCTTGTTATCATATATTAGCGACCCAATTATCAGGGAAACGAGAAGTGATGATCACGTGAGATACATATACAGGGTGATTTCCTAGTGAGTGGTACATATTGAAGATCATGGTAGCTGATGGTTATATACGACCAGTAAAAATATTATTACCGAAGAATATGGCTTAATGCCTTAGTAATCGCAACTTAAAAATATCTAAAATTCTTGCAAAATGATGGTTTTTCGACAGCTGATGGGTGTGGCGGAGGTGTGGGGTATGCGAAATCTTTAGAGGTCATTAGTCAACACTGTTTAAGCCGAAATTGCTTATGTTTGAGGTAGTTTTGTCGAATTCAGATTTAAAAAAAAAAAAAAAATGTAATTTTACTTATTTTTTGTAATATTCCGTATTAGAACAGAGTACTCATTACCCTCCTGCAATATTTACCCTGTCTTACAAATCACCCTGTATTGTTGTATTTGCATTTAATTCAAATCATGGAGCTACAATTTTCCAGACTTGTAAATTTTAGTTCATTTTTTTTTATTGCAAGGCAGAAACACTAGTCTATGATGCATGTGGGAAACGGATACAGTCGCTCATGGACCTCTGCAAAGATATATGTATGGGTATTTAATATGACTGAGGCTCTGCTTTTGGGAACGAATCGGAGAAGAAAGACGTTTAAAGAGATAAGAAAATGCTCCATAGATACCACGACAGAGATTTTGTATCGGTCAAAAAGATAAAATAAAAGTCAACACATTAACGATGATTGATGCTGATTATTTAGAGAAAAACAAACACACGCACGATCTATTTTTAAATAATTATGGTTTACAAATAAACGTAGTAACAGACAACTTGGAAGTTTAACAAGAGTCTTGTTGAAGGCTGGACTTTGTCTCTACCTGACACTTTGTTTGGCGTACTTTTACAAAATTTCCATACTAAACCATTTAAACAAAATGAATCTTATGATGATTAGCGTAAAGTACATTTTGTGTTCGGTAAATATTTGTTGGAATAGGTCAACGGCTAACCTTGAGGAAAATAGTTTTAGGTTTGAAAATGCTGTCACTGAAAATGATTACGTTTTTTTAGAGATTTAAACATACAAATTATTATGTTCATGTTTATTAAAATTTATTGGCTATCAAAAATTTTAAACGAGATGATATATCTAATATCGATCATAATTTGAAACGTAAAACAAAATACATTGTCGAGAGGAGAGTCGTATCTTGTCAATGCATTTCTGCCCATTGACCATTACAACTAGGTCATAGTTGAACAATTTTATTATCTTCGCAAATTCGTCTGCGTCACAACAGGAGGATGTAGACAGCATTAGCGATATAAGCGCAGATAAATGTGCTTAATTACGACATCACCGTTAAAATTAGCAGTGTTTCTGTACTAAATTATGCATCTATTCTACACGTAAACTCATCTATTTCTTTACAAAAACTGCATCAAAATCAATTGCGTAGTTCTTACGATTCAAGCTATCAGACTGCGTGAATCGATTTTCTTTTATACCATTACTTATACAATACCTATATATTTTCCTTATTGTGTCCATAAACACCAGCTCAGCTTCAAAAACATTCGTCATTAACACAACTTCATTATCTGTCGCCAAGTGCAACAGATTTAAATAAAAAATCACAACTCATTTATCTAAATTATGTGAGTCATTTGTGATTAGTGGACAAATTAGTTCAGTCCATTGGATGCAGATAGCGCAGTCGGTCTACTCATGTACAAGTTTTTCAGTAACAAAGAAAATACAGTGGAATTGATAAACATCACCCACCCCCCTTTGAATGAATGAACTTTTTTAATTTATTTATTATCAAGTTTACACTAGGAACTAGCCTACTGAAACTAGAAATAATGTAATCGTTTTTTTTCGTTCGTGGCATTGTGTTTGTCGTACTTAAAATGTATATTTGTAAACGTGTATTGTGTATTCATTAAATGTTTTTCTTTCTTTCTTTCTTTCCTTTAGAATTTCGGCTTAAAATACAAAAAAAACAACCAATACGAAGATATATAACATGCCATTACATCAGCGGTCTCGTTTCATATTCGTGATCAACAATCACCACTGATAAGATACGGTCCGGTACGACGACATTGACACGGCTCCGGCGACCTTCGTCACTATATTATATTTTATATGTATTTATTCTGGCCGGCGTTATATTTATTTTGAAACGAGTGGGCTTCGAGTCATGTGGTGTGTTACGTAAGTATGGGACAAGTGCTTGTATTCAAGAAATTGATCTATACCAGCACAGACAACGTGTCATACTTTTGATGTTTCGATTACTTGTTATTTTTATTAATTTCGTAGTTTCGTCTGCGTCATAAAGGATTCAGAACTAGCTTTGTAAGAGTAGAAAAATGTCCTTCACATCAAAAACCTCTTAAAATTACCAATGTTTCAAACTCACTAAGACATAAGGTTATTTCTTATTAGCAGAAAGAAGGTCGACCCCAATTACCGTAAGTTGTTTATCTAACTTTTCACTATTGACGAAGGCTTTTTATTCAATCTTTAAAGATTCAGCAGTGGTAGTTTAGAGAATATCTGAGACAAACAAAGAATTACACTTAGTACCTTCAAGTTGTTACTGGTTGGTATTTCCCGATTGACTAGAACAGATGAAAAGGAAAAAAAAGCGGTTCCATACCTGACAGCAGATTTCGGTATTGAGCCATACAGCAAAACGCTGAGTCCCCTGTAAAGTCCAAGGACACCGTGTCCCTTCACAGTCTTCTTAACGCAGTCCACAATACCGGTGTATTGTTTAGTTCCACCTGGAAAAAATATTGATGTTTATTAGACATCTTCATAATTCTCCAGCCATAAGACTGCTGGATAGCTTCCCCCAATGATTTGCAATGCTCGCTGTTGATAGCTTACATCCAGCTAGTTCACATCAAACAAATCAAATGTATTTATTTGACTACTTAGGTTAACAAATAAGACTTATAAAATAGATGCACCTTATAATAAAATAACATTTAGACATAAACTAATGAAAAGATGATGCCTGCAGTTGTAATTAAACTGTGTCACAGGCATCAGCGCTCTTCGCACAGAGTGAACCATTTAGTATGTAATAGGAAATAGTAATATATTCGCGATCGCATAGTACCTTGTTCACGACCTTAATAAGGTCATCTGTTCACCACATGTCATTTATAACCACAGATATCACTAGACAAACACTAATTTAGTTTAGTTCCCAGAACTTGAGTTGTTATTAATGCGTTGGTTTTAATTTGAGTAGGATGAAGCTGTTAAAGTTGCCCATGGATTTTTGCAATATAAGATGATAGAGCATACGAAAGTCTAGTGATCAAGTCCTTAGTTCCTGGTGCATCACTAATGACCCAAGTAGAAATACTAAGAATTTTTAAAAAACTTTAGATGTGACGCCAATCAGCTTTCACCAATGAGCAATAAAAAAATAAAAAGTGCCTTTATTTAAGAAGAAGTTTTTACAATCGTACATCGGGTCTTCCCAGTAAGTAATGAATATACTTGTAATGGGAATGACCCGCTACTACCCAATTGGATTAACAAATTTAACAAAAGAAAAGATTTTACAAAATAAGCACTTATATTATTATAGAATTAAGTCTAAAATTAAGTTTAGGATATTTATGAATAGGTTAGTATGTGTATGTGTGTGTGTGTGTATTATGTGTATGTGTAATGTATATGCTTGTTTGCGCGAGTGTGTACATTTGTGTGTTATCTTTCAAACTTGAAATTTAAAGAGAATAAAGTAATTAAATTATAGTATTTTAATTATAGTAGAGCATTTTAGTTTTTGTTCTATAACCTAAAAGTTTCTAACCAAAATAATATACGCACCAAATAGGTTATCAGATAGTACATAAATTATATTGGTAACATGGTATATGATAATGGGGATTGCGCTGATAGGATATAGACGGTCGTCATGGTAGATACACTATCAGTCGTTAACAGTAATCACCAATAGATATGTTGTTTAATTGCCACGTAAATAATGTATGAATAAGTCATGTTTTTGATTGACTACAATAGGATATTATCAAATAAAAGCCATCTGTGGGATTTATCACAGTACCTTAGGAAGATTTCACTTGATAACGTTGTAGTTTTGTACAACTCACAATTGGAACGAAGTTCCTTATCGCGCGTTATCGAAAGAGGTCTAGACGGAAAAAATCGTACGAAAAGTTGTCACGACACTTTTTTGTTTTAGATGATTATCCCTAGATGGCGCTGTGATCAAAATCTTTTAAAACACGTTCCTTATCGCGCGTTACGTTAGAAAAAAAATATAAGATATCTTTTAATCGAAAGGAACTTCGTTCTATTCGGTTGTCCCATGACACCTCTCAAGTTTTTTTTTTTTTAAAAGATGTAACGTACTTACTAATGAATAGCGTCAATTGCGTCTCCATTCGAGACATTTTCGAAGACACTAATGGGAATAGCCGTACTGGGGGCAGTATGTCAATATTTACATTGTTTAAGCTGGCTATGGCAGAATATTTTTTTTGAATTCCACCAAGGATATTGTTAGGTCGTTTTCCAGTGGTAGGTATGTTTCAAACGACATAAAGAATGTGGTTTTTTGTTTGTTGTCTCAAATCTACGTCATTCATTAAAGATTATTTCGATTATAAATAGAAAAGATATGAATATTAAGAAATTTCATCAACATCGTTATAGAAACCTTTCAGTAAAGGTAGTTTTTAAAAAAAAACTCAATGCATAATATGAGGTAAGTTAATTCTCCTAAGATTTGTTATCGTTCAGTAGACTGAGATAAGTGGTTTCTGAATGACACGAGTATAAAGATAGGATTGTGGTTGCAAGAAGATAAACCATTAGATTCAAAACAGTACTTGTAGATAAAGGATGAAAAGCATATTTTGGTCTGAAATACAAATGTTAAATATTTTTGTCTGGATAATAAGTGTTTTATATGATATATTATACCAGATAGATTGAAATATATTATGATTACAAAGTATGTAAAGTAAAATAAAGACGTTTGAGAAATTTATTTTACTTTACTTAGACATATTTCTTTTCCAAGATACACTACTTATTTTTATGTTATTTTTTTAAAGATGAATATTTATTTGTACAATTTAGAAATTTTTGTTATGTGGTAATTAAACAATTTTTTTTGGCATACATCGCAAATCGGAATCGATCACTATGGAACGCAGACGAAGCTGCGAAATGGTAAACGAAGTACCTACCGCGATTGCATCAAAATTGTATTCCAGTCATCCAAATAGATTCTATAATGCACACGCAACTCGACAACAGCCTTGACTCTCCATTGAGACTACGGTATTAGAATAAATACAAGGAAAACTGTACTCAATTTATTGCATAATTTATGTATGGATATTTCACATTTATGGTTTTTAATGGCAGTGTATTTAGTAGATAATATTAAATACTTGTTCCTGGTCGATAGAGGTGTGGCACGTTTCTATACCTAGGAAAAACAGCGATCTGGATTTTTCAAGTGGGCGTGGATTGATAAATTTGAAACGGCAAAAATGCGTTAGATAAAATAAAAGAAGAAGCTGCAAGGAGTGACGCGCATTTGGACAAAAAGCAGATTTCATTCATTGGATTAATTTAATTTAACCTTGGGATTCCCGCCAATTTGAAATCGTAGCTACTAAAAACAAACTTTAAAGCCTTCAAAGAACTAGCTAGTGAACGTTAATCAAATAATTAAGCAAGAATCCGCTGGATGGCAACAACGTCAGATATAACTTTAAATGCTTTAGAAATAGCTATCTTCATCAGTAAATGAGTTGTTGATAATAATGATGATTAGGCAAAAGTAGAGAAATACTAAACTAAAAGAATAATTTGTAACAGACGCCAATGACTGCGTATAACAAAAGAAACAAATCAGTTAACCTCATACAATTGCGACAATTTCGATCAATCATACATTGTATATTAAATTTTATTCTTCATTCGTTCATAATAGTAAATTGTTTTCATTGTAACAGCAATGACGTATAATTCTTCCTATACTAGCATTCAGGAGTCTCATCATCATCATTCTCAACCACAAGACGTCCACTGCTAGACATAGGCCTCTTCCAATGACTTCTAATGCGACCGGTAAGTAGCGGCTTGCACCACTCCTTAATAATCTAGGAGTTTCAGTAGTCCTCGACGAAAGTCAAATTCAATTGTTTTTAAATTTAGTTTTCTGGAATTATCGATTTAGAACTCATTTGAAAACAAGTTGTTCGCGCGCAAATACACGACTCTCTAACATACCCTCTGTAGGCCACTGAATGCAACTAAAGCGCCATCTATAAATTGTTTTATTAAGAATGATTAAAACCTTATTGCAAATATACATTTTAAATATAAGATGTAATCTTGGCGCGCTTTTTAAATTTCGAATTAGTGTGAACATTTGACAATTACAGATATTATCATATTTTTTCTCAACTTTTATTTTTTATCGTTTTTAATTGATTGTTTTTATGTTTCTTCTGCACTGGCAACGTTAGATTTCTTACACCCTCTAATGTTTTTGATTACTCTTATTTCGGTTTACGTTTAGGGCAATGGTTGTTAGAATAGACAAGTTCTTTGCAACTCCAATCTGTTGTTGATAATGTATGTTTTAGATGTTGCAGTATAACGTACTATATCGAGAAATCAGAAATTGAGTCAGATAGCAACGAATGTGGCAGGAAATGACTTAGATTTTTACAATACTGAAGAGCAGTAAATTTTACTGGACAAAAATAAAGGAATCAAGAAACGCATTAAGTTTTAATCTCGATGCGGGGGAAAGCCGATTACGAAAGATTTGGGGACAAAATAGATCGGGCTGACATCACAAAATGGACCAATGACCGGCAGCTTTATTCACAAAATCCCAAATCGTTTTGGATTCTTCTTTTTTTTTTCGTTATATTCAGTTCTTCCAGATTTACATTGTAAAAGTTATAGGAACATAATATGTATGTGAACAGTATCTTCTAGTATCTTTTTTTGGAAAGCTTTTGATACCTATTGTTACATGCATTTGGTACGTAATAAAATTATTCTTATTCTATTCTTTTGATACCGTGTCGAAATTGTAAATAGGCCCACTACTGAACCAGACCATTGTGGTGAAGTCTGGGGAGATATGTCCCATAGTAGTTTTTAAGCCTATCCATTCAACTGGGAACGTCACTTTTCGCTATATGGCGAAACTGGGGATTTCGTTCGGAATCACTACCGCGTTTGAGCCTCTTTTTAAAACCAATTTTCCAATAAATTTTAATTTCGATTTTTAATTAAACCTTATATTTTTGTAAATCTTTGACTTTTTAAATATAAGACAATTAAAAAATGTAAACAAAACAAGTTTTAGAACTGTGCTCAATTTTGGTTCCTGCCACAAACTTGGCAAAAGTAAACAAACCAATTTGGTTGCCGATCCTAGTTGAGTGGATAAAATTAGTTTAAATATTTCACCATTTAAAATATCTTTAAAGATTTAATTGTGAGTGCAAAAACTTTGGGAACAATCTACTATTTTTTAGAAAATAGCTGGTTAATTGCAAGTCACATAACATGAAATCAACCTAAATAACTGCTTATCACTTTATGCAAACATTGCATGTGAGTACAATAACAAGATAAAATGGATTTCTGATATAAGCTGGTGTGTGACCTGCACTATCTTACGTAAACAAGAATCATTGACAACTTCAATTACATTACATAAGTATTTGGAGCAATTGGAACTGAACTAAAACAATGTTAATTATCATACTTACAAATAGTATAACACATTAATATATTCAAAATGAATACTTATTATTTTCCTCTCTCTCTAGAGAGGCTTGGCTGGAGAGACTAGTTCCTGTATATCTATTTGTATTTTTGTTGAGTAGAAAGAGACATAGTAACATGGAATGGTTAGAGTAGATTACAATATCTAGTCAACCAACATCCTCAATTTGTAAATATCTGCAGATTAAATCCTCCATTAATATATGGCTTTTTGAAGTTAGTATCAAGCTATCTCTTCGTCGCCTCAGTGCTTGTTTGGCCAATCTGACATTTTTTACGAAAATGACTTTTTAATGCAGTATTATAAAGAATAAAATTTCCATCCGACTGGTAAAATATTTTTTTTAAATATTCAATTCTAAAACAATAAAAATCTCAATTCAATTTTTTTCTCAACACGGCACTTAACGACAATTCCGTGCTTGTTTGCTGTCTCCTGTAAAATTTGCTCCAGTGCAGATTGGCCAAACAAGCACTGAGGCGACATCTTGCAATTTTCTCTTTTCCTTAAAAACTCTGTGGTCAGTTATTAAAACTAATAAGTACTATTTAAAAGTTTGTAAAGAAATATGCAATTTAAAATGAAATTTCTAATTGATTCTATTTAGAAAAACTTACTTGTTAGAGTTTCCAATAAGTATCGGAAGTTCACTAAAAATCTAAAAAGTATTTAATTTCAATTAGAACAATGTAAATATTGTCCAATATTAAATAATAGCACAATGGAAAATACCTAACAGAAATTTCACTAATTAGCTTGTTTGTCTAATTAAAATAAACACAAGAATGTGGACTGGATACTTAGTTATCAATAATTGAGATTTAAATTATATTAATAATAGACCTGTTAATATTTTTTCTAATATAAATATATTGTATTTTTAAATTTTATTTCCTTGTTACTTTTTTTTTAATATAATGTAAAAAAAAGTGAAAATAAATGAATACGGAAAAAACTTTCTAATGAAAAATAATATATTCTTAAACAACACTTTCAACTAAACAATATGTTTTGTGTAAATTTGTAAGAAAATACAAGTTACTAATATAGAATAACCTTGAAGACATTTGAATATGAACAAAGTCCACTCCAGTGGCATTCAATGTTGAAAAAGAGGTTAAAAGTAATTATTTAATTTTTAAATACAAACTTCTTGGTTAGGAAGCTGTATAATTGCTGTTCTAAGTTATAATTCCACGTTTTCGCAGCGGGAAGGAAAATCACGGATGACGTACATAAAAAATATTAGATAAACATGAAACAGCAAAAAACTAGTTAGAATTAATTTATGAATTGAAACTTAGAAAACGAGAAACGTACTCTAATAAGATCTAGACTATATTTACTGACCTTTTTCGTCTAATTGGAGTTGTGTTTTCACGTATTCTGTCGGAAATGTGATACAAATTTCGATGCCTCCAGTGATTCCGCCGGCAACAACTCCCTTCAAACCGACTGAACCAGAACCCCCAGCCGCAGCCGCTGCACCCGTCTCCGACATCCATGGTCTGGAGAAAGGATTTTTGAACGATCCTTGCCGCGAAGACATGGTTTCCGAGTTTTTTAGCACCTGACGAACTCGCAACGACTGCGACAACCTTCCCCCCTAACAGTTAGATTTTGACTGAAAAATATTTTTTGGCGACAAACTGACAAGTTTGAATTTAATATCAACTGTCAGCTGCTGACAACTATAAAGTGTCAACATTTGTCAAAATATAGGCATGGGACATTGCGTAGTCCAATTTTTTAAACGATGTTTGCTCCAATATCTCACATTCATTACTTTTCTGCATTTGGACTACAATATGTCACATTAAATGAAATCATCATCATAAGCGCCTGTAATCGTCTATTGCTGAACAAAAGCTCCCCCAAAATTTCGTCACAACCACTGATTAGTACTGTTACTATGTACTGATTGGTAAAAAACAAAAATTTACTTGTTCACGTTAGAAGCTGATTCTTATTTTAAAAGCAAAAGAAATTTCTTAAAAACGTAATTTTAAAATAAACGTTTTTTTAATTGCATAAAATTAAACAAAAGAATGAATTCTACTCTTGAGTCGCTCTCTTACCATTTCAGTTTCAAAATCGATTTTTTGATGTATCGATCATAGATTAACATAGTCAATTCCAATTCTCAACACTATCACCAAACAAAAAGTAAAAAATGTTTTATTTTCTCGCGTCCTTTCCGTAATTTTATTGAATTTGCATTTATCTGTGTAAAGTGAGTAATTAATTAAGTAGAAACACAAAAACCGCAAAAATGGCGTTACGTACATACGGCGATAAGCCGATAAGTTTTCAGATCGAAGAAGGAGGAGATTTCTACTGTGTTGGCTCAGAGGTAAGTTCAAAGTTTAAAAACTAGAATTTCGCTTTTATTGTATCAAAATCCTTTAGTATATCGCTATTATTTAAACTACTACCACTTACTAATACTAATTTGAAATAGATTTCTATAAACAAAAAAATCTAACCTATTTTTGTATGTCATTGCAAATTCAAAACGATCGAGTCTACAAAAATACTTAACACAATTAAAAATACCATAATTATTCCTTATTTTTGCATATTAACCGACTCTTAGACTTAGTATTTCGCAATGATATATATATACAACTACCAATCTAAACTTTATAAATAAATCATACTTTTTCAATCAAGGTGGGCAATTACCTACGGTTATTCCGTGGATCTCTATACAAGAAGTACCCTGGCATGTCCAGGCGTACCCTGACCAATGAAGAACGTAAGAGATTGATAGACAATGGTCTCGGTCCTCATGTACTGTCCAGCTCGGTTTCACTGCTGAAGGCTTCGGAAGTTGAAGATATTATTGAGGGAAATGATGATAAGTATGTCTTCGATTTTTATAGGCTTTTATTGTAAGAAAGTTGGAGGAGCTAATTGAATTAGGTGTCAATTTTCGCCATTATATGTCATATTTGTAACGTCTAGTAATTTTATGAGTAAATTCTGCATACATATGCCTAAAATAACCTAAATTTACACTTATAAACAGATACAAAGCGGTATCCGTCAGTCAGGAGCTGGCGACTCCTCGTGAGAGCAAGAGTAAGAAACCTCACAATCCATCATGGCTGCCGGTCATGCCTAACTCCTCACATTTGGACGCTGTTCCTCAGGCTACACCTATTAGCAGGAGTAGGGTGCATAATAAGAAGGTAAAAAATAAATACTTTAGTCACTACCATAGCGTACAGTTAAATGTCTGTTTACCTAGCAAAGAGGCACTTATTAGTTAAATAATTTCATGATTTTAAGGATTTGATAAAAACGGTGAAGGAAAACATTGTGAGGAAACCTGCATGTCGGAAAAGGGTTCTAAAAATCCTTTGAAGATATGTGAAGTCCCCAATCCGCACTGGGCAAGAGTGGTGGACTATGCCTAATCCCTCTTCTGAGGAGACCTGACCCCAACAGTGGGCAGTAATGGGTTGGTACAGGAAGGATTTGATAAATGCATGATTATTTTTTTTCCTTGTAATTATTTACAATCAGTCGCTAGACCATAATTAAATGAGTGGTGAGTGGAATGATTTGAAGGGCTTGTGACCACCATCACACAACCCAATTAAAAAATACATTGTCACTTAAATCTGCTGGTTTCTCCCGCTTGATCAAGCAGCTCAACAACAAGAGAGTTGAGGTGTTTAGTGAGAGATTTGGTTTCAAAAATTTCATCTTTGTAGTGTTGTCAAATGTACTTGATATAAAATTAGAGCATAAAAAAAGTATGAACTTAACATTATCAAAATTAAAAATCAGTAGAGACACTATTTTGTTCAGTTGTGTATCTATCCAGTAACATTATAAGAAAGAAAGCTCCAACACACATATGCATAAACAGGGTGATTTTTTAAAGAAGGTACATATTGCAGGAGGGTGATGAGTACTCTGTTCTAATACGGAATATTACAAAAAATAGGTAAAATTACTTTTTTTTTTAAATCTAAATTCCACAAAACTACCTCAAACATAAACAATTTCGGCTAAAAGAGTGTTGACTAACAACCTCTAGTGATCTCGCGCACCCCACACCTCCGCCACACAAGAATTTTAGATATTTTTAATTTGCGATTACTAAGGCATTAAGCCATATTTTTTGGTAATAATATTTTTACTGGTCGTATATAATCATCAGCTACCATGACCTTCAATATGTACCCTCACAAACAAATCACCCTGTATCTTATCCAATCTGTACCACATACAATTTCAGGTGAGAACATTCCCACTATGTTTCGATGACACCGACATGACAGCAATGCTGGAGAATGCCTCACAGAAACAAGTGCTTGTGCCCATCCGACTGGACATGGAGATTGAGGGGCAGAAACTAAGGGACACATTTACTTGGAACAAGAATGGTTAGTTGGTTTCTTGTAGGCAAGGAGTTGGTTCTGCCTCTGACTGTCCAATCCTAAACTAAGGGATAAGTAGTGTAGTATAAAATTATGTTTATCCACTCAACTGGAATCGGCAACCAAATTGGTTTGTTTACTTTTGCCAAGTCTGTGGTAGGAGCCAAAATCGTGCACAGTTCTAAGACTTGTTTTGTTTACATTTTTTAATCGTCTCATATTTTATCGAGATACTATATTTTTGCTGAAAATGAAATACAGCGTAGTTTAATAATAAAGATTAACAAAAATATAAGGTTTAATTAAAAATCGAATTTAATATTTATTGGAAAAAAACGATTTTAAAAAGAAGCTCAAACAGGGTAGGGGTTCCGAACGAAGTCCCCTGTTTCGCCATCTAGCGAATAGTGACGTTCCCAGTTGAGTGGGTATGGAACAAGAATCAAATGAATCTGTCCATTCAAACTAAATTTATGAACGTGATAACCTCTGCCTATTTTTTTTTCTTGCCCTCCTGCTTGGTCATGGTTACTGTTGCACACAGACCTCTGCAATGTTGGGGGATCATGATGCCCCACTTCCTGCCCATCTAACTTGTCTAAGTCTTAAGACATAGTGCTCAGAACAAAAGTGCATGATGATACGTATTTTGCAAAGTGAAGTCTGTTATAAAAACCTTGCAATCCGTTCCAGAATCAATAATAACACCCGAGCAGTTTGCCGAAGTTCTCTGCGATGATCTCGAACTGAACACCAGCACATTCATCCCGGCCATCGCCTCCTCCATCCGGCAGCAGATCGACGCCTTCCCCAGCGAGCCCCCGGCCATACTGGAGGAGCACACCGACCAGAGGGTGCTGGTCAAACTGAACATACACGTCGGGAACACTTCGCTGGTGGATCAGGTATCTATACTGACACTATACAGGGTGGATCTGTAACTTGTTTCTAAGTTGTATTACGACAGGTCATTCACTGTACTTCAGGTGGCATAATGTCACCCTATATACAGGGTAAATTTTTAAACGCCAAGGAATGAACTTAAAAAAGGGATTAAACCGAATTTTGCGGAAAGGAAACACTATTTTATTTAAAAAAAAAAACACAACTGGATTCATAGATTAAAAACAAAAAAATTTGGTACACCCAGTAATCAAAAATTTGAAAAAATCACACCCTGTACATTGTACTGTTTATTGCATCAATCGATTTCTAGATCACCTATAGAACATTTATATTCACAAACAAATCTTCTAATTCTTTCAGGTGGAATGGGACATGTCTGAGAAAGAGAACAATCCGGAACAGTTTGCCATGAAGCTCTGTTCTGAGCTCGGTCTGGGAGGAGAGTTTGTGACGGGCATAGCATATTCTGTACGAGGACAACTTGGCTGGCATCAGCGGACCTATGCGTTTAGTGAGGCACCGTTGCCTGTTGTTGAGGTATTTATTACTAAATATCAACTCGTCAATTTTCGTTCAGAATCACTACCTTGTTCCCGTTCGAGTTAGTGTCGTGTACTTAATAATACAATTAGTGTATAAAGTCAGTGAAGTGTAATAACAAAGACCACATGAACATTGTGTCTACACCTTAATAATAAAGACAATAAGAAAAGTGCCAATGGACACATTCTTAGCATAAAATCATATAGTAATTTAGGTTAAAACAAAATTGCTTATTAGTCTGAATTAGACTAGATTGTAATTATAATAGTGTGCGTCATAAAATTACGTATACCAGCAAAACAAAAAAAAAAAACTACCTTGTTTAATCTTTGAAAAATATTCTTGTAACCATAGAATTTTTAATTCGATTTTTAAGTAAACTCCCTTAACCATTTTTTTGTGTTGGTCTCAGGAAACCATCAAAAGTATCTCCGATCTAAATCTTGGCTTACGAATTGTATGCTTATTTGTGACACTGGCAGAAATTGTCGAACATCAGCGACGTCATTCAAAAACAATAGACTTCAACTAACTCCTCATTCCCCAGACCCCGTACCGCGTCCCATCAGAAGCCGAGCAGTGGGCCCCGCACCTCGAGACCCTCACCAACGCCGAGATGGAGAAGAAGATCCGAGACCAGGACAGGAACACGAGACGCATGAGGAGACTGGCCAACACTGCCCCCGGTTGGTAACATAACATGTAGATATGGGTATTTGACCTCTCTCTCCCACCACTGTAACTCCTGTGTAGGGGGGATCCACAGCCGCGACCATCGTAATGACTCTGAGCAGTCTAGAAACCGCAAGGAAAAAAAAACATGAGAGGTGTCATGGGAGCTGATTTGAATGAAATTCCTTTCGATTAAAAGATATCTTGTAAAAAATATTTCCTTTATAAGAAATTTCGTTCCAATAACTTGTCTTGGGCCTCACAATGATTTTACACAGGAGTTAGTGGTGGGAGTGAGATATCGACAAATACCCAAAAAAGAGATATAGCTTGGACAAACAAGAAAAAATAGTTCACAATAAAAAAAATCACTAAATAGATTTACTTAATATTCGCTTTACGTTATAATCACATTTATGTTTACATATTTTAATATTGAAATAGTTTTAGGCAAGTCAAATTTAAACCCACCTAGCCTCTAGTAGAATAATTATTTATTTATACAAACTAGTGCTGTACAATTTGGCCGTTTAAACCGGCCATAAAGTTTAACCAGGTTAATTAGTTCAGCAGCCAGCTAATTTATTCAATTTAACCGGTCAAATTAAATTAACCGGTTAAATTAACTGACTGGCTAACCGGTTAATTTGCAAAAGATTCTTAACATGGAATAAATCATTTATTTTTATTTTTAGGTTTATTTTTATTAAATTTTAATTAAGACTCTATTCAAGCGGTACCGCTCCGATCTTATTCGGTACCGACGAATACGGTTCGCCCACGCGCAAACTTTTTGCTTCCAGTAGTCAACACGCTCGACGACACGAGCCAGGTAGTCGTTCCTGCTGACACCGGTGTCAGCGAAGGCTCGGTCGACGAATCGCATTACGCGCGGGCGCGTGTTGCCTGCCTGGAAACAAATAAGCTTCGCTATAAGGGTCCTGGCTGCATCTATGCGCCCCTCGATTCTGCACTGCCATTGCGGCTTACCATCATGCCGGCGGTACGTCTGGTTCGGGTTCGGGAATTTTACCCCAGCCACTCGACAGACAGCAACCGCACCGCAGTACAGAACCGAGTGGGTGTCAACAAGGTCTACAGTTGACTCAAAGTAAGGTTTTAACATGCAGTCCAGGGCCAATACTAGCGAAACATTGCGTTTACACATGGGCAACCGCGGTAAACGTGGCCGCGAGCATGGCGGGACAAACCTAAATTCTTGTATAGAGTCCTCCAGAGCGCTCCTCAAACGCTCATCGTCCTGGATACTTGCACATGCCTGCACCTGAAGCTCCTCCGCTGGTGGTATAGCTTGGGTGACAGTGACATTTACCACTTGTGTTGATTGTGGTTCATGAGGAGCAGGCAGTGCTTCGTTGCGCAATCGGTCAAGTACAGTCTCATCCAGCAACTTAAGTCGCTGAATGACCCGCACCTGATCCGCTAACCGTTGCACCGTGACGTCGACAGTTGGGCACAAGACCTGAAACAGAGGCAACATCCTTGAGCGATACGCAGTGAGGTTAGTTCCCCCCTCCGTAGCCCTGTAGTACGCCCGCATGACATTTTTATTGATTTCTTGTGTCCATCTCATGCGTGGGCGCACTGCACCACTGGTAGCGGGGGCCGTAGACGAACCATTTCGGTCCGCTGGTCCCAAGCGTGCCGGTGGGCGTCCCCGACTCGCAGGTGTTGTTGTCGCAGGGGAAGGCTCGTCGTCTGATGTTATAGTTCGTCTCGTCAGTGTGTTTTCACTCGACGACCGCGACGAGCTGGTAATAGTTGGTGATGGTGCGCTTTGTTGTTTCTCTCGGCACTGACGTTTCGGGTTTCTTCTCATATCTCATAGTAATTTTTATGTATACCTGTTCAGTAATTATTGCCCAGACTATTTTCTTACATTTTTACTGTCCATAATTTGTCTTTTTGTGCAATTTTTTGCCATTTTTCCAATATTTATCTAATAATTTAATATTTTTAATTTTGACATTGTATTGTCATGACAGTTGCCAGAGAGAATTTAATTTATTTTTAATATTTAAAATTTTATTAAAAAGTTAATAAAATATTAAAAATATTTTTATTTTATTAAAATATTTAAAATAAAAATGAAATATTTAAAATATTTTTATTTTATTAAAATATTTAAAATAAAAATGAAATATTTAAAATATTTTTATTTTATTAAAATATTTAAAATTTAATTAAAATTAAAATATATAAAATTTAATAAAACTAAAAATAAAAATATTAATTTATATTTTAATTTATTTTGAATATTTAACATTTTATTAATTTAAAAATAAGATATTTTTAAATATTTTAATTTTAATTAAATTTTAAATATTTTAATAAAATAAAAATATTTTAAATATTGTAATAAAATAAAAATATTTTAAATATTTCATTTTTATTTTAAATATTTTAATAAAATAAAAATATTTTTAATATTTTATTTTCATTTTAATAAAATTTTAAATATTAAAAATAAATTAATTAAAATTTAACAAAAATAAACCTAAAAATAAAAATAGATTTATTCCATGTTAAGAATCTTTTGCAAATTAACCGGTTAGTTAATTTAACCGGTTAATTTGATTTAACCGGTTAAATTGAATAAATTAGCTGGCTGCTGAACTAATTAACCTGGTTAAACTTTATGGCCGGTTTAAACGGCCAAATTGTACAGCACTAGTACAAACTCTTTGGTGCTAAAATCCGGTCCAAAGTAGAAATGCGTTATTATTAGCTCTATTCAATCTTAACCCTTTCACGCTCAAGAGAAATATTTTTCCCTTCTACAAAAATCGTTATTATTATTGAATAATATATTTTTTTAATGAATGTCAAACGTTACGTTTATGTACGTTGTGTTAAAATGTTTCATATGAAATTTATAGGAAATTTGTACACCCTACTATGTTTTTCTAGTGATATCTCTTACTTTACAGAATAACTTAAATATTGTGTAGTATTCGCATATTTAGTCTCAGACATCTTATTGTCCTGAAAGGGTTAAAATAGATAAAGAAGATTTTATTTGACCTATGCACCAAATGTACAATAATGAGTGCCTTTAACAAATAGTACATTTTAATTATTATTATATAACTAGTTGACCCGCGCAACTTCGTCTGCGTCACAAAGGGATACAATATAGCCCTTCCCAGATAAATGTACTATCCAACATTGAAAGAATTTTTCAAATCGGACCAGTGGTTACTGAATTCAAACAAACAAACAAACACTTTAGCTTTGTAATATTATATTATAAAGTAAACGTATTCGTATTGTACTTAATTTGTTTAATTTTATTTTTGCCATGTTTTAATAGTTTATTTTCACAAATTGTTTAACTTAATTTTATGATCAAGTACTTATCAATACTTTCATGCATTTTCAACGGGTTCTTACCACGATATTTAATTGAGTTGTCTCGATATTTCAACGTTGTTGCAAACGTCATGATCACGAGAAGACTGGATACTGCGGGTCGATTTAAGAGTAAACAAATCTGTCTACCCTCGCACTCGTTCGCTTTTGGGTAGTACCACTGGAACTCGAACTCACATCACTTAATTAATTATCGTGGTAAGAACCCGTTGAAAATGCATGAAAGTATTATAGAAAACCGCGAGTGTCTGAATAAGTTTATAAGTACTTTATATTTTATTGATTTTTCTTAACTTTAGTATTATATTATTATTTTGTTTACACACTTAGTCTATTAATGTTTTTTTTTAATTAATATTATATAGAAATTTTAAATGGTATAGCATTCAGTATTGATTACTTTAAATCATATAAATTTCAGTTTTTTTTTTATAAATCTCTACATTTAAATTCTAAATTATAATTTTATAATATTGTTACATCAGAAAACGTACAATTGTTTGAAAAAAAATTGGTTGCCTGTAAAGTCGGTATACGGGTGAAAGTTTTACGTGACAACGACTCGGGCATGGTTAGCCCGCCTAAGAGCGAGAGAGACAGACATTAAAGTGACGCGGCACGCGTGCCTCTCACTCGCTCTCATTGTGAGCGCATAACGTGAGCGGAGCGTAACGCAGTGAAGTGAAGTGTCACCCCCCAAACCAATTTATAACACGTTGTCACGTCAAAAATAGCTCAAAATAAAGCAATATTTAGTCAAAATAACACATGCCTTATGAAGTACAATTTAGTATTTATAACTTAGTAAATAAGGTTGAAAATTGCACGACTATTTATTTATTACACTGAAGACTAAATATTTATGAAATTCGTCCTTAAAATCTGTCCATATTTGTCCACTTTGGGACTGCATTGCTTTGGCATTGTATGAGCGACGGTAACCGCTTACCATCAGGTGGCCCGTAAACTTATCTATCTTGCAATATTAAAAAAACATAAAAAAATAACTTTACTCATGTAAGGGTCATTCCATTTAAAATCGTCTAATCAGCAAAGCTGCACCGTTTGAGATTTGGGTGAAAATTTGAGGGATTCATCTCTAGGGTCCCTAAGAATGAAATTTACACATATTTGATTTCTATGAGCACCCGTTTCCGAGAATTTAAATAAAAACTTTCTAAAATCTCCTTTTTTTAGGTTATTTAAAATTTCCTCAAACTTTTGTCTGTTTAATTTTTTTTTCATTATTAAAGCGGAATCCTTAGGGGGACAGACTATAGTTTGATAAAACTCAACGATAATTTTGTTTATAGCGACCTACCATTAGCAAGAGCAAACCAAAAATGAGTGTTTTTTACTCATTTTTCGTGAATTTCAAGCGACTCTAGCGACTAATCGGTTATGAGTTAAGAACTTCTGGTTGACAGGAATTAATTACACATGTTAGAGACAAAATTTAGCCATTGATCGACCTGAGCAGCCCACTCTTTCTGGAAGAAAACCTTGCTTGAAATTTCGAATTTTTGAAAAATCCCATTTTTCAGCCTACAAAACGAAGGTGTCTACTGCAAGATAAAATTCTAAAATTTTCAGAATCTTTTGTTCTTAGCTTTAACTTTGAAGGACTGCATCGCTTGTTTTGTTATTTTAATATTGGCAGCAAAAATTATGTCGATATTTTTTATTTTTTCCTAAATTATATAGAAGGGTACGAGCCTAAACACGATGAAGTTATCTTGTTTAATGACGGAGTTCCCATAGTCACCTTCCAGCTCCATCATCAGAGCTTGACATTCATCCTCTACACAAAGATCTCATCAGGACGCTTGATTAGAGCCTGAACACGATGAGATTATCTTGCTTATTGACGGAGTTCCTATAGCCACCTTTCAGCTCCATCATCAGACCTTGACATTCATCCTCTACGCAAAGAACTCATCAAGACGCTTCATTAGGGCCTAAACACGATGAGATTATCTTGCTTATTGACGGAGTTCCTATAGCCACCTTTCAGCTCCATCATCAGTACATTCATCCTCTACGCAAAGAACTCATCAAGACGCTTCATTAGAGCCTAAACACGATGAGGTTATCTTGCCTTTTGACGGAGTTCCTATGAATGTCAAAGTCTGATGATGGAGCTGGAAGGTGACTATGGGAACTCTGTCATTAAACAAGATAACTTCATCGTGTTTAGGCTCGTACCCTTCTATATAATTTAGGAAAAAATAAAAAATATCGACATAATTTTTGCTGCCAATAAACGACCGGTAAGTGCACTACACATTAAAATAACAAAACAAGCGATGCAGTCCTTCAAAGTTAAAGCTAAGAACAAAAGATTCTGAAAATTTTAGAATTTTATCTTGCAGTAGACACCTTCGTTTTGTAGGCTGAAAAATGGGATTTTTCAAAAATTCGAAATTTCAAGCAAGGTTTTCTTCCAGAAAGAGTGGGCTGCTCAGGTCGACCAATGGCTAAATTCTGTCTCTAACATGTGTACTTAATTCCTGTCAACCAGAAGTTCTTAACTCATAACCGATTAGTCGCTAGAGTCGCTTGAAATTCACAAAAAATGAGTAAAAAACACTCATTTTTGGTTTGCTCTTGCTAATGGTAGGTCGCTATAAACAAAATTATCGTTGAGTTTTATCAAACTATAGTCTGTCCCCCTAAGGATTCCGCTTTAATAATGAAAAAAAAATCAAACAGACAAAAGTTTGAGGAAATTTTAAATAACCCAAAAAAAAGGAGATTTTAGAAAGTTTTTATTTAAATGCTCGGAAACGGGTGCTCATAGAAATCAAATATGTGTAAATTTCATTCTTAGGGACCCTAGAGATGAATCCCTCAAATTTTCATCAAAATCTAAAATCAAGCAGCAACCATTTTTTTCATTTTTAGACGATTTTAAATGGAATGACTCGTAAGTAAAGCAGTTTATAAAAAAAAAACATTTTAATTTATTTTAAGGTGCTTTTATTTAGTCCAAATGCACCAAATGTGTTCACTTATCATTTTATGTACAGGATGGGATTTTTTTAATGTTACAGAAAGTGCGGTAAATAGTGATTTTAAGAAAATTTACTTTAAAGTTTTGTGTAATTTAATTTACTGTTTTCAAGAGAGATTTGTTGCTATAATTTACTTAAACAAAATATCATAAAAGTAAAAATGGTCAGGTTTACTTTTAACATATACTTTTTATTTATAAAAATAATAAATATATATTAGAATACAATTTATTTCTTTTCAAAATTAAAACCATGTTTCCTTTCAGCCAAATTCGCAAAAATTTGATTAAAATTGGATTACTTTCCTTGCTTTAAAATAAGGCATTATTATATCACACCCTGTATACATATTTATAATCACAAAGTATCAAGTAATTTATCGATCAATTATTTATAGATCAACAATTAGTTTTAACTTATGTCAATATCAATTAATATTGAAATATTGTTATGTAATTTTATCCTTTTTAAAGTATTTAAAGGTCAACGCACACCTAATCGTATTTTTGTTAGCTACATTATAAATGCGTCTCGATGCGGTGTGCGTAGACTATTATTATAATAATATTATGATTATAGTTCTTACAATGTTACATCTAATACAGGGTGGATCTGTAATTTTTATGCTTAAGTGGGGTGAATGTCAAAATACAACTTGGAACTATAAAATAAATTTATTTAAACACTCGCAGTTATCGGGATCGTTCATTTAATAAAAATATTAAAAATCGTGTTAAGAACCCGTTTAGTAATTGGAACTATGTACTTTACACGCACCTTGCGTCAATAAGGGGGATGGAAGGCCGTCCGGACCCACGCTGGTTCTGACCCAGCGGGGTATTCCGTGGGAGGGTGACAGAGCCGGTGGCCGTATCGCCGGCGGCTCTGCCGGTTCGGTGTCCGGGCGCCAAGCGACGGGAAAAAGTGCCGTAGTGCGTAACGCGTCGTGCGTCGTAAAAAAATAGTCGATTCAACAAACAAAAGTGGTTCAAAGTTGTATTTCATCAGGACATTAACCCCACTTCGGCTTGGACACTACATATCCACCCTTTATAGTACTAGACTGAAATATACCTCACAATTATTTTTATAAGACACATTATCGTGCAATTTTTACATTATTAATAATAAAATATTTATTATACAATTAGTAAGTGGACTGTTTGAATTTTATCACTTAATAAAATTATTATTTAATTCAATTTTATTACGAATCGTTTCATTTTAACCCGTTAGACGCGTGGGTGATTCAATTGACACATTCTGCTTACCAATAGGTTAAGTGTAGTTAGAAATAGATGAATGCTTTTTTTAATGTTTTTTTATTCGAAATTAGTAGCGGAGTTATTATCTAGTAATTTTTAGTGCCTATAGTAATATTACTAATATTTTTTGCCGGTAATTAAAAGGTAGATAAAAAATTACAACGTAATATAAGCCATTCAGATCTAATTTTACAATTACAAAAAAAACTAGTGCAAATTTGGCTTCTTAGTTTGCTAATAAATCTGTCACTGATTTAAACCATTTTTGGATGCAGATGTGTCGTTGAATCGCGCCGTGAACCGCCTCATAAGAGCCGATGAAGCAATGTTCCCGTCTACTCCCGAAAAACGAAGGAAAAAAATATAAACTGTATGAAGAGTTTGTTGAAAAATGGAATCTCGACGTAATTTAGGTTTGATTGTGAAAATTTGATTTGCATTCCTGATTCAAGTATTTTTGTCGTAATTTTTATATGTAGTTATCATTCCATAATCGTTCTACCTATAATATTTTCAAAATTTATAAAAAAAATATAAAATAATTGAATTTTCCGCCATGTTGTTTTTTTTTACAAAAAAATAATTTAGTAGTAAATGATTACGACTGATGTTTCTCAATGATCATTAAAAAAACCTAAAATTCAGTGTAAGATTAAACAAGTAGGCCTATTCGAAAATCAAAGGAATCCGACGGGAATCGAGTTCAATTATATCTGCGCCACTATATTTGACTTCGAATAATAATGAAGAAATACCTACAACTTGTAGAATCTAAATCATTATTCGTGGTAACTGGTTACAAAGGTGTTCTATTGTCGTCATTGCCGGGCTCCACCAGAATACCAGCGCTGCAACTTTGTGTGCAGCACAAAGCTGAGGTGGCTACCCTTTGGGCACACATATTCTATTTTTATTGTATTTTTTATTATTAACTTTAGTAATACGTCGCCTCAGTTCTTGTTTGGCCAATCTGACATTTTTTACGAAAATGACTTTTTAATGCAGTATTATAAAGAATAAAATTTCCATCCGATTGGTAAAATATTTTTTGAAAATATTCAATTCTAAAACAATAAAAATCTCATTTCAATTTTTCTACACGGCACTTAACGAATATTCCATGCTTGTTTGCTGTCTCCTGTAAAATTTGCTCGAGTGCAGATTGGACAAACAAGCACTGAGGCGACGAATAATATTATGTATTAGATATGTGTGGCTAATAAATATTTTTCTTTCTTCTTCTTTCTTTCATATTGATCAGTATAGATTACTGTAGCATTAGTCATGCAAATAATAAGGTAAGGTACCATTACAATAAAAAAAGATTATACTTATCCAAAATCATACATACATACTATGCATTTCGGGAACAATTATCCTTGAAGCTTTCACTCAAGAACTTAATGTAGTATATAATTCAACTACAGTACTACTACAAATTTTTACAAAAATAACATTCCATTCAAAATTACACACGTTTAAAAATGGCTAAAAAAATAACGTTTCAACTTCGTAGAATTGATTAGTGATAAGTAATTAAGTAACTTCTGAGATTTTATTAATAAAGATGTGCTTCGAATTGTTGTTTTATTTTCAATTTCCTATCTCATTCTCATTCTCATAGTCGTGGTGGCCGAGTGGGCCGGCTTGTACCTCTAAATCTTAATATGAAAAAGATTTATGTGCAATTTTTTACAACACCACTGGCAAAAACGGTGAAGGAAAACATCGTGAGGAAACCTGCATATCGGAAAAGGGTTCTAAAAATCCTTTGAAGATATGTGAAATCCCCAATCCGCATTAAGCAAGCGTGGTGGACTATGCCTAACCCCTCTTCGGAGGAGACCTGAGCTCAGCAGTGGGCAGTAATGGGTTGTTACAGTACAGTACACGGAAGGTGGCCGTAGGTAGCGGGGCAGTGTCCCCTGACAATGCAGACGTCCATGAGCAACAGTAACCCCTTACGATCAGGTGGCCCGTTAGCTTGTCTGCCTTTAAGGCAATCAATTAAAACCGTCAAATAGGCCAACTTTGCCCAAAAATCAACTTTAAGAAAACCAACCAAAAAACAATGAAACGTTTAAATTTATATTTAGCTGCTTAAGATACTTTTTGATTGCCTTATAGTCTTACGTATACGACCAACAAAAAATTGCCTAATCTTTTTTTTTTTTTGTTGCCATGTAGGCAGACGAGCCAACGGGTCACCTGATCGTAAGTGGTTACCGTCGCTTATGAACCTATATATCCTGAACATTTTCAAGAAATTCGATTAGACCTGAGTCCAGTGGCGTGCACATATATTTAAGTCAGGGTATGCAGAAATATAAATCTGAGTAATTTTCCACATATTTATGTCCTATAATCAATTTAATTTAACTTTTACTAAATTTGTGTCAATAATAGTAATGAAAAGTGTATTTTGTTTAAATTTACAACGTTTAATCGTTTTCTGTTACAATTTTTTAAGTAAATTTGAAATGATAGGGTATGTAGTGCGTATTTGCTTGTATGAACTGCACGCCGCTGGACCTGACCTAGTATTATATGATTTTTTTATACCCAGATTCTTGGAGGTCAGCAATTTGGTAAGGTAATGTAAAACGCGGACTATAAATATACATTTTCTAGTTTGTTTAAGAAGTTTATCGCCAATAAATAACGACAGCGTTGTTTTAAATATTTTTCCTTTTAGTGATCATAATAAATTTTAGTAGAGACCCTGTTCTTTCTACAGTGAAGTGAAGCTACAGTATCATCATCTTCAAACAGCCCGTAAACGGTCACTACTAGACATAGGCTCCCGACTCGCGGTGCCTTCTGGCAATGCGGTATTCCCTGATCGCTATGGCTTGTCCTTCTTCAAACGAGGCTTGAGGAGGGTCCTTAAAGTTAGGTCGTAGGTAGCGACCCCTCAATGTCCCCTGACATTGCAGAGGTTCATGAGCGACGGTAACCACTTCCTATCAGGTGGGCAGTTGGCTCGTCTGCCTACATGGCAATAAAAAAAAAGATGTCCATGAGCGACGGTAACCGCTTATGATCAGGTGGCCCGTTGGCTCCTCTTCCTACGAGTCTTTAAAAAACCGCCTCAATGACTGGTCCTGAGCTATTTGCATTCTTCTTCCTACCTAACTTACACTCAGCAATAAAAACAAATCATAAGGCTTTACGATCAGCATTCATAACCGTACAGCCCAAATCCTAACTCAAAAATTATGTTGATGTTTTCTTAAACAAACCGACCCGTCTAATGGGCCTTCGTCTTCTAACCAGAGATTTATGTTCGGATCGCAGACAGAAGTAAAGTTTTGATAAACACGTAAAGCGCATGCGTGTGACCGACCAATGGTGAATCTGTCGTTGGTACCGTCTCTCACAGTTTTTAGGGATGGCATTGATATCGATGGAAATTTTGTCGATAGAAAAGGTTTATCGCAGCTGTTTAGCTGTCGATAGAGAATGAGGTAAGTCTATTAAAGTTTGATTGTTAAAAAAAGTTTGGTAAAGTGGTTTTTGATGAACTTTGGTAGAATGAAATGGATTACCCGGAGTCATTAGGATATGAGTGATTACTTCTATTCATGTAAACTCCCTAATACTTACTTTGTTAGATTTCTGTTACAATTACGTATTTCTGTATTTTTTTACTATTCAGAGAACTTCAACCTAAATTGGTCATTCAATAATGTTTTATCTTTGTTCTATACACCGTTTACATAAAGGTACTTTCTTTATTAAGATAGTGAAATAGTTACTCATTTTAAAGTGTAAATTTAAACTTCGGAAGAAGATTTAGTTTCAAGCAGAGGACTTATTTAACCTTGAATATTTACTGTCTATTGTTCTTCTTGAAAAAATAACTTTAAAGCATTTCAAAGAAAATCATTAGATCTAAATATTCCCACTAGAAAACAAGAAATAGAATAAACACAATAAAATAAAGCTCACCGATAACTTGAATGAGAAAAGGTATTTACGTCTTCGATATCAGAATTATAGGCACAATAAAATCGGAATAGGGTCGTCCCTATTGGCAGATTTCGCTCAGTGTGATAAAATGTACGAGACTGGCGGATGAGAGCGTACGGCTCCTGAAACACTCTCGCCAACGGAAAATTCAAATTCTTAAATTGTTTAAAAAAAGAATATTAAATTTTTAAAATTAATTGTAATTGTTAATCGATTTTAATAGTGGTAACATCACTAATTGTTTTTGATGTGTAAAAAACTTATTTGTGGAACTTATGGAACTTGAGTGTTTTACGTGTTTTCGGTTTTTGTACTAGTTTTTTTGTGTATTTATTAGTGAACTAATTTTGGTGTGGTTTAGTATGGATTATGGCTTAAAGGTAAGTTGAAGTCTACGATTTTTTTAAAATAGTTGATAAATACCAATTTTTTTAAAATTAAATTATAGTATTAAAGTTTCAGAGTCACTTTTGAATGCTAGTTTTCTTTACTTTTTAGGTATTTAATGATACACATTTGTAAAGCGATGGTTAATTTATAGACATTGCATAATATTTTTATAGTTTAAATATTTCATTGTTGTTTTATTTAATTCGACAGTAAGATCTATTAATTCTTTATTTTTTTATTTAATAACTTTACATAATAATTTTGATATTTTATGCAATAGTAAAGTTATTCATAGGAAGGTACTCTACCTACATCATATATTTCCTCCCGATTTATTGTGAATTATATGTAGTGCACAAGTACTTGTGAATTAAATCGACATAATCGCCACATATGATGACATATGGGAGCTGCAGTAAGGCATCATTTGAAGCCTACGTCAGTTATTTGTCTAACCACTTAACATTATAGGTAGACAGCTGACTCATCTGCATACTTTGGCAAGAAAAAAAAAGAGAGTGGAATTATTGTAAGGTGCAGTTACACTCGGAGAGTCTACTCTGCAGAGGATTTTAGAGAATGATTCTTCTTCGACGAAAGCTAGTTACACCAGTTATTTGTCTTTCAAGACTTAAAAGACAAACTTAAAGTTAGACTTCATATATTGTTGCAGTGAACAGTTACCACCTACAGTCTAATAACTCGTAGAGAGCTGAAACTGTGAATTACCTAAAAGATATTAGGTACCTTTGAAGACCTATTCCAGTTTTGTTCTTCAAGACTTTAAAAAAGTCTAAGTGGGACGGTGGGTATGTGGTTGGCATTCTAGAAACTGTCTGTCCAGCTCGACTGATCATCGGTTCTAAGAACGTCGGATGCGTGACTTTCGATCTTCTTCGTAACTCTGAGTTTCTAATTAGGTAAATCAAAGAAAGAAATACAAGCAATTAACATTTTAGTCGTACGTTTCGTTCCCGCGACCTCCCACACGGAATTCTACATTTCTATCATCATCATCAGCTTATATCACACCCAGTCCCGGCCATAGGCCTCTCCCAAACTTCGCCACAGCGACCAATCCTGCGTTATTTGCATCCGGTGACTTCCCACTGCCCGGATCATTAGGTACATAAATCCTTCTCGTGAGATTCTGCCCACGCTGTGTCTACCGATGCCTATATTGTACATCCCTTACTAATATACAAATTTGAATGTACCGAATTTTGTTTGTTATGCTTTCACGCGAAAATCTCTCAACCGATTTTGATGAAATTTGGCACAAACTTTCTTTAGACCCTGAGAATGGACATAGGCTTTTATTGCGAAAAAGGGATGAAGTAAAAAAGGGATATAGAGTTCACGCAGACGATGTCGCAGGCAGCAGCTAGTCTATACATATAATAAAAGGATAGAAAAGTCAACATTGCAAAATACACTCCCTCAAGTCAAACAACCGTTGAACATTTTGATGGCGCGATTCAGAATCCATACATTTAGTTCTGTAAAAAAGCCAGCTTTGTCCGGGATAAACTCAAAAACTGCTGCACCGATGTACTTCAAATTTGGCTAGAATATTGCTTAGAAGTCGGGTCAACACATAGGCTATATATTATAGTGCTATCATGTCCGAAGAACGGGATATAAATGTAATAAATTTCATTACACAATTTTAGAGCAACGACATCTATCGGCGTTCAAGTCAAATTTCATGTTGAATCATTTTTTTATTAGTACGAGAGCTAGCAACGTCGGGAAAACAAACATTTCAGTAAAGCCAGTTTTTATTTTTATATATGCTATCTCTCATACTCTTTCACTTTTATATCAGTTGGCAAATTAATTTTGGTTTTTAGGTCCTTAAAAAGCTTCATTAAAAAAATAATAATTCAAAATTAGCGTCTGGCACGGAAGTACAACAAAAAAATATCTGGCAATAATAAATTCATGTAGCAAAAAGTATAATAAAAATAAATGAAAGAAAAAAATGTCTTAAAATAATTTGAAAAATCGGTTTTTTATCCGTACTCTGCTGGCTACTATTAGAGTAGACAGTCCGTATCGATAAATACCCTGTCAAAAACATTGCTAGCTCTTATACCATAATTTAACTTTGATTGTGTCATTTTTGGCACTGTTAATGGTTATTTTTTAATTGTCATAGATACAAGGAGTTCTGTTCCTTCTTAAAAATTGTGTCTTTAATTTGTTTCAGAGAATAGAAAGACCTATACATATAAATAATTAAACGCGCTATTATTTCGTACACCAAATGTCAAAACTGAGGTTACCTGCTTTGCTTATTTATCGTGTGGTTGGTCAATTTGAAATACTTAGCAATCATTATATTATTATTTAGTTTCGACGTAAAATAATTAAAATGCCTGGAAAAGGATATCTAATTTATCCGAATGCTCAAACGATACTCGAAGGAAAAGTTTAGCTCGATGTGTAGAGACCGCCGTTGAGCGTGAAGCTAGGTTGGCTACTCTTCGAGAACACATTGCGGAAACTCAGTCGATCGAAGATCTTGAAGAGCAGGATACTCAGTTAAGGAGAGATCACTCTCAGCCTGCTCTTTCACGGACGTTGGAGACTGATGAGCAGCATGAATAGCGTAGTGCAGCTGCCCAGCAGAGTTAACAGGACGTACGTGACGATACTTCTGCTCATGTATCGCAAGACCAGGACGGAATGCAAGAGTTGCAAGAGCAACCGTGGCTAAATAAAGAGGGAAGTGGATTCATGTACAATGTTGCGATTAACAACGTCGTACACGGAGATATTGGCATCTTAGAAGAAGTGTGCGCCCTCTGTCAAGCCCGCAAATGGAGAGTACGCTTGGAGTCTGCAAGACCCACCAGAACTGTTGAAACTCTTACTAAGCGGCGAACATCCAAAGTCCAGCCATTTTTTGAAAAACTTCCGAGTCTATAATAGCGCCTTCCAGATGACTTCGTTTGGTGCAAATCAAATCGTTGAAACAGAGTTCATGCCGACATTCAAGATTCAGAGACAAGTTTACCATCAAATTGGTTCGCTGCTACCCACAGATATTCCAAAATTTTTGCAAATTTATTTTGTGACTGATTTTGAAGAACAAGCAAACCTTCCAAGAAGATCCATCCCCAATTTGGACGTGCTCAAGAATTCTCCGATGTCCTTCTAAGTCTTGGTGAAGGTACTCTACCAGAGGAGAGAGGTGGACATGTGGTGCTTCCAATGTCTCTCGGTAGAGTTGTATTCAGCTTAGAAGAACTCATTCGCTGTGTGTACAATGATATCAGTCGTATACCACACTAGCAGAATTCTTGGGTGCGTGAGCGAGCCATTTGGACACCATGATCAGGCTGCACCAACTGACGAATGCATTCTCTCAGAAATTGAGAGAAATGAAGTGGTCTACAACTTTATAAATACTGTCGTCGAGCAAGATGATGCCACACATTATCCTGTGGAATTTTTGAACTCTCTGTCAGCAAGTGGACTTCCAGCGCATACTATCAAGCTGAAGGTCGGTTTTCCGATTATGCTTCTTCGGAACCTAACTCCTCCGAAGTTGTGTAACAGGACCCGCGAAATTATCACTTTTTACTCTTCAATTTAAAAAAAAACAGTCTTACTCTGTTACTCTGTTTAGTGTAGATATGAAAGGTAAAGAAGAAAACCAGTAAATTAATGTTATTTTAAAAGATTTAATTATTGGTATATTATTATGGTGATGTACATAGCATTCACGCAGACGACGTCGCGGGCAATAGCTAGTAATAAATAAATCAACATATTACCTCGTCCACACATTTCTCTTGTTGACAGAGCTAAAGCTCACTGACCGTCAAACTCGAACCCCGAACGAAGCTTTATCGTTTTGATTTTGCTGTGGAAAATTAATGAGATTCGATGTCAAAGGAACCCTACATTTGTATTAAACCTTCGTATTTTGAAGTTTGTAATGAGTTTTAACTGATTTCAAAAATATCAGTTTGGAGTTATATTTTGTTTACCTTCCTTAAAAACCATATTATCGTGTCAGGATAGGTTAAGACTACGGTGCCAAAACATGATTGTACAAACGAAGCGAAAAACAAAAAAACTTGAGAGGTGTCATGGGACACCCGAATAGAACGAAGTTCTTTTCGATTAAAACATATCTTACATTTTTTTCCTAATGTAACGTAACGCGCGATAAAGAACGTGTTTTAAAAGATTTTGAGCACAGCGCCATCTAGCGATAATCATCTAAAACAAAAATAAGGAACGTGTTTTAAAAGATTTTGATCACAGCGCCATCTAGCGATAATCATCTAAAACAAAAAAGTGTCGTGACAACTTTTCGTAAGATTTTTTTTCGTCTAGGCCCCTTTCACAACGCGCGATAAGGAATTCCGTTCCAACATTTGGAGAAAATTCGTTACAAAAGGCTGTTTGTCATATATCCGCAAGATGAAGTTTAACTCATTACAGTAAGGAAGCCTAGTGCGAAAGCTTAGCTTTAGTGACCGTCGTTTTTTGTTCGGTGATAAAATTCGGTGTAACATTATTGTATGTATTCCTTACTGTAATGGGATAAACTTCATTTTCCAATAGGTACACCTGTGAAAAAACGTATTATTTTCATGCATTTTCAACGGGTTCTTACCACGATATTTAATTAATTGAGTTGTCTCGAGTTGTGCGGGTCGATTTAAGAGCAAACAAATCTGTCTACCCCCTTTCTCGTTCGCTTTTGGGTAGTACCACTTTAATCGACCCACAGTATCCAGTCTTCTCGTGATCATGACGTTTGCAAAAACGTTGAAATATCGAGACAACTCAATTAATTATATATCGTGGTAAGAACCCGTTCAAAATGCATGAAAGTATTATAGAAAACCGCGAGTGTCTGAATAAGTTTATAACGTATTATTTAATTGCTTAGTTTCTAGGTGCCAAAAGTTTCATTTTCATAGACGCTTTCTTCGGAAATTTATATCTTGTGAATTTTTCTTCTCTCACAGACAACATTAATTTAAAGTAAATATCAATTCAAAATGTCTTTCTCATCGTGAAATTGGAATCGAAAATAAACATTCATACATAATTTCCCAAGACACGCATGTCAAATAAATTCCCCCCATTTTCGGAGAGTCAGTCAACGGACAATCTGAAGTTTTTTTGTCTCTTTCTGACTTGGTTGGAGGGAAAGAGAGATGAGATACTGGGTCATAGCCCGATTGTGTCAAGTTATTTACGCGTTTCATGAAGTGACAGATGAGTTCGAAGTACATGTTAGAATAATGGACCGCACATACTTAGATGGGTCGCAACACACGCAACGCAATATCAATTTTTGTATGAAAATCTGGCAGACAACCACTGCTCTCTTTGCAAAAACCGATGTGCATTTATTTCGGCCTTTTACTGTAACTGTTTTAACTAGCTGATCCGCGCAACTTCGTCTACGTCACAAGGGCCTTCCTCGATAAAAGGCTTATCCAAAACTGAAACATTTTTTTAAATCGGATCAGTTGATCCTAAATTGACGTGGTCAAACAAACTCTTCAACTTCATAATATTATAAAGAAAGGTAAGTACGCACAATCTAATATCATAATAATATTATAAAGGCGAAAGTTTGTAAGTATGGATGTATGTATGGATGTTTGTTACTCTTTCACGTAAAAACTACTGAATGGATTTGAATGAAACTTTACCACAAAATAGCTTATACATCAGAATAACACATAGGCTACAATTGGGCAAAAGCTAGTATAACATAAATAAAAGCAGTTTAAAAGAACATTTTTGATTTAATTTACATCTCATTGCACAAGCTCTAAATCAGTCTGTCTGTAACCACCCTTACTGAGGTTAATACACCCCTGGGCACGCAGGTTAATCCACCAGATCAGACTCGGCTGTTGAAATTCAGTTCATTAAAACTGGATTAATATTAAGCTTGTAATGTTAAAAAGATTAATGTTAATTTGTGATTATTGAAACACTAGTTATCTGAGTAACTTTGCCTGTAAATGGAGGAATGTTTTACCACTTACCTAATTTTAATTTAGAACTAATAGGTCGTATTTTAAGGAATACCGCATTCTTCCACTGCCTTGTGAAGCTATTTACCAAATGGCTGTTTTTACATTTAGCAACATTAACCTTTTTAAGCGTAGAGGAGTTGTCAGTTCGCGAGCGCTTCGCAGCAACGAGCACGCTCACCGTTTGTTAGTCCCGAGACATAGTCTTCGTAAATCGGAAAGCTCTGTGTATGTTGTTGGACCCGCAATATTTAATCGGCTGCCCACTCACATTAGAGACAGCGTCAGCGTACCGATTTTCAAGGTGAAGCTGAAAATATGGCTACTTGATTGCTTATTTTATACAGTCGAGGAGATGCTAAACATGCCGGAAACATAATATTAGATAAATCTAAGTTTTAATGATGATTTTTTTAATTCAATTTTATTTTTTATTTTCTTTTTTTATTTATTACGTTATGTACATCCATAACTGGTATCATAATTTTTAATTTAATTAATTACTCATGTTGCAACAACTAAATGTTAAGTGCAATTTTAGGCTAAGACTTATAACAGTGTTATGAATAAAGAATTTGAATATTTGAATTTAATAACTACTCAGCTGGGATCGGCAACCAAATTGGTTTGTTTACTTATGCCAAGTCTGTGGCAGGAGCCAAAATTGAGCACAGTTCAAAAACTTGTTTTGTTTACATTTTTTAATCGTCTCATATTTTACGGAGAAAATATATTTTCGCTGAAAATGCAATACAGCGTCATTTAATAATAAGATTTACAAAAATATAAGGTTTAATTAAAAATCGAAATTAAAATTTATTGGAAAAAAATGTTTTCAAAATGAGGTTCAAACACGGTAGTTATTCCGAACGAAGTCCCCAGTTTCGCCATCTAACTAAAAGTGACGTTCCCAGTTGAGTGGTTAATATAGCTTATGACAGTCAGAAACATTGTGATATTACCTCATTATAATAATGGTATAGATAATATTTTTTTACTTTAGAAATGCAGTAGGTTTTGTTCAGTTTGTACGCTGAATGACAGGAGATTTTAGTTCGATTTGACTGTCACTGTGGCGACCAATAATAACGCGCGAGATCCTGAATCGCGGTTACGACATTTGCAGAAATCTTAGCAAATATACGACAACTGAAATCTACTACATCGGGCTTCAGCCTGACCGGGCATACACTACCTCGCCCGGTCGGAGATCTCCCTTTGGTCATAAGTCCACTGTACCCACAGTCACATACCCCCACCTACGGGGCGGGTAGAAATCCGACAGCTGTCCAAAAAAAGTTTTCTTCAGTAGCCGATCCAATGGGTTGGGAAAATGGGAAGCTCTATGGGGGTACTGTTTGGTTGGACTGTACTAAATTGCTTGGGATGGAACAGTTGAATTTCCCTAATGGGGAATGGGACTTTTCGTTGAATTTAGTGTCATTATAATAATATTATTTAGGAAGTCAACCATCATTGATGTCGCTGTTGTACCTATTCCTTTCTTTTGTCTATCTATCATTATTGGTGATTCTAGATTGTATTAGATCTCTCTTTAAACAACGTCTTAGGAACGTTTGAAATTGCAATTGCAACGGTAACCGCTTCCCATCAGGTTGTACAAATCCAGCTTTATATTCCTTAAATTGTACCAACACATTACGGTCGAGGTAATACAAATTAAAGTATTAACAACAAAGCATTAAAGTGAATCGTCCATTAAAGCCACAGAACTAGCTTTTAACATTCCCAGGTGACTCGTCAAAGGCGTTTGAAGTTACAGAGCTGAAACGAGAAATGGTTTTGTTTATCAGTTGAACGAAGTTCGAAGGGGCTAGACGGAAATTCTTATGAAAAAGTTGTCACGACACTTTTTTGTTTTAGATGATTATCGCTAGATGGCGCTGTAATTAAAATCTTTTAAAACAATTCCTTATTTTGTTTTATATGATTAATGCTAGATGGCGCTGTGATCAAAATATTTTATTTAAGTTATAATAATTAGTTAGTTTAAACTAAAGTAAAAAAAAAAATATTACAATTCCCTCACTATTTAATCGAAAGGAACTTCGTTCCATCCGGGTGTCCCTTGACACCTCTCAAGTTTTTTTCCTACTCTGTTAGTAACTACTCTACTCTTTTAAAACAATTCCTTATTTTGTTTTATATGATTAATGCTAGATGGCACTGTGATCAAAATATTTTATTTAAGTTATAATAATTAGTTAGTTTAAACTAAAGTAAAAAAAAATATTAGAATTCCCTCACTATTTAATCGAAAGGAACTTCGTTCCATCCGGGTGTCCCTTGACACCTCTCAAGTTTTTTTCCTACTAACAGACTCATGCTACTTCGATTGCCTGCGTTTCATATTGGGTCGTGGGTCTGTGGTATTTTGTTACCAGTTTCAAATTACAGCTGTCTATTTTTTTACTGTATTGGTAGGTAAATGGGCAAACTGTCCACCTAGTTACACCATGTCATAAAAATATGTTTTTAAATATAGGGGTTTTGTCAGTTTTTGACCATGCTAATCTCTATGACGGTCAGACCTGGTTATCATTGAGTGAGTTCGACAATATCTGAGATATACTTATTGACCACGAGATCGAGGTTTTGCCTACATGAGCCATTTGTATAACACATCGTCGTCACCCCCCGTACTGAATGTTGGCCGCAGCCGGAGTTCAGACGCTGAGCGTTAGTTGTTAGTGCTATTCAGTCAAGTAGCTTAATGACCTCACATCCAAAACAGTCTCCAAGATATCAACAAAAAACCTAAGGATTTTTTCTCCTCAATAAACATGAAACATATACTGAATGAACATATACTTAAAGATCAGATTTAATTTGTGTTAACAACATTGGAATAACAATTAGTTTCCTCAAACAAACAGTGATGTTGGATTCGGTATTCTCTGAATTTAATTATTCGGAATAACTTGGGTGTACCCAGACCGCCATGTTTACCCAGAAAACATAACGAAAGTCGAGTTGTTTTTGTAATAATACTAAAATAAACTCAAATGTGAAGTTTTGTTTTTCGTAGACATCATTGGATCTAATTTCGGATTCAATGAGTGTAAGTTACATGAGAATCATACATAAAATACAGTGTTTTTTTAATACTTTCATGCATTTTCAACGGGTTCTTACCACAGAGAGTCTTGTAGATACAGTGAGTGTGGTGTGTCGTGATGTGAGTTCGAGTTCCAGTGGTACTACCCAAAAGCGAGCGAGAAAGAGGGTAGACAGATTTGTTTGCTCTTAAATCGACCCACAGTATCCAGTCTTCTCGTGATCATGACGTTTGCAACAACGTTGAAATATCGAGACAACTCAATTAATTAAATGTCGTGGTAAGAACCCGTTGAAAATGCATGAAAATATTATAGAAAACCGCGAGTGTCTGAATATGTTTTTTTAATGTCACATTTTGCACTTTTTGCAATTTCCATCGTCAAAAAAGTCCAAGTGGTTTTAAACGAATGTTAAAGGGTAAACTCAAATTCAATTAGGTATTTCAAATTCAAATTGCCTGAATATTGTATAGTTAGCCTCATTAATAACTTGAGAAGGGAATACTGAATAATGGATAGGAAAAACTCCTCGGAGAGTTCAATTAGTTTGGAGACAATAGGAGATATGTCCAACTTGCTTGATGAAGGAAATAACTTCATAGTTGTTAAGTGTTATGTAAAAGAAATAAAGAAGAAAGAAAGAAAGTAAATTTATTCCACACACCCAAAGTTATTGCAACGCTACTGACTAAATGTGTATATTTATGTATTTGTAGTATGTATATTGTACGTGTATATTGTATTGGTACTCCTGTACCAACCCATTACTACCCACTGTTGGGCTCAGGTCTCCTCAGAAGAGGTATTAGGCATAGTCCACCACGCTTGCCTAGTGCGGATTGGGGACTTCACATATCTTCAAAGGATTTTTAGAATCCTTTTCCGACATGCAGGTTTCCTCACGATGTTTTCCTTCATCGTTTTTAGCCAGTGGTGTTGTGAAAAATTGCACATAAATCTTTTTCACATTTAGATTTAGAGGTACAAGCCGGCCGGATTTGAACCCGCGACCTCCTGTTCGGAAGGAAGCGCTTCGACCACTCGGCCACCACGACTACTCATATTTATTGGTACTCATCAATACATAGTATAAAACAAAGTCGCTTTCGCTGTATGTCTGTATGTATGCCTAGATCTTTAAAACTACGCAACGGATTTTGATGCGGTTTTTTTTAATAGATAGAGTGATTCTTAAGGAAGGTTTGTATGTTTAATAAATGCATAATATAGTAGAGAAACACTGATAAATTTAAAGGTTTCTAATGTGATGTCGTAAATAAGCACGTTTTTTGCGCTTATATTGCAAACGCTGGCTGAACCCTACGAGATAGACCAAAATAATGTACTACAGTATTGTTCACCTTAAAAAGTTCAACAAAAAAGTCCGCGATGGTATATGTCTATCTCTTAGGGATAACCTAGCATAACCATTTTTATTCTTTACTAAAAAATGGTTATTTACGAAGTGATTTTAAACAATACAGCATTAATCCTTATCCAATTAAGTACCTTAAATAAATTGTGCATTTATTATAGATCAATATGCTTTTTACAGCATGTAATTTAAGTGAATATTACCGAAGATATTACAAATTTAAAATGCAGGGTCGTAGTTGTTTGTGCCGGGCGGCGCGTGCCTATATAGGCTACAATATTTGAACCCCTTTGTAACGCAGACGAAATTGCGCGGGTCATCTAGTAATATTATAAAGGCGAAAGTTTGTATGTATGGATGGATGTTTGTTACTCTTTCACGTAAAAACTACTGAATGGATTTGAATGAAACTTTACCACAATATAGCTTATACATGAGAATAACACATAGGCTACAATTTTTGATAATACGGGACGAACCTGAAGTCCACGCGAACGAAGTCGCGGGCAAAAGCTAGTATTTATATAATCTGAATTTTGGCAAGTTTTATTTTAAATATTTAAGCTTTAAAGCTAACAATTTTTTTTTATATTTCCATTAGACTTGTTTTGCCTACCTTCAATCATCTCTCCATAACCTAAAGGTAGACTGGTAGAGAATACCTATGGCATTAAGTCCGCCTAGTTTGTGCATGAAGTATAAATAAATAAATAAATATGGTGAAGTAGAATACCACAAGAAAACCTGCATATTGGAGAAGCATTAAAGAAAAACGCTTCGAATATACCTATGTGACTCGACTTCAGCAAGTGTGGACTATGCTTAAAAAAACGACTAAAAAGAAGAATAAAATCTTCTAATTAATTTGACGAAGATGTGACTATTTTTGAGTCACCTTTGAGTGTGTGGAATAAATTTCCTTTTTTTCTTTCTTTCTTCTTTCTTTATTCTTTATTTCTTTTACATAACACTTAACAACTATGAAGTTATTTCCTTCATCAAGCAAGTTGGACATATCTCCTTTTGTCTCCTAACTAATTGAACTATTCTTCTTTTTAGAAGATGGCTTAAGACCCAAAGCAAGTCCTGGCTACAAACAATAGATTAAACATTTCTCGTACCCTGCTGGCAACAACAACAAAACAATTTGTAATATTTACACAATATTATTTATATGTGTGTAATATCCGTGTTTGTGATATCAAACTCAAATACCAGGATAACATGAACACGAGAATCTATCGCCGGAGGCAGTATCACTCGGCGTATTCGATAAAAATACTAAAACTCACGAATCCGACAGATTTCCGATATATATGATGTGATAGGTTTATTTTTTTGATCTGTTCAATCGGTTCAACGCGAATTTGAAGAGATTTTATGTAAACGTTTTGCTATGGGAATCATTTTTGCTATTTTAGATCATTTCTATGAGGCTCAAGATTTAAATTCAATGTTAACAGCTATGAATAATTGGAACGAAGTTCCTTATCGCGCGTTATCGAAAGGGGGCTAGACGGAAATTCTTATGAAAAAGTTGTCTCGACACTTTTTTGTTTTAGATGATTATCGCTAGATGGCGCTGTGATTAAAATCTTTTAAAATAATTCCTTATTTTGTTTTATATGATTAATGCTAGATGGCGCTGTGATCAAAATATTTTATTTAGAAAGAGCTCTCAGAGAGACAGACGTTTTAAACTAACTATTATAACTTAAAAATATAAATTTTATTACAATTCCCTCACTGATTAATCGAAAGGAACTTCGTTCCAACCGCGTGTCCCTTGACACCTCTCAAGTTTTTTGTTTATATTATATAAAAGGAATTGTTTACCTATTTTTCTAATACATTAAATGTGAAATGAAGTGTTTTGATGTAAATAAGGCAGTGTGTTGTTACATGTCAATTATATTTTAAATTATCAAAAGGATGTAATTTATTTTGTGAGTCAGTTGGACTTTGGCGAGCCAATGTAGAAACGCGGCATATGAATACGACATGAATGGGTATTGTATCTGGTATCTTTAATATAGGATGTTTTTATAAAGGGAAACATTTATTTATTAATTGTTTATTCTATATTAAGTACCTAATCCTACATTCTAAGATTTTTATACAGGGTGGATCTGTAACTTTGGACAATCTGAGGTGGGGTGGATGACCTGTCGAAATAAAACTTACAACCACTTTTATTTTAGGAAGTGGATAATTTTTTTTTTTCATCATAGTATGGAAGTCCGCAACGATAGTTGTACGTTTTCCATACAATGTCAGAAAAAAAAGTTTAACCAATCGAAAAAATAAAAATGGTGCTAAGTTGTATTTCGACAGGTCATTCATCCCACGTCAGATTGTCCAAAGTTACAGATCCACCCTGTATATTGTTTGGTTTGTCAAAACATCATGTCGCATACATTTTTTTTGGCACCCTGTCTATAACCTTATAACAATTTTCGGACACTTTAGTCCAGGCCTTAGTGTCACTTTCACATAAAATTTACCAGATAAAAATCTAAATCACATCTTCAAACCCAGACTAATTCACAAGCACACAGGCAAAGAAGAAACTTAAGTGTAAAATCGATAGGTCCTACACCCCCGATTTGTCTGGATTATCCAAACAGGTTCGTAATCCGAGGATCTGATTGGAGGATTGTGAAGAAAGTAGTGGATTTGTTTTTGTCAAGTTCACTCCTATGTCAATACCCGTATGAAAGAAATTGTTTTAGAGGGTTCATTTAGAGTACATGATAAAACTGTGCGCACAAGTAGACTGGACTTTGGTATTGTTTTTGTAAAACAATACATCCAAAAATAGAATTTGAGACTGAACGTTGTTGCATTGCGCCTTAGGCCGTCTAAATTGAAAATAAATTTATTAATAAAAACTTAATATCTATACATATACCTTGCGGTTACCTCACTAGGCAAGCCTGTATCGAGGCAACCAATACTACCCGTTCAAACAGATCTTTTTAGCCTCTAATATAATATTCTAACTTACCAACTATCTGAAGTAATTACTTAAACATACTATGAAAAAAGAGAAAGAAAAAATTAAAATAAAAAACAACACAGATATAACTTCTGACTATAGATTCATTTGATTCCTCAGTAAAACTATATCAGTCCACTCACTATGTGCTCAGTTTCGTCGTACGACAAAGTCTTTAACCATTTCTGCACGATAAACCTCGCCTCAGAAACAGATTTACCTTTCAGATCACAGAAACTAACAACCCTGTTGTAAATAAAGGCTTTTACAAAGATCCTAAAACATGTAGTAAACATGTAGGAACACCCTAAATTTGTCAGTGTTATCAAGGTCAATCCGATTATTGCGTTTTTAAATCGTCCAAATCTAGTTAATTGTGATAAGACTTTGTCTAAAATTTTTAGTAGAGTAAAATAGCTAATCTCCCATTGGTACCGCAGGTGTCCCAAACGCACTAAAACCACGTACCGCTTGCATGAAGCGTCACAAAAAACGTCAATAGATTAGGCATAAAATGAAGCCGCATTGACAAGCCACTAATAAATCTTCCCGCGAGTGTTTCAGTCATTTTTCACCAAGCTATAAAGTACCCCACCCGAAGCTATCACTCATAAAATTGAGTTAATTAAACGACTTTGATACTTCACCGCGGAAACGGTCTCTATAAATCAGGTACCCTCTGCCTTGATTTAAATATTTCATACTACCCTCCTTCTGCTTGATTTAGGAGTCCTAGACCTTAAAGGAGGGCTCTAGTGCTATATGATTTAAACTCTTGTGATGATGTTATTGGAAAGTGAAGTATTTTGTTAATTTTAGTATACAAAGAGTTGAAATAAAATAGCATATTGAAAGATAATTAAAAAAATAAAATTACGAGTGTATGTATAGGTAATTAATTCTCTTAAACTTAGTTCTCAACCCGCATTAGGAGAGCGTGGTTTATTATTATATCAGATTTACTCTTCGGTGAAATATCCTAAAATTAATGCCTTAACATTTTAAAAATGATCTCACATGGTAGTAGCGTAGCGCCATTTCTGAATGAAATTCTCACATAAGCAGTAGTCTGCTGTGGCGACCAATAATAGCGCGCGAGATTCTGAATCGCGGTTACATTTGCAAAAATCTTCGCATATATACGACATCTGAAATCTACTACAGTGGGCTTCGGCCTGACCGGGCATACACTACCTCGCCCGGTCGGAGATCTCCCTTTGGCCTAATATCAACTAATACCCACAACTGCTATGAAACATAATGGCTAATTAAGCATTACCAAGGGCTGTTAATGAGTTGTTAATAACGACCCAACAAATAAATAATCCTAAAATCCACACGGACCCAAGTATTTAATAAAATACGGTTCTATCTGATAATTAGGGCGGGTCGAAGCTACGCGAGGGAGTCCACTGTAAAGCTCTTTTTACACGAACGAATTTATACGCGTTTAAATGTTGCTGTGCGTTTACGATGAGGCCGTGTGATGGTAGAGAATACCGTATAGACATAGACATTCTTTATTTGTGATGAAAAAAAAGAAACATACAAAGAAAAAAAAAAATAAGACACAATAAATAAGAGACAAGTGCGAGTAATTTCTCTTTCACCACAAATCAGCTGTGACTCAGCATAATGCTGAACATTGACACATACCAGCATGACAAATGCCAATATCCAGCGCTAGTTTTCAGTCCCAGCTGGCAGTATTACCATCCTGTATAACGCCATGCTAGGTTTCAATCTTATCTGAAGTTCTGATACTGAGTGTGAGCGGTACATTTTAGTGCTGTTCAAATCCTTCATAACACACCTGCGTGGCAGGCAGATGTCCGGCGATATCCTCATAGGTACGCAAATAAAAAATCATTTAAGGCTGTATTCAGTGACTACCCGACATTGTCCAGTTCGTAGGTCCAATTTGGGGGAACGTCTACCTATGTTGCGCTTACCAGTTCGTGCCAGAACTTTCGCGCTTGAGTATTACCTAAGTTCATCAAGCGAAATTTCCTCGCGCATTAAAGTTGTTCGTGGGAATCGCTCTAAATCATCCTAAAGCCTGTAAATCACGAAATTTACCGTCGTCCTCGATTTAAATACTTGTTCAACTTTAATGATTTCGATTCAAATATTGAGTTCCCCGGATAGGATTACACGCGGCCATCATATTTCAATGCGAAAATTTTGATTAACTTTTCAAGTACTTTATAGGTACGAGTTAATTATTTTTTATGAAACAAAGAGACTGATTATTTTTCAAATATGGCACCTGAACAGTATAAAGTGACGGGACAATTAATGACATTTTCATGCATTTTTAACGGGTTCTTACCACGATATTTAATTAATTGAGTTGTCTCGATATTTCAACGTTGTTGCAAACGTCATGATCACGAGAAGACTGGATACTGCGGGTCGATTTAAGAGCAAACAAATCTGTCTACCATCTTTCTCGTTCGCTTTTGGGTAGTACCAAGTAGTAGTAGTAGTAGTAAATGCATGAAAGTATTATTGAAAACCGCGAGTGTCTGAATAAGATTATAAGTACTTAGTATTTTTTTTGATGAGAAATTTTTGGCAGTTCAATTTTATTGATTTTTCTTAACTTTGTATTATAGTATTATTTTGTTTACAAACTTACGTCTATAAATGTTTTTTTTTTATTAATATTATGAAGAAATTTTAAATGGTATAGCATTCGGTATTGATTACTTTAAATCACATAAATTTCAGTTTTTTTTTATAAATCTATTCTCTACATTTAAATTCTAAATTATAATTTTATAATATTGTTACATCAGAAAACGTATAATCGTTTGAAGAACTCTTATAGATGAAAAGTAAGAACTGAATAAGTTTATAATTAATGACATGATTAGACTCGATATTTTGAAAAAAATCTGGATGAACGGTAGTACCAAAAAGTTAGGCAAAAAGAAGCTTCTTCGGCCGAAGAAGGTCTTTATCTTCTTCTTAAGTTATTTAAAACTATTTTCAACACCTTGACCTACAGCGAGGTCTTTACCTTCTGTTCTCTTTTCAAACCTCGTTTAAAACATCTTACATTTTTCATTATAACTATAAATAAATAAAAAAACACTATAAAGAATCAAAATTTCAAATATTAAATAGCCAAAATTTATTCTATTGAAAATTCAGAATTAAAACGACTTCATACAAAATTGATTAAATAAACTGTAATGTATTAAAAGAGAAGGGTTCTCGTAAACGTTAAGCTTCGTCTATGTTATTAAAGCGAGGTTTTATAACTCTTAAGCTTTACATGACGAAGGGATGATGGAAATTACATTCAGTTCAAGTCCTTTTAATATTTTTGTACATTTATGTTTATGTACGAGAAGAAAAACAGTCACTACGTCTTTCATACACCTGTACTGTACTGTACCAACCCATTACTGCCCACTGTTAGGCTCAGGTCTCCTCAGAAGAGGGATTAGGCATAGTTCACCACGCTTGCCCAGTGCGGATTGGGGACTTCACATATCTTCAAAGGATTTTTAGAACCATTTTCCGATATGCAGGTTTCCTCACGATGTTTCCTTCACCGTTTCATACACCTATTTAAGAAGAAATCGATTGAGATAGAAATAGAAAACAATATTAATAATTTATTTTAAAGAAAACTTAAATACAAGCATTTAAGATGCTGGATATCATGTATGTATATATAGTAGAGTGCCGCCAAAACAATTAAAATGAGAACCCAAACACGACAGTTCTATCTTATTTAGTACAAGAGTTCCTATGACCACCTTCCAAATCCGTCATCAGATAAGCGATATTTGTCTTATTATTGCATTGTCATGCGATATACATCTGTATGCAAAATGTCAGCTCAATCGGAAACCGGGACGTTTGTCAAATTTAGCTTGCAATATTTCACTGGAACTTACATAGTTACATCCAGTACAAGTAAATAAAAATCACATAATTTCATAAGAAAACAAAAATATGAAAAAATATTGATCATATCCAACACTCCCAGCGTAATCAAGGTGACTAAGGGATCACTTCACGACGTTCGTAGGGGTTTAAACGAAATTAAATTCAGGAAAGAAAACCTACCCGGATTATAAGGTTGGAGCGTAGATAATGCCGGGAAATCCGACCGATTCCAGTTATACGACGTTCTACTCGAATGAATAAACATTATGTACTCGATTACTTTGTTTGTTTTTGTTTTATGTCATGGCTGAGAGAGCTTTTCGTGTGAAACATGCTGGATCAGCAATTCAAACTATTTGATGAAAGTCCATTTAAAGGTGAAGCCTGTTTTTCATTTAAGGAAATGTGAAGAGGATGTGTGATCGGTATGTGGGAGTTGAACTGCACTAAAACCTCCAAACGCTCACATTCAGCGTCCGAACCCCGGTTGAGGCCAGAACCCAACTCGGGGTTATGAGGGACGGCGCGACCCGTTACGCTGTCGGTACTCTTTCCCGTCGCGCCGCCACTAAAGGTGAAGGTAACGGTATCAGTATCCCTTGGCAAAGGGTCTGTCAACCGCTTACGATCAGGAGGCCTGTTAACTCGTCTGCCTACTGTCTTACAGTAAAACATATTATTTTAAAAGTAGCTACCCAATTGGGAACTAAACAAAATTGGCGTTCGACTAGTAGCGCCATCTATAAAAGGGATTATATGACAGCCACAGAAGAGTGGATAGTCGTGTATTTAGAAACGTTTTGAAAGTCACCAAAAATTTATAAAACACACCAGTAAAAAGGAAACTTACAGCAATAAAAACAACATTTAATAATCTTTATACTTAATGTAGTTTTATACCAAAATCGTATAAATAAACTAAAAAAACCTTCTTAAAATATAAAAGGATTTTAACAAAAAATCGAAATGAACCCAAAAAGTCCGTTTCAAAGTCTCTTTAATCTCTTTGTAACAGTAACAAGTCGTAATGTCGTTCGTTTTGACTACAATTATACAATTATTCTTTTAGCCTTTCGACGACGTTTCCCCTTTTTTGTAATTTAAAAGATTCCTTTATATTCAAAGCGATTTGTTGAAAATACAGTATTACTGTAGAACCACCGCAGTTTGCGTTTCATTATAGAAAATGTTGGGGCTTAGTTCGTTTACTGTATATCTGGCTATAGTACCGAGCGTTACTTGTCCTTCTTCAAACAAGGTTTGAATCATAAAGGCAGGTCGTAGGCAGCGGGACAGTATCCCTTGATGTTGTAGAGGTCTATTAGCGACCACTTACGATCAGGTGGAATGTTATTTTGTCTGTCTCTATAGCAAAAAAAAAACTTGAGAGGTGTCATGGGATATCCGAATAGAACGAAGTTCCTTTCGATTAAAAGATATCTTACATTTTTTTTCCTAACGTAACGTGCGATAAGGAACGTGTTTTAAAAGATTTTGATCACTGCGCCATCTAGCGATAATCATCTAAAACAAAAATAAGGAACGTGTTTTAAAAGATTTTGATAACAGCGCCATTTAGCGATAATCATGTAAACAAAAAAGTGTCGTGACAACTTTTCGTAAGATTTTTTCCGTCTAGCCCCCTTTCGATAACGCGCGATAAGGAACTTCGTTCCAAAAATACTAGACTATAAAAACTTTCAATATAATAGTTACTATTTTGAGTACTGTCTATATAAAAAAATACATGTACTTAGGTATCAGTGTGACGATCTGAAATGTATAGAGATCTTTTTAATTATATGTTAATACTGTTTTTTAGTTCTCTTTTCACATCGTCCCAACGAATATGAATACACATATTATGGAGAATATGAAATACATTCAAGTGAGTAAATAACAGGAGTATAAGGTTGATTAGAGGATGGTAATATTTAATACTGACCCACGATGTTTTAAACCAGTGGAATGAGTCTACTATGCACAGATACTAACTATGATTTAGCAGCAATCAATTTTACTGTACTACATAATAATTCTGTAGCGAACCCGATAAAAGCTTTGATCTATTCATCGAGTTCGTAAATAAAATTTAATGAAAGAGATATCGACTTTTCAATAGATTTGAAATTAATTATTCAGTTCTTTTACGGTTTCATTTCATCATACAAAATCGTTTTATAACTTAATTCAAATCAAAAATCAAATACCGCAACACAAAATAATTAAATTTCAAAGTTAAGCTACATCGAAACCATATTAAGGTCGTCGTTCGAATTTATTTTCGTAATCACCTCGCTTCTGAGAGAGTCTGATTGAATAATTCAATAATAAAACCTTTTTAAAGCCCTGTTTCTCTGTCAGGCTTTTAATGTGGCTTGTTTACTTCGGAAAACGACAATTCAATAGAATATAATCTATTTCAGTGCAGTTGCCGTTCAATCTCGAGGGAGAAATGAGAAAATCCTATCGACCAATGACGGGACCGCCTCACGGCTATGGGCGCCTAGTACTGAGGTTGATTCGATTTGTCCGGACGATTTCATTATTTTTTATTTAAATGAAAAATCATATTTGAGTAGCTTCTTAAGGTTCTGTTGCCTTGGTAGTGCTTTTGAAATACAATTATCAAACGCTTTTAGGTATTCATTTTGAAGAATGTTCTGAACTAATTTTGTTGCAGTTTTAGATGACCTTCTTTAGATTCTGCTGCCCTGGTACTTTTTTGAAATAGAGACTCTATTATAGTACCCAGTTTTTTTTTCTATGTTCACAGGCATTAAGAATCCAATAAATTTTAAAAAAATTTCAGGCAGTTTTAAAGAGTTAAAAAAAAACTCAGGAAAAAAATCTTACTCACACATCTGAATTAAAAAGAGAACATTTTATGAAGTAGCCATTAAGGTTTTTATAGGCCATCTGGCATGCAGGAAGTAGTTTAATATTCAGGCGAATGGTCTGTTAACGACGTCGAGGACTATCAATAAAAGGGAACGTAGGGGTTGAGTCACTTGCACCCTTAACGATCTTGATTTCACAAAATTTAAATTATGAATCTGTAAAGTTTGTGGTCAGGATAATTTATACAATTAACATTTGAACAAAGAGTTGATTTTTTTATTCCCATGTAGGCAGACGAGCCAACAAGCCATCTGATTTAAAGTTAGTTAAAAAAAAATGATTATTACAAAATAAAACAGTTCATATATATTTTTTGGCTTACATCTCCTCTCGAACGAGTTATGAAAAAAAACATTAAAATATTTGTGGCGACCAATAATAGCGCGCGACATCTGAAACCTACTACAGTGGGCTTCGGCCTGACTAAGCATACACTACCTCGCCCGCAAGGAAATCTCCCTTTGGCCATAAGTCCACTGTACCCACAATATTGAAATCGGTAAATAGAGTATATTTGAAAATAGAGTATTTATCTCTTCATGTACATCATCATACATCATTAAAATATCACTCGATAAATGGAGTTACCTCAGAAATCAGTTCAAGTTTTTCTTCAACACGAAGAAAGGATCCTTACCACGAAGATCACTTTAAGAAAAGTATTTTTCTTCAACACGAGGAATCCCACTTTAGCATTTACAATATTAATTAGAAGATTATTTATTTATTTCAGAATCACTAACAAGACTACACTAATAATGCATACTTATCTAAATCAAAGGTTATTACTATATGTACCCTTAATTAAAAGTGATTACAGCATGCATAATATAAATTAGATACAATTAGAACATCACAAATTAAAAACAGTAAATATTATAAAATTAAAAATTATGATAAGATTAAAATTATTAAATATCTTAAAAATAACACAATTCATATAGTACATTAGAACTAAAATTACAAATCGGCGGCAATTCTTTCAGCGACACACGTTGGTATAAGGTTTCTTTAAGCCGATTTTCAGTGTCTATTGCTCACTGATTCACGTTAATTTCACTTAAGAAATACAATGTTATAACTTATAAGGAACTAACTAACTAGGTAAACATAGGATAGAATTCTAATTAGCACAAAATATTGTAGGTAATGTCAGATTATTATTAACAGTTTCAGATACGGGAAAATATGTAGGTATACAAGCATGCAGCTCAATCCTCATGAATATCTGCAACTTCATAGACCTACTAGTTGACTATTGACACGTAATTGATGCAGCAAAGAAAGCCGTAGTGCGTAACGGGTCGTGCCATCCCGCAACTCCGTGCTGGAAAATGGCGTTAGCCAGGGTTTGAAAATTGAGTATTAACGGAAGGTTTTAGTGCGATTCGACTCCCAAATATCCCACCCGAGGCACTGAAATTCTATACCTTAAGAATTTAAACCAAAAGTAATAAAAATAAATAAACACTTTCATGCATTTTCAACGGGTTCTTACCACGATATTTAATTAATTCCAGTGCTAAACACAACAGTCACTAAGGGTCCATGCTCAGAGAGTCTTGTAGATACCGTGAGTGTGGTGTGTCGTGATGTGAGTTCGAGTTCCAGTGGTAGGTACTACCTAAAAGCGAACGAGAAAGAGGGTAGACAGATTTGTTCTTAAATCGACCCGCAGTATCCAGTCTTCTCGTGATCATGACGTTTGCAACAACGTTGAAATATCGAGACAACTCAATTAATTAAATATCGTGGTAAGAACCCGTTGAAAATGCATGAAAGTATTATAGAAAACCGCGAGTGTCTGAATAAGTTTATAAATAAACACTCTTTAAACGTCGAGAAAAGACAAAGTTTTAAACCTTTTAAATTGAAGACGACAAATTAAAAGTTAAAGTACTGTAACAAGATCTCTAGCTGAAACTGTACAAGTTATTCATTGAATTAAGTCAAGTTTTAATGTATTCATTCTTTTAATCTCATGTCTTTTATGCCTAAACTTTGTGACATTAATACCGAGTTTTTCATTGTTTCGGAGTTATGTGACTTTAGAGTTCATTTGATAGTAAGTAGATATTTTTTTTATTTTATTTATTGCCATGTAGGCAGACGAGCCAACGGGCCACCTGATCGTAAGTGGTTACCGTCGCTCACGAACCTCTGCAATGTCAGGGGACATTGAGTGGTCGCTACCTACGACCTAACTTTAAGGATACTCCTCAAGCCTCGTTTGAAGAAGGACAAGTCATAAAGTATAAGGAAACTAAGGAACTAAGAATACTTGTATGATGGTATTTCCTTCTTCGGTATTTCTCAAACTCAAAATCATCTTATAAAATTCTCGTGTCACAATGTTAGTTATCATACTCCTCTGAAACGGCTGGGTCGATTTTAATGAAATTTTATATGCAGTTTCAAAATAATTTTTGGGCAATTTATCGATCTAAAATAAAACTTTCAAATAAAAAAATAAGATAATATTACCTACTATAACCCTTATTCCTCCAGACAGTGTCAACTACACCACATATTTGAAACCATTTTGAAACAGAAACTCACGGACCGCAACGTAACATTCTCGTAATTAAACCACGAAGAGAACAACCCCAGGGAGGGATTAACGATCCACGTGTGGCACAAGACACCCGCATCGTCTTAGCACGTCCCTTTCATAAAACTTACGACGAACTTGTAGATAAGGGTGTAAACAAAATTAGTTTACAGGTTGTTTATTTCGGTAGACTGCGAGAGTTAAAGTTGTAGGAAAATATCTTTAGGTTTCCTCAATTTTTAGAAATTAAAACACTGTATTGAGAATAACTACGTATGCCTACGAGGCAATAAAAAACCAAAAAAGCTGCAATAGGGTGCAGGTCTATTTATGTCGGGGTATGCAGAAATGGAAATATGAGTAAAAAAAAGTAAATAAGTATTTATTGAACTAAAACACAAATTACAAAACAGACATATTAACATTGATCCCCGCAATAGGTCGAACCTGTGTTGCGGGCAATCGTACAGATTGAGTAATTTTCCACATTTAATTTTAAAGCTAAATATAAGCGAATAATAATAATAAGTGTTTTTTGATTAAATGTACAGCATTTAATCGATTTTTGTAGTAAATGTTTAATCAAATTTATTGTATGTAATGCATGTTTGCTTGTAAGAACTGCACGCCCTTGAATAAGATATTATAGTCATACTTATATGACTCGCTATAAAGGCGATCAGAATTTCTGAACGTCAAAATTATCACTAATTAAACCTTATATTACTTATTAATAACTAAAAGTATGTTGCACTAGTTTACACTTTTAATTAGATACATTACATTATTAATTTACGACTGTGTGTATTGCTACTATTCAAAACCCAGCCTAAAATTTTTCTCACCATTAAGTTCGAAAATCAGAAACCGATTCGAATTCCTTCGTTCAAAAATTGACCCCACAAAAGTAACGGTGGCAAAAGCTGTCTGTGTCTCATAGTTAAAGTTTGTAGGTGTTTTTTTTTTTTTATTGCCCTGTAGGCAGACGAGCCAACGGGCTACCTGATCGTAGTGGTTACCGTCGCTCATGAACCTCTGCAATGTCAGGGGACATTGAGGGGTCGCTACCTACGACCTAATTTTAAGGACCCTCTTGCCTATAATAGGTACTAACAATTAACATAGCTCATTAGTAAAAGAATTTCAAAAATCGGTTCAGTAGATCATAAGATTATCCCTTACAACATCACACACATCACCACACATTACCTCTGTTTAATCCTTCTTAACTCGGCGCGTATGGTGAGGTTTCCCACTCTTGAGTCTTGACCACTGATCACTGGGGTGGTCGATTCCGTGATTAAAATCTTTTAAAACAATTCCTTATTTTGTTTTATATGATTAATGTTAGATGGCGCTGTGATCAAAATATTTTACTTAAAAAATAAAATTTTATTACAATTCCCTCACTAATTAATCGAAAGGAACTTCGTTCCATCCGGGTGCTCCTTGACACCTCTCAAGTTTTTTTTAAATTAGTTTCTTTCTCAAAATAGGTTGTAAAAAATAAGTGAATAAATGAATAAGCATAAGTTTAAATATACTTTTATAGACTAAAACAATCTCTCTTAAACAAACACTTACGAGTAACAACTAACAACACATAATCTTTACGCCTAACAATTATAATTTTAATTATAACTCAGAACATATCGTGGAAGTTTGAAACATATCAAAACATATTCATAATTAACGTGAAATGATATAAGTTTCGCGATCAAGTTAATTAAGTAACACTTAAGTAAATGAGTTCGTTACTCAAGTTTAGTAACTTTAACTTTAAACTGTTTATTTACAAGTTATATCTTCAACTGTTTTAAGAATATTTATTAGATGAATTTGAGAAATTAAACGACTTCTGTCTGAAGTTATGGAATTGTTTATTACTAAATATTAAGTTTAAGAAAAGCCTATATAAGTTTTGTAGACGATAGAACATAATTTTATTACGTGAAGGAAGTTGAGTTAACTTTTTCATTCGTATAATGGCGTTTTTGACTGATTTTCCAAATGGAGGTTGTTTTGTTATTTTTTGGCTCACGTGGCTCAACACTGGTTAAAATGGAGAAGCACTGTGGAGGCCCTCTGCCCCACCTTTGGGACATAGGAAAATGAAGAAGACACTTTTATTGTTACCTTTACATTTCGTCGCCTCAGTGCTTGTTTGTCCAATCTGCACTCGCGCAAATTTTAAAGAAGACAGCAAACAAGCACGGAATTTTCGTTAAGTGCTGTGTTGAGAAAAAAAATGAAATTAGATTTTTATTGTTTTAGAATTGAATATTTTAAAAAAATATTTTACCAGTCTGATGGAAATTTTATTCTTTATAATACTGCATTAAAAAGTCATTTTCGTAAAAAATGTCAGATTGGCCAAACAAGCACTGAGGCGACGATTTATAATAATACGAATGAAGTGTGATACTACAAATAACCTTTACATTTTTTTCACTTATTGAAATGAATATACCTATCACTTAAAAGGTAAAAGAGTGAAGCGCCAAAATACAATTTTACAGAACAAAATGAAAAAAAAAAACTGAACCAAAAAAATCTTAAAAACAATCATTCGTAGCTGTTACAATAATTTACATGTTATCTTTTAGTCGCTTTTAAATAAAGGTTTCTAACTCATTAATAACTTGTTTTTTTACCTTTACAATGACCATTTCAATTACGACAATATGTGGGAACCCAATCCAAACGTTCACTTTTATTTAAATCTCTCAAATTTCATAGTTAAATTACTTGTAATATCATAATCTTTAATCAAATTTAAATCCTAACCTTTTCAGAGTCAAGTTCAATAAAAATAACTGAACTAAATTATGATGGTAACTGTATCCCTCTGAGAGTAGATACACTCAGATGTCGGCTGTCATTCGGAGTGACCCTCGGGTTTTGGAGTCAGGGTTGCGTTGCTAAAACGAGACTGACATAAGTCGGCTCTGTTTATGCAAATTTTTAGGACGTGTTCATGTTTTTTATTGTAGTATATGAGTTTCTGGACTTTTTTCGTATTACTTGTGTAGCCAGGATGCACAGCGGTGACCATTGTTATGACTCTGAGTAGTGAAGCCCAGAAACCCGAGGGAAAGCTAACTTGTCTTGGGTCACGGATCAGAGGATGATAGAAGGAGTAGGAAACATTAGTTTTGTGAGTGATATGGTGATACGTGAGAGTATGAAATGGGATATAATTAATAAAAACTTCGCAAGTTTTCGTCTTCCGTGTGGGAGGTAGTTGGTTCGAACCAGCTGGCTTATACTTTTAAAAACAACTTTTCACAACAGCACTGGCTTAAAATAGTGAAGGAAACTTGCATATTGTAAAAGGATTCTAAAAATCCGTCGAAGATACGTGAAGTACCCGATTCTCGAGGTAGACCATACCGAATCCCTCTACTGAGGAGACCTCAGCCCAGCAGTGGGCAGTAATAGGTTGCTACAGTACAGCGCAGTTAATGTTTTATATTATAACTAATGGGCCTCACTTCGTCTGCTTCACTTTCAATTAAAAGGTAGCCTATGTTCTTTCTCAGGGTCTAAAGATTGTCTGTGCAAAATTTCATCAAAATCGGTTGAGAGGTTTAAATGGGTAAGCGTAACAAACAGACAAACAGAGTTACTTTCGAATTTATAATATTAGTAGGGTTTATATAAGTTAGGGATGTAACAAAAAGCTGTTATTTATCAGCTGTATCTGGAATATATCTCCGATTAACCAAATATCTGTTTTTGTCAATGGGAAAGTAACTTGTTCGAAACTGCCAACTTGCTATTATGCGAGATAAACATGGAATTAAAACATCTGGAAACAATATCATCAACACTGAATAACATTATTTAAAAAGAATAAAAAACTTGCTTTGGATGTATACTTATGAATTTATGTAGGTTCGGGTGGAATCTTGAGAGCTGAAATTTACCATGTAGGTATATGTATATCGCGTGACAATGCAATACCTAATATAGTAAGGGGTGGGCCATATAAAGTTTGCATTTTCCAAAAGTTCGACTGTCATGTTGGCTGTGTGGCATGTTGCGCCATCCTGTTGAAACCAAATGTCGTCCATGTCATACTCTTCAACTTTTGGAAACAAAAATTCGTTGAGCATGGCACGGTAACGCTCGCCATTGACCGTAACGGCGGCTCCTTGCTCATTTTCGAATGATGCCGCCGGACCAAAACCCACACCAAACCGTAACTCTTTGTGGGTGCATTGGCTTCTCAATGGTGACATGTAGATTTTCCGACCCCTAGATTCGACAATTTTGCTTAATGACATAGCCTCCGAGGTGAAAATGGGCTTCATCTGAAAAGACGATTTTTCGGTAAAAATGCTCATCTTCGGCCAAACGATCTTCTGCCCATTGGGCGAACCGAAAACGTCCCATTTCGTAAATGTCAAACCTTTAACTAAATTATGAACACAAATTGAATGACATTTGAGATGTCATTCTCTTGTTCATTATGTTATTTTTATTTCATCATAATCATTCTCAGACTGTAGACGTCCATTGCTGGACATAGGCCTCCCCAAAGATTTCCAATGCGACCGGTTGGTTGCGGCCTGCATCCAGCGTGTTCCTGCGATCTTAACAAGATCATCCGTCCACCTTGCAGCTGGTCGTCCCACACTGCGCTTGCCTTGACGTGGGCGCCACTCCAGAACCTTCGTGCTCCAACGGGTATCGGTTCTACGTGCTATGTGGTCCGCCCACTGTCACTTCAACTTGTTATTTATATTTATCTTTGTTTTATTGTCATGTACGGGCCACTTGGTCGTAATAAGACAGATATAATACTACCTACCTACATCCCACTTTTAAGGACTCTTCAAGCTCGATTATTTTTTATTTTTACATATTTTTAAATTGTTCCATAATCATCTCTTCTTGTTTAAGTTATATATTGAAACAAAAAAAAAAAACTTGTTTTTGCTACTAATAAGTTATTTTTAAGTATAATTTTAAGTGCTATTTGTTATTTACAGTTTTCATTGTCTTTTGGGGTCGGGACCTGGTGATCTGTAACACAGGTTTTTCTTTCACAGACACCAGATCTTCACAAACTGTAAGGTTTAATATATTTTTTGTATAACAATGGTTACTGTGTGAAGAGAAATAAATAAATTATTATTATTATTTACTAGGTGACTCGCGCAACTTCGTCTGCATTACAAAGGGGTTCAAAAATTGTAGCCTATGTGTTATTCTGATGTATAAGCTATATTGTGGTAAAGTTTCATTCAAATCCATTCAGTAGTTTTTACGTGAAAGAGTCAGAAACATACATCCATCCATACATCCATACATACAAACTTTCGCCTTTATAATATATATTAGATTTGTCAAAGCCCAATCATAGGTCGTGTAACAGTGTGTGTAATCGTTCTAGATATGTTAGTTCCATGTAGATAACAATGCGGAACTTCCGTCAACTACACTGGGTGTCCGACAGTTGTTGATAAAACTTGATGATATACAGCACGTTCAGTATCGACTGCTAATACAACTATTTCTGTTCATTAGTGACCTTGTTTTATCTTCAAATTATACTAAGAACAACAGCTAAATACTAAAATGATAAAGAGGTAATGTTGTGATGTTTGTAACATATCTACGGATCTATTGAACAGATTTCGATAGTTATTTTATTTATAGCGTGCCCGCACACCTAAAAAAGTATTGACAATACTTTCGATCGAGGGATGGGAAAAGACAAAAACATAGCATGTTAAAGAAAGTGTTAATTAAAAACCCATTTTCAAAAATAGCATGTGCATGTTTTAGGATAAATAATTATAATACTTGGAAAACTTAATTATATTTTAGGATCGAGTTCCAAAATCGTATAATGTTAAAAATATTAATTTTATCATCGTAAGTCTACTATTCAGGTGGTATTTTAATTTTTAACACGTTTGCTGCGTAACAGGCCGATATCGGCCTGCCGCGGTACTTCAGCTGGTGCGGACGAAGAAACCTACGTCCCTCTCGCTTGTGCGAAACGATTACCTCAGGTGTTTGTAAATATTTGACAGAGACAAATATATATTTCATATTGTGGTCAAAATTGTAGGTGTTCCCCTTCAAAACATAACGGCAGGCTTTTATCGACCGACCATCGCACTTACGGTGAAAAACATCCACTGAGTGCGGCAGCGGGCCTCTTTCGGCCCGCCCCCCCACCAGGCAGCTGGTGACCCGATACCGCACAGAGCGCGCGCGCCGCCAATTAGTGTTGTGCCATATAATTGATCTGACGTTGCGTTCGTAACTATTGTCATTATTTTGCATGGCCTTCGTGCATGAGCTTTATGCTGACTCCACTATTTTTCTGCGAGCAAAGTATGGCGTTTTTTGCACTACTGCTTCTATTGTGGTATGTTATGGCACTATTTATTTTACACGGCCAATTTTTTTCTTTCTAATATCGACCTATGTTCTTTGGGGAAAGTTGTTCAGTGACTCGGTTGCATCTCAGGAACCACGCTTCATACTTACTACCTTTTTGCATTATATTCTTGTTTAGACGTTTATTAAGTGAATAATTGTATTCCTACAATGCGATTAAAATGCTAAGCGAACAAAGAGCCGCCACGCCATCTTGCCATTTCCATTGGTCAAACCTTGGTCAACAACTTCAGATTTGTTTTCTCACTCTCTCGCACTTATTGTGTTAGAAAGAGACAGCAACACTTAAGGGAGTGAAGTTTGTCACTAACGCCGTTAAAGATTTTGATTTTTTTGACAGTTGTTCCTTTTTTTTGAGATAATTTAAGAAAAAAAAAATCATTTCAGAAAATCAAGTAAAACATAAGGACAATGACCATATCCTTGAGATGAGCGCTAAACGAAGAAAGTGTGCAGGGTGCTACGATAGACTGCGGAAAACCTTTAATAGTACCCAAGCAAAAAAAAAAGGTTAAGAAAATAAAAAAATATTGCAGGAAATGCAACCAACACCTTTGCGTAACATGTTTCAAAGACAGGCATGAGTAAATAAAAACATTTTGCAGTTCTTTTACGATAATTCTGTTTTATTTTCGATATGCCCTTATTTTTCTCTATCCCATCACTACTAAAAATACTTTCTAGTGCGGTTCAGGTCGATATCGATCTGCCGCTTTTCCTGCTTTATTTCTCATTTCCTGTTTGGCAGATCCCGGGGCGAATCAAACTTAAGGAAGTTGGATTCAAGGTCATTCTAACAATATAAAAAAAAAATATGCATTATGTTTCTACAAATTTATAGCAATTATCAATCAATCTTAGTGCTGGTGGGTCTAGAAAGACCTGCCACGCACTGGCGGAAATATCATTGGGGGCGCATTTTGGCCCGCCACCGCACCAGATGAAGAATTATGATTTTACTTGCCGCAGTAAACGTGTTAATATATGAAATTAATTAATTCAAATTTCTTTCATACTTTTACAGGTTTGATGCTGCCTGAAACTACTTTTTTTCATATATCTTAGCGTAATACATAAAACTAAACTCACTTGACGTAAGCACCAGGAGGTATATACAAATAACACAATTTCAATATCTAAAAGATGTTTAGAGCATGCTACTCAAACGCTATTAATGCTATTTTTTTATAACATTACAATTATATTGTTATAACTTTTAAATCACATCTCTGCTTCTGTCACAAGTATTGACAATATTCGCTTAGGTGTGCGGGCACGCTTAGGAAGCCTTGTTGTTTGTGAGTATTGTCAACAGTTTAGAAACACACACTGAATTATAGCCGTATCCGTAGGGGTCCGATAATTACTATACTTTAATTTTTTTAAATAATTGTATGACAAAGACGACGTTGCTTCCGTTAGCTAGTAGTTAATAATTGTCATTCTCTACTATTTTCATTTAGATTTTCGTGTTTTTTCAAGGTATTTTGATATTCATCATACTCTTGTCCCTGAAGATCCAGTTAAATTCAGCCTGTATAAATGATCTAAAAAAATCTTTGAATTTCCTCCGATTTACTTACAATTTTCTATACTATTATTTATTTTCTTCCTACACTAATATCTACTTATTCCGTACAAACAACAAAAGCGTGTATAAAGAATGACGGAGATATTTCAATAAGAGAGACAGACGAAATAAAGCATCCTTTATTATTGGACTTGTGTCGAAGTACCTCATTGTGTGGAGTACAATGCGATGCCGTAGCAATACGAGACGCTGGATCTCGGACTATAGTTAGTATTATTATGGTTCCTAGTTATTCTATTATATTTTATTGCAGTTGTAAGTAGTTGTTATATCTGTATCCAGAGATATAAGAGATAAGGAGAGATAGCTGATGGATAACGATCCCGCATTACCCTGGCATTGCAGTGGTTCATGATGGTAACCGCTTACCATTAGGTGGGCCGTAATCTTAGTCTTATCACAAAATCTTCTCGTAAACCTACATACCAATTTTACACATGGATTTTTAATTTCATTACGTGTTTTCTGAAAAAAGTAGACTCCCTTCATAACTAGATATTTTTTAGTTAAAACACACACACAGGCACACTAAAACCTCCAAACGCTCACACTCAGCGTCTGAACCCCGGCTGACACCAGAACTGAACAAGAGGTTATGAAATGAAATATGTACATTATTTTCAACATTGATGATATGATCATTCTTGTTTATGTTAAAAGCTACTATCAGTTCGGGTAAGTTCGGGTTTTTGCTACCTGAGGAGAATTGACGAGAAACTCAACGGGCATGTCTTTTTTGTAGTAAGGGGTGGGCCATATAAAGTTTGCATTTTCCAATAGTTCGACTGTCATGTTGGCTGTGTGGCATGTTGCGCCATCCTGTTGAAACCAAATGTCGTCCATGTCATACTCTTCAACTTTTGGAAACAAAAAATTGTTGAGCATGACACAGTAACGCTCGCCATTGACCGTAACGGCGGCTCCTTGCTCATTTTCGAATGATGCCGCCGGCCAAAACCCACACCAAACCGTAACTCTTTGTGGGTGCATTGGCTTCTCAATGGTGACGTGTGGATTTTCCGACCCCCAGATGCGACAATTTTGCTTATTGACATAGCCTCCGAGGTGAAAATGGGCTTCATTTGAAAAACGATTTTTCGGTAAAAATGCTCATCTTCGCCCAAACGATCTTCTGCCCATTGAGCGAACCGAAAACGTCCGATTTTGTAAATGTCAAACCTTTAACTAAATTATGAACACAAATTGAATGACATTTGAGCTGTCATTCTCTAAATAAACAGTAGTTCAAAAGGCAAACGTTAGATTGCCCACCCTATATTTACTAAAATATATTTTTTTAATGTATTTATAGAATATATTAAGACTTTACCGTAACGCCCCTACATCTAGACGTGTGAAATAATAAAATAACAGAATAAAAAACATTACCCGCTTGTGTAAACAATTTCATCATAAGCGTAGATTGAGTTTAACGTTACGTGTTAGATGTGGTGTGGTGTGTTATTTGATTTACTCAAGATTATTGCCAATATCCCGCAAGAGGACTTCACGTTTCATTCTGGAATTTTAGGCTTTGTTTGAAGGAAATGGAGGACAATTAAGGAGTAGATTGTGTGTGTTTGGCATTTATGTGTAAACGACACGGTTTGTAACAAGTTTTCTTGCGTCTTACTATGGTAGACGAGCTGATAGTTCATATGATGTACGTACGTACCTACATGGCGACTGTCTATCACGGGTATATACAGGGTGTTTTTTAAAGAAGGTACATATTGCAGGAGGGTGATGAGTACTCTGTTCTAAAACGGAATATTACAAAAAAGAGGTAAAATTACATTTTTTTTCTTTTTTAAATCTAAATTCAACAAAACTACCTCAAACATAAACAATTTCGGCTAAAAGAGTGTTGACTAACGACCTAGTGATCTCGCGCACCCCACACCTCCGCCACACCTATCAGCTGTCGAAAAACCATAATTTTGCAAGAATTTTAGATATTTTTAAGTTGCTGTAGGGACGCATGCACTTTTTTATACAAACAGCAATATATAAGTGCAGTGCGTGGCGCGACTCTCCAGTCGTTCCGTAATCAGCAAAGCGTACACTCGCGTTCACACATTATTGTAATCATATTCATTATTGTATATTGTAAACAGTGTCAATAAATAATGATAACTAGAGTCAGTTGTTCATTTTAATTAAATGGTATCTGCTAATGAGATACACAAATAATTTATAAAGGGACTCTCTCTCGCGATATAAGAGATACCCCAAAGTGGTGACCCCCGACAAGAACACGTCTCCTTCAAGATCATCACACCCGCATCGCGCCAGCCAGCTTCAGCCTGTTTGGGTATTTCGTCCACTAGCCGCAACGCTGCGCGGCCTGGTCGAACCCTCATCGGTTTGACATTGGGCACACTGACTACAAGGACCGGTCAGCAAAGCAGAGCATATCTCTCCTGGTCATTACGTAGCATCGGCCCCGCACGGCAGCATGTCCGAATCATTGGAGCCCGTGCGTCAACAGTACAGTTCCGACTCACTGGGACTTCTTTCACTGGCATTGGCGATCAAGGCGATTCAAGCACACAAGACGGGGAAGGGGAGAACACACAAGTAATTAGTTATGAAATATACGTGGAGCTGTGTAATTATGAATAATAGTGTAGGTTAAATACGCAAGCTGCTGAACGGACGACTCCCTGCAAGGTACTCACATCGACTGCAGGTAAAAGCAACAAGATTTTAACACAAAACTGGATATTAGGAAGAAGTATACAAAATATATAGGACAGTTATGAGCAGATATGGCACAGGAACTAGAGCAACGCTGTATTGGAGGACAAGTAACGAGATTCAGTCATAGTAATCGACAAGCGAAGACCAAGGGAAACGTCGTAACTCCAGCATTGTAATCATCGGAACACCGGATGGTATAACGAGCAAAACCAGCCACTACCATTGATCCGGAAGAGATGACTCGTGGGAGAGCACCCAAGGATTTTCGGGAGAAAAGTATACCCAGAGGAAATGCCGTCGAGATCGCCACATTTTATGGTGGGAGACATACTTGGTCGAGAGATATTATGTCGAGAAGAAGTCGAAGAGAGCTGTAGAAACGATGGACAAGTCAAGTCGTGGTCCAATATTCTACTTCATTCTCCATAAATTATAACGTGTGAATATATAACTTGATGCCAAATTTCACGTCTTGCGATTAAGGGGCGACGTGACAGCGTAAAAGATTCAACATATTTTGTTTCGTATCATTGATTTATGGCAGTGAGAAGCACTTAACAAAAGTAATATTTAAAAATCTAAGTGGAATAAGTTAAGAGTTCTGGAAATATTTCATCACAAAAAGCAATGATTTGTTATAAGTAGTTTGTTATAAGTGTGAGAAAACACCGAGTCAACAATTCGAGTGTTCGTTGTATCTCAAGTTTTAAACGATTTAAGATGAAATGTTTTCAAGTAAAAAATGATTGATTTAAGAGTAGCGAGTAAAAAACGTTAGCACTTCGACTGTTGCTTAACGATAAAGCGCATTCGAAGTAAATCTCAAGTATCTACCCTAATACGGTACAACCGCTTACAAAAGTTTTAACATTACTTAGTTTTATTTAATTTTTTTTGTATTGTGAAAAATTTTGTATTGTATAACCAAAATTTTAGGAAGGGTGTACTGTAGGGACGCATGCACTTTTTTATACAAACAGCAATATATAAGTGCAGTGCGTGGCGCGACTCTCCAGTCGTTCCGTAATCAGCAAAGCGTACACTCGCGTTCACACATTATTGTAATCATATTCATTATTGTATATTGTAAACAGTGTCAATAAATAATGATAACTAGAGTCAGTTGTTCATTTTAATTCAACGGTATCTACTAATGAGATACTCAAGTAATTTATAAAGGGATATCTTTTTCCGTTATAAGAGATACCCCAAATTGCGATTACTAAGGCATTAAGCCGTATTCTTTGGTAATAATATTTTTACTGGTCGTATATAACCATCAGCTACCATGAGCTTCAATATGTACCCTCACTAAGAAATCACCCTGTATATTGTACAGCAATGGTGACTAACTAATAACAGTGCTGCAAAGAAATTGCTTTTTAGGCCACTTGAACTTTGTTTAACTGTAAATTTTTCACCCATATTGAAAACAAAAGAAGCTTGTGAATCAATGTAACTGTAAAACAGACACTAGGCAGTATCAATCAAATTATCAGACATTAACCGATTCCTTATTATTATTATTAAACGGTTTTATATTTAGCTCACCCCGTTTGTTTTATTTATTATTTATTATTCCGTCAAATTTAGTAATTCACCCTCTTCCTTTCAACCGATTAATCTGAAATTTTGTATACACTTTGGATTTTGGTGACAATACAATTACGTTTATTCATTATCATTATAAATTCAAGATGGTCGCTACAAAATGGCGGATAATTTATGTTTTATTAATCCCATCAATATGGGTATCAAATGAAAGGGCTTAACAAGCAGAATACAATATACTATAAAAAATTTAAATCCAAGATGGCTCTCGCTACCAAATGGCCGATAACAATTTTTTATCAAACTAAAAACTAGAAAATAAAAATATTTTTTATCTCATTTCCATTTAACATTTTCTTCTAATTCTATTATGTTTTATTCCAACAAAAGACAATAATACCGAGAACACTCACATTAAAACAACACGAATTTCTCGGAAACCTGCCTACATTCCAGTAATACCTACCGCGCTAATCTTGCCCCCACGCACACGTTATATAAATTCTTCTAAATACAATTTGCCGGCGTGATGACAAACGCGAAACGAGAAAACTTCTCAATCTGAATATACGTAACTCGAGAATTTGTGTGAATTTTTCGCTTTCGCAAACGACCTCATGGATTATATGTTATGGAAGCAGACTAGAGCAAATGTACTGAAGAGTAGGTATTTAGAAGTAAGGTTCTCTGCCATTGCAAGGGTTTATGGGCGATGGTAAACATATACGATAATAATATATGTTAAATTCCTTACAAGTAGCGTCTAGAGTCGTTTATTACACGGATCTTGTAGCATCCAGCGCAAATTTCCGTGCATTCAAACGTTTTGCCATAACTATTATTGGCATCCTAAATAGTAAATCACCTCACCGCATAGATCCAATAAATTTAATAAAATCAAAGTCCGTGGTGCTTTTCTCAATTCTAGGGTAATGCATCTTTCAATGTTATTTTATACTCTTTCTATCATCTTCTGATTAAATTCGTTGCGGGGCCCATGACAAGTTAGCTTTTCCTCGGGTTTTCCTGGGCTTCACTGCTCAGAGTAATTACGATGGTCGCCGCTGTGGATCCTGGCTACACAGGAGTTACAGTGGTGGGAGTGAGAGGTGGGCCAATACCCCGAATATACGATAATAAGTAATTACGTCACTTGCTGGTGACGGAAGACCAGCGTCGTAGTGCAGTGTTTTCGGTTGCATTGCTGAGTCGGCAGCCGATTCCTAGTTATGTAACTTAAATTTATTTTAATGTCAATATTTGGTATTTCTATTTTTCTATTCATAAGATGGTCCGATAACTCGTGTGCCTAAATTGCAATGAAGAGATATTAATAATTTCAATCTGATGAGATAACTTTTTCTTTAGATTACTAAATTTTACAAAGCTCGTGGTGAAAGGGCTTGCTTTCATTATAATGAAAGCCTATAGGAAGCCACCGGAACTGGTAACACCACTGACTATTATGAATAAAAACACTGTGAGGAAACCTGCATATGAAGGATTAAGGACCTTTCGAAGACATGTGAAGTTTTCAACCCGGATAAGACTAGTGTGAACTATACCTGCTCCCTCTATGAGAGGATAGATACAGTACAATATCTATAAAAAGCTTATTCAAACCAACCAATATTTAATTTTTAAACAATATTACCAATTTAATCTCAAGAACTACATCTTACTACATCTTACTCAGCACAGGTTTTTCTCACAATCTAAACATGACAAAATATAAAAAACTCACAAAATATGATGTAGGGAAGTTATAAATCAACTAGGCTCCTTTCCGGGAACTTTGGCAATCATCGCACGAGACGAGGCGAGACTTCCTGCAATAAATCGTAATAAGTTTTAACAAGTTATTCATTGTACAAGTAATGAGTGTCGGAGCGTGTCGCAGTCTGGGCGAGGTACCCTACGTCTGTCACTACTGTCAAAACGGGGCTTTTAGGGATTATTGGTGGTTCTTGTCTAGGGCTTTTAACAGAAGACTTTTTTTTTTTTAAGTGTGATTTGAATAATATTTTATTATAATTTTATTGTATACAGGGTGGATCTGTAACTTTGGACAATCTGACGTGGGGTGAATGACCAGTCGAAATACAACACAGCACTATTTTTATTTTTTGGATCTATTAAACTTTTTTTGACGTTGTATGGAAAACGTACGACTATCGTTTCGGACTTCCATGCTATGATGAAATTTTTTTTATCCAATTCCTAAAATAAAAGTGGTTCTAAGTTTTATTAAATTGTAAAATAAATGCAAATTTAATTTTAACTATCTCATTACTTTTACTGTATCAAAGAGAACTAGATCTAGAATATAATTTATTAAAATAAATAGTAATTTGAATAACAAGAAAATATTATAAAAGTAGCTTTTAGGTAATCCGTTTACTTTAAAAGTTTCTTTTTATGAATAAACTATGAAGGAATGAATTTAAACAGACTAATATTAATTTGTATAATGTTTTTTTCAGGTCAGAGTCGAGCAGATTTGGCAAGTAATTTACTATTATTTGGTTAAATATTTTTTACTATTAAAAGATAATAGTTGGGGATAGCCAATTGAGATACATGTTTAATCATCATCATCAGCCCACACTCGTCCACTGCTGGACATAGGCCTCTCCCAAAATACGCCACTGAGTTCGATCTTCTGTTCGTCTCATCCAGTTACCGGCCACCTTTCTTAGGTCATCGTTTCACCTAGCAGGGGGGCGCCCAACACTACGTTTAGAGTGTAAAGAAAAGTTTAGAGTAAAAAAGATACATGTTTATAGTGTAAAAAAGGCGCCAAGTAAACACTACCAAAATCAAAAATTGTCGTCTTTTGATGTCATTGTCTTGGCGTCCGCCCTTGTGTAATGTGAGAGAAAGATAGTATAGTTCGGTCGTTCAGAGAATGCGTTCCTGACACGTCGCGATTGGACTGACGACGTAAATTTGTAATGGTGTTGCAGTTACGATAAAAATATTTCAGCTGGTTGTTTACCGTTTTAACAATTGATGAGCATTAAAACAACATTATTACATCAATAATCAATGAATGTTATAATTTTGTGCCAAACTGTGTGTCAAATGACATCGTAAACAATATTTTCTGATAGGTGTCAGGAACGTATTCTCTGAATGGTCGAACTTTAGTAACACATCTAAAGTAAACATAAATTCTCTGTCGCTTAGATTTAAATTGCTTTGAACTTAAAACTCTTAAAGACGATTTTTTTATTGCCATGTAGACAGACCAGCCTACGGGCCACTTGATCGTAAGTGTAAGTTTTTTAAACACTTGGATTTATTATTGGTAATTTGTTTGGAGACATTGTTTTATACTTTTTAAGTATAGTATTTTTACATTTATATTAAATACAAATTATAAAGTAATAATAACGTGTTTGAAGTAATTACATTTACCTACTTCCAAAAAAAAAAAGATTTTAAAAAAACCTTCGCATCCTGCACGTCTAATTTCAGCTCGGTAACGTCGGGGCAACTTATTTATGAGATGTTGTTCAATTTGGAAAAAGACGTGCTAAAGGTCCTTGAATTAATTCGGACGGCTGGGCCCTCGTGTTTACAAGATTACAATTTTCACTGATCATATTCCGTTTTATGTCCTGAAGAGAAATTTCCATTATTTTAAGAAAGAGTGGTGGATTGCACTTCATTGTTAAACGTAAATGACTACACAACGTTAGCGTTAGTAAGCTAAACTGTGTTCAATCCATATTGAACATAGAAACTTTTTATAATTTATTTTGTATTCAAACTTTTTAGTTTTCGCGATTACTGTCTCGCGCTATGGAAAATTTAATTTAAATTCGTTATTCTATGTCAAATTTCATTCTTTCTTTTGTTTCGTACTTCTTTACTAGCTATATAGGAGAGTGGTCATGTTTGTGTAATTTTATAATTTTTCATATTTCAATGAAATATAATATTTAAAAAGCAATAAGTTTTTTCTTGTGTTGGATCCTATAGCATCCAACAAACTGTATAAACTTATTCAGACACTCGCGGTTTTCTATAATACTTTCATGCATGCATTTAAATCGACCCGCAGTATCCAGTCTTCTCGTGATCATGACGTTTGCAACAATGTCGAAGTATCGAGACATCTCAATTAATTAAATATCGTGGTAATAACCCGTTGAAAATACATGAAAGTAAATAGTATAATTTACAATTTATAGCTCAAAAGATTGTTTGTTTGTTGCAATATAAGCAAAGGAACAGCTGAACCACTATAAAATTCATTCAGTGTTGGATTCATTTATCGAGGAAGGCTATCAGCTATATTATATAGGTAATTTCAAATCAAATCTGTAATAAAATACCTAAATTCTGTAGGTAATAATAAAAAATAGGTAGAAACTGCTTCCATTTGTGACGCAGATAAAGTTACGGGGAACAGCTAATAGTACATTTCATTTGATAAAAACTAATAAAACTCCTTTCTTCCAGCAACACAAAAAAAAACTTGAGAGGTGTCAAGGGACACCCGGATTGAACGAAGTTCCTTTCGATTAATTAGTGAGGGAATTGTAATAAAATTTTATTTTTTAAATATTTAAATAAAATATTTTGATGACAGCGCCATCTAGCATTAATCATATAAAACAAAATAAGGAATTGTTTTAAAAGATTTTAATCACAGCGCCATCTAGCGATAATCATCTAAAAAAAAATGTGTCGTGACAACTTTCTTATAAAAATTTCCGCCCCCTTTCGATAACGCGCGATAAGGAACTTCGTTCCAAAAATCAACAATTTACTTAAAAGAACGATGACATTTACCCTATTCAGTTTATCACACCAATCGCTAATACGGGCCGAATGCCCCATCAATCAGAGATCGTAGAATAATCTACTGGACACAGATGTCTGAATCTCGGCGATCGAGATTGATTAGATAGATAGAAAGCCATAATTCTGAAGGACTAGATAGTCGTGTGTAGGTTAGAATGATGAGGTAGGTACGATTTATTAAAAAAATAACGAATATCCAGGATAAAGTACTTGAATGAATTAAACTAGTGTCGATTTGGTACAACGGAAAGAATAAACAGTTCACTCAAATGTAGCAGTGGAATATACTTCATTAATAAAGCATGAAGTTACTTTAAGGGTTAGGTGGTGGATAGTTACTTTCATGCATCTTCAACGGGTTCTTACCACGATATTTATTTAATTGAGTTGTCTCGATATTTCAATCGACCCGCAGTATCCAGTCTTCTCGTGATTATGACGTTTGGAACAACGTTGAAATATCGTGGTAAGAACCCGTTGAAAATGCATGAAAGTATTACAGAAAACCGCAAGTGTCTGAATAAGATAGTTACTGTTGTTCTCCAAAAATGGTATTTCATGACTATTCAAAATTTGATCCAAACGTATCTTGACAAAATTTGCCCCACATAGTCCAAACAGCATTATGGCGATGATAGCCCAACGTTACGACTCACCATACATAACCCATTGCGTGGATGCTCATGTGGGACGAGTCGAATGGAAGCATGGCCTATAATATATTGCTTAGGTCACGTTCTGTTATTTTGTCACTAACACTTAGATTAAGACTTACTAACACTTTTATGTATTGTAATGTGGGCCCTTGTAGCCACTATAAAAAAAAATAAAAAGATAGACAACCATTTCTCAAATGAAATTCATCCGAATCCGCATGAAAAAACGTGATTAAGTCTATAAAATCTGTCGACTTGTGTCTGCCAAAAAAGTATCCATCCATCCATCACTCGATTTTCGCGCCGCCCACGTACAATTAAAAAGTATTACCTCCATTACCTCGCAGGGTATCTGAGGTAAAATGATTCAATTTTCCGCTGAGCTTGCCCAGGTGGGTAATAATCTATAAGTAGTCTGGTGCTTGAGAGCTCTCGAAAGTCTCGAAAATTCAGCAAAAATGGGAATAAATTATCTTTATGGGAACTTATAAAGAGTCTAATTAGTTGATTAGGTAATGGTAATGGTAGTTATCGTTTTGTTTATAATAATTAATGCTTTTACTGCATGTGATGTAAGTTCTGATGGAATTTTGCAAGCTAAATTTGAGAAACTTCCAGGTTTCCGATTGAGCAGATTTTTTCATGAAGATGTGTATCGAATGACAATGCAATAATTTTACAAAATGGCGCTGATCTGATTATGGATTCGAAAGGTTATATGAACTCTCGTGCTAAAAGAATTAGACCCGCCTTGTTTGGGCTCGTTTATATTATTATTAAAAGGAAGGAAATCCTTTAAATATGCATCTTAATCAGTAAAGCCGTTAAGTATCATCACGACCACAGCATCTGGGTATCGATCTTATTTATACATTTCTATTTATTTCGATTTAGCAATTCAGTGTTCCTCTCAACTCTTAACTATAACAAGTCAAACAAATAACCAAACAAGGCTATCGAAATCACACCCAAACATAAAATACACAAAGACTAATAACGCCAATCATTTCTGAAAACCCTCAACGAGTTTCATCCGCGGAATCTTTCGCGAGCCAAGCTTCATTTCCTCTCAAATTGTATCCAACACTTTAATTAAGGTACGGGCAGAGTGTGTGAATGAGACGGAGATACGTTTTCTGGTATGTGCGAGAGAGACAACTCGAGGCCTGGAGGAGTATTATTAAGGATGCCACAATGGTACTCCGAGAGACACAGAGGCGCCTGGATTGACAAATAAGTGTAATTGCATGCTTTGAGCGCTAGTAGGGGCTGAATTATGAGCATTTAACTGTGGAGATGCAATTTGAATAGATTTGGGTTAATTTGGACACGAAATGCATGGAGAGGTATCCTTATTCTCTGAGATCAGGCGTAATTCATTCACAGACACGCTGAAAACTAATCCCTAAATAATAAAATTTATCTTTGTTGTTGGTTTCGTTTCAGTATTATCAATTATTTAGCAGAGTTAGCACCAATTTTCATTGGTTTTTTATGAGTAGTTCAGTTAAGTATAGTAAAGTATGCGTCTTCTTCAAATAGAATAAAAACATCAACACTAAGTGGCTGTTTGCATTCGGCGATTATAACATTGAGCTAAAATATAACACCACTGACCTTTTAATATATTATCAAATTCTATATTGAATCTTAGGTGCAAGGCATTAGACCTTAATTTGAATACACCACAATTTTTACCACTTCACGGGCCGTAGGGTATGCAATTGTGGTCCCAAAGAATACGGAGTAAATCGGCTTAACTGGACCACAAAACCTATAAAACCTAAAAAAATCACTTAAACGTATGAGTTAGTAACACATCGCGGCCCCTTCTAATCCGGGGGACAGAGGACATCAGTCACCCGGTTTTATCCGGATTAAAAACTGCCCTCCATGTTTTGTGCCGGGCCGACGGGATTACGATGACTCTGCACTTTTTTAGCCGGATTTTGCTTCGACTGGTTTAGACAAGTGGATATGAGCATGTTTTTTTGGTACAGATTTCTTTTATGTTTCATTTGTGAGAAATTGAGGAGTAAAAGTAAAGTAAGTTTGGCGTGGTTTGGATATGTGATGAGTGAGGACTACGTAACTTGGAATTTGAAAGTTGATAGATGTATGATGGATTTGTTGGTAATACGGTTTTTATATAGATTTTTTTAATAGAGATATCCTTAAAGTTAGGTCGTAGGTAGCGACCCCTCAGTGTCCCCTGACATTGCAAAGGTCCATCAGCGACGGTAACCACTAACGATCAGGTAGCCCGTTGGCTCGTCTGGCAATAAAAAAAAAGAACTTAAAACTCATTGACGTGCTTCTCATACGATGGAGGCAATAAATATTAAATACAATATAATTGAACACAAGGTGGACAATAATAAAATGAAAATAAAAAATGATAAAATAAAAAAATAATTTCAAGCTCATTGATTTTTTATTCTGTCACCGCGTAACTTAAATTAAAAGTAAGTTAAAAACAAAAATATTGTAAAAAAATATTTAAAAAAAAAGAGAAAAAAAACAACATATTTAAATTAAAAAAAAGGACATGCCCGCTGAGTTTCTTGCGCCGGTTCTTCTCAGGACGGAGGCGTAATTTTAGCGAACTGGTGGTAGAACTTTTGATTTTATTTTTGACTTTCAAAATGTATGTGTGTCCACATCTACTTTGAAAATAAATGATTTGACTTTGACTTTGACCAATTTTAATATAAAAGGAAATAGAGTTCCTATAATATACGTTACCTATCTCGATATTTCTCAATGCAAAAAATACCTAACCCCGCATTCCATTCCTACAATAGATCAGATAGATTCCTTATCTCTATTATAACTGACCCATTTCCGAAGAACCTTGACCTTTTTCTATTCATGTTTGTTGTCAAGAAGGTTTTATATGTTTTTATGTAAATCGCCCTATGCAAAGAACAGTTATATTTGTAAAATCACAATTACAGGAGAGCGATTCGTTTGTCAAACTTCAAATTGGTCCTATTTCTTTCTGAGTTGTTCTAGGTGATATACTATTTCGTATTGTAAACCAATTCATTTAAAGGATGCTTGTGTTTCTAATATTTCATTCATTGGAGAGATTAATCACATTTAGCTTTATTAAATTTGTCTATTTTTGAAACCATGTTAAATATAGAAATTCTGATTTTACTGATAGAAAATATAGGCCACACACAGATGGAAGTCGTGGTGGCCGAGTGGTCGAAGCGCTTCCTTCCGTACGGGAGGTCGCGGGTTCAAAACCGGCCGGCTTGTACCTCTAAATTTAAATGTGAAAAAGATTTATGTGCAATTTCTCACAACACCATTGGCTAAAAACGGTGAAGGAAAACATCGTGAAGAAACCTGCATCTCGGAAAAGGATTCTAAAAATCCTTTGAAGATATGTGAAGTCCCCAATCCGCACTGGGCAAGCGTGGTGGACTATGCCTAATCCATCTTCTGAGGACACCTGAGCCCAACAGTGGGCAGTAATGGGTTGGTACAGTACAGTACAGTACAGTACACAGATGTACTTCTAGAACTGAACAGTTATATGTTCTTTGCATAGGGCGAAATAATATGTTTTTAATTTAGATTGTCGTCAATAGATGACATTACCTACTTGTAAATCTGAATCGCGCCAATGGTATTTTCATCAGACTTGAAATAATACATACTGGCCTTCTGGCCCAACCAAGCGACCCGCCTGTAGTAGTATGTGGCGTATCTGCCTCCGAAACAGGCCATCTTCTGGAACGGTTACCTCGGGACCGCTCTTTCTGGGGTCCAACTTCCAAGGGACGTTCCTGTTCCTGTACCAACCCATTACTGCCCACTGTTGGGCTCAGGTCTCCTCAGAAGAGGGATTAGGCATAGTCCACCACGCTTGCCCAGTGCGGATTGGGGACTTCACATATCTTCAAAGGATTTTTAGAACCCTTTTCCGACGTGCAGGTTTCCTCACGATGTTTTCCTTCACCGTTTTTAGCCAGTGGTTCCAAGTTCCAAGGGACGTATTCTGTTCGAATATGATGCCTTTGCTTGAAAGTGTTTTTTCTTTTAACCCCTTTTGGATTAGATAATTGGGATCTGTAATCTATACATTTGTTATTTTGCAATTTCAAGTCTTATCGTATTACAATAAGGAACACTTTACAAATAATATTGCGATACGGAATATGAAATGCACTAAACATCCCTAAACAAAGAGACGAAAATTTTGGTGATGTTAATGCCATTTAGCTCCTATTGTGTATCTGGTTATATTTGATCCAAGTTCATATAAATATGCTAATAAAAGTCACACATTCGATACCAGTCCGCGACACAACACGTATGATATAAGGTGAAACTCAATCATACTTTTAAATTGAGTTTTCAATATCGACCTCTGCAGTATCTCTTGTTGAAAAGGAGTATTGAACAATGTTTTTTGACAGACTTCTAAAAAGAACAAGTTGTATTTTTATAAATTTACTAGCTGGCCCACACAACTTCGTCTGTGTCACATAAGGAAATTTTCACATCGTTTAAACGTTCCCTGGACTTCTACGAATATTTCAAGATTAAAATAAGCCATATCGGTTCAGTCGTTCTCAAATTTTAGCGAGACTAACGAACAGCAATTCATTTTTATATATAAGAAGAAGATAATCTTACAGAACAATGTTCTGACCTTTTTGTAAAGAAAAGAGATGTTTTGTTTCTTTCGTAATTGAACATTTCCTTGGTATTTCAATAGATACTGGCATCAATCATCATATCATTATCAACAGCTGTAGACGTCCACTGCTGGACCCAAGCCTCTTTCAAACCTCGTCACAATGACCGGTCCTGTGCTGTTAGCATCTAGTTACAATAACATAAGATAGACATCTTATCCTCTTTACAGTTTCGGTATACTGTCTGAAGCAGGAGAGGTTTATAATTGGTATAACTTGTCCTTCTTCAAAGGACATTTGGAGAGAGTCCTTAAAGGTCGTAGGTAGCGGGGCAGTATCCCCTGAAATTGTAAAGGTTCATGAGCAACGGTAACCACTTACGATCAGGTGGCCACTTGGATTGTCAGTCTACAATAAAAAAAATCTACTGTTCCTAATAGTCTCAGTATTAAAAAAGGATATATATCTGAATTACAAAGACACTTGATTTTCTAAAACCAGGAAATGAATCTTTGAAAATCTTCCGACTCCCTCGAACGCTTGATATTCAAATAAAATAATCTTCGTTTCGTCGTCCTGTCAAAGGAATATAATTTAATATTACCAGCTGATTTTCGTAAGGAATACTTTTGTTAACTTATCGATTTAATAGGTTTCGAACTAAATTAAATCATTCAAGTGAAATGTACTTAGTACGAAATCGAAATGTGTTTTTAAAATTTTGATTTTTATTTTTATACTGTCTGGCCCGCGCAACTTCTGCGTCACTTTCTGCTGTCTGAACCCCTTCTTTGTGACACAGACTAATTTTTACGGGTTTATTAGTTTATGTACTGTACTAACCCATTACTGCCCACGGCTCAGGTCTCCTCAGACGAGGTATTAGGCATAGTTCACCACGCTTGCCCAGTGCGGATTGGGGACTTCACATATCTTCAAAGGATTTTTAGAACCCTTTTCCGACATGCAGGTTTCCTCACGATGTTTTCCTTCACCGTTTTTAGCCAGTGGTGTTGTGAATAATTGCACATAAATCTTTTTCAAATTTAGATTTAGAGGTACAAGTCGGCCGGATTTGAACCCGCGACCTCCCGTTCGGAAGGAAGCGATTCGACCACTCGGCCACCACGTTAGTTTATGTACCTGAATTTAATTTAGAGAAAACACTCGAAATACAAGCTTTTAAGATCCTGGATATCATGTAACAGTAAAGTGCTAGTTAAGACAAATAACAAGAGCCCAAATTCGAAAAGCCTATCTTGTTTAGTACTGGAGTTCCTGTGGTCAAATCCAAATCCACCACCAGATCAGCTCCACGATACTAAATAATTGCATTGTCACCCAATAATTTACTACATATACATGAAAAGATTTATCACAATTGGAAACCAGGGTGTTGGTCAAATTAAACTCGCAATTGCACCCGAACTTACATAGTTACATTCAGTGCAAGCTAATATATTTATTTTTACATATTTTTAATTTGTTCCATTATCATCTCTTCTTGTTTAAGTTATGTATGGAAACAAAGAAAAAATCTTTTTTTGCTACTAATAAGTTATTTTGAAGTATAATTTTAAGTGCTATTTGTTATTTACAGTTTTCATTGTCTTTGTAAATAGAGGTGGGACCTGGTGATCTGTAACACAGGTTTTCCTTTCACAAACACCTGCTCTTCACAAACTGTAAGGTTTAATATATATTTTTTGTATAACAATGGTTACTGTGCGAAGAGAAATAAATAAATAATTATTATTATTATTTAAAGCTTGAAAACAATATTATACTCTAAAAAGACTAAGAAATAAAAACTACACAAGATTTCAGCTCCAAACCCCTAAGTTAGCAACGCGAACCTCCCCCGACCACTTTTCACGCCTCACCGCTTTCAAATAGCTGAGCCAATTTTTATCCCGAGAGAAACCGGTTCACGCCCGACCTTGACCTTCCTTACTTGAGAGGTATATATAGCTGAAGACGAAGTATACAGGGTGTCCCAAATTAAGCGCGTAGGGAAGGAAATTTACTGTACTACTTTACTGCTGTATAGCAGGAAGGTTGTGTATAAATGAAATTTTTTTTTTTGGTTATGTTAGGTACATATATATTGTGTTCATATTAATTTTTTTTTAGTCAAAATCTAAGTATTTCTTTGAGATGTTGTAACTATTTTTAAAAATTATGATATTTTATTCCATAGACTTAATCTCACACTAAATTTAAATAAACGATTTCAAAAATTGAATTGACTAAAGATTGTTAATTCAAGAACGACCACCTTCTGAATCAGGCCCTTCACCCAGCCGGGGAGCGAAAGCTTCTCTAGATGACGGTCGAATCTTTTCGCTATTAGACCGTGCACAGATACAACGACCGGAACAATGATGGTCGATTCAACACGCTACATGTCGGTCACCTCGTGGGCCAGGTACAAATATTTTAGCAGTTTTTCTTTTTCTGCCTTCACAAGGTTCTCGTCATGTGGAATGGTGACATCGATCAACACTGCCCGATGCGCATCCCGATCTATTATCACTATGTCAGGCTTATTAGCAGCAATAGTCCTGTCAGTGATAATAGATCGGTCCCAGTAGAGCGTTACATGACCATTATCGAGAACCGGCTGAGGCCAATACTGGCAATAAGGTACGGCGACTTCAACAAGGTCATATTTCAGAGCAAGTTGCTGATGAATGATCTTAGCTACTTGGTTATGTCTGTGCAATATTATTATAGTAAAAAAAGTTATGTAGAATAGTTTTGTAAATTTGTATAGTTTTGAGACACGCTGTATAGCTCAAAACAGCTGTGTATGGCCCTACTAGTGATGATCGATTGTCTTGTTTGCGCTGCCGTGATGTATTACGTCTTGTTAGTATAGGGCGAACGAAGTCGGGTTTTGTACTTGTTAAAATTGTAATATCTGTTACTAAGCGAGTTTATTGCTATATAGGCAGACAAGCCACCTGATCGTAAGTGGTTACCGTCGCTCATGAACCTCTGCAATGTCAGTGAACACTGGCGTCGCTTACCTTCTCTAAGGAAGTTGAAGAGAGTATTGGTTGTAATTTTCTCAGAATATATTGATTTTTAGAAGCAATTGTTGATACCTACAAATGTTTTTTACAGCTTCCATTTAAATACTAAGTGGTTGCAAATAGTGTTTTATATATTTTAAATGTGGACACTCATAAATTTTAAAAGTCAAAACAAAACACTATCAGTACCCTAATAGCGGGTGGGCCTTATAAAGTTTGCATTTTCCAAAAGTTCGACTGTCATGTTGGCTGTGTGGCATGTTGCGCCATCCTGTTGAAACTAAATGTCGTCCATGTCATACTCTTCAACTTTTGGAAACAAAAATTCGTTGAGCATGGCACGGTAACGCTCGCCATTGACCGTAACGGCGGCTCCTTGCTCATTTTCGAATGATGCCGCCGGACCAAAACCCACACCAAACCTCTTTGTGGGTGCATTGGCATCTCAATGGTGACGTGTGGATTTTACGACCCCAGATGCGACAATTTTGCTTATTGACATAGCCTCGGTGAAAATGGGCTTCATCTGAAAAGACGATTTTTCGGTAAAAATGCTCATCTTCGGCCACACGATCTTTTGCCCATTGGGCGAACCGAAAACGCCTCATTTCGTAAATGTCAAACCTTTAACTAAATTATAAACACAAATTGAATGACATTTGAGCTGTCATTCTCTAAATGAACAGTAGTTCAAAATGCAAACGTTAGATTGCCCACCCTATACTTGCTACCGTCCTGAGAAAAATTCATCAGGTGTGTTTTCCATAACATTTGTTACATCTAATAGCTAATATAATAAAAGCTATTTAGTGAAATAGTATTATAGCTTGTTTCCACAATTTCCCGGACCAGGCTAGCCGGCTGCAGACCGCAGATGTAGTAATTCAGGTCGATTGCCGCTCGGGGAACCTGCTGCAACCTATTTACAATAAATGGTTTTAGAAATAAATTGTTAGTTATGTGATTACGGAAGCTTCTAGATATAATAAGGTTATTGTTGCTGATAAGTATTTTGTTATTGGACATGTGAAGTTTTGTATCGAACGAAAATTTTAAATTTGACGAACAGCGCAGAAAGTACTGAAATGAAAAATGAAATTGTTATTTTTTACCATTACAGTTTACATTTGTGTTTTAAAACAGCGAGTCCCGTACTAAGCCTTAAGTTGTGCTACGGGGCTCCTTTACAATAACCAGGACGGCCATGTCGATGTAGTAAAATGTAATAGGTAGCACAAAAAGAAAAGAAAATGAAATATACAACTTCTAACAAAAACAAAATAAACCTACTAAAAATTTGAGGATTCTGTAAAAGGTGAGCAAATATAAATGAGAAGGTAGAGTATAAATTGAGTGATGTGTATGAGTATGTCTTTGGGTGTTTGTGTATGTGTGTGTGTGTGTGTGTTTTTGTGCGTGTGTGTGTACATGCGAGCGCGGGCGTGTGAGTGTGAAACTCAGTAGTTTACTCAGTACTACATAGATCTTTATCAAATTTGTATGAAAAAAAATATGCACAAACACGCACAGAAAGTCGTGAAACGTATCCAATAAAAAGCAACATTTTTAAACATACTTTAAAAGTATTTCTACAATCATGTAAAAATATCAACTCCATGACGACCGTCATCTGAAACCAAATGGTTGCTTTACCCAACTTAAAGTTCTGTGAGTTCAAATATAAACAATATTCAGTCAACTTGATAACCTAGTTCAAAAGTTAGTTAAAAAGATAAGACAGTTGACCAACGAAGAAAATATAACATTTATTTCTGTAAGAAGGCAAATATACTTCATTCAGCAACACTTGAAATGTTGTCGCTCCCTGATTTACATATAAGGACATTCACACAAGATTCAGACAGTGGACGTCGCGACGGAAGTCACAATGTTATATTTATTCAAATTATTTGTGTCTTCATCTCTTAATATTGAAATATACTATTTTATATTCCCGGTTTGTTGACCTTCGAGGATATTATTGGGAACTTTGAAAGACAAAAGATGTTTTTGTTTTTGTGTAGAAAGAAATTGCCTTTATTCCATGGCCCCTAGGTAGCATATTACATAGACGAACTACACTTAAACCTCCTGCCACTCACACCCAGTGTCCGAACCTTGGCTGAACCCAGAATCTAGCACGGAGTTAATCGGGATGGCCCGATATTACGCATTACGACATTCTTTACTATCACACCGTCCTCAGACAAAAGTTATGCATTTAATAGCGATGTCACGTAAATATAATTTAAAATTACATTATAAAAATAATGAGCACATATTTCATTACATTATGAAATCTTTGTTTTGGCGCAGTCTGTATCATTGAAGTTGGAACTCTACTTTAGGTTAATTAAAAGTATATTATGCACTAGCAAAAAAATAAAAATATATTGAATATTCTGTAAATTGGCAACACACCCAATAGTGAATGGTTCTATTACATTTAAATTGCCATGACCAAAAATATTTTTTCATGTTTCCTTTGTAATAAAATGCTCCCGGAAAAGACATTATTCATCCTCACCCAGACGGCGCATCATAAGATTGATTTCAAGTAATTAAAAACGTATTAAAATATCCAAAAATCCAATTAACGTTAAACGCTACAAGAGCGCTCTACCAGACTATACGGGGTTCTACGCTCAAAGTTAAACATCACCGTACACAGAACATATCAACAACAGAAGTTAAAGTTCACAAACTCTTCAAAAAAGTTTTAAGAATTTAGTCTTGTATGGAAAGGTGATAGATAACGGCCCCGCATTGCCCTGAAATTATAGAGGTCCATGAGCGACGGTGACTGCTTACCATTAGGTTAAAAAACATTTATGATAACCTCAAATTAATCAAATCAAATTAGTTCAATAATTACACGAGGCCATTTTGATAAACGGATTTAGCTGCACGTTTAAATAAAATCCATGCTAATAGGTAATGCCGGATGTTTGTTTTTTATTGCCATGTTGTTGTGTTGTGTTGTTTTTGTTATTGTTTATGAGGTTGTAGCAGGTACTCTTTGGATCTACTGAACTGATTTCGATAATCATTTGACTCATACTAAGTTGCATTGTTCCTGGTTAGGCTAGGTTACTTAATCCAAAATTTAAAACTTTTTTGTGTTCGTGTTGAAGGCGTATTATAACAAAACCTGGAAACTTGAACTCATTTATCCGTTCTGTGACTGCCAAATGTCACTTAGAAATGACACTACTAAACCTCGTCTGTAGCTGTCAAATGTCACTACTAAACAGACGCCAATTTTGGCTAGTTCATTTTTGAGAGCTTAACCACTCAACTGGGAACGTCACTATTCGCTAGATGGCGAAACTGGGGACTTCGTTCGGAATCAATACCGTGTTTAAGCCCCTTTTTAAAAACATTGTTTTCCAATAATTTTTAATTTAGATTTTTAATTAAATCTTATATTTTTGTAAACCTTCATTACTAAACGATGCTGTATTGCATTTTCAGCAAAAATATATCATCTCCGTAAATATATGAGACGATTATAATATGTAAACAAAACAAGTTTTAGAATTGTGCTCAATTTTGGCTCCTGCCACAGACAGTGCAAAAGTAAACAAACCAATTTGGTTGCCGATCCCAGTTGAGTGGTTAAGTAACGTACACGACGTTGTACAGATCAGGTAGTTGGTTATAATTTGACAGAATTATATCTACAATCGTTAAGAACCATTTTTTTTAACTTTCTTCTTTTTACTTCTATTTCTGCATTATTCTGTGACCGTACACTGTAATTACTTCTATCCATTAATATTATGAGCCGACAGGCCTTGTTTGTGTTCGCGATAATGTATCACAATTATAATATGTAACGTATGAATTAATAGAAGGTACCCTTTTCAACTTTTTGATTTATCGCTATCTAATAGTCAGGTAAAGCTGTTTATTAACTTCAGTTTGAGGATCAGTCGATTGTGAGTAGGACCAAAGTGAGATCTCCGACCGGGCGAGATAGTGTATGCCCGGTCAGGCCGAAGCCCACTGTAGTAGATTTTAGATGTTGTATACATTGGCCGAACGTTGCAAACGTTGATAGCGCGATTCAGGATCTGGTACGCTATTGATCCGCCACATTCACATTTTATTTATTTATAATATAAAAATGAACCTGAAATTTGGCCAATTCTTTAAAATGTTCGTTGAAGTTCAAGGATGGTTTTTACGGCGAGAAAAATTCGCATAATTGCCGGAAAAAAGTTATAATCTTAGTTACTAGAAGTGAAATAAGACAAAATGAATAAACGTTTAATGTTTAATTTACAACAGAAAAAAAAGCAAACTTAAAAGAGATACAAGCAATATACGGTCTTATTGTATCATACTTAAAGTTCATAACGTCCTTGTAAGCCTTCAATAATTCTTAAGACGTACTTGTAAAAATAAAAGAACGTAAAATCCAATTTTTCCTTTTCAATTATTAATCTGAAATTGTGATATAAAATATTCTTTCGCGCATTTGCTTCGAGTAAATTAAATTTACTCTAGAGTTTTGTGTTTCAAATTTTCTTCGGCAAATATGTTTATTACGATGGTATTTACTGATTTTTATGTATTGGCTCGGTTTGTAATATAATCTGTGTCAATCAATACAATGTATATTTAAAATACCGATCCGCAACATGATTTTTACAGAAACAGCGTCAAAACTAAATTTAATTTTCAAAATGTAGTCGAAAAACTTCTATTCGACAAGAATAATTTAACACCATATTTTCTTTTAATTTTTTTATTGCTTAATAGATACACGAGCCTACGGCCCACCTGATGGTAAGCGGTCACCGTCGCTCATGAACCTCTGCAATGCCAGGGCAAAGAGGGGCCGTTATCTATCACCTACCCATACAGGACTTTTCTTAAACCTCGTTTAAAGAGGGACATGTCATAGCGCTCCGGAAACACCGGAATAATGTCGAGAGTTGTATAAAATTCTAACGACCCTGTCTTTGAAGTTCGTTGATGACTTTTTAAACAAATAAGAAACTTAGAAATCAGTAGTACCTACCATAAAAATTTGTTCGCCGACACATAATGAATCAGGATTTTTTCTCTACAAAAACTGTTTTCTTTAATGATAAAATTAAAAAGTGAGAGATTCTAATAAAAATTCATTTTTTTTTATTGCAAGATATAGATAAACGAGCGTGTGGCCCACCTGATGGTAAAACTTACATTATATTACATAAACTAACTAACCCTACACTACTATACTACACTGCAACTTCAAATAGGTGAATTTACTTTCGGCCATTTTCTAATTTCATCCTTACTAATATCATAAAGGCGAAAGTAACTTTGTCTGTCTTTTACGCTTTCCCGCCTAAACCTCTCTTCAGTTGGAGGAAATCACCGGATCCCCGCCCACGGGAGTTGAACCGCACTAAAACCTCCAACAGCTCACACTCAGCGTCCGAACCCCGGCTGAGGCCAGAACCCAGCACGGGGTTTGGAGGGACGGCGCGACGCGTTACGCGCTCGGCACTCTTTCCCGTCGCGCCGTCCCCGGACGCCGAACCGGCGAATACGGCCACCGGCTTTCCGAAGCCCGCACCTAAACCTCTCAGCCGATTTTGATGAAATTTGGCACAGACAATCTTTAGACCCCGAGAAAGAGCATAATCTACCTTTTAATTGAAAGTGACGCACTCTACCCTGGCACGTAGTGGCGAAGTTACGCGGGCTCGATAGTAACTTACGAAGAGTTCTTTAATCTTTTATATCCAGACTCAATTCAAGCGAGCATCATAAAATAACAATTAAAAAAACAATACCTTTTTCAATCGCTCAATGAAAACAGATTAAACAGCTTTACACATGTTTACATACATCCATTAAACAGTTAATCTAGAAAGCGTGCCGAAACATAAATGTTATAAAACAGACATACGTTATACAGAAAATGTAGCGTTTTTGAGAATATTAAGCCTGTTTTTCTAGTGAAAGAAAAACTATTCTTTATTTATAACTTCAAAAAAGAAGGACATCTCTGACGAACCGATTTTAATGATTCTGTTTTTGTTGAAAAAGTATTTCAAAGGCTTTCTCCCAGTCCCGTTGGCTCGTCTGACTTATGGCAATAAAAATAAGGAAATCTATCTATCTTTTTTTAAATGGCTCGTTTTGTACGAGTTGATTTTCGTGACTGTTTTTTTCCAGACGAGTGATAAAATTAGGATATATTTTATTTTTGAAAAATTAAAGGAAATATATTTTTGACGTGACAACGTCTTATAAATTGGTTTGCCGGGTGACACTTCAAGAAACTGCGTTACGCTCCGCTCACGTTATGCGCTCACAATGAGAGCGAGTGAGAGGCACGCGTGCCTTTCACTTTTTATGTCTGTCTCTCTCGCTCTTAGGCGGGCTAACCATGCCCGAGTCGTTGTCACGTACCTAAAACTTTCGCCCGTATACCGACTTTACAGGCAACCAACTTTTTTTATTAGATAATTATTTAATATTGTATTTTATGTAAGATAGACACATTATGTTTATACACAATATAATAATTGAGCTTACACCGAAGTGTAGCGGTTACCATCGTTACCCAAAGGCTACAAAGAACTTTTGTTGTACATAATTTTAAATTAATTTAAAACCATAGTCCTTTAATGAAAACTATAGAGAACCTAAAATAAACCATAAATTAGGTTCAAAGTAAAGCTGGTAGAAAAGATAGCGCTTACTAATTGACTTGGCAATATCAAGAGCATCTTCAATTAACCTGAAATATTGTTTAGTGGTTCGAGGTGTTGGTTGAGGCTTGGAAGAAACTGATAATACTATTTGATACATACAAGAATATGGATCACAATGAAGGGGGATAAGTTTCCGGTGCTAATAACGAATTAAATCCTTGAAGGTTGGTCGTAGCGGACCTTCAGTGGCCTGGTACATTGCGGAGTTCCATGAGCGATGGTAGCCACTTAAAATCAGGTGGCCTGTTGGCTCATCTGCCTACATGGTAATTAAAATACAACTTCTTTAAACCAACCATAATATATTTAATATTATCTGACATTCGTATTACTGTTTCAAGTTCTACGTCCTCTTTCGAGGCACATCTGAATGGGCGCCACTTTAGACTAGCGTGACACATACTAGCTTTATAGATTTATGGACGCTCTTCAACCTTATTGAATCGCTGTCTAGATGCGGCGATACCTGGTTCTTGCACAAGGAGTAAACTCATTCCTTTTTACCGTAGTAAGCCGTTTCATCTTCTTGTTTTATGAAGTCCTATTGTTTTAGAATAGGGTCGTTGTGGTGACGTTTGTCCAACAATGGACGACTACGTACTGATAATGATGATGGCTCCCCAAAAAATAAGAGACAATCAAATCTAGTGAAGTCCACTTTTCACAACAAGCATTGCAAAACAAAATAATAGATCTCTTGATTTTACGATAAACATCAGCTCTAAACCTACTAAGTAATAAACAAAATTGACACGAACCTAACTCCAAATCATATTACAAACAGTATTCGCAAAACAATTTCACGTAATGCAAAATTTGAATTTGAACTAAACAGTCCTGTATAGTGCTTAATTAACGGTACAGGTCGTCTGTACGTATTTACATTCGAAACACGTAGGGTATCACCAGACGCGGTCGGAATGTTATCCGGAACTTTTGGTGTAAGGTGGAAGTTTAGAGCGATTTTGAGAGGTCATTTTTGGTCGTGGAGGAAAGCTGGACATTTAATATTGCTCATTGGAATCTACAAAACCTGTAAAAAGTAGGATTTTAACTACACTTGCTCATTGGAAACGAAGGCCGTTAGGGCCTGAGGGATCCCGAGTCACGATTACATTCCCTATTTGAGATGAATAGGCTCTAGAGTGACGATTACGTTAAGGCAATCATAGTGTAGGATGACCAGCTTTTTTTTTTGTTTTAGTTGGAGGAAATCGCCGTATCCCCGGATATGTGGGAGTTGAACCTCACTAAAACCTCCAACCGCTCACACTCAGCGTCCGAACCCCGGCTGAGGCCAGAACCCAGCACGGGGTTGTGCGCAACACTTTCCCGTCGCGACACCCCAAGGATGACCAGCTAGTAGATGAAGAACTTTATAAAGTTTACAGAAAGTAATTGGGTGCAAGCTACCAACTGGTCATATAGGAGATAGGCAATGCTGAGGCACAGCAAAGCCGTAACCTACACTCTACTGCATTGGAATCTTCTTAACTCTCGTTTGAAGAATAAGATTTGTTAAAATCAGTGTAGCGAAAAAACTTGAGAGGTGTCATGGAACACCCGAATAGAATGAAGTTTCTTTCGATTAAAAGAAATCTTATATTTTTTCCTAAAGTAACGCGCGATAAGGAACGTGTTTTAAAAGATTTGATCACAGCGCACTCTAGCGATAATCATCTATAACAAAAATAAGGAACGTGTTTTAAAAGATTTTGATCACAGCGCCATCTAGCGATAATCATCTAAAACAAAAAAAGTGTCGTGACAACTTTTCGTAAGATTTTTTCGTCTAGCCCCCTTTCACAACGCGCGATAAGGAACTTCGTTCCAATTATAGAATGGTGAGATGCAAATTGTTTTGATAAACCGTTCTCATTGAATCAGATGGACATCAAATGAACTGAGACCAAAACAATCTTATGATATCAATGCAAAAAATAATTACAAATAATATACCAAACGTTAACTCATACACTTAAACAGCAATTAACTAACATTCAACCCGTTCCCCAACTGGTACCTTTTTACATACAAAACTGATTTTAATTTGGCTAAAATAACGCACTCATGTAATATGCTTGTTTTATTACGGTCTCAGTAAACTCTGGGCTTTATGAGGGTATTCTGGAAAAACTGTAGTTTATAGGGAGCCTTTTGTTTGGATTTATGACTGAATGTTAAAATCTGGAACTCGGGTGGTCAGATATTAAGAGGAATATTGAATTCGTAAAGAGTTTACGATTGTGATGTTTCAAGATTATTTAGCTTAATGTTTAATCGATACGTATAATTCTTTTTCTATATGATAGGTGATGGTTTTCGTTGTTTTTTTCATGGTACAAGTACTTTTAAAGCTGTTTCAAATTTAGCTTTTTCATGGTCATAATTTCACATTTTGCTGTCCTTGTTTTGTTTTTTCTGAATCAACTGATTTTGATTATTTACTGGAACGAAGTTCCTTATCATGCGTTATCGAAAGGGGGCTAGAAATTCTTATGAAAAAGTTGTCACGAAACTTTTTTGTTTTAGATGACTATCTCTAGATGGCGCTGTGATTAATATCTTTTAAAACAATTCCTTATATTGTTTTATATGATTAATGCTAGATGGCGCTGTGATCAAAATATTTTATTTAAGTTATAATAATTAGTTAGTTTTAAACGTCTGTCTCTCTCTCTCTGTCTCTGTCTCTCTCTCTTATAGTAAGACGTTTTAAACTAACTAATTATTATAATTTAAAGAAATAAAATTTTATTACAATTCCCTCACTAATTAATCGAAAGGAATTTCGTTCCATCCGGGTGTCCCTTGACCCCTCTCAAGTTTTTTTGATGGTCATAATTACACATTTTGCTGTCCTTGTTTGCGTTTATTTCTGAATCAACTGATTTTCATTATTTATTTTTTAAACAGATCTCGTCTAATTTTGGCATCTGCCTTGACGCTGTGTGTGTGGTAAGAGGTTTTAGTACGTTTTAACTCCCACATGTCAAATGCGATGTCCTCCTATTAAAAAAACGTGCTCGAATTCAAACCTTTTTAACATTCCTGTTCATGACGTATGTTAGATTTTGAACTCAATGTATAAAACAAAACTCAAAGCTTTGTGTTTCATTTCAAAGAAACAAAATAACTGACATGAAACAATTCAGTTGTAATAGAATGGAAACAAATAATTTGGACGAGTATAATATTAATGAATTCAACGAAAATGCAGAGAGAATATGATATTTGACTGGAGCTTTACATTTTGCTACGTATTGCTAAAACTTAACTCCCACGAACGTTTAAAACGCATGCTAAAAAAATTGGTTGCCTGTAAAGTCGGTATACGGGCGAAAGTTTTACGTGACAACGACTCGGGCATGGTTAGCCCGCCTAAGAGCGAGAGAGACAGACATAAAAAGTGAAAGGCATGCGTGCCTCTCACTCGCTCTCATTGTGAGCGCATAACGTGAGCGGAGCGTAATGCAGTTTCTTGAAGTGTCACCCGGCAAACCAATTTATAAGACGTTGTCACGTCAAAACGCTGACAGTTCTGTTGGAACAAGACTCAACGTTCACAATCTATAACAATATCGACTCAATTTAAAGGTATTGTAGCCTTATGTATAGTAACTTTATAACGTCAACAACTAGAATTAAAGAGGAATTTTAACTTGCTAACTCATTGTTGAGAAGTTTAGTTAATACTTTTGTCAAACTATCATGTGTGTAATTTGAACACAGCTCCTTATCACGTGTTATCGAAAGGGGGCTAGACGGAAAAAAATCTTACGAAAAGTTGCCACGACACTTGTTTAGTTGTCACGACATTTTTTTGTTTTAGATGATTATCGCTAGATGGCGCTGTGATCAAAATCTTTTAAAACACGTTCCTTATCGCGCGTTACGTTAGGAAAAAATATATAAGATATCTTTTAATCGAAAGGAACTTCGTTCTTTTCGGGTGAACTCAATTCCATAATTTTTATATCCAAAAGGCACTACCGCTCCTCCAGTTGAAAGCTCTATATCTCTACGGTTGGACTGTACAGCGAGCGTTTTATTAACGCGCGTTAAAAAAGTTCGTGGGAATGCACTAGGTTGTCCTGGCATACGTCCAGTACTAACTGCATCGAAATCCCAAAGTCTATCAAAACTTTTATCAATTGTGTTTGGAGTGGCTTGGCAAATTTACTACGCTAGTTTTATCTTTTGAAAGATTTACAATATTTTGTAAAACTTGAAACACAATGTAGCTGTAGAAATATAGATGATATATTTTGATTAATAGTTTTTTGTTAAAATTCATAAAAGTTTTCGGTATTTTAGTGCTCATTTTATGATGACGGTTTGTAATTTTACGAGATTGGGGTTGAATAAATCAAAAACTTGAGCGGTGTCATGGGACACCCGAATAGAACGAAGTTCCTATCGATTAAAAGACATCTTATTTTTTTTTTCCTAACGTAACGCACGATAAAGAACGTGTTTTAAAAGATTTTGATCACAGCGCCATCTAGCGATAATCATTTAAAACAAATAAAGTGTCGTGACAACAAAAAAAGTGTCGTGACAACTTTTTGTAAGATTTTTTTCCGTCTAGCCCCCTTTCACAACGCGCGATAAGGAACTTCGTTCCTATAAATAATAGTGTGAAACAAAGTCGAGACGTCCCGCATAATGCTGGGTTCTGACCTCAGTCAAGGTTCGGACGCTGAATGTGAGCGGTTGAGTATGCTTAAACTTAACCAGTTCAATCCACATATCCCGGTAATCCGGCGATTTACTCCAACACGAAAAAAGACAACCTGTCTCTTTGTATGCTGAAATCTCCAAAACTACGCAATGCATTATGCGGATTTTTTGTAAATGTTTCAAAATAAAACTTTATATGTATATTACTTACTACTACTACTTCATATGTATACATAAACATGCATAATATAGTAGAGAAACACTGTTAATTTTAAAGGTTTTTGATGCGATGTCGTAAATAAGCACATTTTTCTGCAACATTGCAAATTCTTACTGAACACTATCTTTACGAGGTAAAAGAAGTTGCGCGGGTCAGCTAGTTATATTATACTAGCTGCACCGCGCAACTTCGTCTGCGCCGAAAAAATAAGAAAAAAATTTTGGGGTGCACTACCCCTAACATTTAGGGGGATGAAAAATAGATGTTGGCCGATTCTCATAGATACCGGATAAGCACAAAAAAATTCAACAAAATCGGTCAAGCCGTTTCGGAGGAGTTCAAGTTCGAACACCGTGACACGAGAATTTTATATATTAGACTAGCTGACTCGCGCAACTTCGTCTGCGCCGAAAAAAAAAATTAGGGGTGGACTACCCCTAACATTTAGGGGATGAAAAATAGATGTTGGCCGATTCTCATAGGTACCGGATAAGCACAAAAAATTTCATCAAAATCGGTCGAGCCGTTTCGGAGGAGTTCAAGTTCGAACACCGTGACACGACAATTTTATATATTAGATTATGTTTTTAAGTTTTATTGGTTTTCATGAAGTTCATCTGTGTGTTGGTAATAAAGATTTTATAATAGAATAGAATATAGTTTATTTTTCTCACTACAAACACACAACAGAATCATCAGACACTAGTAAATTAAAATTAGCGTTACGATAAACTGTATGGTAATAAGTATTATTGCCGATTCATGTTTGCGGGAGACTGGTGCCTAAACTAAACGCAAGTCTGTATTTCAGGACACCAAAACCAAAATAGAGCTGCGACAGAGTAAACGATTTTTGATGATTATGAGAACGATGATTATATTCAGTCGCTCTGGCGACATCATTATCATTATTTTTCATTTTGTAAGTGTTGCCATAAGATAGCCACGTAAGAGTGGTTATTATGCAATCATCATCATCATCAGCCCACACTCGTCCATTGCTGGACATAAGCCTCTTCCAAAATACGCCACTGAGTTCGATCTTCTGCTCGTCTCATCCAGTTGTTACCGGCCACCTTTCTTAGGTCATCATTCCATCTAGCAGGGGGGCGCCCAACACTACGTTATTATTCAATATGTCTCATTAATTTACTATAACAAAAAGAACAGTTTTTTGTTTAAAACTTTAATTACAAGAAGTGTGTAAATTTCAGATCTTTATCCAGATTTGTATTATATACTTTGTTTTGGAGTAGGTTAAAGTCGACTCGACTTGCAGGTGGGGTATAAGGTAGTCGAATCACATTAAAACCTGTTATCATTTACACACCGCTTCTGACCTCGGCTCAGGGCAGAACCAAGCTCTCAAGCGGGGCGGCTCGACGCGTTACGCACTACGGCATACTACGTAAGCTATAGGTTTATTTAATACAGTGACAAAAACAATTGAATACAATCGATCCTTTTTTAAATTCTTCCAAGGATTTTTTTTAAATTTTTTATTGCCATGTAGGCAGACGAGCCATCGGGCCACCTGATCGTAAGTGGTTACTGAGCATGAGCGACATGAACCTCTGCAATGTCAGGGGACATTGAGGGGTCGCTACCTACGACCTAACTTTAAGGACCCTCCTCAAGCCTCGTTTGAAGAAGGACAAGTCATAGCGCTCTGGGAATACTGTGATAACAAAGGATTTCAATACTTGAATTTTATTCCCGAAAATTGTCTCCAAGAATATTATTGAAATCAAAATGACACTTCGCACAAAACGATTGGGTATCAATTTGGTGAAAGCGAACGAAACTGTCCAATAAAATCTTGGAGATATTTATCTGTTTCAAAATTGATTGTTGGATGTCGTCTTTTCCGTAATTTTATAATGATTTAACTGTGAAATGAAATTGTTTATTTACCATTATACATTATGTACTTTATTGGTGTTCAGTAGATCCCGTACTAAGCAATGGCTTGTGCTACGGGAATGTGTTGAATGAGATATTAAGAAGATAACGCAGACGACCAGCTGCAAGGTGGACGGATGCTCTTGTTAAAATCGCAGGAACACGCTGGATGCAGGCCGCTACCAACCGGTCGCATTGCAAATCTTTGGGGGAGGCCTATGTCCAGCAGTGGACGTCTACAGGCTGATAAAGATGATGATGATTAAGAAGAATTACCGAATTAATTAAAGCACAAATAAGATAGAGAGAAAGTTTTATTCCATACGATTTCATGTAATTATACAAGGGGGTGTCCCAAGACTATGCGACACGAGCGACAAGTATCTTAAATTTTGTTTTTCAATTTAAATAATACTGCATTCAATGGTTTTTCGTAAATTTAATGGTTTCTCTGAAAATCAAACTAAGAAAATTGAAAAAAGGGTGTTATTTCCCTGTATTTTTATGATACCAATTGAAAGAACAAGTAATTAAAAATAACCTTTCCTAACTGTTGGAAATCCCTCAAAGTGCATTTTAATTAATAAAACTCTGGAGCTTGGTCAACTAAAATATATATTCCATGTTTTCTCTTTCACAATAAAAACCAAACTAAAAACTGTACATTATTTACATATAAAAGTCAACTTGTTTTTATGACAATACATTTTCAATAATAAACAAAAAATCGAAATAAGTAAAACCTATTTACAACACTAACAAAGATAGTGTCTTAAACGAAAAACAACAAGCGACAACAATATTAAGAACGTCATCTTCCAAGCTGGTTAACAAAACAAGTAAAAGTAGCCAAAGAAACACGAAAAGTTCATTTCTTAAAAGCGTCTAAGAAGCTACATAAAATTCTTTGCACAATGTGAAAGAAAGAATACAAAGAGTTGACTCTACATATTTGCATTTCGGGATTATGTACACTTTCAAAGTACACTTGAGAACTTTTTGCAGCTAAAATGTATGTTCAAGACTTTAGTCAAATAGTGGTGGCGTGCAGTTTGTGTAAGCAAATATTGAGTGCATACACTAATTTTTGAGGTTAGATTGTACAATAGTAACAAATTGATTGGTTGAGGTGTATTTCGTTGAATATTTGTGTAGTTAATTTTTGGGTATGAATAGAATGTGATTAAATTGATTATAGAATTAAAATTTGTAGGAAATCAATCTGAAATTCATGTTCTTCTTACTAAACTAACAACTTATGAATACGACATAAATAGCCTATAATAGTACTTTATATTGAAGATAAAAAAACTTGAGAGGTGTCAAGGGACACCCGGATGGAACGAAGTTCCTTTCGATTAATTAGTTAGGGAATTGTAATAAAATTTCATTTTTTTAAGTAAAATTTTAATCACAGTGCCATCTAGCATTAATCCTGTCCTGTCCTGTACCAACCCATTACTGCCCACTGTTGGGCTCAGGTCTCCTCAGAAGAGGCTTGTACCTCTAAATCTAAATGTGAAAAAGATTTATGTGCAATTTTTCACAACACCACTGGCTAAAAACGGTGAAGGAAAACATCGTGAGGAAACCTGCATGTCGGAAAAGGGTTCTAAAAATCCTTTGAAGATATGTGAAGTCTCCAATCCGCACTGGGCAAGCGTGGTGGACTATGCCTAATCCCTCTTCTGAGGAGACCTGAGCATTAATCATATAAAACAAAATAAGGAATGGTTTTAAAAAAATTTAATCACAGCGCCATCTAGTGATAATCATAAAACAAAACAAAAAAGTGTCGTGACAACTTTTTCATAAGAATTTCCGTCTAGCCCCCTTTCGATAACGCGCGATAAGGAACTTCGTTCCAATATTATAATAATAATAATAAGCTTTTTTATTTCAGTATAAAGTAACATTTCAAAGTGTTAGTAGATTACTTAAAACTAGGTTAGTTAATAATTATCTTAAGTAGTTATTTGTTGTAAAACATTTTAGTTGTTCCTTATACGAACCCCTTTCGGGTAAAAGCCTCCTCTAATTCCTTCCAGTTGTCTCTATTTTGAGAAAAAGTCATCCAGTCTTTGCCTACTAGGTCTTTTATATCATCAGCCCAACGTTTAAGTGGTCTGCCTTTGTTTCTTTTTCCAATAGGCCCTGTCCATTTGGTAGTTTGTAGGGACCATCTTTTATCTGTATATCTTGACAAGTGACCAGCCCATTTCCACTTAAGTCGGAGAGCTTGTTCAAGAGCATCTGTAAGTTTGGTTTTTCTCCTTATGTATTCACTGCGAGTTTTTTCTATTTTCCTTATTTTAAGCATGCTTCGTTCCATTGATCGCTGACATGTTTTGATTTTATTTTTTATATCGTTTGTATATGTCCATGTTTGGCTACCGTAAGTTAGGCTTGGAATTATACATGTTTCCATGACAATTTTCTTTAATTTTAAATTATAGTCTCCCTTCAGAATATCCTTATGTAGCCAATACTTCTTCCACGCGCTGTTGATCCTTCTATTCACTTCCTCTCTATTACTGTTTTTGTTGAATGAAATTTGTTTTCCGAGATACACATATTCTTGTACATAATCGATCTGTTTTTCTAAAACCTTTATAGGTCTTTGTATGCTGTTTGTCATCACCTTAGTCTTGTTTGCGTTCATTTGCAGACCACATTTTTTGCTTTCATATGCAAGGGATTGCATCATTTCTTCTAATTCTTTGGCAGATTTAGCAAACAAAATGATATCGTCTGCAAATCTCAGATGACTGAGGTAATGTCCCAGTACGAATAAGCCATTCTTACTCCAATCAAGGTTTCTGAAGACACCTTCCAGTACTGCTATAAAGAGTTTCGGTGATAGAGGATCCCCTTGTTTGACACCTTTCTCTATTTTAATCTGTTCTCCTTTATTTTCCATCTTAATTCTGCTTGTGCTTTGTGAGTATATGTTTTTTATGATGTTGATATATGTCTTGTTTACGCCACAGGCATTGAGGGCTTTCCAGATAGAGGTGTGGGATATGGTATCAAATGCCTTTGTGATATGTAGTCCACATAAGCTACATAGAGGGGTTGGTTAAATTCTTTATATTTTTCTAGTATTTGCTCCAGAGTATGGATATGATCTATTGTTGAGAACCCTGAGCGAAAGCCTGCTTGTTCGATTGGCTGTGATGCGTCTATTATTGGTGTGATTCTGCTCAAGAGTATTGTAGTGAAAAGTTTATAAATGCTCGGCAGTAGACTAATTGGTCTATAGTTTCCAATGTCCAGTGGGTCTCCTTTTTTGTATAGCAGAACTATATTGGAATTACACCACTGTTTGGGGACTTTTTCTGTTAGTAGGGATAAGTTAAAAACTTGTGTTAGATGTGGGAGCAGAAGGGGTGCCCCGTTCCAATATTAGATGTCTGTAATTCATAATATTCGAATCTTTTTCTACTATCCAAATCGTAAGTATCAAACTTTAATAAAACCGACACACACAAACGGCAATTGCTTTTAAATGTTCTAAGAAGATTACTAGTAATTAATTGATGAAGCCCTTCGATTTCAAAGTAGGGTAAGTGACAAATGAAAGGGGACGCAATAAAGCTTGCAACACAATTACAGTTAAGCCGTTACAGAGATAAGGCTCGTACAGACGAGAGAAATGAGAAGAATGCAAATTAATTTAATTGTTAATACACTGACATTGATCTTAAGACACTGCCATTAGAAATAGTTTATTGTCCAAAAGTACTGTTAATTAAAATAGTATATTAATAATTAATTAAACGAACTCAAAGGGTTTTCGTACTTTGATGTCTTGAAAGGGATGTTTTTCTCTTGTTACATGCAAATGACGATATGGTTTCCTTGTGAATATTTTACGAAGTCGCGTTGGTCTTTTCAATATATTTTTATAAATATCATAAATCTTGACCCTTTTACGGGATTGTTTATTTTCATTTTCACTTAAGAATCGACTTTGGAAGATTCAATAGCGATCTGAATCCCAACTCTGTGCTGTACTATACTGTAACAACCCATTACTGCTCACTGTTGGGCTCAGGTCTCCTCGAAAGAGTGATTAGGCATAGTCCACCACGCTTGCCCAGTGCGGATTGGGGACTTCACATATCTTCAAGGGATTTTTAGAACCTTTTTCCGATATTCAGGTTTCCTCAAGATATTTTCCTTCGCCGTTTTTAGCCAGTGGTGATGTGAAAAATTGCACATCTTTTTCACATTATATAGAGGTACAAGCCGTTCGGTTTTTAACTCGCGACCTTCCACATGGAAAGCAAGCGCCACATCCACTTGACTTACACTTTTACACATTACAAGTAATATCCCCGGACTAGGTTAGACCTGTATCGCGAGGGACCGAGCCAAGCATTATCTTCTTCTTCTTCTTTCTCCTCGCCTTTTCCCGTTATGCGGGGTTGGCTTTCTTTATTTTGAGGCGCCACTTGCTCCGCTGCTGTGCATCGTCTGGTGGCAGACCACGACCTTTCATACCTTTCGACATTTCGACCTTTCGACCTTTCACCGAGCCAAGCATTATAACTTGGTTAATTGATTTTGAGCTCATTTTGAAGGATTTTCATCTAGTGTAGCGTTCGCATTCGATAACTTTTTAAACAGCGAGAAATGCTCTATTGGATTCAATGTTCAACGTCCATTTCTTCGATAACGTTTAAGCTTAAGGAAAGCTAGTGATTACCGTCACTCATGGATTCCTGCAATGCCTCAAGTCACATCAAGCATGCCTATATGAAAATCTAATATATAAAATTCTCGTGTCACAGTTTTCGTTGCCATACTCCTCCGAACGGCTTGACCGATTTTGATGAAATTTTTTGTGCTTATCTATGAGAATCGACCAACATCTATTTTTCATCCCCCTAAATGGTAGGGGTAGTCCACCCCTAAATTTTATTTTTTCGACGCAGACGAAGTTGTGCAAGGCAGCTAGTAGTTATATATCTGTAAGTCTGAAATGAAACGATTTTAATTGAAATGAAATAATTTATTGTCAGCGTTAGTGAAAAAATATCATGCTTATTGTTGTTAACCTACCACCAGTTCGAAAAAATATATTATAGCCTCAAAAGAAAGCCTACAAAGACAAAGTCGCGTGTGCACAATTCTTTATCTCGAAAACATTCCGAAACAGTACAAAAGTAAGGAAATAATTAAGTTGTCCACATTTGGAGCCGAAGTGGGGACACTGTCGCCGGCTGACGACCCAAATTTTATGTTCGATGGACACTTGTAAACAGTTTTAGGTCAATAGGTATAATTTACTGGCGAATTCTGTTATTCAAGAATATTATGAAGTTTGGAAGGGAAAATAAAAGTATTCGTTTGTATGGTAATATATGTGGTTTTAGTATAGTTATAATTAAAAGGTCTTGTGTCACTTAAGTTAGTCTTCCCTTTTAGGGCCAGGCCTATGCTAAAGAATATCGTAGTGCGTAACTCGTCGTGCCACCTTTCATAACGCCGACCCCTGGGTTTCGACCTAAGTTAAAGTTCTAGTGCGATTTAACGCTCACATAAACTGCCACTAAAACAAGCTAAGCTTAAATAATGCTGTAACGCATCGTGCCGTTCCTCATAACACAGTGTTCTGGTTCAGAATAACTAATACATAAAATTAACTTGATTTCACATCAACTATACATAACATACTTTTATTCTTATTTATCTTTGAATGTTTCACGAGAAAGTTTCACTGCAGCTTCGGGTAATAGCCAACACAGAGAGAAACAACTTGGCAAGAACTTTGAGAGTGATTTTTGATGTTACTTTTATTTATATCTTTTTGTACCAGTATGTGTGAATTCATTATTTATTTTTGTTTTATTTATTTAACAAAAATCCACAGCTACAATTACAATTAAATTAAACTTATAATTATAAAACAAAACATTAGCCAATTACGGATTTACATTTTGTTTATACTGATTTTAGTCCTTAGGGGTACAATGATAAAAATAGATCAAACAAAATATTATAAACAAATAGTAAAATTATGTAATGTGTAACGTGTGTGTATGTGTGTGTGTGTGTGTGTATGTGTTTGTGTCCATGAGAGTGCATGTGTGCGTGCTTGTGTTTATATTCACTAAGTATCACACAATCCGTAGTAAAAAGCTACCCACATTCCCAGACTATATCGGCCGTGAGTTATTTAAAAATTATTAAGAAGGGGTTACAATCCTTTCGCATCAACTACACATTTATTATTTATTAATAGATTTTTTTACGGTAACCACGTATGATCTGATGAATGTAGGCAGATGTAATAAATTCTGTAAAATTTGTCTTATTTTTTTAGATAAGACAAGCGGAACATCGGGCTTATTGGCGCACTTTGAGAGAGGCTTGTGTTCAGCAGTGGACAAGTGTGGCCTAATGAAGAATGAAGTTGGTAGTTGACTATATGTACCTTAAGTAAAAGCATATTATTATAATATGTCCCTCTTTAAGCGAGATATAAGAAAAGTTCTGTAATAATTGTTCTCCAATACGCTTTTCCAAATTCTAAAACACAAAACATATAAACCATTCAAAAACATATTATTCATCTCAATTCAAAGAGAAAAAAACAAGAAACAAAATCGAAAGATAACATTGAAGTGTAAATGAAAAATGCGTTCAGAATCTTGGCCACTGAATAGATGATTGATGGCGCTGGAATGGTCGACTGATTGACGACTATAGATAAACATACAGAGGGTATTCATGTTTCAGGATCTGAACAACTTTATTTTGTATTAAGATTTGAATGCGAATTTTATATTTGCTGTACAAAAATGGACTATAATAAGGGTTGGGCCATATAAAGTTTGCATTTTTTCATTTTTCGACTGTCATGTTGGCTGTGTGGCATGTTGCGCCATCCTGTTGAAACCAAATGTCGTCCATGTCATCTTCAACTTTTGGAAACAAAAATTCGTTGAGCATGGCACGGTAACGCTCGCCATTGACCGTAACGGCGGCTGGCCCAATGATGCCGCCGGACCAAAACACACACCAAACCGTAACTTTTTGTGGGTGCATTGGCTTCTCAATGGTGATGTGTGGATTTTCCGACCCCCAGATGCGACAATTTTGCTAATTGACATAGGCCAATCATTTTTAAGGATTTTTTTTTCACATTTTTTACAGTTTGGACTAAAGACTCACCACTTTGGAAGTAGCTTTTCAATATTTCCTAATTTTGTTCAAGCGTATAGCGTCCCATTTCGTAATTGTCAAACCTTTAACTAAATTTAGAACACAAATTGAACGACATTTGAGCTGTCATCCTCTAAATAAACAGTAGTTCAAAATGCAAACGTTAGATCGCCCTGTAGATGTAGATTATGGATGTTATAAATATTCGCATGTTTTGGAATATTCGCCGTTCATATGTCGATGTAAAGGTAATCTGATGGACCAGGCCTCTTCCTGCCTTTTGAAAGTACTCACTCTTTCCTTAGTAGACCTAGTGTAGGTACCTATACATTTTACTGATCTTATGGTAATTAGGATTAGGATGACTTGTCAGTCAATTGATTAAACTTTCGTAAAACTAGATAAGTTTTAAAAGACAATCAATGATGATGTAAATGTAAGAAGCGAGGAATGTATATGAAAAGATGGTCTGATGCAGTTCTCTTTGTGAGAGCGTGATAATAAAAAAACCTTCGTGCATAAAAAAATTGTTCTCATAGAATAAAAAACAGTCAACTATTATTGTATATTCTGATGGACACAAATAGCTTTCGATAACGTAATCTGCATTTTAATGGACACATCGGAAAGTTACGCTTACGTTTTGTACAAAATATACAAACTATTGGCAACCGTTTTTTTCAAATTCAAATTCAAAATTTCTTTATTAAATTTATTTTTGTATAATACCTACTAGCTAGTTAGATCTCGTTTAAAGTATTTGCTTTCTAACGAAATAAGAGTCATCAAAATCAGTTTATTCTGGAAAGATATACAGGGTGATTTTTTAAAGAATATTGCAGGAGGGTGATGAGTACTCTGTTACTAGTAATACGGAATATTACAAAAAATAGGTAATATTACAATTTTATTATTATTATTCTTTTAATTTAAATTCGACAAAACTACCTCAAACATAAACAATTTCGGCTAAAAGAGTGTTGACTAACGACCTCTACTGATCTCGCGCACCCCACACCTCCGCCACACCCATCAGCTGTCGAAAAAACAACCATCCAATTTTAGATATTTTTAAGTTGCAATTACTAAGCCATTAAGCCATATTCTTTGGTAATAATATTTTTACTGGTCGTATATAACCATCAGCTACCTTCAATATGCAAACTCAGTAAAAAATCACCCTGTATACGCAAACAAAGTCAGAAAATCGCAAAAAAATTACATATTATTTTAAGCATAATACTGGGTATAGATCATAGTGGATAGTTCGAAGATATGTGATGGCCCCAACCCGCATTGGGCAAGCGTGGTGGACTATGCCTAACCCCTCTTCGGAGGAGACCTGAACCCAGTTATTCAGTTAGGTTAAAGTTAGTTACAGCAGTCGGTTGTTACAGTACAGAACTGGGTATAGAACCCCTGGGTTGATATTATGTGCCTCATAAATATATATATATACTAGCTTTTGCCCGCGACTTCGTTCGCGTGGACTTCTGGATCGTACCGTCTAGCCCGTCTAGTTCGCGACGTCTATAATAAAGTAATATTATACCGCAATTTTTTTTTTTACGACCTTAGAAACCTCTAAAATTGTAGCCTATGTGTTATTCTGATGTATAAGCTATATTGTGGTAAAGTTTCATTCAAATCCATTCAGTAGTTTTTACGTGAAAGAGTAACAAACATACATCCATACTTACAAACTTTTGCCTTTATAATATATATTAGTTGTCGGTCTTTGTCTGTTTGCCGTACAGTGTACCGTGAATCAATTTTAATCCTCTCAAAAATTGCACTTGAAAAGATTCGAAACGACAGATAAATAGTGATCTCTTTACACGAACTGAATTTCGTAGTGTCCATTTCAATCTGAGCGGGTTATCCTCTGAAGTTATTTATTCAGATGTCAGCATTATTCGTTTAAGCTTTAAGCTTGAATTTGTTTGGCAATGTTAATGCTTTTGAATGAACGTATTACGACATACTTTTCAATTCGTTTGTTTTTAGGTTTGTTCCCGCATAACTTTGTGTCGTCGTCGTCGTCGTGGGGTCCTATGTTTTTTTTAAAGATCGTACTACTTTAGGATTTGTGTTTAAAAATGTGTAATTTAGCGGACAAGATTTCACAATTTGCTAAGCATTTTGCGTGTATATGAACCAATTCCGATATTTTTTTGTTAAAAGTAAACATTGGACTCATTTAATTTGATAAAGATGTGACCGGTGCTTTTTGTGTTATTCTTGAAAAATGGTAGTTTTCATTTTTGTAATATATAACGGGGAGGTGTGTGGGCGATTATCTTTATTCATTTCGATGCAATTCAAATTATTTCCGAACGCGGTGAAGTCGGTTGTATGTTTTTCCATCCGCGCCGAAAAAGTGTCGTTGCTTCGTTGACAGTTGACAGTTCCGTTGCGTTGACAGTTGACACCTCTCAACGCCTTAGTGTTACCAACGTACATTCCGAACACACCCAAGTCAATGTTGCCTTGACGTTCCGATTTACAATCTCTTTTATATTAATACTAGCTTTTGCCCGCCACTTCGTTCGCGTGGACTTCAGGTTTATCAAAAATTTTAGCCTATGTGTTATTCTGATGTATAAGCTATATTGTGGTAAAGTTTCATTCAAATCCATTCAGTAGTTTTTACGTGAAAGAGTAACAAACATACATCCATACATCCATACTTACAAACTTTCGCCTTTATAATATATATTAGATATTAGAATATTAGATTATGTAATAAAAATATTGGTATAATCACATTAGATACCTATAACAATAAACGCTATATTAAACTAAAAACTTAGTCTGGAAGGAGAAAACTCTGTATTTCTACGTCTAAATCCTTAGTGAATCTCGGAAGCGCACTAAGATTTACTACCGGAGGCACGTTTTATATCGATCGAGGGAATCGAAATGAAACGAAGAATAGATAGGTTTTTATTTTACTAGCAATAGATGTGAAGTCAGAACTCATATTTTCTACTTCTATCATTTTCTAATTAAGTTCGTTGCGTGGCCCAAGATAAATTATAACTTCTTGGCTTCACTGCTCAGAGTCATTACGGTGATCGCCGCTGTGGATCCTAACTAGAAAGTGGTCATATGAGAAAAACAAAATAAAAACTCTGCTTGGGTTGATATACTCAAACATACAAACATAATATTGCTTCTATAACCACTACATAGTCTAAAACAAAGTCGATGTATGTCTCTATGTTACTTTAGGAAGGTTTATGAGTATAATACATGCATAATATACTATAAAAAACAGACAATTTCGATATGAAGTCGTAAATATGCACATTTTACATCGCAAATGAAGTGAAATGAAATACTTTATTTTCAACATTGATTTTTTTTTTTTTATTAGTTGGAGGAAATCACCGGATCGGGCGGGGTATGTGGGAGTTGAACCGCACTAAAACCTCCACACTCAGCGTCCGAACCCCGGCTGAGGCCAGAACCCAGCACGGGGTTATAAGGAAAGGCGCGACGCGTTACGCCCGAGGCACTCTTTCCCGTCGCGCCGCCACCTCCGGACGCCGAACCGGCAGCCGCCGGCGATACGGCCACCGGCTCTCTCGGTTTCAACATTGACGTACTCATTCTTGTTGAAGAGTAAAAGTTAAAAGCTACCACCGGTTCGGACACATAAAATAATTATTATAGCCACCGACCTGAGAAGAACTGGCAAGAAACTCAGCGGGCATGTCCTTTTTGTATTATTATTATGAGCATTATCTTTAAATAAATGTTTTAACAATATTACACAAAAGATGAAATAGACAAAATATAAAAAAAGCGATTATTATAATGAAACGACCTTGGCGAGCAACTCATTCCCACTTTGTGCAATCGTCCAGGTAATCATTGGCCTTATAGTAGGCTTTCTTGCACAGACGTTCTTTAATAGTTTTCTTAAACCTATGTATAGGTAGGTTTTGAACATCTTGTGGGATTTATGTTTTGTGAACCCCCGTGCTACAGGCAAAGTTGCAATAGTTGTAAATATCATATCGCAATAAACTTACTATAGATCCGACTATTCAATAATGGTAAAGCATTCCCAATAAACTTTATAAAGCAACTTTGTACACAATAATTGAAGTTAACTAAAGCTCGTCTACGTGGCAGCTTAAAGCGTTCGTGCCGAGCATAATCTCTTCGTTTATCTCGTTAAAGTGCGAAACTTTTTAATAAAAATGGTGCTTTCGAAAGTGCTTTTGAAGTTTCATTCCAATTATGGTTGTTGAGGTAATTCAGTTTATTGGTTAGTTCGAATTCTAGGACTTAGTAATACGTAAGGTTTACTGTGTATGGTTTGGTTTAGCTGAGGTTGGAGAGTGTGAATGGTAGGAGGTCTTAGTGCGGTTCTACTTCCATATACTTTTGCAATGTCAGGGGACACTGGAATTTATATTTTTATTGCCTCCTAGGCAGACGTTCTAACGGGTCACCTGATCGTAAGCGGTTACCGTCGCTCATGGACCTCTGTATTGCTAGAAGACTGCGGGGCCGCTACCTATGGCCTACCCTTAGTATATTACTAAGATTAAGATTATCGAGTATGTGGAATCCATTGCTAAACACAACAGTCACTAAGGGTTCATGCTCAGAGAGTCTTGTAGATACAGTGAGTGTGGTGTGTCGTGATGTGAGATCGAGTTCCAGTGGTACTACCCAAAAGTGAACGAGAAAGAGGGTAGACAGATTTGTTTGCTCTTAAATCGACCCGCAATATCCAGTCTTCTCGAGATCGTTGCAACAACGTTGAAATATCGAGACAACTCAATTAATTAAATATCGTGGTAAGAACCCGTTGAAAAAAAAATTAAAATTAAAAATTAAAAATTCTTTATTGTATCGAAATAAAATTAAAAATGTTGAAAATGCGTGAAAGTATTATATTACTAAGACCTGCAACTTTATTGTAGGGTGATTATGTGAGCCTTAGAATGTACATGTGGTGCCGTAATCTAAAGCTGGGTTCTGAGGTTCGGACGCTGAGTGAAAGTGACAGGAAGTTTTATTATTTTAACTCTTAGATACTCCATCTGCGGGGTGATTGAAAGTTTAAGGGCACTGAACACTTATAATGTTATCTTGTAAGATATGTCTAATGTTTTATAATATAATTACACTACACAAAAAATGTCTACCATTCCACGACTCAAACTTAGTAAATATATTTTCAGTCCACTAGAGATCAAGGATGAAGTTACGTCCGTTCCGAAATACTTTCAATTAATTAACTCTTACGGGCTGTTGGAGAGTTCTCCGAACTTTGCCGGACGATGTGTGGACTAAAAATAACATACGGTATTACTGAACGGATGAGGACTGAATATGAAACATCATGGGATATATTAATGTTATGAAAAATGATTAGATTCAACAACTATGTGACTAAAACGATAAATGGTGATTCTGTGGTACCACTACAGAGGTACATAAGCGACGATGAACAATTACCATCACGTAGGTCGTAAAAATATTTTCATGCATTTTCAACGGGCTCTTACCACGATATTTAATTCATTGAGTTGTCTCGTACTACCCAATTTGGTACTACCCAAAAGCGAACGAGAAAGAGGGTAGACAGATTTGTTTGCTCTTAAATCGACCCGCAGTATCCAGTCTTATATAATATCGTGGTAAGAACCTGTTGAAAATGCATGAAAGTATTATAGAAAACCGTGAGTATCTGAATAAGTTCGTAAAAATATTCTATATGTTCAGCTACATTTTTTTTTAATCTATTTCATTAAGATCCAAGTAGAAAACTAGACAAGTCTATGGGTCAATCTTGTTTAGTATAGATGTTCCTATGGTCACTTGTCAACTCCGACGTCTGCTCGGCTTTATTGTATATCATATCATATACTGGCACTATCGCACGATATACATGCGCATGCAAGATTTCAACACGCAAGACTCCACCCGAACAACCACAGCTTCTAATCCTGTACAAGTTAACACATTCGCTGCGAAACCGATTTTTGCATACTTACCATTTGTTGCGACACGAGGTATTATCGGCACCATGACCAGACGTTAGGGCGACACGAGGTCCATTAGACCCCACCTTATTTAACTAAGTTATGCTCTTGGCACCACAGGGAAGTTCACGTTTTTAGTACCACAGGAAAAGTGCAGGATCATTTAGACCTCGTTTAGCAGTGAACGTGTTAAATAAAAGGCTTTACAAAAAGGAATAAACATAAAACAGACAAAGAGATAAAAATAAAACAAAATGTTGTCAATTATCCCGGAAATTAGCGACGATAATCGCTTATAATTAGGTGAATCGTCTTCCTACGCGTAGGTGTTTGATGAGCATATAGCAATAAAATAAACACGTGTGCCAATCACATGTTATACAGGAACTTCCTGTAACAATGTATTTTTGTTGAGTATTCTTTTATTTTACTTCTCGTTATAGAGTAGGGTGAAAGATTTTGTTATGAGAATATGTAGTTAATGAATATTTGCAATACTGCAGCTCTGCAGTTTACTGTTACATTTGCTTATGTTTAGGTGTAAAGAAAAAGTCGTGGTGGCCGAGTGGTCGAAGCGCTTCCTTTCGCACGGGAGGTCGCGGGTTCAAATCCGACCGGCTTGTACCTCTAAATCTAAATGTGAAAAAGATTTATGTGCAATTTTTCACAACACCACTGGCTAAAAACGGTGAAGGAAAACATCGTGAGGAAACCAACCTGCATGTCAGAAAAGGGTTCTAAAAATCCTTTGAAGATATGTGAAGTCCCCAATCCGCACTGGGCAAGCGTGGTGGACTATGCCTAATCCCTCTTCTGAGGAGACCTGAGTAGATAGTGGGCAGAGTAATGGGTTGGTAAAGAGAGGTGTAAAGAGTTTAATTTTTGAAGACATCAAGCGCTAAGTTTTTTTTGCCATGTACGAGCCACCTGACCGTAAGTGATATCGTCGTTCATAGACCAGAGTATTGATTAACAACATCGCGTCTTCTTTTGCATCCCACACTCCCGCCACAGCTGTTGAGCGATAATCATTTTACAGGAACTTTGAATATTTATTCCCGTTATTCCATACATTTTGATCATTGTAACCGGTTGTATATGACCATCAGCTATCATGACGTAAAATATCATTAAAACTCATAATACATTTGATCGAAGTATAAAACAACAAAAATCAATCAAAAATAAAGTATCAGAACCTCCGATTCCGACCCGTAGGGCTCGTCTATAATCTTATTAAGTTTCCACAACTCAATGAAACAGATCATTGGTCGTGTGCAAAGTCTTGGAAAACTTTCTCATCAAAACACAAAGTTGTACATTCAATTATCTTACGTATTTCACGTCGTTAAGGTTTATATTCCAACGTAGGGTAGAACGATTCTCATTAGGGATACTGTTATTGTTTCAATTTCCAGTTGTTTTTCGTGTTGCTTTAATTTTATTCAATTGTACATTTACGTTGTGTTTATTGAGAAATTAAATTGTTTCAAACTTGACAAGGTAATTCAGCTTATTATTAATTAAAATGGAATAAAAGATGATCAATTTTTAATGAAACAGCTTGTTCAGAACAAGGTGGATATCTTAGTTTCTTTAAACTGAAGTGGAATGATAATCCCGCAATGATTGTCGTACTTATTAGTATTACATAATGAAAACTATTTAATAGAGAATTTTACACTCATCAGACATTATGAAAAATGACATGAATGGAAGATAGATAATATTTTGGTTTTCATTAGATTAATTTAGATTCAATATTATTTAAATTGTGTAAATAAATAGCTTTAAATGTGTTTTTTTTTTGGCTATTGTAATTTACAGAAACGCAATTTAGTTATTATTTATTTCAAGAAGATTATATTACCATTATACATATAAATGTTATTTTACTTGTTTACACATTTTACTGTTAAATGATATCCCGATAAAATAAATTTATTACATGTTGATTAGAAACTTAAACTACTTATTTTGAAAGGTTAAATACCCAAAGAGTTGATAGGACGTGGAGCAAACAAAATTATCTAAGTCGAGTTACAGAGTTTCGACCCAAATAACTAGTTTGTAACTATATTATGGACCTTACTAATTTTATTGTTCTAAACAGTTTTCTGTTGGCAGAAGTATTTAGGCTTTTGATTGGATAATTTATTTACTTCACTTTGTGGGTATCTACAGTGGACTTATGGCCAAAGGGAGATCTCCTTGCGGGCAAGGTAGTGTATGCCCGGTCAGGCCGAAGTCCACTGTAGTAGATTTCAGATGTCGTATATATGCGAAGATTTCTGCAAATATCGTAACCGCGATTCAGGATCTCGCGCGTTGTTATTGGTCGCCACAATTTCGTGTGCGTCACATACAGAGTTCTCCGTTTTTGCCTGAATTACAGTCTCTTAGAGTTTTGTATAATTGTTACCGTACATTTTTGTGAATGTAGACCGATTTGGATAATTAAAATAAACAAGAGAAGTAGTCCGTCGGGTGCTATAATTTGCATTTCTTTAAACAAGGCTTTAACAAACTCCTTAAAGGTAGGCTGTAGGTCCCGGTGTACCCTGACATTGCAGAGGGCCATGAGCTACGTTAACCTCTTACCGTGTGGTGCCCAATAGTGACCAATCCTGAATCGCGGTGACGACATTTGCAACGTTCGGCGCATATATACGACATCTGAAATCTACTACAGTGGGCTTCGGCCTGACCGGGCATACACTACCTCGCTCGGTCGGAGATCTCCCTTTGGCCTAAAATCAGTGATACTCACATACCGCATATTTTTTGCCATATTATTCAGTAAACAAAAATCCATAACGAAACCCCAGACGTTCCACTTTAAAGGTTAAGTTAGATTTTTATCTGTAACTTTGTAAGCAACTTTGTATTCTCTCAAACAGATCCAAGATAAAGACCTATTTTGTGGAATCTCTGACGAAGATTGACAAGACCTTTGTCGGCTATAATGAATATTAAAAAAAATACTTTTTAGGTCTTGTATATGATCTTTGAGTGCAGTATTAATTAATTTCATAAATTAAATGATGTTTCCTTTCAGCAAAACATCCTATCTACAATATTTAAGGTACTAGTTCATGTCGCATAGTCCTTACTTCCTAGACACTGTACTGTACTGTAACAACCCATTACTGCCCACTGCTGAGCTCAGGTCTCCTCCGAAGAGGGGTTAGACATAGTCCACCACGCTTGCCCAGTGCGGATTGGGGACTTCACATATCTTCAAAGGATTTTTAGAACCCTTTTCCGATATGCAGGTTTCCTCACGATGTTTTCCTTCACCGTTTTTAGCCAGTGGTGTTGTGAAAAATTGCACATAAATCTTTTTGATATTAAGATTTAGAGGTACAAGTCGGCCGGATTTGAACCCGCGACCTCCCGTACGGAAGGCAAGCGCTTCAACCACTCGGTCACCACGACTTTTTCCTTTTTCTTAGACACCTTGTATAGAAACAGCACTCAATATAAGTACAATATTATATACAGTTCATTCATTTGTAAAACGCAAAAGGTCAAGACTCTCAAGAAAGAATACATCACGAATTAACCCGTCCCTTAAGCACACTTACCGGTTCTCTAAAACCCCACTTAAATTAACCACAATCCCGATGGTTTTATTCGAAAAAATACGTAACTGCCTTCCTCTGGAGTCGGGTAAGTGGTCCGAGAAAATCCGGTATTGTCCGAACAGTCCGAGACACTTTAGCGTGCCACAATAAAGAATAAGTATAGAAGGATTACACATTTTAAGGAAGGAAGGATTATACATTGCGCGAAGAACGGATGGCCGATAGGGCCGAAAAGTTCTGGAGTGGCGGCTACGAACCGGTAGGCGCAATGTTGGTAGACCCCCCACAAGATGGACCGACGATCTGGTCAAGATCGCGGGAGGTCACTGGATGCAGATGGCGCAGGACCGGTCGATGTGGCGAGGTTTGGGGGAGGCCTATGTCCAGCAGTGGACGTCTATAGGCTGATGATGATGATGATGATTACATATTGTATCATACTTTGGTGGTACTACAAATTGAGTATGGAAATGGCTAGACTCCAATAACGAGCTTACTATTAATATTAAAATTAACACGATGACAGTTATTTTTATAAAATGATATGACCCAAATTATAGTATTAATAATCTGAATATTATCTCAACTACAGAGATCAGAGAATGTATGAACTGAAATCCTGACCAGACTGAGAAACAGTCTGGTGTATCATAAATTTACCTTAAAACCATTTCATATAAACTTAGATACAATATACCTACCAAGAAAAATACTGAGGAAAAATGGTAAATATCTACTAATTTATATTGGGCAATAAGATACTTAAGCGTGGGTCTATTTACCCAGCACATAACTTATATGTACTATCTACATTTTTATTACAAAAAAAATAAAAGAACTCATTCAAAATAACAAAAAAAAAAATGAATAAACCAGCTCCAGTCAGCCGTAATTTCTTTTAATCACGTTGCCGACTCGTGATTATCTCAAAAAACAAAATATTATTTCCGTAAAAAGTTAACGCAGATAACAAACAGGATAACAGAGTAGCGACCTAATTTACTTGTGTTTAACTGGGTAAAGGTTGACGCTCATTTCGGCATCGTCTCGCTGTGTTAAATTAGCGGGCTACGGCAAATATTCGAACGACAAAATGAGCTGCCGGACAGCTTCTTCAGAGCGGCTTTTTTCATGTCACGCCTGGTTATACATAACAAACAGCTAAGTAACTATTATAACAATAGTAGTACAATATAATTACGTGCTTATTTGTAGCTATACAGTACCTGTTTATAACGTTTCTATTCGATAATTTTAGCGTACAATCGTGACACGAATCTTCGTCTGCTAATATAATTATGCGAGCATCACCTTATTGCATTGATAGGTAAATGAACAAACAGTCTACATGATGGGGAACAGTTACTGTTGCCCATGGATTGCGAAGATCAGCAACTGCAACAACGTCTTGTACTTATCCCCGCAATGCCCAGCAAAGTGGACCCTACGTCTTGTGCTTGCCCGCATACTACACTGTCGCTATGGTCAAAAGCTATTGGTCTAATGAACGTTGACTTTAAGAGACTGCGGTGTTCATTACCCTTCCTTGAATCGACTCGCTGAAATACTTAGAAGTTTTAAGGAGTTTTTTTGTGAATAACTCAACCTTAATTTGTAGCTTAACACTGATAGTAGGTACTCTGATATATTTTTATAGTTATTCTTATTTAGTTGACATTATAAAGCCAGTACGGAAACAAACAGCCACCATCCTAAGAAGAACTGGCAGATGGGGGTGTCGCGACAGGAAGTGTGCCGAAGTGCGTAACGCGTCGCGCCATCCCGCATAACACCGTGCTGAGTTCTGGCCTCAGCCGGGGTTCGGACGCTGAGTGTGAGCGGTTCGAGGTTTTAGTGAGGTTCAACTCCCACATACACCACCCGGTGGGGATCCGGCGATTTCCTCCAACTAAAACAAAAAAAAAGAAGAACTAGCAGAAGCAACCATTCTGTACTACTTATTTTGTGACAAAAAAATGTCTTGGGTAAAACTTTCGTTTCTCTAACCGATGTTCGTGAGTTCCGGTGGGGTATCGGTGAGAACTCGACCGTTTTGTACTTTATATCAGATAAGTGTACAGTTTGTTAGGGACTTAGTTTGTTTGCGATAGTAATTTGTAAAGTTTACTGTTTTAAGAGTAGATTTTGTAGTTTTTTGAAAGACTTCCCATAAGAAGGAGGATAACTTTAGTTTGGAAGAATCAATTTGGATAATTCTGGTTTTAGACGGTCGTCATGGGGTTCCATTAAAATTTTATAGTAATTACTACTGCTATAAAATTGCAATAAGGGCTTTGAAACGGGGACGGTGCGACGGGAAAGAGTGCCGAGCGCGTAACGCGTCGCGCCGTCCCTCCAAAATCCCGTGCTAGGTTCTGGCTTCAGCATAGGTTCGGACGCTGAGTGTGAGCGGTTGAAGGTTTTAGTGAAGTTCAACTCCCACATACCCCGGTGACACACATCCGGTGATTTCCTCCAACTGATAAAAAAGGGGCTTTGAAAACTATGTTTAATGTTTTGTTTTTCAATGGACATGATTTCACGACTTGCTCTGCTTGTTTGCGAATATTTCTTTTAAGCGTGAACTGATTTCGATGATTCTTTTTGTTAGTATGCAGATTATTTGGAAGTACTCATAAGCGCTTAGGTCTCTTAGTTGTTCACTCTTGGTCGAGTATTTGTGGTTGACATCGCGTTCATTGCGATGCTTTTTCATATTTCGCTGCCTAATAATAACTAATGCCTCAAACATTGTAAAAACATTGGATCATTGTGGATTCAGTAATTTTCTAAGTATGGTAGTCCGACAGGCCATCGGCACAAGATTTCTTTCCTGTACCTGTACCAACCCATTACTGCCCACTGTTGGGCTCGGATCTCCTGAGAAGATGGATTAGGCATAGTCCACCACGCTTGCCTAGTGTGGATTGGGGACTTCACATATCTTCAAAGGATTTTTAGAACCCTTTTCCGACATGCAGGTTTCCTCACGATGTTTTCCTTCACCGTTTTTAGCCAGTGGTGTTGTGAAAAATTGCACATAAATCTTTTTCACATTTAGATTTAGAGGTACAAGCCGGCCGAGGTACCTCCCGTTCGGAAGGACGCGCTTCGAACACTCGGCCACCACGACTTAGATTTTTTTCTTTCTATAATAATATGCCCGTGAACATCTAAAAGCCTTTCCAATACTCGTTTCTGAAACTATTTTGATATTATTCATTGATATATTTTACACTTCGCGAACAATTCAGAAATAAACTGAAAATGGATCAGTAAAGTTTGATTATTAAAACCTTGAAAACACGCCAAAGTTTCGCAGTAGAAAAGGCAGAAAAATAACTTTGGAATCAATTTGAAGTCGGCGTTAATCATAATTGATGATAGAAAACTTGAGAGTGAACAGGAATTCTAAATTAAAGGAAGATTGAATTTGACGTTTACATAACATAATCTGTAGAAATATTTGAGTGTTTTAACCGATTTGAAAAGGGGAGGTTTCTGATTGCTTTTTTGGTTTCAAGATAAACTCCACCATCGCATCACACGCCGCAGGGGCAAGGTTCACCACCTTGGAACCGCTGCGCTCTTCTACAGTTCGGTTCAAAAGATCATTTTTGCCCCGTACCAATCCGATTTGGAATGGACTCCCATCCGCGGTGTTCCCGGAGTGCTATGACATGTCCCTCTTTAAACGAGGTTTAAGAAAAGTCTTGTATGGGTAGGCGATAGATAACGGCCCCTCTTTGCCCTGGCATTGCAGAGGTTCATGAGCGACGGTGACCGCTAACCATCAGGTGGGCCATATGCTCGTTTATCTACCTTGCAAAAAAACTCAAGATACATTTTTTGTCATGCACTGGCTATGGAATGAGCTCCCGTCTATTGCTTGTCCTTCTTCAAATGAGGCTTGAAGAAAGTCCCTAAAGGTGAGTCACATGTAGCGGCCCCGCAGTATGCCTCGTCATTGCAGAGGTATTATGACCACTTACGATCGTAGTTGTTTTATGTTTGTTACTACAAAACTTTGCTTGGGTTGGGTTCGATGTTTCAGATGAAAGGTGATGGACGTAGTGATGGTTCCATTTTTTTTTTAAATATCATACAAGTACATTGGGATCTGTGTTTGAAAATGTAAATTTTTAACGGATGAGATTTGATATGCTGTTCCGTGTATTTATTTTCTAGATGAAACGATACTTTGGATATAATTTCATATATACATTTTATGAAGGTCTGACTGTTTTTTGTGCTATTTTTCAAAAACAAAGAATTCTATAATTTTTTCACCATTTTCTTTTCTAATTTACGCCTACAAAATAGGTTATTCGTTTAATAAATCAGTTGACGTAACGTTCCCCTCCATCATACGTATCTGGCGACCAATAAATAACCTCCGGAGACGACAAATGAAGGCACTTTAAGAAATTTCTGCGATGTTCCGTCAACGAGGTGTGCTTGTGGACTTTTTGGAGCTTTTTGTTAGACGATTTGCGATTTTTTGGTTGTCATTTTGCGATTTTTCGAACGAAGTTCCTTATCGCGCGTTATCGAAAGGGGGCTAGACGGAAATTCTTATGAAAAAGTTGTTGGTTACGCGGTTTTTAGCGTAGCTTGCCGTCTCGTTCTCGCTTGCTTAGTCTTGGTAGGATGAAGAGAGGTGGCGAACTGTCATCGCACGTCGCTGCCGTCCGCAGTTGGTCTCGGATAGCCTGAGACGACTCACGCGCATTTTATCGCAACCGCATCCCGCATTCAACCACCGCTCAGTTCACTTTTCGCTATTGAAGCGCGCCCGCGTATCGTATTTTTCTCAAGATCCCTGGCCGCGGCCGGCTGTTTATGTGAACTCAATAACCTTTACGAACAATATAACTTGGACAGTGTCGTAATTCAGTGTGTGTGTGCCCGTGTTGAGCTGCGATATAAGGTAAGTCACCTCAATTTACTTGCCAAGACGCCACGCATCAGGGACCTGACGGCACGTATAGCTTCGCCAGTTGCAACGCACAAAGACATTGTTCGGGCTATATTTTTCTTCGCATTATTTCTTCGCACCACGCCTAAATACAGTCCACTTATTATATCATCTCGCATCCACACATTGCGACCTCAAGTTTGAGGCTGCACCTCATCGCATATATTTTACGCATCTATATATTTCGGCCTCAAAATAATCTTGAGGCCGAACGCACCGCTGGCCTTTGTAAGGTCCATATGTATGGTCCTTCGAGCCGGATAGTTTGATCCGTATCGCCGGATAACGCATATTTTTGTTCCGTATTGAACGGGACAACGCATCGCATTTATTTTAAGTACTAATTAACTTATTACCGCTTATTTACACATTTTTACATTTATTTATCACACACCGCAAAAACATTGCTGATTTTACAAATCCGCGTATTTCTTTGTAATCAGTGCGTATAGTAGTATTTTTACAAGCGCAGCTTATAATAAACATATATTAGCATAGATATAACGTAATATTTTTATGAAATAACAATATTTGCATCATTATTACATTTTCTTAGTTCTTCATTGGTAAAACTTTTCAACATGGCGTCAGATCGAAAGATTAAAATCATTATCGCTAAGAAACAAAGTATTTTCGCTCATATTGATGCTATATATCAGAAATCTAAGAAAGTAGGTACTTTTGATACGAGAACAAAGGAAGATTTTTTGTCATCATCAGCTAACATTGAAAAATTATATTCTCAATTTAATGAATTATGTGATAAACATAATGAAATACTTTTAGACGAAAATCCAGATTGTCAACTGAACTTCAGTGAATGGGATGCTTTTGAAACTCTGTACGCAAAAATAAGCCATACTCGTACATCATTGTTACGACCTGTTGAGTCTACTGCTCTAAAATCTTCTCCACGAAACTACTGTAATTTACCTCCATTAGAATTAGTGAGTTTTAATGGTTCGCTAACAGAGTGGCCACAATTTTATGAAAGTTTTAAAACTAACGTTCACCAAAATGAATCTTTGACAGATGGTCAACGCGTACAATACCTGATGTCAAAATTGACAGGTAGTGCTCGAAACATTTTTGCTGGATTAATACCAACAGAGGAAAATTATTCCATCATCTGGAAATCATTAATAGATAAATACCAAGACAAGCGAATGTTAGGAAGTTTGTATCTGAACAAAATCTTAGACATAAAACCGGTTTCTGACACCGCTTTGCAGTTGAATACCTTTATTGAACAAATTATATCTTCATGGTCAGCGCTTAAATTGCTCAATATTAAAAATTTAGATGATTTCATTTTTACACATATAATACTTAAAAAATTAGACACAAAAATAATTGAAAGTTTTGAAACATCACTAAAACATGACTCGCTTCCAACTAGTGATAGTTTAATAAGTCATTTGAAACATCGTCTGAAGGTATTTGAAAGATCTGGTATATTCCGTCAAGATACACCTCATAAATTTAATAAATCTAGCCGCACATTTTTTGTCACTGAAAATCTTAATAAAGTAAATAAATTATCTTGCAACTATTGTAACAAAACAATTCACATACATCTTTATGAGTGTCCAGACTTTAAAAACTTATCAACTAATGATCGCTTTAATTTTGTAAAATCTAAAAATTTATGCATAAATTGTTTTAGCTCTAAACACAATACTTTAAAATGTGCTTCTTTAAACAAATGTAAACATTGTCACAAGAAACATCATACATTGTTGCATTTTGATCAGAATAAAAATTCTGAGAATAAACCTGAACATTCTTCATCTATTGAAAATGTTTGTATGCATTCTAGTTTAAATACTCAACCTAAATGTACATCTATATTACCTACTGCAAAGGTCATTGTCTATGAAAATAATAAACGTTTCTTAGTTAGGTGTTTAATTGATAGCGGTTCACAAAATAATATCATAACCTATGAATGTTGTCAAAAATTAAAATTAGTTATTAAACCACTTAAATCATCATTAAATTCAGTGGGAAATATTTCTGTACCTATTAAAGGTCAGGTCACACTCAAGATACATTCTCAATTTTCTAATGTTCAATATACTTTAAATTTATTAGTCATTGATCATATATCATACTTGCCAACTCAACGAGTTGAGATTTCACATTTAAATAATTTTAATCATTTGTCTCTAGCGGATGATAGCTGGTATGTGCCTGGAAACATTGAAATCATTTTAGGCACTTCTATGATGGCTAATATTTTACAGCCTACTTCTTTAATGACTCGCTCTCATCCACACGCATTTAATACAACGCTTGGATATATCATTATGGGGGAGACCTCTTATGAAAATTTATGTAATTCTACTTGGTCATTTGGACCTCTCATAGAAAACTTAAATAAAACAATGGCAAAATTTTGGGAACTGGAAGAGATATCTTCTGCAGGTACTTTAACCTCAGATGATAACCACTGTGAGGAATTTTACAAATCCACTATAACTAAAAATTCACATGGTAGGTATATTGTGTCACTGCCATTCAAGGGTGACTCTACGATCTTGGGTGATTCTTATGCTACAGCTCAGCGTCGCTTTTCGACGTTAGAGCGTAAATTTAACGCTATTCCGGAATTACGACAAGCTTATGATGACGTCATCAGGGATTACATTAAACAAGGCTATTTATCCGAAATACCCCGCACTCCGTCGGTTTTGAATGAGGGTTATTTCGTTCCGCATCATCCTGTACAACGTCCTGAAAAATTATCAACTAAAACGCGCGTTGTTCTTGACGCTAGTTCAAAAACATCGAATGGTATTTCTTTAAATGATATTCTTCATCCGGGACCAAATTTACAAACAGATTTATTTTCATTATTGTTAAATTTTAGATATTTTAAAATCGCTATTACCGCGGATATAAGACAGATGTATCTTAGAATTTTAGTAAGAGAAGAGGATCGCAAATTTCAGAAAATAATTTATCGCTTTAATAGTACTGAGGATCATCGCATTTTTCAATTTAATTCTTTAGCTTTCGGACTTCGCTGTAGTCCATTTTTGGCCATGCGTACGGTTCACCAGCTGGCCGAAGATAATCGCGCACGCTTTCCTCTTGCTGCAGAAGTAGCCAGTAGGGAATTTTACATGGATGACTTGACCACCTCTGTCAGTTCCATAGAGGATGGCATCCGCTTATCGGATGAATTACGCGCTTTATTCGCTGAAGGAGGCTTTGACTTGGTCAAGTGGGCCAGTAACTCACTTGAGTTACTCAATCATTTGCCTGAGGCATGCCGGGTGCCGATTGAATTCACCGACCATAGCGATACGCTGAAGGTGTTAGGCCTGAAGTGGTTAGCTCAGACGGATGTGTTCACCTTTGCCACGTCTCCTCCACCCTCTGTTAATACTAAACGATCTATATTATCTACTATCGCTCGCCTTTTTGACGTTTTGGGCTTCGTCGCACCAGTTATTCTCTACGCCAAGCTCCTAATACAGGATCTTTGGCTTACCAAGGTAGGTTGGGATGATGAACCACCAGAGGTTATCATCAATCGCTTCGTTAAATTTAAAACCGAGTTGCCTCTGCTCTCGAACTTGCGCGTTCCTCGCCATTTGGGCGTTGGGGCAGGTTGTGTAGTGAGACTGTTGGCCTTTGCTGACGCTAGTCTCAAGGCTTACGGCTGCGTCATATACCTACACGTTACGCATCCTAACGATGACATATCGGTTGAATTAGTTGGAGCTAAGTCAAAGGTAGCTCCACTAAAAACGGTATCACTTGCTAGGTTAGAACTTTGTGCCGCTTTAATATTATCAAATTTAGTTAAACAAGTATACGCGGTTTTCAACAACCGCTATCACGTCACTGAGACATTTGCCTTCAGTGATTCCATGATCGCTTTGTCATGGATCAATTCTTCACTACATCGATGGCAAATTTTTGTTGCTAATCGCGTAACTAAAATACAAGAAAACTTGTCTCCGGACCGTTTCTTTCACATAAACGGAAAGGAAAACCCCGCTGACTGTTTGTCGAGAGGATTACTGCCTTCTCAAATCATAACGCACCCGCTTTGGTGGTACGGTCCAGAATGGATTCGTCCTCCAATTGCTGCATGGCCTATGGAACCATTCAGCTCATCGCTCGTCGAAGGTCCTATACCTGAGGCGACCAATGTAATCGCTGTTGCCACTCCATCCAATGTGGATGGGTCACCGCTACTTATACTATCGTTCCAGGTATCTTCCTGGAAGAAATTATCTCGCATAACTATTTATATTTTAAATTTTACTTTTAAATTAATATATTCTCTTTTGTTCTCGGATCTCAACTTAGTCCGTTACCATTACAATAACGCGCTTTGTTAAATATAATTTATATCACTTTCGCTTTCTTTATTTACTTAATTTTAATTTAACAATTTTTTCGAATACTTATATTGCGACCTCAAAGCTTGAGGTCTCCTCGCATCGCATCAATCATAATATGTAATAGTTTAATTAATTTTTCGCATTTAGGTTAGTTTTTACTTTATAGCTATTTAGTCATAAGTTAGCTGCGCTCGCATTTATATTATCATACGCATTTAAAATAATCGCTCCGTGGTTCTTTGTATGCTATATAATGTTTACACTTACTCACACAACATCACACGCATATTTTTATGTATGTATCATTTATTGACACATACTGCATTCTTGCTTATAACACATGACTTTGTGCTTTGTAAAGCCCAGGACTTGGGCTTTGGCGGGGAGTATGGTTACGCGGTTTTTAGCGTAGCTTGCCGTCTCGTTCTCGCTTGCTTAGTCTTGGTAGGATGAAGAGAGGTGGCGAACTGTCATCGCACGTCGCTGCCGTCGGCAGTTGGTCTCGGATAGCCTGAGACGACTCACGCGCATTTTATCGCGACCGCATCCCGCATTCAACCACCGCTCAGTTCACTTTTCGCTATTGAAGCGCGCGCGCGTATCGCATTTTTCTCAAGATCCCTGGCCGCGGCCGGCTGTTTATGTGAACTCAATAACCTTTACGAACAATATAACTTGGACAGTGTCGTAATTCAGTGTGTGTGTGTCCGTGTTGAGCTGCGATATAAGGTAAGTCACCTCAATTTACTTGCCAAGACGCCACGCATCAGGGACCTGACGGCACGTATAGCTTCGCCAGTTGCAACGCACAAAGACATTGTTCGGGCTATATTTTTCTTCGCATTATTTCTTCGCACCACGCCTAAATACAGTCCACTTATTATATCATCTCGCATCCACACATTGCGACCTCAAGTTTGAGGCTGCACCTCATCGCATATATTTTACGCATCTATATATTTCGGCCTCAAAATAATCTTGAGGCCGAACGCACCGCTGGCCTTTGTAAGGTCCAGTTGTCACGACACTTTTTTTGTTTTAGATGATTATCGCTAGATGGCGCTGTGATTAAAATCTTTCTTAAACAATTCCTTATTTTGTTTTATATGATTAATGCTAGATGGCGCTGTGATCAAAATATTTTATTACAATTCCCTCACTAATTAATCGAAAGGAACTTCGTTCCATCCGGCTGTCTCTTGACACCTCTCAAGTTTTTTTTCTTAGTTATTGACGACTTTTATAAATCGTAGTGCGACTTTGGTTTTGGGCGGTAGATACTTTTGATTTCGTAGGGCGTAATAAAATATATTAATAATTGTATGATATCCCTTGGAGCTGAGACTTACCTTTTGTCGGCCGGCCCGTCCGCGATGCGAAGCTGTGGTCGCCGTCGTTGGTGAAGCCCTCACAAATTCCTTGGAATAAATCACACAATCCACAGGTCGCTGGTGAAGTCTTGGATGTGTAGTTTATGCACTAACAGGAGTCGTGTGAACTTTCGCGTTGGATCTTATTACAACGGTAGCAAAATTCAGCTGTTGCTCGCGCGTTCAAACATGAAGTCTGTTCAATTGGTGTTCGCGGCAGCCAATGGGCGTGCGACGTATTCGGCCACGGGTTACCGGAACGAAAGGTTTGTCAACAGCTCATGGAAATCATACTCCAATAAAAGTATATCTTGTGTGTGTGTGCAGTATTGCAGCTCAGTATCACGACACAAGAAATAAAATCAAATTAAAAGCTAAACCCTGTGAACACGATATCTGTTCCAGTACGGAACATGCCGCTCACCTTAAAGATCCGTAGGTATCTTTAACAATGAACTCAAATGAATTCCAATATCTACGAACCAAAATTAAAAAACATAAAAAAAAAAGAAAAATACTAAAAATGTAAAGACGTATGCAGCCTTTCGCATACATCTAAGCATAAAATAAGACAAAATTATAGAAAAAACGTTTTTATCAAGAACAAAAAAAATGAGGAACTTCGTTCCAATAAAAAACAAACATGAAAAAACTGAAATTAAAGAACACCACACCGTAAATCACAGATTAGGGCTATAATGTGAGTGGTGGATGTTCCACTGGAGTGGAGAAGGCACTCGACACAACGTAACAGTGTTGGTCACGAATGCGGGAATCGCGATTACGAGATCCCATAATGATATCTTGTAAGCTAACTGTTAGTTCACATCTACATGACAAAAGATGAAAATATGATCTACAAAAATTAAACATTATTTTATAAACAAACTTTTTTCGAAAATTATTTTTATTAAGTAATGAAGTTGAAAGACGTTTGTAAAAAATGGTGCGTGAGAATAAAATGTGTGGTAAAAATAGTAGCAGCTTGTACCAGGTCCAACTTGGATCACGGTGTAAACCGAGGCTCGGTACACCAGTATTAGTCATATGAGTGACGAAAGGAACCACCGGCCGCTCACCATTAGAAACTGATGCTACCAAACCGGTTTGTGAAATACATTGATGATTATTAAATGAATAAGACACAACGTCGTGTCGCCCTGCATCAATTGCATTATGCGTCTTTCGGAGAAAGGAATCACATAATACGTCGTCGGGAACGTAATTCCGCTTAGCAGGGGACGACTCCGAGTTCTTAACATTTAAAAACAATATGTCGTTGTCAAACGAGCGAAACGAAAGTTGGATTGGATTTAAATAATGTGTACTTATTTTGTGAACTGCAATAATGACGTCATTTGATTCATCTAAAATTAATTTCATTGAGTTTGTCTCAACCTCCGTAGGAGAAACCGCAATATTGGCTAGTTTACTAGTAACAACACAAGCTTGTGTATTTAAATGCATTAAACTATAATGTTGTTTTTGACAAGTCCGGCAAACACAATTCGACTTACATTTATTTACGTTACGTCCCGATTGCAAACAATTATAACAAATTCCTTTATGTTTAATGAATGAATGTCTTTCATGAGGTGAAAGATTTAAAAATGTTACACACTTAGATAATGTGTGTTGTTCATCACAACACAAGCAATCATTGTTTTTACCGTTATTGACATAAGGTCGCGTTTGCTTTGTATTGACGACACTGGCCGAGAACGTGTTTCGCAAGTACTTCGGAACGGGCGTACGATTTTGTTCGAGCGAAGTCGTGTATCTTGATGTACCCGCATTTATTGAATGTTGGCTAACGGAATTTACATTATGATTATTTGAGAAGGATGACAAATTCGTAGTATTAACGTTCAAATTAAATGTTGATAATGCTGGTAAAATGTTTGACATATCATTATTTTGATTTTTGTAAAAGATATTTCGATGTTTGTCATTCCTATCCTTGATACTAATTATGTGGGACTGTATTGAATAAAACAATTCGTTAAAGTTGTTTCTAATTATGATTTGTTCGTCCTTGTTAAAGCATCTGTATTTGATTAATGTTTTTTCTATTTTCGATTGCAGTTTGTAAAATTTACGTTGATGACACGTTAGGTCTTTAGTTCGCGAACAAAACTGTGGTTCGTCAGTAGTTGCGAACTGTAGAATTCGTTTGAGTTCATCGATGATGAGATCTCGTTGGAATATATCGTATTCACAATATTGAAACGATGTTAAGTTTTCTTCCGACATTTTGCGAAACAAAGATGTCGGTCGAAATGACGCGAATGATTCGACAAAAATTAACTAGTACGTAATACTGAGCTAAGATTTTGCAATTACTACACAATACAAGATATAATCCGGCTCGAAGGACCAAAAAATTATGTATGATATCCCTTGGAGCTGAGACTTACCTTTTGTCGGCCGGCCCGTCCGCGATGCGAAGCTGTGGTCGCCGTCGTTGGTGAAGCCCTCACAAATTCCTTGGAATAAATCACACAATCCACAGGTCGCTGGTGAAGTCTTGGATGTGTAGTTTATGCACTAACAGGAGTCGTGTGAACTTTCGCGTTGGATCTTATTACAACGGTAGCAAAATTCAGCTGTTGCTCGCGCGTTCAAACATGAAGTCTGTTCAATTGGTGTTCGCGGCAGCCAATGGGCGTGCGACGTATTCGGCCACGGGTTACCGGAACGAAAGGTTTGTCAACAGCTCATGGAAATCATACTCCAATAAAAGTATATCTTGTGTGTGTGTGCAGTATTGCAGCTCAGTATCACGACACAAGAAATAAAATCAAATTAAAAGCTAAACCCTGTGAACACGATATCTGTTCCAGTACGGAACAATAATGTATGAAAATCTATCAAATTGTTCAAAAAATAAGCACACATTGCCGCTACACCGCCTACGACACCAGAATCATTCAAATCAGTCCATTCAAACTACAGTTATTAAAGAACAAACATAAAACAGACAAATTGAATACATCGTCTTTTTTGGAAGTCGAACAAATATATATATTTTTTTCTTAAACAGTATCGTCAAATATATTTCAACCTATAAACACAATGTCAAGAAATATTACAAAAATTTGAGTGTAGTTGTAGATGACAGAGAAAAAATATGAGGATAAGTTTACCACTAAATCAAGTTTCTCTGTATTCGTGTCGGCTTCGTACGTGATATATTAACATGAAAGCGGTTGTCTGTCTGTTTGTCATTTTAGAAGAGACTTTATGAATGTGGTTCTGGACTCTCTTCAATACTAGTGATGAGCAAAGCAAGACCAAGACCAAGACTCGAGACAAGACCAAGGGTCTTTTTTTTTTTTTTTTGACGGGAGGAAATCGCCGGACTTTCACTCGCTCCGCGAGTGGGGTATGTGGGTGTCGAACCGCACTAAAACCTCCCGCCAATCACGCTCGACATCCGATGATGTAGGGGTGACAGGACGCGTTCGCGATTGTCGCTTACGTATCGCCCCGTCACCCCCAGACCAAGGGTCTTGGTCTTGCTTGTTCAGTCTTGGTCTTGTCCAAAAACCAACAAAATATTGCCTCTGTTTGTGACGTAGAGTAAAATTTTAGCAATAACCGGAGAAAATCCGAAAGTACAGCTTAACTGTTAATATAGAGTTGTAGTGTGTCCTTCTTGACGTATAAAGGAATATTCGATTATAGGAGCCGCTCAAATCGTTTTCGCGCTCGTAAATGTTTATTTGGGATAACGTGTACTATACAGGGTGATTTCTTAGTGAGGGTACATATTGAAAGTTATGGTAGCTGATGATTATATACAACCAGTAAAAATATTATTACCAAAGAATATGGCTTAATGCCTTAGTAATCACAACTTAAAAATATCTAAAATTCTTGCAAAATGATGGTTTTTCGACAGCTGATGGGTGTGGCGGAGGTTTGGGTTGCGCGAGATCACTAGAGGTCGTTAGTCAACACTCTTTTGGCCGAAATTGTTTATGTTTCAGGTAGTTTTGTCGTATTTAGATTTAAAAAAAAAGTAATTTTACCTATTTTTTGTAATATCCCGTATTAGAACAGAGTACTCATCACCCTCCTGCAATATGTACCTTCTTTAAAAAATCACCCTGTATACTTGATATGAACTGATGGGAATGGTCTTCGCCTATGTGTCGACTAGTGTTTAATTATTTTTATGGCGAATTTTGAGTTGCTAAATTTTTAAAAGAATTAGAATATTATCTAAAATAGTACTGTTTATAATTGTCTTCATTTTATAAGCTTAAATGTCTCATAGTTGGAACTAGTGTAAACTATTTATTTGTTTTGTAATTATGTGGTGGCCGAGTGGTCGAAGCGCTTCCTTCCGAACGGGAGGTCGCGGGTTCAAAACCGGCCGGCTTGTACCTCTAAATCTAAATGTGAAGAAGATTTATGTGCAATTTTTCACAACACCGCTGGCTAAAAACGGTGAAGGAAAACATCGTGAGGAAACTTGCATGTCGGAAAAGGATTCTAAAAATCCTTTGAAGATATGTGAAGTCCCCAATCCGCACTGGGCAAGCGTGGTGGACTATTCCTAATACTTCTTCTGAGGAGACCTGAGCGCAACAGTGGGCAGTAATGGATTGGTAGTGCCCAGTACAGTAATTATGTAACAACTTTACCTACTGTTTTTATGTTTTGTTGAGAAAGCACAGTATTTTTACTAGTTTTGTGAGCCTGGGTTCGCCCTAATAATACATAGTTGTAAAAATAGTTTCAATGTTTTTAATACAGTGTTGAACTTCGGTTCCTTATGCAAGAATATTCGCGCGAATGAGTATACTCTTAACATAAATATAATACAAATAAATACAAATTGACTATTCGTCTATGAAGACTAATATATATGCAGTAGCGAGGTGCAAATAGTAAGTGCTCCATCTCCGAGAGGCTCTTGAATAAAACATGCTTCAGCTACGATGAACACAAACAAAATCATACCGATATAACTCTGCTGGATGCGACTGTAAAATTAATTGTAGAACTTAAAGTTTAAAACAAATCAAAATAAATATGACTTGTCCTTCTTCAAACGAGACTTGTCCCCTGACATTGAAGAGGTCAATAAACGCCAGTTACAATTTACAACACCACAGGTTAATAACGGTAAAAGAATACATCGTGAGGAGACCTACATATTGGAAAATAATTCTAAAAATCCTTCGAAGATATGTGAAGTCCCCAATCCGTATTAGGCAAGCGTGGTGGACTATACCTAACCCCTCTTCCGAGGAGACACAGCAGTGGGCAGTAATGAGTTGTTACAGTATAGTACAGCACAGAGTTGGGATTCAGATCGATATTGAGTCTTCCAAAGTCGATTCCTAAGTGAAAGTGAAAATAAACAATCCCGTAAAAGGGTCAAAATTTATGATATTTATAAAAATATATTGAAAAGACCAACGCGACTTCGTAAAATATTCGCAAGGAAAACATATCGACATTTGCATGTAACAAGAGAAAAAGATCCCTTTCAAGACATCAAAGTACGAAAATAAAACCCTTTGAGGTCGTTTAATATATCTTTATAATAATGTGAAATGAAGTGCAATATTTACGTGACTTTGGCAGAGTCAGCAAGGAAAGAAATCGGGCCAGAAAAAAAAAGTGCAATATATTTTTCACTTTTAACAATATTTTTTAGTTTCATGCATTTTCAACGGGTTCTTAACACTATATTTAATTAATTGAGTTGTCTCGATATTTCAACGTTGTTGCAAACGTCATGATCACGAGAAGACTGGATACTGCGGGTCGATTTAAGACCAAACAAATCTGTCTACCTTCTTTCTCGTTCGCTTTTGGGTAGTACCACTGGAACTCGAACTCACATCTTCTCGTGATCATGGCGTTTGCAACAACGTTGAAATATCGAGACAACTCAATTAATTAAAAATCGTGGTAAGAACCCGTTGAAAATGCATGGAAGTATTATAGAAAACCGCGAGTGTCTGAATAAGTTTATAATATTTTTTAGTGTTTAAACAAAATCTAACATTGTGGAATTTTTTATTGTCTTTATAGGCGACAATCATTCAAATTTGATAAACCATCATAAGTTGCACGGCAAAATTAAAATACATCGAAAAAAAAACTGTTAATAAAACTAAGACATAAAATACGTTCTAAAAATTACAATCCAAACACTTTCCAAACGTTTTTGAAGTCATTAAAACATTTAAACACGACATTTCCTAGAAAAACATTGACGCCAATTCCATTCGCCAAACATCCTTGCAAAGTGCAAATTTACCCTCAAATCTAAATGTAGGCGCGAAAATTTGTATGGACTCGACGAGCGTTTTTAAAAATGCTATTTATTTTAGCTACCGTAATGGGCCCTTTGCGATGTAGATTGCTTTCTTGAATTTATTTGTCTTCTTGTGTTAACCGAATACGGGTTATATCTTTTTCATGTTGGAGTAAATGGGGCGAATGTTGGCCTAGAGTTTGAGCAAATGTTTGGGATACAAAGTTTGGTGTTTGATATGGTTCTCTTGTTTTGTTATGTGTGATAATGGGATGGGGAGTTCCTATTTTGATTGAACGTGTGTGTAAAAAGTTGCGAAGAAAATTAGGGGTGTTATTTATTTATTGAACAAACCAATACTAGGTATGTATTTAATCACTCAACTGGGAACGTCACGATTCGCTAGATGGCGAAACTGGGGACTTCGTTCGGAATCAATACCGTGTTTGAGCCCCTTTTTAAAAACATTTTTTTCCAATAATTTTTAATTTTGATTTTTAATTAAACCTTATATTTTTGTAAATCTTTATTACTAAACGACGCTGTATTGCATTTTCAGCGAAAATGTATCATCTTCGTAAAATATGAGACAATTTAAAAATGTGAACAAAACAAGTCTTAGAACTGTGCTCAATTTTGGCTCCTGCCACAGACTTGACAAAAGTAAACAAACCAATTTGGTTGCCGATCCCAGTTGATTGGGTATGACATATTACATACCCAGACGAAAAAAAATGTTAATAACAAATTAAACATCCATCCCAGATTCACTAATAACAAAATCAAGCAATGTAAATATACCTTTCTTTTCTTAAATAAAGTCATTTTGAAACCTCAATTACTTCAGCTCTCGAAAGCTGGAGGATAACTTAATATTAAACTTTACTTAACGGACAATTAATTAGCATTGTTTTGTTAATTTTCACTTTATAATACTTGAGATTGTTGACCTCAACAGATTGTCAGAATGAAATTGTTTGTGAAGAAATATTTTACCACAGAATAATTGTGCAGAAAGAAAGTGAATTGTAAAACGCTTTGAAGAACAAACGCATCTCTGATTGATACGAAAATTCAATTAGTGGTTTAGTGGACAAATAGAAATTCATGTGTTTTTGGTGAATGCCTATGTCCAGCAGAGGACGTCTGTAGGATGATGATATGCAGCAGTGGATGTCTTGTGACTGAGAATGATAATGATCCTGTTATGTTTAGAACTGAAATTCTTGGCCGAACTATCTTCTCACGCTTTTTTTTTTTTGGAGGAAATCACCGGATTCTCACCTGCCCCGCGGTATATGTGGAATCTAAACGGCACTAAAATCTCCAACCGGTCACGGGTTATGACGGATGGCGCGAAGCGTTACGCACTCGGCACTCTTTCCCGTCGCGCATCGTCTCTCGCTTAGGTTATAGTTAAAGTTTGTAAAATTTATTTTCTCGCATGTTATCTTCGCACGTGAGGATTAATTTCTGAGAAAGATCTTTCATTTGAGCTTTGTATTATGTTACGTAGTTCCTGGAAGCTTAAAAACAGGAAAAATCAACAAAGAACACGTGTTTGTGTATAAAATACATTATATCTTCTTCATCTTTTCCTGTATCATTTCTTTTCTCAAACATACAATGCATCATTTTTGATATAGGAACAGCTTTATCTGCTCTTGGAAATCATGTATTGTTGACAAGTTCAGTCGATTGCTTTATGTAAATGGTAAACATACAGGGTGATTTCCTAGTGAGGGTACATATTGAAGGTCATGGTAGCTGATAGTTATATACGACCAGTAAAAATATTATTATTACTAAAGAATATGGCTTAATGCCTTAGTAGTCGCAACTTAAAAATATCTAAAATTCTTGCAAAATGATGGTTTTTCGACAGCTGATGGGCGTGGCGGAGGTGTGGGGTGCGCGAGATCACTAGAGGTCATTAGTCAACACTCTTTAAGCCGAAATTGTTTATGTTTGAGGTAGTTTTGTCGAATTCAGATTTAAAAAAAAACCTATTTTTTGTAATATTCCGTATAAGAACAGAGTACTCATCACCCTCCTGCAATATGTACCCTCTCTAAAAAATCACCCTGTATATGTAGAAAATAATAAAACATTTCTTTCAATATTGTTTCTTTGTCATATATTATCAGAATAGCGGGTTTTTTACAATTTCGTTCAGGGTAATTTTAGAAACATCTACATTTTCAGGGTTTTCACTGCAGATAATATGTAAAAAGGTATGGGCGCAGTAGCCATTTTTCTTCATTCTACTTCATTTGAGAGCTAAACAATAGAAAAAATTATGAATGATCTGAGATCACGACATTAAAAATTTGTTAATCGTATTACAGGGGGCGGCACGACGGGAAAGAGTTCCGTGGGCGTGACGCGTCGCGCCGTCCCTCATAACCCCGTGCTAGGTTCTGGCCTCAGCCGGAGTTCGGACGCTGAGTGTGAGCGGTTGGAGGTTTTAGTGCGGTTCAACTTCCACATACCCGTGGATCCGACGATTTCCTCCAACTAAAAAAAAATAATAATAATCGTATTACAGTTGATTTAAACTTTCCTTCTAAGTATATTAAGTACAAACAATATATCATGATATTTCCTTCAAAAACAAATTCCATAAATGTATTAATTAAATCGGTTCAAACAGTAAGTAATACTTATACATTCGAATTAATGATTTTTGAAGTCCGTCGAGAGTTTTTAACAGAATTTGAATAATTTTTAACTGGTTTCAATTGAAATTACGCAAGTCAACTGAATTAATTGGATGCACAAGTACCAATTATAAAGTCCATCATTATTCGAGAATTGTTCGATCATTATTATGATTCATTGAATGTTGCGAAATTTTCAGATTAAATACAGAGTTCGCGATATTAATGTCTCGTTAAGAACTACTGGGAAATGTTGAGGAAATATTAATAAAATAATAATAAAAATCTTTATTAACTTGAATTTCATACATAATATGATGAGTAGCCCTGGCTCCCGTGCTAGTATAAACTGTGTTACAGGAGCCAGTGTCTTCTCCTTAAAGTAATTCACAGGTTAAATCAATGAACAGTATTAAAAAGCGATAATTACAAGTTAATACAAGCAATGCCAAAACAAAATAAGCAAAGAAAAAAGCAAAAAATAGAAAATATTATAACATAAACTAAGGTGAATTATATCTAGGTATGACAAGAGTAAAGTAGTACCTAATCATAAGTACTACTACTAAATCATAATAAGGTATGCGGAGTGTGTGTATGTGTGTGTTTGTTATATTGGTATGTCCTGTGAGAGTTGTGTGTGTGTGTGTGTGTGTGTGTGTGTGTGTGTGTGTGTGTGTGTGTGGGAGTATGTAAGTGTGTGCGTGTGCGAATGTATGTGTTGGTACAGTAAATGTGCACTTTAATAAATCCTCAGTTTGGTTGTAATACTAGTAAATTTGATTTATTTTCCTTGTTTTCTGTTAATTTTTTATGAAGTAGTAGCAGAATATTTTGAAAATAGTCTGTGTGCATGAAATTATTCCACTTTATTTAGTTATATATAGATAGTTGATCTTTTTTTCTTTATGGATAAATAAAAATATCGCTTATGACCCATAACCATAAATTGTTTACACTTATAACAAGTGACGTGAATTTAGTTCCATTCAATTTAATGCACTATACCCACCATATAAGACTCAAAATGCAACGGTAATCGATATACCTGAACCTATCATTACAATACTAATTTCCATTTTAAGCCATAACTCCAAAGCGTAAGGCCTAAAATTGAATAAAGCAACCCACATTATCCGTATGTAAGAGAGGAAAATTCCTTCGATTTCGTTTGTAGTCGTAAACCTATAATATTTAATAAGAAAAACACATAAAGTTGTCTGTAGCTCGTAATACAGGCTGTAAGACATTATGGCGTAACGCCAAGCCAAGTTGGAGACTGATCTGAGGATTATCAGGAGATAAAGGGCATACAATTCGTAGTATTAGATGTAGATGAGAATAAATATTATGGGCTATGATGGGCAGTAGCAATAGTAGTAATTATCTTACTAATATTATAAAGTAGCATAATTTTGTCATATGAGCAGAGAGCAGATCTGTTTTCACAAAAAAAACGCTTCAAAATCGTTCCAACCAGGAAACATAATGTTCTTAAAATATAATATAATATACAGGGTGATTTTTTAAAGAAGGTACATATTGCAGGAGGGTGATGAGTACTCTGTTCTAAAACGGAATATTACAAAAAATAGGTAAAATTACATTTTTTTTTTAAATCTAAATTCGACAAAACTACCTCAAACATAAACAATTTCGGCTAAAAGAGTGTTGACTAACGACCTCTAGTGATCTCGCGCACCCCACACCTCCGCCACACCCATCATCTGTCGAAGAACCATCATTTTGCAAGAATTTTAGATATTTTTAAGTTGCGATTACTAAGGCATTAAGGGGGGAGCCTGCTTTAGAAGCTTAAAAAATACGATTTTTTAGAGAATTTTTTTGGGATGGAAAGAAATATTTGATTGAAACGAAACTTTCAGGTTTTATTATTATGTATTTCAAGAGTCTTCTCAAATTTTTTCATCAAAATATATGTCATATTATGCGTGGTACAAGCATTTCACCGAGGCGCCTCGAGTATGCATGTGTCGTGCGGCGGGAAAGATGCAGGTCGCAATTTTCGTCTGAAACTAAAAAACCAAAAAAAATAATAATTTTCAATAGTATAGCTTCTAGTTAAACCAAGAAAATTTGAAAAAAAAGGGAAAAATTCAATTATTTTTCGCAAATTAAAAAAAAAATCATATTTTTGGGAAAAAAAATCACTTTAGATTGTTAAAAAAAATGGTTAATCATAATTTTTTCAAGTTTTTTTAGGTTCAACTAGAAGAGAATTTCATCCCGAACACAACCAATTTTGTCTCGTTTCCATAGGACGTTTAGTTTTTTTCTATCTTTCCCGCCAACTCGGGAAAATCGTAAAAATGAAAAACCGAGAAATCGCCCGTCAAAGTTTTTGTATATAAAAATCTTATTTTTTGAACTTACCGCAATAACATGCTAATCAGCGATTCCTGGCCAATAAAATGGCCCTTCGTAAAACGTAAAACGTAAAACGTAAAACGACTCTTCAAATAACTGGTTTTAGCCCAGATGCTAGAGTCTGCGGGCTATTCTGGCCTTTTTACTTTCCAATGAATGAAATGAGCGATCCGGCCGCTCGTATACCTGCTTGACGCTTGCTTACTATTTCTTCTGTAGCTCCGAAAATAATTTGAATTTGCTTTTGAAATTTTAGGGGCATATTCTTGGATAGTTTGGGAAGACATTTATGCAAAAAAAAAAAATCTATTTTTTTTTAAGCCTTTAAAGCAGGCTCCCCCCTTAAGCCATTTTCTTTGGTAATAATATTTTGACTGGTCGTATATAACCATCAGCTACCATGACCTTCAATATGTACCCTCACTAAGAAATTTGAGATGATTCCAACATCTCCCTTTTATCACCTTTTCAATGTATTTGAGCGTGTTTTAATCTGAATGTTTCAGGGAAAGTGCATGAGAAAATTTTAAAAATGTCTGTCGGTAAGTGACAAAGGATCGTAGATAATAGCATTTATTCCGCAATTGCGAAAACCCAAATTGCATTGAGCAATTGTGGAGGAATATACCTGATCCTTCTACTGAGGAGACCTAAATTCAGTAGCTACGATAATGGCTTACTATAGTTCAGAACGGCAATCTATTTACTACTACACACTAATTTTTCACTACATATTTTTCAAGACTAAAATTAGCCATCAGCCGTTCTCGGGTTCAAGCGAGACTATACACAAAGTAAGGAATCAAAATTTCATGCACTTAAAAATTGACCTAACACAACTGATACTATATCCTACAGTACTCGTCACAAACTGAAATATCATCTTATCAATATGGATAACAATGAAAATATTTATAAATAATATTGTAATAATGGATCAAAAAGTTGGTAAAAAAGTACATGATCGATCTTTAAAGAAGTCGGTTCCCACGACGACGTTCGATGATCCAAATCGGATCACCTATGCGTGGACAAGCATTAAAAAATTACATTCTGATAGCTCTCAACTTCAACCTCTCGTGACGTCATAGAGACAGATCTACGAGAACGACAAGTTTACGCCTGGCGAGACCTGGCACCGAGAGAAATGGCGAGAACTTTTATCGGAAGCCAAGACTCACTTTGAGTCGTTGAGTCAGTGGAGTAAGTACCTCTCAGATAACCAAACTTTGTGCCAGTCTGTCAGAACGTCACGCTCGGAAAACACCAAGTAGCAGACGTCATCCTAAAGCGGGGAGGTTTCGTGGCAAAACTCAAAATAGATTCTATTCAGTCACGTGTCTCGTGGGCTCGTTCGAAACCAATAAAAGAACTTTTCCCAGCCTCATAAATATGAAATCACGTGTATCACAGGATCATGTTCACTCCCACGCAGCACTCAAATATTTTTATCATTTCTGTAGCCATTTCCAATATTTGGGGTAATTATACTTGCTATTATCTTCCCCCCATTGAGTCTTGGTTATTTGGCGATATGTATTTCAAGATTAGTAAGATTATTTTTGGATTAAGATTTTCATTCAAGGGATTTCGGGATTTGAAATTATATAAGACTTAGATGTTTGTAGTGCTATGTATACTCCTTGAGTTTCAGTTTCTTTAAGTTAAAGAAAGAATAAAGACAGGCTTAGAAAAAGTGTTGGTACATCACACGTTGGGGATCTCATTTTATATTTTACATGCATTGCGAATCCATTACCTATCCCAAAAAAGACAAGTCTTACCTAGAATACTTTCATGCATTTTCAACGGGTTCTTACAACGATATTTAATTAATTGGGTTGTCTCGATATTAACAGGGGTGATGTGATGTGATGTGTCATGATGTGAGTACGAGTTCCAGTGGTACTGCTCAAAAGCGAACGAGAAAGAGGGTAGACAGATTTGTTGGCTCTTAAATCGACCCGCAGTATTCTTCTCGTGATTATGACGTTTGCAACAACGTTGAAATATCGAGACAACTCAATTAATAAATATCGTGGTAAGAACCCGTTGAAAATGCATGAAATTATTATAGAAAACCGCGAGTGTCTGAATAAGTTCTTACCTAGAATGACATGGAGTTAGAATTGCTAATAAACAGTTTGTTATAATTCTATAAAACAAAATTGAATACTGAAACTAAAATTTGGATTAAAGAACTTCACATAGTAGCAAAACTACATCAAAATGTATCATACAAAATGTAGAATATGACCAATTTTAAAACTCTCGGGAGTCAAACAATTTTACCAAATGATCAGACAAAAGACTCCATTTATTCCAAATTATTTCAATAATCTTAAATCTAATTATCTTAGGAATAATAACGCTGATTATTGTAGCTTTTGACCTCGTGTATAATAGCCAAGTTGATTTTACTGTCCCTAATCCTGTCTCCGGATTGAGGTTCTAAGATTTTATGACCCAAATGGTAAATTCAAATTTGTGCTGAATATTCCTGACTTAATTTACCAAATATCTTCATGCTCTTACTGAAGTTAGGACTTTTTTTAGGTCTAACATTATAGATAAGGTTTGATACCTACTTTTTCGTCGTACCACTCGGCGTCGAGGTAGAGTTCATCCGTACTATATGGAACCACCGCGGTCATCCACGGTTCGTTTCAGGATCACTTTTTTGCCACGCACCATCCTGCTATGGAATGAGCTCCCCTCCTCGGTATTCCCTGAGCGCTTTGACTTGTCCATCTTCAAACGAGGCTTGAGGAGGGTCCTTAAAGTTAGGTCGTTGGTAGCGACCCCTAGTGTAGTGTCCCCGGGGTAGTGTCCCCGGACATTGCAGAGGTTCATAAGCGACGGTAGCCACTTCCTATTAGGTGGGCCGTTGGCTCGTCTGCCTACATGGCAATAAAAAAAAAATATAATTTTGTGGCCCAAGGGAAAATAACGTTTCCCCATGTTCTTTCTTCTCCGTGTTTATTTAATGCTGCTTTTATTGTAAAATAAAAATAATAACCAATTTCAAAAGGCGAGTTTATTTCAATTTTGGGTTTGAGGAAATAATAAATTTAGTAGTTTCATCATGCAGTTAACGATTTTGCAAGGTGGAGAGAAAATCGAAAACTTGATGGAGCAAGCGTCGACAAACTCTCATACGTAGAATTTAAAATTAGATTCCTAAATTGTGGAGCGTGGCAATGACACAAAATAATAACCTTACAGAATTAAACTAAAAATTAAATTATAAGAATAATAATATTATTTATTATACAATGTATGTAAGATAGTAAGTTAGTACCTAAAGAGTGTATATGCTTGATGTGGTCCTCTGTAATTGAAGGTGCGCAGATATCTAACATGTAATGTATTTTTAATTTGTTCTGTGTATACCTTTACCTTTGTTGAGGATTCAAATAAAATAAATAAATAAGTAACATAATCGTAAGTTAAACATTAAACGTTTCATGGAGTTTTATTTATAATTCCTTATCGGATGTAATTAAAAAAATATTAAATAAAAAACTATTAAAAGTACTATTTAATACGATTATTTAATTTTTTCGGGATGAACTCCACTATCACACTCTGCACCTAAAACTCTAAACTGCAACTTGAATAATATGACGGCGTAAATAGTATGTTGAGGTTTAATGACGTTGTAATTAGTCGATCTTCATTTGGTTTTGTCAGGGATGACGTCATAATCTCCACTTGAACACTCGACGATCAACACTCTTGAATAAAAACTTCAAAATAACGAGTTTTAACAGTTTATTACTTTTACACCAAGAGGTCCGTTCGCCTCGACAATTCAAACACGAATGAATAATAACACCGGCCAACGCCTGTATTTATAGCGAGTCTCCACTTCCAACTACCCGCACAGTGAATAGGTTGGTTTCCCTTGTTATCACCCCGACATGTCGTTTTTTGTTTATTGGTTTATCATGGTTTACATGACTGCATTTTGAGCTTGGGCTTTAAACAATAAATTTAACACATCAAACTTTTTCGTTTTTAACAAGATCACTAACACAACCTAGCACCAAGTTTATGCGGTTTGTATGAATCTTTACTTCTGTATGTTTATTCTGTAGCAACGATCCCCGAATGACCCAAATGGCCCTCGATTCCGCTCGGTTTGCATAAATCTACGCGTTTGGTTTGGCAACCGTTCGAATGTTTCTAACAAAACTATTGATGTGACAATGTGGTTTTGCACATTACAAACACGCAGCATTTAATTTAGTTTAATTTTAATGTTGGGATTTTATTGTTGCCCTCATAAGGTGCTCAACCGGACACCTGAAACTTCAAATTCAACTCGCAAGATTCCACCTGAGCTTACATAATTAAACTGGTAAAGTGCAAATTAGTATTTTTTTTTTTCAAAAAACAAGTAATATTAGCGTTATTTTTTTTATTGCCTCGCAGGCAATCCAACGGCTCTGATCTTAAGGGGTTACCGTCGCTCATAGACCTCTGCATTGCCAGAAGACATTGCGGGGCCGCAACCTACGGCCTACTCCTAAGAATAGAATAGAATAATACACTTTATTGCATATAAAAAAAAAACAGAAAATAACACGTACGAAAAATAAAGCAAAGAATACATGCAATGGGCTTTCTTCAAGCCTCATAAAATACAATACACTAAAAAGCTAGAATCATATTATTAGTAAACCTTTATAATTGCCAAATACTAAAAATACTTTAATTTAACATAAGTTTTTCTTCGATTTGAAAGCGTCCCATTAAAAAATCGAATTAAAACGTTATAAGAAACAACAAACCAATAAGTTTTGTCAACATTTCTCATTAACGAAGTTTAAAAAGCCCTCACAGACAAATAAACATTTGCACTGAAAAGTAGCAAATTTCTTCAGTACTCAGTTATTTTAGTCTCGTCTCGGAGGTGCAATATAAAAGTAGTGGAGATTAGGGATGTTGCGAATGTCGTTTTTGGGAACAAGGATATTCATTTTCGACATTCGTGAGTGCGAATCGGGAATTCCCTCCTCTCACTCCCGCCACTGTAGCTTTTGTGAACCAGGATCTATAGCGGCGACCACAGTCATGGCTCTGAGCAGTGAAGCTCAGGAACCCGAGGTTAAACCTAACTTGCTTGGGCCCCACAACGAATTTAATCTATCATAGATGGAGTAGAAAATATCGCGTGTTAAAGGTTTTTAACTGATAAGTTAGTTGCATCTAGATTTACTAACGGAGAAACGATGTCACTTCGTTACACGTTAACTTGAGAACAGAAGACCCATCGCGTTTGATCTCATTTAAAATTGCATTTATTTTGGCTTCTTCACTTAACGCAACTATTGTCAAAACATTCGTGTTACATTAGGTATGTTTTTTTACGCATATATTTTTGCCACAAAAACTTCGAATGCGAATAGTCGTTACATCCCTAGTGGAGAGCAATCTTGAGGCGTTACGTAAACATCTGAATCAATAGGAGTGCCGATCTGAGGCGATGGAGGCGATGCTGGAATGTTCCAGATAGAAAATGAATATCTTAACATGAATCGTCTTATATTGGATGTGGTAGTATTCCAATATCGAGTGTCTAAAATATTACAAGTTACTCGATTATTTATAATGTAAGTTCGGGTGGAATCTTGCAAGATACATTTGACAAACTTCTCGGTATCCATGAGCTGACAATGCATTAAAATATTGTTAACAATATTGCAGCTTCAAGCATTCTTATTAGCCCGTAGGTCACCTACGTAGGAGTTTTGAGTCCACTTAATGGTAAGTGGCATCCGTCGCTCATGAACACACAATTTTAGGCAATACTACCTACCTACAACCTATGGAATAGAACTCTTCTCAAACCTTGTTTTTAGAAGGAAAACTGCAATGAGAACTTTTTGTGTTTTCTGTACTTGTAGGTAAACTTTTAACATAAACTTATTCAGACACTCGCGGTTTTCTATAATACTTTCATGCATTTTCAACGGGTTCTTACCACGATATTTAATTAATTCAGTTGTCTCGATATTTCAACGAGAAGACTGTATACTGCGGGTCGATTAAGAGCAAACAAATCTGTCTCTGATGTAAGTTCGAGTTCCAGTGGTACTACCCAAAAGCGAACGAGTGGTAAGAACCCGTCGAAAATACATGAAACTTTTTACATCACTACACTTTGGTTTTTTAGTAATATTTATTGATTTTTTTACACTGCGTCTCTAGTAGCGTATAGTTCGTATTGAAAATAACATTGTTAAAATCACTATGTATAAAACATATTGTAACATTGTTTCCAATACAATCTACCAGACACAACACAACATCGATACAATACACAAGACCGCATCAAGAGCCAGGTTGTGGTTCACACATTTACCATACGAATCTGAGGTCATTTCACTGCCAACTTGCCTTGGAATTTTTTTAATGCAAATATCTGTTTTTATCGACGATCTTTTGGGACGACGGGCAAAAAAGCAGGGTTTTTAGTAGTTCAATTTTCATTCAAACAGTATTAAACATATAATTATTCGTCCTTAAGTGATTTAGTAAAGTTCAAATACAGTAGCCGAGGAGTTCAAGTTTCCTTTGATTTCTCTGATCTGTCATTATCAAACTTTGATTTTATAATATGTTGAAAGCAACTTTGAAATAACTCCTCCTAAAAAAAAAAAACTTGAGAGGTGTCATGGGACACCCGAATAGAACGAAGTTCCTTTCGATTAAAAGATAATATTTTACAATTTCTTTTTCCTAACGTAACGCGCGATAAGGAACGTGTTTTAAAAGATTTTGATCACAGCGTCATCTAGCGATAATCATCTAAAACGAATAAGGAACGTGTTTTAAAATATTTTGATCACAGCGCCATCTAGCGATAATCATCTAAAACAAAAAAAGTGTCGTGACAACTTTTCGTAAGATTTTTTTCCGTCTAGGCCCCTTTCGATAACGCGCGATAAGGAACTTCGTTCCAATTATCATAAAAAGCAACCGCTTACAAAACTTTACTACAAACAAATATAAGAAAAATAAAATTATATGGTTTAATTTAGAACTCCCCTTTTCTGGAGGCGGGTAACAAATAGACATCCATTAAATTCTATTATCACTAACTGTTGCTTACTAAACCCGACGCGTGCTGAGGTTTCCTAACAATTAGCAAGAACATCACGAATAATTGACGATGTGTCTTAGAACAGATCGCTGTGGTCTTCTGAGAGATGTACGTTGATTAAAGTTTAAGCTTATATTGGAAATGTGGAGAGGAATGTTTTAGTTTGCGTAGCTCATTGGTTTTGGGGACTTGGAGTTTACTAGTGTAGTGCAATGTCGTCTACGTCACATAAACAGTCAAATTTTAAAGTTTTCAAAAGGATAACATCGCAATGTGTTTTTATTTTATTTTAGTATTATTATACATAGCATAGACTAGGAAGGGTGGACCAATTTGACTAATTCTGTTCTCAAATGACAGGTGATAGCCGTCATGGGGATTTAACGGACAAGATTTCATGATTTAATGTGCGTTATTGTATGTTTTTATTTTCTATATGATTTCGATGATTATTGTTTTAGTACAAAGCAGATATTTTGGACATTATCTCATATAAATTTGATAAAGATGAAAGTCGGTCGTTTTCATTTTCGTAATAGAAATATTAATGTAATTTTCATTCAATAACTGAACAGAACGCGTAGCCACATACATGTATGTCTGGCCAGTAAAAATATTCAGCTAAAACTTTTTTGTTGCGTAAAAAAATAATTTCTAAATCCTTCATACAACTATTAAAAAAGTCTAAAAAATAAAATTAGAATTCGAGACTTTTCATTACGCACAAATCAAAATTACTCTCCGAAACTTTTATTATTACTTCACCGAATTGAGTCGAACTTTGTTATTGCCCAGTTATTCTGGATAACATTCTAAAAGTTTTATTCTATGAATGTAAAGTTCGCTTTTGTTTTCGTTAAATTCATCTTCGGTGAAAATGTTCAATCAAGCCTATGTCTGTAATAGATGTTCAGATGATGAGTGTTTAGTCATAAATTCCTAAATATATATATAACGGGGTGATAACAAGGGAAACCAACCTATTCACCGTGCGGGTAGTTGGAAGTGGAGACTCGCTATAAATACCGCGTTGGCCGCTGTTATTATTCATTCGTGTTTGAATTGTCGAGGCGAACGGACCTCTTGATGTAAAAGTAATAAACTGTTAAAACTCGTTATTTTGAAGTTTTTATTCAAAAGTATTGATCATCGAGTGTTCAAGTGGACATTGTGACGACATTCCTGACAAAACCAAACGAAGATCGACTAAATACAACGTCATTACACCTCAACACACTATTTGCCCTGTTATATATATATTTTTTTGAGATTGTAAAATTAAAAAATGAAATTACAGTAAATTTTGTGCGATCATAAGCACCATTTTGGATACACAGTCAATCTATAGAAAGAGACAGTCAATTTATACTAACATTATAAAACGGTAATGTTGTGATATATTGATTGAAATTTTTGAATCTATTAAAACGATTTCGTAAATTCTTTTACTATTTGGAAGTTTCATATACTATCTAGTAATTCTTAAATTAAATTTAGGTAAAAACAAGCTCCTTTTGTTGCGCTGGCAAAGTTGCGTGGAACAAATAAACGAAGAACCCACGCGGGCTTTTATAATTATTTTTTTCTTGATATTATAGTACACTAGATTAAATTATTAGATACTAGCTTTTGCCCGCGACTTCGTTCGCGTGGACTTCAGGTTCATAGATTATTATCAAAATTTGTAGCCTATGTGTTATTCTGATGTATAAGCTATATTGTGGTAAAGTTTCATTCAAATCCATTCAGTAGTTTTTACGTGAAAGAGTAACAAACATCCGTACATCCATACTTACAAACTTTCGCATTTTTTAATATAGGTATATTAGATATTAGATTATTATACGGATCCCTATTTTTTAACAAAATATAGCCTTCCTTGATAAATGCACTATCCAACACTTAGAAAATTGTTGCACATCGGACCAGTGCTGCAGTGGTTTCTAAAATTAGCGTGTACAAACTCTTCAACTAGATATAGATTTTTGACAACCCTAACAGTCGGATCAATGCCCTTTAATTGAGATATAACCATTGAATCTGTTCACTGTATTCAAAGGCAAATGGCGCATGCTAAGCGTGCGGACGATACAACCTAATACATTATTTATAGACTCGTCTATTTCGATATCTTCTTATTTATCGATAATCTCATTTATGATTCAAATTAATGATGAATATTAGATTAGATTAAGATTTTTTGACGTGACAACGTCTTATAAATTGGTTTGCCGGGTGACACTTCAAGAAACTGCGTTACGCTCCGCTCACGTTATGCGCTCACAATGAGAGCAAGTGAGAGGCACGCGTGCCTTTCACTTTTTATGTCTGTCTCTCTCGCTCTTAGGCGGGCTAACCATGCCCGAGTCGTTGTCACGTAAAACTTTCGCCCGTATACCGACTTTACAGGCAACCAATTTTTGTTGTAAGACGGATAAACGAGCTTAAAGTCCACCGATCGTAAGCGGTTAATTTCGTTCATGTACCTCTGTAAAGTCAGAGAATTGAGAGGCCGTTATCTATAACCTTATATACCCTATACTTTTACAGGAATTTTCAGTCAGAGATCTCCTGTACAAAACAAGATAGACTAATCGTATTAAGGCTCGCTTTAAATGTTTTGGCTAGTACTATAGTTCAAGTAGAGACATGATATAAAAGTTAGTACCTATTTCATTGAAGTAAATTACTTTATACTCTTACAATATTCAATTCTACACGCACGAAAAGCTTAAACCCTCTGCGGCCATTCCTAATAGACAGTGAAATATATTATCCAACCATAAAAATATGATAATACAGAAGAAACTTCTAGAAATGGTCCCCAAGGCTTTTCACTACCATAATACGCCATAAACACAGACCCTTCGTCCCTTAAGAATACAACATCAGCAGAACTGTGAGGATAATGTAAATTGACTTTTCAAGGTATATCTGCACTCTTCTAATGGTAGAAGATAGAGAGAGATGCAAGATGTCGTGGTTTTTATATTCATAAGATGCTATGGGAGAAAAAATCTCGGCTTGACTTGGATTCGCTATGGGAGAAAAGATCTGTGTTTTGTAGACATTTAAACCAATTTAGATGATGATAATCTCTAGTAATTTCTAGTAATCTAAAAAAAACAATTGGATATTTTCAATAAAACAACAATTAAAATTGTCGTACAGTATTTGTTACGTCCGATTAATTGCTCGATATCCAAGGGGATGCACGGATGGGATGAAAAAAATTGGACCAATAAATCTCCTGACAACATTTAGAATCATAATAATCTGTAAGCCTTTCCGAGTTCAAAACTATTTATGGAATGCGGTCCTCATAGTTAGCATAATCAACTCTCTTTGGCGTCTGTTCTAAAATGTAACTCGTAAGATTTCACCCGAACTTACTTAGTTACATCATCATCATCATCATCAGCCTATAGACGTCCACTGCTGGACATAGGCCTCCCCCAAATTTCGCCACATCGACCGGTGCTGCGCCATCTGCATCCAGTAACCTCCCGCAATCTTGACCAGATCGTCGGTCCATCTTGTGGGGGGTCTACCAACATTGCGCCTACCGGTTCGTGGCGGCCACTCCAGAAACTTTCGGCCCCACCGGCCATCCGTTCTTCGCACAATGTGTCCTGCCCATTGCCACTTCAAAGATGCAATTCTTCGGGCTATGTCGGTTACTTTAGTCCTTCTGCACATCTTAGTTACATCCAGTGCAAGTTAATAGAAAGCTTGTAAAAAAATATATACTAACCAAACTAATCAACTTATCTGTAGTACATTTCGCTAAACCGTTTTTTCCTCGCTTCGTTAACTCCGCACAATATGGCGCTGATTTATTTCGTATTTTTACAGGTGATACCATTGACAGAAGATAATTACGAAATATCGGCTCGGTGAGTATTGAAAATGTCGGTTATTTTTAGTTCGATAACCCACGCATGTTAATGTGATGTAACAACTGACAGTTAGGTTAAGATCTACTGAGAAATAAAAAGAACAGACGGTGTTTTAACATCGTTCTCCACAACTATTGCTTTACATAGACCAACCATCTACTTCTTCTGAACTATGCTGTAACAACCCATTACTGCCCGCTGCTGACCTTAGAACTCCTAAGTAGGGTGATCAGTCATAGTCCTCTCTTGCCTGATGCGAGGACTTCACACATCTTCAAAGGATTTCGGAATCATTCCTAAATAAGCAGGTAAATAAGAATATGATGCTTTTTAAATCTTTTATTTAACTTGAGCTGGGTGTGACTACCTATACAGGGTGAAACTTTTGTATTAATTGAAGGGCTCTTTTTGATGTTTAGCTGATGGTCATACACGACTGTTAATAATTAGGGTAAACCAAAAAATATTATCGTAAATTCCATATGACCAACACCTATTTCTTCCATATGAACAAGCATTAAAAAAATATCTACACATAAAATGGTATCACAAACCACAAATGTCACAGAAAATCAGCTGAAAATATAATAAATTTGTACACGTGTAATTCGAAACGACTCGACAACAAACCATTCAAATAAAATCATCCGGCTCATATGTCTGCACAGCATAACAGAACTCATACGAACCAACAACCGTGCACAGCCAGGGCCGGATTCAGAGGGGGTCATGGAGGTAATCATTGCCCAATACTTACTCTGGCATTGCAGAGGACATGAGTGACGGTAAATGCTCACACACAGACCGTAAATTCGTTTTTCTATTTCGTGCAATAAAATTATAATACATTGAATAAAATCCCTGTTTCACCGTGCGGAAATGGGACTGTTGTTGTGTAGCTGGTGCCACGTACAATGTGCCAAGTTGGAACAGTCACTATTGTTAATTATCTGAAGAACTACTGAACTTATCACTCTAGAACAGTGGGCAGAATTGTCGTGGTACATTACACTAGACTGAGTATTTCTCTATTTTTAGGAATACTTTTACTATTACTTACTACTTACTTTATGAATGAAATCACATTTGATAACTTTATCCATTGCTTACCCAATAATTTATTGTATTAGAGTCATACTGAGTCACACCAGTGAACTGGTAAATAAATAGCAATTGTTACTTCTTAAGTTTTTTTATAGTTTATTGGTACGTCATACATCGAAATTAATGTAATGTACAATGAATTGGTAAACCAGATTTTTTTTCAAAAAAATATATAATTGTTTTAGAACGTCAACTTCTTAAAGTCAACGTCAAAGCAGATATTTTATAGAGGATGACCCCCACAGCAGTATAGCATCTGCATGCGGCCCTGTCTCCAACCAGTCTTCCATTATTTAACGTCAAATGTAACTGCTCTGTTACAATAAATGGTTGCTCGTCCTGTACCTACCTCTGATTTATTCCGATTGATTCTTTTATTCGATACGATGTAGGTTTTGTTATTGGCCATAATGTAACACATTCTAACTAAGATATTTGAAAACGAATTATGATAGTTTGTGTGCGTAATTTAAGACATTAATTAAAAGAATTTTAGCTGGTAAATGATAGTCAATAGTGGACTGTATGTTAAAGAAATTTGTAGATATACGGTGTGAAGTAAGATTCGCTCCTCGCCCAATAATATGGTAGATAGCAGCACTCCACTTACCTTGCATCCCACGAGACTACATATGAAGACTGCAATAACATTGCCGCGCCGGTGATTCGAACCGGCCAGTATCATGCTTCAAGGAAGCGGTTGGTCGTGAAGACGTTACAATATATTAGGTAGTGGAGTATCGTCGATTACTCGAACTACCTACCGTAAGTCGAAGGAGGATCGAACACTTTGAAATTTGAAATTTGAAGTTTTGGTGGGAAAGTGGGTTTGGAAGCAGAAATATTTGTAAAAGTTTTTGATTAAAAATTACATAAATGTGTGTGTTAGTTTGAATGTAGAATGCTTCTAATAAAATAATGGAATAAAATATGATAAAAAAGGAATAAACAAATGTTTCCTTTCAGCAAAATTCGCTAAAATCATTATGTCTAGTACTTTCCCTGGAGGGGTTTAAAAATTCCACCGTGTTACTATGTGATGACTAAACTTAAAATTCAGTATTTAAACTTGATGAAAAATGTAGTTCACCTTTGATAAAATCATATTAGGTAGGAGTCTAGATGTAGATATTAAACTTAATAAAAAATAATCCATTATCGTTGAAAGGCTCTGATCCAATATTGACAGCCTTGCGAAGATTTACATATTTTTAGAGGTTAATATCGTTCGTGGTGTCAGCGAATATTTGAATATTAAAACCCTTTAGGTCACTTTGAAAGTGATATTTGTGTAAACTTATTCAGACACTCGCGGTTTTCTATAATACTTTCATGCATTTTCAACGGGTTCTTACCACGATATTTAATTAATTGAGTTATCTCGATATTTCAACGTTGTTGCAAACGTCATGATCACGAGAAGACTGGATACTGCGGGTCGATTTAAGAGCAAACAAATCTGTCTACCCTCTTTCTCGTTCGCTTTTGGGTCGTACCACTGGAACTCGAACTCACTTCTCGATACACCACACTCACTGTATTTACAAGAGTCTCTGAGCATGAACCCTTAGTGACTGTTGTGTTTAGCACTGGATTCCACATACTCGATAATCTGAAGCCGTCACCCCTGTTAAAAGTGCAATGTCTTGAAATCTCGATAGCTTCTTTAACCATCCTTGGTACGTAACTTATTTGTGATATTTGTGTATTATAAACTCAGAAAAGTTTGTTATTTGTTTTTGTTTTGATTTGATTTAGTCATCATCATTATCATCATTCGCCACAAAACTGCTGGACATGCTTTCCTCGATGATTTATAGTGCTGGCGCTTGATAGTAGACAACAACGTATTCCTACGACCTTTATAAGGTCATCTTTCCTCCACTTTGTAGCTGGTCGTCCTTCGCCCTAACGTGACCGCCACTCCACCTAGGTAAGTTACCTTTTTGTTTTTTAGTTGGAGGAAATCCCGGAAGGCCAGAACCTAGTTCGGGGTTATGAGGGACGGCGCGACGCGTTACGCCCTCGGCAATCTTTCCCGTCGCGCCGCACCCGACGTCGGTTACCTTAGTTGTTCTTTTTTTTTGTTGTCTCAGTTCACACAGAGATACGATTTAGACGAAAATTAAAATGAATTTAATTTAGCTGACCAGTTTTAAAATTCACATCTGCTCAAATCCTCGTCTTCACGAATGACAAGAGTATCAGACACTGAAATTGATACCATAACTACTACAACATAAAGTTTGTATTAGAATAGTTACACTGTCCACAAAGCGAGGGTTTGTTTAGATAGTGCCCCTCAGTACTCTTGACTCCTCGACTCTGCACTAATGAGCCCTCCTCATCATTCTCGAGGACGCTCAAGTGGATTCGGTAGTGGTGCGGAATAGAGATAGAAAGTTTTAATGTTTCATCGACTAAAAGTTATTGGATGGTATTTTAAGTGTTAGGCGTAAGTTTCAAATAAATTAACCAATTTGAACTCAAAATGGGGTTATACAGGGTGATTTCCTAGTGAGGGTACATATTGAAGGTCATGGTAGCTGATGGTTATATACGAACAGTTAAAATATTAGTACCAAAGAATATGGCTTAATGCCTTAGTAATCGCAACTTAAAATATCTAAAATTCTTGCAAAATGATGGTTTTTCGACAGCTGATGGGTGTGGCGGAGGTGTGGGGTGCACGAGATCACTAGAGGTCATTAGTCAACACTCTTTAAGCCGAAATTGTTTATATTTGAGGTAGTTTTGTCGAATTTAGATTTAAAAAAAAAAGTAATTTTACCTATTATTTGTAATATTCCGTATTAGAACAGAGTACTCATCACCCTCCTGCAATATGTACCCTCTCTAACAAATCACCCTGTATAGAGCCTTCCCCACTGAGTTATCCAAAAATCTTTCGACAGCGATCACAGTCAATTGTTTCACTTCATTACTGTATGTGGCATATTATGCTATACATACCACATCATGTGGTAACGATACTGTTAAATGACAAAACATATTTTTGGGTATGTAATCTTGAAACCGATCAACGATATCAACTTTACCTTATTATACTTTCATGCATTATCAACGGGTTCTTACCACGATATTTAATTAATTGAGTTGTCTCGATATTGCAACGTTGTTGCAAGCGTCATGATCACGAGAAGACTGGATACTGCGGGTCGATTTAAGAGCAAACAAATCTGTCTACCCTCTTTCTCGTTCGCTTTTGGGTTGTACCACTGGAACTCGAACTCACATCACGACACACCACACTCACTGTGTCAACGAGACCCGTTGAAAATGCATGAAAGTATTATAGAAAACCGCGAGTTTCTGAATAAGTTTATTACCTTGTCTGTATTCATTTATTTACACTTATTTTTTACATTATATTTTTAAAAAAATTAACAAAGAAATAAAATTTAAAAATACAATATAAAAAACAGAGGCCCACTGAAGACGAGGTCTACGACCCAAGCCATCTTTGGTCAGGGCTCAAAAGAGAGGAACCTCCTCACAATACGTGTCGTGTCAAGAACGACCGCCTTCTGAATCAAGCCCTTTACCCAGCTGGGGAGCGAAAGCTTCTCAAGGTGACGGTCGAAGCTTTTCGCTATTAGACCGTGCACAGATACAACGATCGGAACAATGATGGTCGATTCAACACGCCACATGTCGGTCACCTCGTGGGCCAAGTCCAAATATTTTAGCTGTTTTTCTTTTTCTGCCTTCACAAGGTTCTCGTCATGCGGAATGGTGACATCGATCAGCACTGCCCGATGCGCGTCCCGATCTATTATTACTATGTCAGGCTTATTGGCAACAATAGTCCTGTCAGTGATAATAGATCGGTCCCAGTAGAGCGTTACATGACCATTATCGAGAACTGGCTGAGGCCAATACTGGTAATAAGGTACAGCGGCTTCAACAAGGTCGTATTTCAGAGCAAGTTGTTGGTGGATAATCTTAGCTACCTGGTTATGCCTGTGCAAGTACTCGCCGTTAGCAAGACGAGAACAACCGGAAACGATATGTCTAATAGACTCTCCCGGACGGTGACATGCCCGACAAATGTCGACCGTCCCATCCTTTAGAATATATTTACGGTTACGGTTTATTACCTTCTACATATTCATTTATTTGCTCATTTTTTACATTATATCTTTAAAAAAACAATCACAAGAAAATAAATTTAAAAATACAATATAAAAAAAGCAGAGGGCCACTGGAGACGGGGTCTACGACCCAAGCCATCAGTGGTCAGGGCTCAAGAGAGAGGAACCTCCTCACAATACGTGCCGTGTCAAGAACGACCGCCTTTTGAATCAGGCCCTTTACCCAGCCGGAGAGCGAAAGCTTCTCTAGATGACGGTCGAAGCTTTTCGCTATTAGACCGTGCACAGATACAACGATCGGAACAATGATGGTCGATTCAACACGCCACATGTCGGTCACCTCGTGGGCCAGGTCCAAATATTTTAGCAGTTTTTCTTTTTCTGCCTTCACAAGGTTCTCGTCATGTGGAATGGTGACATCGATCAGCACCGCCCGATGCGCATCCCGATCTATTATCACTATGTCAGGCTTATTGGCAACAATAGTCCTGTCAGTGATAATAGATCGGTCCCAGTAGAGCGTTACATGACCATTATCGAGAACCGGCTGAGGCCAATACTGGTAATAAGGTACAGCGGCTTCAACAAGGTCGTATTTCAGAGCAAGTTGTTGGTGGATAATCTTAGCTACCTGATTATGCCTGTGCAAGTACTCGCCGTTAGCAAGACGAGAACAACCGGAAACGATATGTCTAATAGACTCTCCCGGACGGTGACATGCCCGACAAATGTCGACCGTCCCATCCTTTAGAATATATTTACGGTAGTTGTTCGTCATGATAACTTCGTCCATAATTGCAAAGACAAAACCTTCAGTCTCTCCGAAGAGGTTACTGTATCGTAGCCAAGATACGGAGGCTAACTGATCTACATCGGGGCTCATAAGGGCCCGGTAGAACCGTCCGTGTAGTTCCTTGCTCTTCCATACGTCCGTGCGATCCGCCACACTCATTACCTTTAGCGTCCGCCAATTCTCGTTCGCTAAGGACAGCGGAGTGAGTCCCTTATCAACTGCTGCTACATTACGGTACATACCCACGCTTACCTTAAGGAAATATTCCCGAAGGTTGTTTACCTCTCGGTTGTGTAGGTCCTTGACATTTAACATGCCACGACCCCCACACTTCCGAGGAATATACAACCTCATAACAGATGAACGTGGGTGGTGCATCCTGTATGCCGTCAGCAGTCGCCGAACTTTTCTATCCAGGGCATCTAGTTCTGATTGCGTCCACTTTAGAATGCCAAAGGAGTACGTCAGTACAGGCATGACCCAACCATTGAAGGCTCGGATCTTGTTTCCGCCAGATAAGAGGCTTTTCAAAACCTTTACCAAGCGGCCGAAGAAACGATCCCTCACCGATTGTTTCATATCTGCATCGACTATACTCAAAGCTTCGAACATTCCAAGGTATTTGTAGGTTTCCGACTCAGAAAGAGATCTGAGCACCTCACTTTGGCTAAGTTGCAAACTCTCAGAGTTTACAATTTTACCTCTCTGTATATCTATGACCGCACACTTATCTACTCCGAATTCCATTCCAATAGCTTTACTAAAATTGTCGGTTATTTTGAGTAAAGATATTAGGTCAGATTTTTTAGAAGCAAATAATTTGAGATCATCCATGTACAAGAGATGTGAAATGGGCTCACCCCCTCTCTTGAGTCGGTAGCCTAGCGTTGAATCTCCAAGCAACGTGCTTAGAAGATTAAGCGCCAGATAGAACCACAAAGGACTCAGACTGTCACCCTGGAAGATACCCCGCCTTATCCTTATTAAGCTCGGGGAGGCCGGAGATCCAATATGTCCTGGTTGACGAAGAAACGTAGACCACTGACCCATGCATGAGCTAAGAAAGGAGCGTAGAGTGGGCTGTATTTTATAAAGCTCTAAAACTCTCATTAGCCATGAATGGGGCACCGAATCATACGCTTTCTTATAGTCAATCCAAGCCATATGGACACCCTTTTTGCCTCGACGAACTTGTTGCGTGATAGTCATGTCAATGAGGAGCAAATCCTTTGTACCCCGAGACCCTATCTTACACCCATTCTGAGAAGGTGACATTATGTCATTTGCCGAGATATGTATTTGAATTTTGTTTCTCAGAATGGATGTTATTACCTTTATTATTACAGAAATTAAGAAAGGTATATAGCTCTATCATATTTACAAATAGATTGATTCTATAAGTGCATTCATTAAAGGCAAAAAGTAAAAATTCCAGAAATTATTAACGGCATTTTTGTTACACCAAAGCAGCAATATACTTTTCACTTACAATATCAAAATACATAACATATCATCCAATTATAATAACAAATCTGATATCCATCCATTTTTCCACAACGAACCTTCTAGAATCGCTGAAGATCCATTCAGACCCTCATCAAAGATGTCAGCCTTCCCGTTATTAGTTCCTGGTCTCCTGGGATCCGTAACGTTCAGCTATCAACGAACAATGGCTGGAGAATTCATCTTCATTTCTACCTGTAATCTTGGTCGTTTTAAAGTCCCGTATTCCCTGATGGATGGTTATAATATACTTGATGAAATAACCTCAAAAATCGACGAAGCGTTTTTGAAAGATTTTGATAACATTTTGAAATGTTTATATTGTTACATGCTGACTTTATTCGCATTGGAAAAGGTAAAAAGACTGTTTCTTATGAAAAAAAATACCTAGGACAATTTCTAGTAGGTGCATAAGGTATCTAGTGTTGTCTCGTGGATGGTAGACCGCGCTCCAACCCACGCCTGTTCTGAACTAGCGGGGTATTCCGTGGGTGACAGGCGGTCCCACCTTGGCGGGCTTCGGAAAGCCCGCCGACCGAGAGAACCGGAGGCCGTATTCGCCAGCGGCTACCGGTTCGGCGTCCGGGGACGGAGCGACGGGAAAGAGTGCCGAGCGCGTAACGCGTCGCGCCGTCCCTCCAAACCCCGTGCTGAGTTCTGGCCTCAGCCGGGGTTCGGATGCTGAAAGAGAGCGGTTCAAGGTTTTAGTGCTGTTCAACTCCCACATACACCGGTGATTTCCTCCAACTGAAAAAAAAAAGTGTGTCTCGTGAAAATCCGTTTTAGAGATCACCCGGAACAAATGTACAGACAAAAATGTTGTACACAGTTAGCGTTAATAGTAGTTCTAAATCAGCTGAACGAGCATCTGACTGTTTATTATAATCATTATTTACAGCTCGTAGACGTCTACTGCTAGACATAGGCGTCCCTCAAATCTCGCCACAATGACCGACGCCATCTGCATCCAGTGACTTCCCGCGGTCTTACCCAAGTCTATCATATTATTATATCATAGTCGTCAATTATATTTATATGTACAGATTATCGTACATTTATTAACACTAAAAACGCCCGAACGAAAGAAAAGTTAACGAGCAAGCAAGCTCACCAAAACAGACTCATCAACAATCAAAAAGAACGAAAATTGTTTGGCGTGTCTCAAGTATGATAAATGGCGGGAAATTGATAACAAAAACGTTCAGCCTTACAACCAGAGTACAGAATAAGTGTAGAGAGAAAAAAAACATAAATATCGCTCTGATGAAATCACTAAATACAAAAATGAATCCCTTTTTCCTGGTCATGATATCATGATATCACGTGTAAACGGCTGTACTTTTTTTTTTTTTAGTTGGAGGAAATCACCGGATCCACCGGGTATGTGGGAGTTGAACCGTACTAAAACCTTCAACCGCTCACACTCAGCGTCCGAACCCCGGCTGAGGCCAGAACCCAGCACGGGGTTATGAGGGACGGCGCGACGCGTTACGCCCAAGGCACTGTTTCCCATCGCGCCGCCCCCAAAAAAAACGGCTGTACTGATTCGGATAATTCATTTTTACTGTATTCGTTGTAATCAGGAGCAGCATTATATGGAAGAAATTTCAAAACGGGTAGAGTGAGAGATATTTTAACAACATAGGGGGACAGTTCAACAAGCGGGTGTGCTAGGTACTATCATTGCATGAAAGGTGTAATGCAAACACAACAATTTAATCTATTCCGGCTAATGTGTATGATGCGGACGAAATGGCACGTGTCACCAAATTTAATAATAAATACAAACAATGGCCCACGAGGTGACCGACATGTGGCGTGTTGAATCGACCATCATTGTTCCGATCGTTGTATCTGTGCACGGTCTAATAGCGAAAAGCTTCGACCATCATCTAGAGAAGCTTTCGCTCCCCGGCTGGGTAAAGGGCCTGATTCAGAAGACGGTCGTTCTTGACACGGCGCGTATTGTGAGGAGGTTCCTCTCTCTTGAGCCCTGACCACTGATGGCTTGGGTCGTAGACTCCGCCTGCAGTGGCCCTTTGTTTTTTATATTGTATTTTTTAATTTATTTTTTGTAAATGTTTTTTATTAATATAATGTAAAAAATAAGCTAATAAATGAATATGGAGAAAATACAAGATAATATTAATATGATAAACTAACCGGTTAGACAATCTTATTGAAACATTCCGGTTGTCATGGACGGGGTTATAGAACGTGGCGCAACTCAGATCAAAATGGAGAAGCATTGTTGTAGGACATGAAGAAGAAAGACGTTTATTATATTATAAGTTTATAAGCAGTTAGTATTTATTTCTGTAATAATATTCTGTGACTAGGGTTTGAAAGACATTGCTAATGAGGCAATTATGGTACAGATACTTTGTCTTCTTACGGACGTGGGTACACAATATCATACAGTATCATCGTTTTTGAAGTATTTACTGTAGTTTTTGCAGTTTTATTCTTGTCGTTTATTTGGGAAACTTTTGGCTTAGAATTAAGTTTGTGGAGGCATATATTTGGAACAAAAGTAACAGATATCCTAACAAAGATCGATCAACAGAAGTGGAGATGGTTAGGCCATACTCTCAGAGGCAAAACAGAAAAGTGGAGTAAAGTAGTCACAAACTGGTACTCGAGAGATGGCAAACGCTCCCAAGGTAGACAACATAAGAGATGGGAAGACGAAATCAGACTAGCAGCTGGTCCTTACTGGAGAAGAGCTTGTCTAGACCGCCAGGAGTGGAAGCGACTAGAGGAGGCCTTTGTCAAAAGGCACTCCGAAATAAGAGAGATTATTTAAGTCACAGAATAATATATAGGAAATGTATAGTTTAGAAATATTGTAAAAGTGTAATCTTGTGTTTTTAATTTTTTTTATTTTATAAGTGTGGTTACTACTTTTGCATTTTCTCTTATTTTTGGAATAAAGGCTTATTTATTTATATGTATTTGTAACAAATTGAGGGAAAATGAGAAACTGCTTTAAAGTAAAGTATGCGTAATTGACCAAATTTATTTGACTACCATGTTCGTACAGTGTTGGTTAGTAAAACAATACCAAATAAATTGAGCAAATGGAATATACGATATCTATGTAATCTGTAATGAAAATTTGATTTCATATCGTCTCATTTTCGAAGTTGGTCAAAAAGTGCTAAAAGACTTTTAATATCCATATTCATTTATTAGCCTATTTTTTACATTATATTAAAAAAAAACACATTTACAAAAAAAAAAAAAATATTAAAAATACAATATAAAAAACAGAGGGCCACTGCAGGCGGAGTCTACGACCCAAGCCATCAGTGGTCAGGGCTCAAGAGGGAGGAACCTCCTCACAATACGCACCGTGTCAAGAACAACCGCCTTCTGAATCAGGCCCTTTACCCAGCCGGGGAGCGAAAGCTTCTCTAGATGTTGGTCGAAGCTTTTCGCTATTAGACCGTAAACAGATACAACGATCGGAACAATGATGGTCGACTCAACTTGCCACATGTCGGTCACCTCGTGGGCCAGGTCCAAATATTTAGAAGTTTTTCTTTTTCTGCTCTAAAAGACTTTATTACTAACGCAACTTTTACCAGTGCCACAAAGAGAGGAATTAAAAAGGAAATCAAAATTAAAAACATCTGATTTTACATAACACAGCTTCTTGTTACTGAAAAAACTTTCGAAATCGGTTCACTACATCCAAAGATTGCTCCAAACCTACGACATAGCCCCTTTATTACATTAAATAGAGTTCAGAACAGCCCAACCACCAAATCAAAATCTACATCATAATTATCAGACCCATGTCTATAACAAACATAAATTTAATCTAAGGTAAAACTAAACCTTTACTATCAAGATGTTGTTAATTACGAAAAGGTACTTCTCACCCCTCTGGAGGGTGAAAATTTCAAATATAACAAAGCGATAAAGTTGCCGGCCGCCCCCTAACGGCAATTAGCGAGAGATTTCACCTCTTAGTTTGATGGCTTATATTCAAAGAGTTGGTTACTGAACGAGTTTAAAAGGCAGTTTAAATTTAAACAAGTTTCGGAGTTTAGTCTCATTAAGAAAGGAAAGAACAAAATAATGCTCTTAATAATATTAAGCACACAGCAACCCTACTGATTCCAACTTACATATATACCTAACGGCGTAAATAGTGTGTTGAGGTGTAATGACGTTGTAAATAGTCGATCTTCGTTTGTTTTTGGCAGGAATGACGTCACAATGTCCACTTGAACACTTGATGATCAATACTTTTGAATAAAAACTTCAAAATAACGAGTTTTAACAGTTTGTTACTTTTACATCAAAGGTCGTCGAATTCAAACACGAATGAATAATAACAGCGGCCAACGCCTGTATTTATAGCAAGTCTCCACTCCCAACTACCCGCACTGTGAATAGGTTGGTTTCTCTTGTTATCACCCCGTCATATATTATAATACGAAAGTAACTGTGTCTGTCTGTCTGTTACGCTTTCCTGTTTAAACCTTTCAACCGATTTTGATGAAATTTGGCACAGACAATCTTTAGACCCTGAGAATGAACATAGGCTTTTATTACAAAAAAAAGGGATAAAGAAAAAACAGGTTATAGAGTTCACCCAGACGACATCGCGGGCAGCAATTACTACGGTTACCTGCACTAGAAATATTGTGTGCCCAAAGACATACAAGTAATACTATCGAAAGTATTTATTTCTGTAATAATATTCTGTGACTAGGGTTTGAAAGACATTGCTAATGAGGCAATTATGGTACAGATACTTTGTCTTCTTACGGACGTGGGTACACAATATCATACAGTATCATCGTTTTTGAAGTATTTACTGTAGTTTTTGCAGTTTTATTCTTGTCGTTTATTTGGGAAACTTTTGGCTTAGAATTAAGTTTGTGGAGGCATATATTTGGAACAAAAGTAACAGATATCCTAACAAAGATCGATCAACAGAAGTGGAGATGGTTAGGCCATACTCTCAGAGGCAAAACAGAAAAGTGGAGTAAAGTAGTCACAAACTGGTACTCGAGAGATGGCAAACGCTCCCAAGGTAGACAACATAAGAGATGGGAAGACGAAATCAGACTAGCAGCTGGTCCTTACTGGAGAAGAGCTTGTCTAGACCGCCAGGAGTGGAAGCGACTAGAGGAGGCCTTTGTCAAAAGGCACTCCGAAATAAGAGAGATTATTTAAGTCACAGAATAATATATAGGAAATGTATAGTTTAGAAATATTGTAAAAGTGTAATCTTGTGTTTTTAATTTTTTTTATTTTATAAGTGTGGTTACTACTTTTGCATTTTCTCTTATTTTTGGAATAAAGGCTTATTTATTTATATGTATTTGTAACAAATTGAGGGAAAATGAGAAACTGCTTTAAAGTAAAGTATGCGTAATTGACCAAATTTATTTGACTACCATGTTCGTACAGTGTTGGTTAGTAAAACAATACCAAATAAATTGAGCAAATGGAATATACGATATCTATGTAATCTGTAATGAAAATTTGATTTCATATCGTCTCATTTTCGAAGTTGGTCAAAAAGTGCTAAAAGACTTTTAATATCCATATTCATTTATTAGCCTATTTTTTACATTATATTAAAAAAAAACACATTTACAAAAAAAAAAAAAATATTAAAAATACAATATAAAAAACAGAGGGCCACTGCAGGCGGAGTCTACGACCCAAGCCATCAGTGGTCAGGGCTCAAGAGGGAGGAACCTCCTCACAATACGCACCGTGTCAAGAACAACCGCCTTCTGAATCAGGCCCTTTACCCAGCCGGGGAGCGAAAGCTTCTCTAGATGTTGGTCGAAGCTTTTCGCTATTAGACCGTAAACAGATACAACGATCGGAACAATGATGGTCGACTCAACTTGCCACATGTCGGTCACCTCGTGGGCCAGGTCCAAATATTTAGAAGTTTTTCTTTTTCTGCTCTAAAAGACTTTATTACTAACGCAACTTTTACCAGTGCCACAAAGAGAGGAATTAAAAAGGAAATCAAAATTAAAAACATCTGATTTTACATAACACAGCTTCTTGTTACTGAAAAAACTTTCGAAATCGGTTCACTACATCCAAAGATTGCTCCAAACCTACGACATAGCCCCTTTATTACATTAAATAGAGTTCAGAACAGCCCAACCACCAAATCAAAATCTACATCATAATTATCAGACCCATGTCTATAACAAACATAAATTTAATCTAAGGTAAAACTAAACCTTTACTATCAAGATGTTGTTAATTACGAAAAGGTACTTCTCACCCCTCTGGAGGGTGAAAATTTCAAATATAACAAAGCGATAAAGTTGCCGGCCGCCCCCTAACGGCAATTAGCGAGAGATTTCACCTCTTAGTTTGATGGCTTATATTCAAAGAGTTGGTTACTGAACGAGTTTAAAAGGCAGTTTAAATTTAAACAAGTTTCGGAGTTTAGTCTCATTAAGAAAGGAAAGAACAAAATAATGCTCTTAATAATATTAAGCACACAGCAACCCTACTGATTCCAACTTACATATATACCTAACGGCGTAAATAGTGTGTTGAGGTGTAATGACGTTGTAAATAGTCGATCTTCGTTTGTTTTTGGCAGGAATGACGTCACAATGTCCACTTGAACACTTGATGATCAATACTTTTGAATAAAAACTTCAAAATAACGAGTTTTAACAGTTTGTTACTTTTACATCAAAGGTCGTCGAATTCAAACACGAATGAATAATAACAGCGGCCAACGCCTGTATTTATAGCAAGTCTCCACTCCCAACTACCCGCACTGTGAATAGGTTGGTTTCTCTTGTTATCACCCCGTCATATATTATAATACGAAAGTAACTGTGTCTGTCTGTCTGTTACGCTTTCCTGTTTAAACCTTTCAACCGATTTTGATGAAATTTGGCACAGACAATCTTTAGACCCTGAGAATGAACATAGGCTTTTATTACAAAAAAAAGGGATAAAGAAAAAACAGGTTATAGAGTTCACCCAGACGACATCGCGGGCAGCAATTACTACGGTTACCTGCACTAGAAATATTGTGTGCCCAAAGACATACAAGTAATACTATCGAAAATATTTGATTTTTAAC